>CM022710.1:27278676-27878676 GCA_012295165.1 Asparagus setaceus
ACCAATATTTGGGGTATTTTGCAAATACTTATGATTTATGGGGTATATATATGCAAATAACCCTATTAAGAAACAAATCCTTTTATGAAAGGGTTTTAGAAATCAGTCCCTCAAATCTTTAGTAACTCCATATAAGTTACTTAAATCTTTGAAATTGCTTAAGATTTGAGGGACTAATATGGAATTCTTGAAGATTTGTGGGACTTATATCTAAATAACCCTTTTATAAAATGATTTGAGGGACTAATATGGAATTCTTGAAGATTTGTGGGACTTATATCTAAATAACCCTTTTATAAAATGATTTGAGGGACTAATGAGGAACTTTAAAGATTTGACAGAATAATTGAAGATTTGAGGGACTAATTTCTTAATAAAATGATTTGAGGGACTAATTTCTTAATAAAATGATTTGAGGGACTAATTTCTTAATAAAATGATTTGAGGGACTAATTTCTTAATAAAATGATTTGAGGGACTAATATGGAATTCTTGAAGATTTGTGGGACTTATATCTAAATAACCCTTTTATAAAATGATTTGAGGGACTAATATGGAATTCTTGAAGATTTGTGGGACTTATATCTAAATAACCCTTTTATAAAATGATTTGAGGGACTAATGAGGAACTTTAAAGATTTGACAGAATAATTGAAGATTTGAGGGACTAATGAGGAACTTTAAAGATTTGACAGAATAATTGAAGATTTGAGGGACTAATTTCTTAATAAAATGATTTGAGGGACTAATATGGAATTCTTGAAGATTTGTGGGACTTATATCTAAATAACCCTTTTATAAAATGATTTGAGGGACTAATATGGAATTCTTGAAGATTTGTGGGACTTATATCTAAATATATATGTGTGTGTGTGTGTGTGTGTGTGTGTGTGTGTGTGTGTGTGTGTGTGTGTGTGTGAAAAATGGAAAAACTTGGTAGTGATGTGGACAATTACAGCCATGCGTGTAGCTTTTAAAAAATAATCTCTCTCCCTCCCTTAAATGTGTGAAATTTAGAATTATCTTCTCTTAAACAGCAGTGTAGAAGTTCTGTATTCTCATATATATATATATATATATCAAAATTAAAATAAAACAAAACACACACACACACATATATATATATATAAATTGGGGCCTTGACGCAATTTTCCCTTGTTCTTTTTTAAAGTTTATTTGTTAATAATTTTGAAAATATTATATAAATTGTATTGGATGTGCAAGGACACCCTATGCTACGCTAGCAAAAGCCCCTACAAAAAAGACTACTTTTGGGAAGCCACATGGCCCTCAGCATCCCTCTCTCAGTCCTTCCCGCGGCCAACTGTCCTTTCAAGAATCCAATTCAAAAACTCAAATGTTTTGCTACAAAACTCCTCTCTCCTCAAATTCTCATAACAGAGATGGCAGCCAGGAGTCCAGGTCCAAGGAGCCCTTTTTGGGAAGAAAAGAATATTTCCCCAAACACCCCTGCCCTTCTTCCTCCCCTCCCCAGCAAAAGAAACTTCGTCCCAGAATGCCCCCAGGAGTCCCCCGCGTTTATGTGCAAATGTGGGCGCCGCTGCATTGTGAGGGAGTCGCAGTCTAGGAATAGCTTGGGTCGGTATTATTACCAGTGTCCTAAGCTTCAGGTGAGTTTGGGTTTTGGGTCTGAGAGAAGTTTTTGTTTAGTTTTTAAATTTTACCGCAATCTTTTAGTCGTTCGTGGATTTTGTGACACGGGTTTGGTTTGTGTTTTGATTTCTTAGCATTTGATGTGAAAGAGTCCGTGGCGGATCCAGAAATTTTCTCTTGGGGGGACTATAAATATCTATTTATCAAAAAATACTAATATAATATTCAATGCATTTGACATTTGGTGAGGAGTTGAGGAGAAGAGTAGGACCGAAGAGAAGCTTCGGGCGGCGGTCCGAGCTGCGGCGGGTGCACGCGGCAGTCCAGGAAGTGATGGATGTGGCTAGGCGCTTTTTAGTGTTTGGAGTTCGGATTGATGAAATTTGGCAAATGGTCCTTTGGTTTTTACTTTTAGTTTTGGTTTTTTAAAGTTTGGGTGTTTGGGTTTGTAGTATTGCTAGTATTGGGTTTACAGTGTTTGGGCCAATTTTATATAAAATGTAAATGGGCTTCTAATTCCTAGTGAACTTATGCAAATGGTTACAAATTTTTTAGTGGGTTTGAGATAGGTTGGGGTGCAAAATTTCAAATTTTAGGTGGGGCAAATAGAAAACATAAGAAGCTTTTTATGCTAATTTACAATAGTTTTGGGGTGCAACTGCACCCCAACTGGGCTATATAGATCCGCCCTTGAAAAGGTAAGATTTTTTTTTTGTTTAATTTGATATGTATTTATGTCAAGGATTAATTACATTCCGGTATCCTGTAGTATGATATAACTAAATGGGTGATGGGTGACCCTGAAGTTTGGGTATCTACAAGGGTAACCCCGAGTTCGATGCCCAGTGTGAAAGGGTTAACGGAGCTTAAATTTGCATATGAAAAAGACAAAAATGCCCTTTCATACAAATAAAATTTTCTTAGTGTTTAGCGGGATTTAATCCAAGTTGCTTAAGTGGAATATAGGGGACTATACGAAGTTTAGTGATTGAAACAAGTTGAGCAATTATTAAGAAGGGTTATTTGCATATACCTCTTAAATCATGGGTATTTGTAAAAATACCCTCTAAATCTCGATATTTACAAAATTACTCCTCAAATCATCAATTTTGGAAAAAATTACCCTCAAAGTAATTAATCATCAACTTTGATAAGCTAATTTGTAATCGAATGTAAAAATTATCAACAAAATAGTCAAATCTTAAACACCAAGTTGATGATTTGTTGATTTTAGGATATTTTTCTCAAAGTTGATGGTTTGAGGGGTAATTTTATAAATACCAATATTTGGGGTATTTTTGCAAATACTTATGATTTATGGGGTATATATATGCAAATAACCCTATTAAGAAACAAATCCTTTTATGAAAGGGTTTTAGAAATCAGTCCCTCAAATCTTTAGTAACTCCTTATAAGTTACTTAAATCTTTGAAATTGCTTAAGATTTGAGGGACTAATGAGGAACTTTAAAGATTTGTGAGAATAATTGAAGATTTGAGGGACTAATTTCTTAATAAAATGATTTGAGGGACTAATTTCTTAATAAAATGATTTGAGGGACTAATATGGAATTCTTGAAGATTTGTGGGACTTATATCTAAATAACCCTTTTATAAAATGATTTGAGGGACTAATTTCTTAATAAAATGATTTGAGGGACTAATGAGGAACTTTAAAGATTTGTGAGAATAATTGAAGATTTGAGGGACTAATGAGGAACTTTAAAGATTTGTGAGAATAATTGAAGATTTGAGGGACTAATTTCTTAATAAAATGATTTGAGGGACTAATGAGGAACTTTAAAGATTTGTGAGAATAATTGAAGATTTGAGGGACTAATGAGGAACTTTAAAGATTTGTGAGAATAATTGAAGATTTGAGGGACTAATGAGGAACTTTAAAGATTTGTGAGAATAATTGAAGATTTGAGGGACTAATTTCTTAATAAAATGATTTGAGGGACTAATTTCTTAATAAAATGATTTGAGGGACTAATATGGAATTCTTGAAGATTTGTGGGACTTATATCTAAATAACCCTTTTATAAAATGATTTGAGGGACTAATGAGGAACTTTAAAGATTTGTGAGAATAATTGAAGATTTGAGGGACTAATTTCTTAATAAAATGATTTGAGGGACTAATTTCTTAATAAAATGATTTGAGGGACTAATGAGGAACTTTAAAGATTTGTGAGAATAATTGAAGATTTGAGGGACTAATTTCTTAATAAAATGATTTGAGGGACTAATGAGGAACTTTAAAGATTTGTGAGAATAATTGAAGATTTGAGGGACTAATATGGAATTCTTGAAGATTTGTGGGACTTATATCTAAATAACCCTTTTATAAAATGATTTGAGGGACTAATATGGAATTCTTGAAGATTTGTGGGACTTATATCTAAATAACCCTTTTATAAAATGATTTGAGGGACTAATATGGAATTCTTGAAGATTTGTGGGACTTATATCTAAATAACCCTTTTATAAAATGATTTGAGGGACTAATGAGGAACTTTAAAGATTTGTGAGAATAATTGAAGATTTGAGGGACTAATTTCTTAATAAAATGATTTGAGGGACTAATTTCTTAATAAAATGATTTGAGGGACTAATTTCTTAATAAAATGATTTGAGGGACTAATTTCTTAATAAAATGATTTGAGGGACTAATTTCTTAATAAAATGATTTGAGGGACTAATATGGAATTCTTGAAGATTTGTGGGACTTATATCTAAATAACCCTTTTATAAAATGATTTGAGGGACTAATTTCTTAATAAAATGATTTGAGGGACTAATATGGAATTCTTGAAGATTTGTGGGACTTATATCTAAATAACCCTTTTATAAAATGATTTGAGGGACTAATTACATTCGGTATCATTTAGTATGATATAACTAAATGGGTGATGGGTGACCACGAAGTTTGGGTATCTACAAGGGTAACCCGAGTTCGATGCCAGTGTGAAAGGGCTAACTGAGCTTAAATTTGCATATGAAAAGACAAAAATGCCCTTTCATACAAATAAAATTTTCTTAGTGTTTAGCGGATTTAATCCAAGTTGCTTAAGTGGAATATAGGGGACTATACTAAGTTTAGTGATTGAAACAAGTTGAGCGAATTATTAAGAAGGGTTATTTGCAATTTCTAAAACTTCTTGGGTAGTTTTCCTACAATTTTAGGTGGTTATTTGCAATTTCTAAAACTTCTTGGGTAGTTTTCCTACAATTTTAGGTGGTTATTTGCAATTTTGTAACTTTTAAGAGGTTAAACTTATAGTTCATTGTTAAACTCATGAGATAATTGTTAACTTACTAGTTAGTTATTAAATTTATTAGTTAAACTTATGAGCTAGTTGTTAAACTTATGAGCTAGTTGTTAAACTTATGAGCTAGTTGTTAAACTTATGAGCTAGTTGTTAAACTTATGAGCTAGTTGTTAAACTTATGAGCTAGTTGTTAAACTTATGAGCTAGTTGTTAAACTTATGAGCTAGTTGTTAAACTTATGAGCTAGTTGTTAAACTTATGAGATACTATCTCATAAGTTTAACAACTAACTCATAAATTTAATAACTTATAATTTTAAAACCTAGTTAATAACTTTAACAACTATCTCATAAGTTTAACAACTAACTCATAAATTTAATAACTTATAATTTTAAAACCTAGTTAATAACTTTAACAACTATCTCATAAGTTTAACAACTAACTCATAAATTTAATAACTTATAATTTTAAAACCTAGTTAATAACTTTAACAACTATCTCATAAGTTTAACAACTAACTCATAAATTTAATAACTTATAATTTTAAAACCTAGTTAATAACTTTAACAACTATCTCATAAGTTTAACAACTAACTCATAAATTTAATAACTTATAATTTTAAAACCTAGTTAATAACTTTAACAACTATCTCATAAGTTTAACAACTAACTCATAAATTTAATAACTTATAATTTTAAAACCTAGTTAATAACTTTAACAACTATCTCATAAGTTTGACATCTAACTCATAAGTTCAACAACTATCTCATAAGTTTGACATCTAACTCATAAGTTCAACAACTATCTCATAAGTTTAACAACTATCTCATAAGTTTGACATCTAACTCATAAGTTCAACAACTATCTCATAAGTTTAACAACTAACTCATAAATTTAATAACTTATAATTTTAAAACCTAGTTAATAACTTTAACAACTATCTCATAAGTTTGACATCTAACTCATAAGTTCAACAACTATCTCATAAGTTTGACATCTAACTCATAAGTTCAACAACTATCTCATAAGTTTGACATCTAACTCATAAGTTCAACAACTATCTCATAAGTTTGACATCTAACTCATAAGTTCAACAACTATCTCATAAGTTTGACATCTAACTCATAAGTTCATTGTAATTATGTGAAATTTACACTAAAAATAAGATGAGTTAAGGGATGGTGGCGAAAGGCGAACCAAGTACTCGGGAGAGAATGTGGAGCAGGCAGTAAAAAGGGATAACATAGACGTTATTAACGTAGACAAAGGGTCAAAATGAGTCGCAGCTATCATTCATCCATCCCCAAATCAAATATTTTTGACGAAGGCTTTGATTTTATCTCGTTCATGTCAATTGTCACTTGAGCATACCACAATATACTTCTGAAGTTTAGTAATTTTACTAGCGGATGTTGTCCTTCAGAGTGCATAATGTAGTCGATCTCTTATTCTATATTCAACCAAAGATTTTACTTATGCTATTTTCTAAAAAAAAAATTCTTTAAACTAGACAGGTGAAAGGTGTAAAATATTTCAGTGGTGCGATGAGGTTGGTAAAATTCAATCACATAGCGCAAAAAATAAAGTAAAGCTAGCTCAGCAGCGTGACACAGCGGAGGCTAAGAGGGTGTTTGGGAGGGCTTAATTTTTTAAGCTTATAAGTTATGTTAGCTTTTAGTGGCTTTTAGCTTTTATGATAAAAATATTATAAAAATTGTTTGTATAGAATAATAATTTTTTTGGTCAAACCAAGCTTATTTAGGTGAGCTTATAAGCTAGTTTTTGAAAAGCTGGGGTATACCAGCTTTTCAAAATGAGACTTATAAGTTAACTTATTTGATATTTTACCAAACAGATATATATGAAAAAGCTAACTTAAAAGCTAGTTTGACAAAAAAAAAAGCTCCCCCAAACACCCTCTAAGTACCCAATATGCAAGTGCAGTGCTGGGCCATGTAGACTTGAGACGATACATTCTGAACCGTTCAAAGGTTGTAGATTCTTTGCTTGCCATTTAAAAACAGTAAGTCTATTTTCACCAAGAAATTATTTATGTCAGATACAGTACTTACACTAGACAAATTTGGCGCTAATTGTTGTTCTCTGACATTACATTTATCTATCTATTGGTTTTAACTAGAAAAGACTAATGTGGTTAAATCTCTCTGTTCCAGCGTGTTTGGCAAGCGGAAAGTAAAAAAATGTAGAAAGTGAAGAGAAAATACTTTCTTGAGAATGTACTTTTTCTTTACTTTTTATTTGAAAATTTTGTTTGGCAACCGGAAAGTGAAAATATAAAAAGTTGAGATGGCGGCTGATATGGCATCCAATTTTTTTCATTTTCCATGAAACTTATTTTTTTTAGTTTTAATTAGTTAGATACATGAGAGGAAGTAACTAATATTTCCTCATTATTATTTTGAACCATCCCTAAACTTTCTCCATTTTAATTCATCTTGGTTCATCATGCTCTGAAAATGTGACAGTTAGTAACTGAAGGGTGACGCAAACATATTACAATTTTTAGTAAAAATTACATATATGGAGCAACTGGAATGTTTTCCATTTGTAGTGGATGATTTTGTTATAACCTTGATTCCCTCTAGCAAATAGAGTACAAAATCAGTGTTCTAAAAAGTAGCATAGGTAGGCGCTTGGATACATAGTAGATTTCTTTAATAAAATATTATTTTTTTCTCTTATCAAAATCCACTTTCCATCAACTTTCTCCAAAAATTTGAGAAAGTTAAAGAGGTAAAAATGCTTACGCGGCACCCTCCACTTTCCATTCACTTTCAAGACACTTCCCAACCGCCAAACGGGTAAAAAAAATTAGAAAGTGAAGCCACTTTCCAATTTTTTGTCCACTTTCCATTTATTTCCGGTTGCCATAACTTCTTTTCTCCTTTCTTTTGCTTCTTTTTCCCCCCTTTTATTTATATACATTTCGAGGTCACCCGTAAACTGTACTGAAAAAAAATCTTTTATCAAGATCAGGTATAATTGTCTAATATTTTCAGATTCTTGTTCCAGGGACAAGGAGCCTGTGATCACTTTGAATTTTTCGATAGTCCCATAGATACCTATGAAACAAAGGAATATCGCGTAACTGATGATACTAACCTTACCGGTAACCTGGCAACCGTGCACAAAGATGATCAGGTTAGAGTTTTTCCTGCATCATCGCTACAAAGAGTAACAAATGAGTCTAGCTGTTCTCTGTTAAAGTCTGCCTTTGTCGGGAGACTACATTCAGTTGAAGAAAGCCCATCAAAACGTAAATGCATTGATGAAGAATGGATGGATGAATGTGTTGTGTCTCCTACTCTTAACGTTTATGTGATGACTAATGAACCGGATAAATGTTGTAATGAATATGCTTGTATTGAATCAGAGGAAACAATCCCTGCTGCTTCTATCGAATCTGACGAAGCAATTGATCTACAATCACCGGTCATGACAAGAAATGCGAATAAGTTGTAATTACAGTATTCGCCGTTAAGAACACTAGATTTCAGTGAAGAGAGCCTGATAAAGACTGAAATTTGTTTAGTATGTGGAGAAGAGCATGAGACTAGAGAATGCATTGGAATTGAATTGTGGTAGCAAATAAAGCACATTGAAGTTTGCCTTCGACAATAGTGAACTTTGTTGCACTTGTATATATGTAATTATCGGTATGTGTAAACCATTTATTTCTCCATGTGTGTTATCCCCCTCTATATTGTGTACAGTTTATGTATTTCTCCATGTAAACCATTTATTTCTCCATGTGCGTTATACCCTCTATTCTGTGTACTGTTTATGTATTTGCTGTTTATGTCCCAGTTCATTGTCAAAAGCTTCAGCTGATTTTTTATTTATTTGTAACCCAGCTCGAAATCAAACCCAAAACTGTGGGAGTCATATTGGAACCTTCCAACTGTCTGAATCACCCGCGGTGGGTTTTCAATTGATATTTTAGTTTGAGAGTTGATGCTCATAGTTTTGATGAAGATCAGTAGTTCATCATTGCTATGATGTTGTTATGCGCCTTTGTGACCTTAGATATAAATGCAGCTAGCAATGATGATTGTTCTTCTTAGGTAAGTTATATGTCTGTGAGAACGATGGTGATGATGGAGATGTTGCGAAAGGTATATGAATGTTTTTTAAATGGAAATTTCTTCTCAATTTTTTTAAAATGGTAATACCATTCATGGCTGTATGGTTTGTTGCAATTGTAATTTTAATGCAAAGGTTACATGTCAGGGGTTGTTGGGCGCGCGGACCGCGGAACCGTCGAGAGAAACCACCACAAACGATAGCAAATACACAAAAGCGGTAAAGACACGAGATTTACGTGGTTGACAAGTTGCCTACGTCCACGGGTAAGGAGGGGATTTTCACTAATAGAAAGAGAGAATACAAATTAGGATTACAAGTTCTCACAAAGAAACCCTAAAAACAAACCTCTCAATCTCTCAAAGATCTCCTCTCCAAAGATGCACAAAACCCTCTCAAGGCTGCTCCAGCGTGCTTCAAACTTCCTAATAATCGGGTTTAGGGTTATATATAAACTCTAAGCGAACCGGGTTTAAAACCAAACCCGTATTGAATCTGCCAGTTAGTGAGCTACTACTTGATTAGTCGACTAATACATCAGATTAGTCGACTACAATGCCTAGTAATCGACTACTCGTTCCGATAGAAGACACGCTACGTCCCTTTGCAGTTAGTCGACTACAATGCCTATGGTAGACTACTGTTCCGGCCAGAAAACACGCTTCGTCGGCTGCAGTTAGTCGACTACAATGCCTAGTAATCGACTCTTGTTGTCTTGTGCATGTTTTGTGCATGTTCTACAATTCTCCACCTCGTACATCATTTGATTTACCTCAAATTTTGGGCCGAACAGGAACACCAAGAACATCTAGAGATCTCTCGGCCCAATCGGGCCAATCCGTACAGCCACTACACCGCGGCTGCCTCATTAACCTCCCCAGGGATCAAGCTCATCGTAGTTCACCTCAAATCATCTCCACCTTACCCATTACCGCCAGAAGGGCCATGCCCTCTTGGGCAAATCAACACGGTTGATATGAAGCAAGTCTAAGCAATGCTTAAACTTACTACTGTGACCACCTTGGTTAACATGTCGCGGGATTCTCATTCGTGTGCACCTTCATGAGAAATATCACCTTCCTCTATGACATCCCGCACAAAATGATACGACATCGATATGCTTGGTACGAGCATGATGAACTGATTCTTCGCCAAGTGAATGCACTCATTTGTCACACCACAAGTTCCGCGTTTTCTGCTCAATCCCCAAATCATCTAGAAGACCCCATAACCACAATGCTTCCTTCACTCCCTCTGCCATGGCCATGTACTTTCGACCTCGTAGTAGAAGTGCCATCAGTGCACTGACATCGATCGCCAACTAACCGGAGCCCCATGTATCTTGAATACATAACCCGTGTAGATGCCGTCTATCTAGATCGCCCGCATAATCGAGTCCACAAACCCGTCAATCGACATGTTTCTCCACCAAAACACGGACCGTATCAACGGTACCCTTTAAGTACACGAGGACCCACTTCACTGCTTCCCGGTCGCCTTTCGGATTCGCCATGAATCTCGACCACACTAACGCTGTGAAATATGCAGTGTACACCATTGCATACATTAAAGCGCCAACTGCACTAGCATAGGGAACCGCGCTCCATGTCGCCTTCTCTTCCTGGCGTAGTGGGAGATTGATTACCGAAAGCCTAAAGTGTGGAGCCATGGAGTCACCACCGACTTAGCACTTTGCATCCCGAACCTCGCGATCACCGGCTCTATGTAGCCCTTGACTCAAGAACAATCGTCGATTAGCGGCTCTCTTCTAATCTCCATACCGTATTTTCCTAGCGAGCACCCATGTCCTTCATCTCGAACTCTTCACCAAGTTGAGATTTCAACCTATCTATCTCCACCGCTCTTAGAAGCAATAAGCATGTCATCCACATACAAAGAAGATAGATAAAATTACCTCATGGCTTCGAATGTAAACACAACAATCATGATCGCCGGAAAACCCATGCTTCAGCATGAAGGAGTCAAATCGCTTGTACCCGAGGGAGATTGCTTTAATCCATACAATGACTTCCTCAAGCGACACACATGATTCTCCTTATCCTCAACCTTGTAGCCCTCGAGGTTGATGCATGTAGATCTCTTCATCCAAGTCTCCGTGCAAGAAGGTTGTTTTAACATCGAGTTGATCCACTAAAATCACCATGAGCAACAATACTCAATAGCACCCGAATAGATGTGTGTTTCACCAGGAGAAAATATCTCATTGTAATCCACACCCTCTTTACGTGCAAACCCTTAGCCACTAGCCTGCTTGTATCTTACATCACCGAGCTCTGAAAGATCTTCCTTTCTTTTATACACCCACTTACAACCAATAGCTTTTCTTCCTCTGCGGCAATGGGACCACCTCCATGTTTGGTTCTTCAGAAGAGATTCCATCTCTTCCTCCATCATGACAACCAACTCTCACTATCCTTGTTCGAATAGCTTCCTTGAAGGAGACCGCTCGTCCTCCTCCACCGAGTCGTATTCAACCAAATTAACTTGCCCATAGTGCTTGAGGGGTTGATCAGACCGTACTTTGCTTGTATGCTCGCTTTGGCCTAGTGGAAGCCAAATTATCCTCGAGCTGCTTTGTTGTTGTAGTGCACGTGTATTTTCTGCTGAACCTCCTCTGCTCCAAGCTCATCATCTACGACTTCCCACTTGAGCCGCGATTAGAACCTAGTTGGTCTTTAGGTTCTATTTCAATAACACGAGACTTAGAAGTCTCACCATCATAACACCATCATCCTTGGGCCTAGCAATCATGGATTTCTCATCAAAGGTAACATCCTGGCGATCACGAACTTTGAATCTTCCGTACACCAAAGGCGATAGCCTTTCGCCCTTTGCATATCGAATATTGCCTTCTTGGCCTCGCGTCAAGCTTTCCCTCGTTGGCGTGATAGTAGGCGGTACATCCAGAAATTACGAGCCTATCATAATCGCATGCTCCACGACCACACCCTATAGGGTGTATCACCATCAATGTCGAATGTGGTGAATGGTTCACAATGTAACAGTAGCCCGCTTACGCCCACCATTCGTTGCCCAATCACGCATAAGATCGCATACTCGCTTTCTCCGCGGTGTTGGTTCGATCTCTCAGCGACCCCATTCTGCGTGGTGTAGACGTCGATGTCGAACAATTCCCTCGATCACGAGAACTCCTTGAAAGCACCATCACATACTGCATGCGTTATCGGATCTCGGCGTCTTCAATTTCTTTCTGTCTGTTCTCAACCATTGTTCTCCACTTCTTGAATGTCTCGAACACCTCATTCTTGTGCTTGGAAAGTAAATCCAAGCATACCTAGAATAATCATCTATAAGCGAGACATAATACACGGAACCACCCTTGGGTTGTGCGAGGGACCCCAAACATCCGTGTGCACATAATCTAGTATCCTCTGCTCTTAGACTTCTTTGTTCGAAACTTGACCTGTGTGACTTTCCATACACACAATCCTCGCAAAATCCATGCTAGGTTCCTTGATTCTTCGCCAGACCCTCTTTACCAAGCATAACTAGACCATTCTCGAAATATGCCCAAGCCTATGCCATAACCGTGTGTGCTCACATGGGTCTCCACCACTTCGCCGGTTCCACCCGGCTGCATCTCTGTCACCGTCGTGCACGAGAGTATGAGATTACCGTGGCGAACACCCTTCATCACTACTAAGGAACCACGAACAACCTTCTTCACTCCGTTTTCCGTCACAATCCCGCGCACCAGGAGTCCAAAGCACCAACTGAGATAAGATTCTTCCGCAAGTCGGGAACATGCCTCACATCCGTCAAGGTTCGAACCACTCCATCATGCATCTTGATTTTGATATTACCTAGCCTTTGTTTTTACAAGCATGGTTATTCCCCATCAATACAGTTCCACCATCAATGCCTCGTAGGTAGTAAACCACTTCCTATTTGGACACATATGGTAAGAGCAACGAGAATCAAGTATCCACTTCGGAGATATCCTCGCCACCCGTGACGACATAGCACTCCTTATCGCTCCTTCCTCACGAAGCGTAGCTTGCTTCTTCCTTGCCCTCTCCTCTCGGTCTTGTTGTTGTTCTTCTTTCCACCTACTCTCTTATTTGAATGATCGACTTTGAAATGCCCAGCTTCACGCGCGAAACATCCTTTTCCATAAAGAGGTCTTGATTTAGATCTAGACTTTCCTCCCTTGCCTTTTCCTCGCTCATTGCTCCTTCCTCTTGCAAACAATCCACGTGCTTGTTCCTTGTTACCACCGGTGGCCATGTCACTAGTTGCAATCTTAGAAGATCGTCCGCTAAGTGCCGTTCTAGTCTCATCCATCTTCAAATTTTCTCCCACAAGCATCGGTGTTTGCACGGGTTCTCATAAGACTTGGCAGACAGTAGTAAAGCGCGATCCTCGTCTCCTACTTTAACATCTATGTCTTTCAAATCGATATGATCCTATCAAACTTGTTGATGTGTTCTGGATTGATGAGCCCTCCTCCATCTTGCAAGTATACAATTTGGATTTTAAGTAGATCGGTTAGTTAGACTCTTCGTCATGAAGGTACCCTCTAACTTCTTCCACACGGCCAGTTTCCTCTTCATCTACCAAAGCTACATCCCTCTCAAGGCATAGGATAATCGGCCTGTGTGCTTCGGATCCAACTCCTCCCAATCCTCACTGACATATCCTTGTTCTTCTTCTCCTTTCCATCCAAAGCCTTGTGCAATTTTTGCGAAATTAGAAAGTTTTCATCTGCATCCTCCAATAGGAAAAGTCGTTCTTCCCATTGAACTTTTCAATCTCGAATTTTCCCACTTTGGTGATTCTTGGTTGGCGCCATCCTCTGTTTGTCTTCGTGAATCCGCTTCTCTCGGGAATCACCGAACACCCCTCAAATTAGAAATTACACCACTTCAATCGAACAATAGCTCGATACCAATTGTTGGTAGCGGACCGCGAACCGTCGAGAGAAACCACCACAAGCGATAGCAAATACACAAAAGCGGTAAAGACACGAGATTTACGTGGTTGACAAGTTGCCTACGTCCACGGGGTAAGGAGGATTTTCACTAATAGAAAGAGAGAATACAAATTAGGATTACAAGTTCTCACAAAGAAACCCTAAAACAAACCTCTCAATCTCTCAAAGATCTCCTCTCCAAAGATGCACAAAACCCTCTCAAAGTGCTCCAAAGCGTGCTTCAAACTTCCTAATAATCGGGTTTAGGGTTATATATAAACTCTAAACGAACCGGTTTAAAACCAAACCCGTATTGAATCTGCCAGTTAGTCGACTACTACTTCAGATTAGTCGACTACTACTTCAGATTAGTCGACTACTACTTCAGATTAGTCGACTACTGCATTCCGGCCAGAAGACACACGCTTTACGTCATTTTGCGGTTAGTCGACTACAATGCCTAGTAGTCGACTACTTTCTGATTGACCAGCACCTTTGTCCATGCAGTTAGTCGACTACAATGCCTAGTATCGAAACTCTTTTGAACCTGGCTGTCTTGTGCATGTTTTGTGCATGTTCTACAAGGGTTGTTTGGTTCAACAAAAAGTAGGAAACCTCTTGGAAAGATCCCGACATACTCATTTAGAAAAGAGTGTTTCCATTATTTTCCGTTTCTCTTGTGGTTTAGCCAAAAAAAAAAAACATGTACCAAAACAAGCTAACTTTTAGTAAAACTTCGAAACTCATTCGAGCTCAAAGGTCGAAATGGGGTGAAAAGTAGAAAACGACAAATGTGTTTCTTTCAAGAGGTTTCCTTCTTTTTCGTTGAGCCAAACATCTCTGAGTGGAGCTTAGTGCAATTTGTTGGCGCATGCAGTTGTAGTTTTGTTGTTTGATTCAATTTTAAAATTTAGGTGCTCATTTTGGATATGCAAAAGTAGATAAAGGATTTCTTAATAGGAAAATTGCCTTTAGGCCCAAATATCATAAAACAAATAGGCCCAAGTCTCTTGACTTTTTCAACATATGAAAAACCACCCTTAAAGAGTCCAAAACTTACCAAAACCCTCCAATATATGGTGCCGGGTTACCTTGTGATTCAAAAAATAATCCCTATTTTACCCCTCAATAAACCGTTGTCTCTCTCCTTCTCTTTGCTTTTCTGTTAAGTTTAACAATAACACCCTAAAATCCCTAAAACTTTATGTGGGGTTTTTTTGCAAATTTTGGGGGGTTTATTTTTAATTTTTGAGAAAAAATTTGGGAAGTTTATTTGCAATTATTAAAACTTCTTGGGTAGTTTTCCTACAATTTTAGGTGGTTATTTGCAATTTTGAAACTTTTTGGGGATTTTGTAATTTTAGGGGTTATTTGCAATTTTGTAACTTTTGAGGGCTTTTGCAAATTGTTTAGGGGTTATTTTCTATTTCTAAAACTTTTTTGAGGGGTTGTTTGTAATTTTGAAACTTTCTTGTTTTAGGTAATTTGCAATTTATAAAACCTTTTGGGTTTTTTTGTTGGGGGTGTTCTATAATTTTTTGGGTTATTTGCAATTTTGTAACTTTTAAGAGGTTAAACTTATAGTTCATTGTTAAACTCATGAGATAATTGTTAACTTACTAGTTAGTTATTAAACTTCTGATTTAGATGATAAATTTATAAGATAGTTATTAAACTTTCGAGTTAGTTATTAAATTTATTAGTTAAACTTATGAGCTAGTTGTTAAACTTATGAGATACTATCTCATAAGTTTAACAACTAACTCATAAATTTAATAACTTATAATTTTAAAGCCTAGTTAATAACTTTAACAACTATCTCATAAGTTTGACATCTAACTCATAAGTTCAACAACTATCTCATAAGTTTGACATCTAACTCATAAGTTCAACAACTAAGCCATAAGTTTAACAACTAACTCATAGGTCTTTTACGTGATAAGTTTTGGGATTATCATTTGTTTATTATGGCATTGGCGGTAGGTTTTGAGTCTTCCAACAAAACTAACATTTAACAAGCTAAATACCATTGGCAAGCTAAATTTTTTCAATATTAACCAATTTCAAGCTTTAATTGCTCGAATTTGGCCCGAACATTTAATAAAAGCACATCGGTTAAATTCATGTGATTGCTCCTATTTACACAACATCTTGAGGATCATAGACCATAGCTTACTTTCTTACATAAAACTCATATCATCACTCTGAGATTAATATTGTACATAATCACATTATAGAAAAACAAGTAGTAAGCTAAAGATTTTCAATATCAAACTAACTTTCAAGTTGCAATTGCTTCCAGAATATGAGAAAATGAGCCTTGGACAAGATCACATCTCATTAAACTCAACTAAATGCTTCTGTTTACCAATAAAATTCACATAAATTTAAAAGCCACCAATGATCGCAGCCGTAAATCTCCTAATTCTCAGATAATTCACAAAAACCCAAAAAATCACAAATATCTCAAACCTAAATGGGCGATAGCGCCGACAAGTGCCCATCAAACGCCAACATTGACGGCCAAACATCAGCAACTACCGCCAAATCCATATGACTCCTCGGCGAGAGTGTCGAGGACCAAGTAACCCTGTTCGTCCTCTTTACCAATTCCTTAATATATGCACTGATTCATCTCTTCTCCAACCCAAAAAAATTCCCTAAATTTGCTCTTATTGACCTCGTAGACTAACAAGCCCTAGTCGAGAAGTCGGGTTGGATCCACGGTGGAAGAGGGCGAGGAGCGGAGATGGCGAAGAAGGTCGTTGTGAGGAGATGAGGAAGGTTAAATACCTTGATATCATTAATAAGAGAAGGAGCTGCAGAGGTAATCTGGAGACTTTTACAAAATACGGTACATGCTTGGTATACGCATGGGATTTAGGGGCATTAAAAAAAGTTTTGGCGTCTTTAAGGGCTTTTTAGAACGTTGAAAAGAGTCATGGGGCCTGGGCCTATTTCCTTTATGATATTGGGGGACAAAGGCACTTTTTCCTTCTTATCTGTGGTCAAAGTTAGGCAAGTTCTATGATGAGTATCCCATTTCTAAATTATCTTGTATAATATTTTTGGTGGAGCCAAAATGGGTCCTTTAGGGCCTATTTGGATGTGTTTTTTCTTTGGAAAGTAAGATGAATTTGCCAGACAGTGGGCTCATGGCTCAGCTTTCTTCCTTTTACACAGTTTGAATGTAACACTAAAAGAGTGAAAAGAGAGTGACATGGCATCTAAAATCTTTGAATTCAAAATTCTCTACTAAATGCTTTGTTTTATCTTGAAAGTTGACACAAGTGTCGGGTGTGGCTGATGGGCTTCACGTTGGTGTTTTAAATTGGTCGAGTTAAACATGGAAACTTCACAAAAGCCCCTCTTAAGTTCAATATTAATAAGTTGCTCTTGTGGAGGTTAATGGGCTTCATATAGGTGTTTAAAATTGATGGATTTAAAAGGAAAATTTTGACAAAATTCCTCTTAAGCTCAATGTTAATAAAATCTCTCTTACCGTCTTACGAATCCATTAATAGAATAGATAATTCAGTTCCTTTGCTACATTCACATCGATAAAGATGGTCATTTGCATTGAAATACCCAAAGTTTTATCTTATTTTTAACTATGGTACCTTAAAGTTTTCTTTTGCCTAAAAATACCACAAAGTTTAACAAAATTAAACTTAATTAGCCAATTTTTTTGCTAAAAATACCCTAAAGTTTAAGAAAATTTAATTTTAATATCCCAAACTTTAAATGTTCTTAAAGTTTTGTTAAAGTTCGGTTATCAAAGTTATACTTTTGTTAAAGTTTTGAGGAATCAAAGTTAAATCTTTGTTGAGCTTTACGGTTTATTTTAGGCAAAAAAAACTTTGGAGTATTAGAGTTAAAAATGAGGTAAATTGTAGAGTAATTTTTGGGCAAAAGAAAACTTTGGGGTATTAGATTTAACAATGAAGTAAACTTTAGGCTAGTTAAGTGCAAATAACCTTATAAATATACTATCAATTGAGTTAGAGGTAACTTTATTATGATAATATGATCTTTGGATGGGGGTCTACACAACTACCACTTTCCAAAATTTCATTATGCAAACCAAACAAGCACTTTATGATTTCAATAGAATTCAAACCAAACAAAGAAAAATGTGAAAGTAAAATGATGAAATTTGGACATTAACTTTCCAACTTGTGTCATAAACATAAAAGTTTACCATGAACAACCAAGCGGCCCCTTACAACACACGAGACTCACTTCCTGCTTCCCGGTCGCCTTTCGGATTAAGCCATGAATCTACGACCACACTAACGCTGTGAAAATATCACGAGTGTACACCATTGCATACATTAAGCGCCAAGCGCACTAGCATAGGAACACGCTCCATGTCGCCTTCTCTTCTGGCGTAGTGGGAGATTGATTACCGAAGCCTAAAGTGTGGAGCCAATGGAGTCACCACCGACTTAGCACTTTGCATCCCGAACCTCGCGATCACCCGCTCTATGTAGCCCTTCGACTCAAGAACAATGCGTCGATTAGCCGCTCTCTTCTAATCTCCATACCCGGTATTTTCCTAGCGGCACCCATGTCCTTCATCTCGAACTCTTCACCAAGTTGAGATTTCAACCTATCTATCTCCACCACGCTCTTAGAAGCAATAAGCATGTCATCCACATACAAAGAAGATAGATAAAATTACCTCCATGAAGCTTCGAATGTAAACACAACAATCATGATCGCCGAAAACCCATGCTTCAAAGATGAAGGAGTCAAATCGCTTGTACCACTGTCGGGAGATTGCTTTAATCCATCGGTGACTTCCTCAAGCGACACACATGATTCTCCTTATCCTCAACCTTGTAGCCCTCGAGGTTGATGCATGTAGATCTCTTCATCCAAGTCTCCGTGCAAGAAGGTTGTTTTAACATCGAGTTGATCCAGCACAAAATCACCATGAGCAACAATACTCAATAGCACCGAATAGATGTGTGTTTCACCACGGAGAAAATATCTCATTGTAATCCACACCCTCTTTACGTGCAAAACCCTTAGCCACTAGCCTCGCCTTGTATCTTACATCACCGAGCTCAAAGATCTTCCTTTCTTTTATACACCCACTTACAACCAATAGCTTTTCTTCCTACGGGCAATGGGACCACCTCCATGTTTGGTTCTTCGAAGAGATTCCATCTCTTCCTCCATCATGACAACCAACTCTCACTATCCTTGTTCGAATAGCTTCCTTGAAGGAGACCGGCTCGTCCTCCTCCACAGAGTCGTATTCAACCAAATTAACTTGCCCATAGTGCTGAGGTTGATGTTTTGACCACGTACTTTGCTTGTATGCTTTGGCCTAGTGGAAGCCAAATTATCCTCGAGCTGCTTGTTGTTGTAGTGCACGTGTATTTTCTGTGAACCTCCTCTGCTCAAGCTCATCATCTACGACTTCCCACTTGAGCACGATTAGAACCTAGTTGGTCTTTAGGTTCTATTTCAATAACACGAGACTTAGAAGTCTCACCGGTCATAACACCATCATCCTTGGGCCTAGCAATCATGGATTTCTCATCAAAGGTAACATCCTGCGATCACGAACTTTGAATCTTCCGTACACCAAAGGCGATAGCCTTTACGCCTTTGCATATCCCAAGAATATTGCCTTCTTGGCCTCGCGTCAAGCTTTCCCTCGTTGGCGTGATAGTAGGCGGTACATCCGAAAATTACGAGCCTATCATAATCGCATGCTCTGACCACACCCTATAGGGTGTATCACCATCAATGTCGAATGTGGTGAATGGTTCACAATGTAACAAGTTGTAGCCATTACGCCCACCATTCGTTGCCCAATCACGCATAAGATCGCATACTCGCTTTCTCCGCGGTGTTGGTTCGATCTCTCAGCGACCCATTCTGGCGTGGTGTAGACTGTTGTCGGTGTCGAACAATTCCCTCGATCACGAACTCCTTGAAAGCACCATCGTATACTGCATGCCGTTATCGGATCTCGGCGTCTTCAATTTCTTTCTGTCTGTTCTCAACCATTGTTCTCCACTTCTTGAATGTCTCGAACACCTCATTCTTGTGCTTTAGTAAATCCAAGCATACCTAGAATAATCATCTATAAGCGAGACATAATACACGGAACCACCCTTGGAAGTTATGCAGTGGGACCCAAACATCCGTGTGCACATAATCTAGTATCCCTCGCTCTTAGACTTCTTTGTTCGAAACTTGACCACGTGTGACTTTCCATACACACAATCCTCGCAAAATCCATGCTAGGTTCCTTCTTATTGAGACCCTCTTTACCAAGCATAACTAGACCATTCTCGAAATATGCCCAAGCCGCCATGCCATAACCGGTGTTGTGCTCATCTCGGTTCCAACATTTGCATCTCCTGTCACCGTGTTTTGAGAGTATATAGATTACCGTGGCGAACACCCTTCATCACTACTAAGGAACCGAACAACCTTCTTCACTCCGTTTTCGTCACAATCACGCAACCGGAGTCAAAGCACCAAGCGAGATAAGATTCTTCCGCCAAGTCGGGAACATGTCTCACATCCGTCAAGGTTGAACCACTCCATCATGCATCTTGATTTTGATATTACCTAGCCCCGTTTTTACAAGCATGGTTATTCCCCATCAATACAGTTCCACCATCAATGCCTCTGTAGGTAGTAAACCACTTCCTATTTGGACACATATGGTAAGAGCAACCGAATCAAGTATCCACTTCGGAGATATCCTCGCCACCCGTGACGACATAGCACTCCTTATCGCTCCTTCCTCAGCGTAGCTTGCTTCTTCCTTGCCCTCTCTCCTCTCGGTCTTGTTGTTGTTCTTCTTTCCACCTACTCTCTTATTTGGACGGTCGACTTTGAAATGCCCAGCTTCACCGCTTGAAACATCCTTTTCCATAAAGAGGTCTTGATTTAGATCTAGACTTTCCTCCCTTGCCTTTTCCTCGCTCATTGCTCCTTCCTCTTGCAAACAATCCACATTGTTCCTTGTTACCACCGGTGGCCATGTCACTAGTTGCAATCTTCAGAAGATCGTCCGCTAGAAGTGCCGTTCTAGTCTCATCCATCTTCAAATTTTCTCCCACAAGCATCGGTGTTTGCACTGTTCTCATAAGACTTCTGGCAGAGAGTATAGTGAAGCGCCGATCCTCGCCTCCTACTTTAACATCTATGTCTTTCAAATCGATATGATCCTATCAAACTTGTTGATGTGTTCTGGATTGATGAGCCCTCCTCCATCTTGCAAGTATACAATTTGGATTTTAAGTAGATCCTGTTAGTTAGACTTCTGTCATGAAGGTACCTCTAACTTCTTCCACACGCTGTTCGTTTCCTCTTCATCTACCAAGAAAGCTACATCCCTCTCAAGGCATAGGATAATCGAGCGTGCTTCCGGATCCAACTCCTCCCAATCCTCACTAGACATATCCTTGTTCTTCTTCTCCTTTCCATCCAAAGCCTTGTGCAATTTTTGCAATTAGAAAGTTTTTCATCTCTGCATCCTCCAATAGGAAAAGTCGTTCTTCCCATTGAACTTTTCAATCTCAATTTTCCCACTTTGATCGATTCATCGTTGACGCCATCCTCTGCTTTTCTTGAATCCGCTTCTCTCAGAATCACCGAACACCCCTCAAATTAGAAATTACACCACTTCCAACTGAACAATAGCTCGATACCAATTGTTAATAATCATGGAACCGCCGAGAGAAACCACCACAAACGATAGCAAATACACAAAGAAAACAAGAAAGACGAGATTTACGGGTTCTGCAAGTTGCCTACGCCCACGGGTAAGGAGGGGGATTTTCACTAATAGAAAGAGAGAATACAAATTAGGATTACAAGTTCTCACAAAGAAACCCTAAAACAAACCTCTCAATCTCTCAAAGATCTCCTCTCCAAAGATGCACAAAACCCTCTCAAAGGCTGCTCCAAAACGTGCTTCAAACTTCCTAATAATCGGTTTAGGGTTATATAAAACCTAAACGAACGGGTTTAAAACCAAACCCGATTCTGGTTCAGATTAGTCGACTACTACTTCCATTAGTCGACTAATACATCAGAGATTAGACTACAATACGATTAGTCGACTACTCGCTCCCGACCGAAGACACCTCGCTGTCTCATTGCAGATTAGTCGACTACAATGCCTAGTAGTCGACTACTCGTTCCGACCGAAGACACCTTTCGTCATTTAGCAGTTAGTCGACTACAATGCCTAGTAGTCGACTACTCGATTCCGAGAAACACGCTTTACGTCGGCTGAGATTAATCGACTACAATGCCTAGTAGTCGATCTCTTGAACTGGCTTGTCTTGTGCATGTTTTGTGCATGTTCTACAAGGGTTGTTTGGTTCAACAAAAAGTAGGAAACCTCTTGAAAGATCGACATACTCATTTAGAAAAGAGTGTTTCCATTATTTTCCGTTTCTCTTGTGGTTTAGCCAAAAAAAAAACATGTACCAAAACAAGCTAACTTTTCGTAAAACTCGAAACTCATTCCGAGCTCAAAGGTCGAAATGGGGTGAAAAGTAGAAACCCGACAAATGTGTTTCTTTCCAAGAGGTTTCCTTCTTTTTCGTTGAGCCAAACATCTCTCGAGTGGAGCTTAGTGCAATTTGTTGGCGATGCAGTTGTAGTTTTGTTGTTTGATTCAATTTTAAAATTTAGGTGCTCATTTTGGATATGCAAAAGTAGATAAAGGATTTCTTAATAGGAAAATTGCCTTTAGGCCCAAATATCATAAAACAAATAGGCCCAAGTCTCTTGACTTTTTCAACATATGAAAAACCACCCTTTTCCGCAAGAGGTCTTGATTTAGATCTAGACTTTCCTCCCTGCTTTTTTCCTCGCCATTGCTCCTTCCTTGCAAACAACTTGCTTGTTCCTTGTTACCACCAGGGCCATGTCACTAGTTGCAATCTTCCAAGATCGTTCGCAGAAGTTTCTAGTCTCATCCATCTTCAAATTTTCTCCCACAAGCATCGTTTGCACACGGGTTCTCATAAGACTTCTGCAGAGACGTAGTAGTAGAAGCGCTGATCCTCGTCTCCTACTTTAACATCTATGTCTTTCAAATCGATATGATCCTATCAAACTTGTTGATGTGTTCTGGATTGATGAGCCCTCCTCCATCTTGCAAGTATACAATTTGGATTTTAAGTAGATCCGGTTAGTTAGACTCTTCGTCATGAAGGTACCCTCTAACTTCTTCCATTAATGCAAATTGCTTCTCTTCATCTACCAAAGCTACATCCCTCTCAAGGCATAGGATAATCGACGCTTGCGTGCTGAGATCCAACTCCTCCCAATCCTCACCAGACATATCCTTGTTCTTCTTCTCCTTTCCATCCAAAGCCTTGTGCAATTTTTGCGAAATTAGAAAGTTTTTCATCTGCATCCTCCAATAGGAAAAGTCGTTCTTCCCATTGAACTTTTCAATCTCGAATTTTCCCACTTTGGTGATTCTTGGTTGGCCATCCTCTGTTTGTCTTCGTGAATCCGCTTCTCTCAGGAATCACCGAACACCCCCTCAAATTAGAAATTACACCACTTCCAATCTGAACAATAGCTCTGATACCAATTGTTGGGCGCGCGGACCGCGGAACCGTCGAGAGAAACCACCACAAACGATAGCAAATACACAAAGAAAACAAGAAGACACGAGATTTACGTGGTTGACAAGTTGCCTACGTCCACGGGGTAAGGAGGATTTTCACTAATAGAAAGAGAGAATACAAATTAGGATTACAAGTTCTCACAAAGAAACCCTAAAAACAAACCTCTCAATCTCTCAAAAGATCTCCTCTCCAAAGATGCACAAAACCCTCTCAAAGGCTGCTCCAAAACGTGCTTCAAACTTCCAAATAATCAGGTTTAGGGTTATATATAAACTCTAAACGAACCGGGTTTAAAACCAAACCCGTATTCGGAATCTGCCAGTTAGTCGACTACTACTTCAGATTAGTCGACTACTACTTCAGATTAGTCGACTACAATACGATTAGTCGACTACTCGCTCCTGCCAAGACCACGCCATCATGTAGATTAGTCGACTACAATGCCTAGTAGTCGACTACTCGTTCCGACCGAAGACACCTTTCGTCATTTAGCAGTTAGTCGACTACAATGCCTAGTAGTCGACTACTCGATTCCGAGAAACACGCTTTACGTCGGCTGAGATTAATCGACTACAATGCCTAGTAGTCGACTCTTGAACTGGCTGAAACTGTCTTGTGCATGTTTTTGTGCATGTTCTACAAGGGTTGTTTGGTTCAACAAAAAAGTAGGAAACCTCTTGGAAAGATCCTGACATACTCATTTAGAAAAGAGTGTTTCCATTATTTTCCGTTTCTCTTGTGGTTTAGCCAAAAAAAAAAAACATGTACCAAAACAAGCTAACTTTTCGTAAAACTCAGAAACTCATTCTGAGCTCAAAGGTCAGAAATGGGGTGAAAAAGTAGAAAACCTGACAAATGTGTTTCTTTCCAAGAGGTTTCCTTCTTTTTTCGTTGAGCCAAACATCTCCTGAGTGGAGCTTAGTGCAATTTGTTGACGCATGCAGTTGTAGTTTTTGTTGTTTGATTCAATTTTAAAATTTAGGTGCTCATTTTGGATATGCAAAAGTAGATAAAGGATTTCTTAATAGGGAAAATTGCCTTTAGGCCCAAATATCATAAAACAAATAGGCCCAAGTCTCTTGACTTTTTCAACATATGAAAAAACCACCCTTAAAGAGTCCAAAACTTACCAAAACCCTCCAATATATGGTGCCAGGTTACCTTGTGATTCAAAAAAATAATCCCTATTTTACCCCTCAATAAACCCGTTGTCTCTCTCCCTTCTCTTTGCTTTTCTGTTAAGTTTAACAGCCAACACCCCCTAAAATCCCTAAAAACTTTATGTGGGGTTTTTTTGCAAATTTTGGGGTTTATTTTTAATTTTGAAAAAATTTGGGAAGTTTATTTGCAATTATTAAAACTTCTTGGGTAGTTTTCCTACAATTTTAGGTGGTTATTTGCAATTTTGAAACTTTTTGGGGATTTTGTAATTTTTAGGGGTTATTTGCAATTTTGTAACTTTTGAGGGCTTTTGCAAATTGTTTAGGGTTATTTTCTATTTCTAAAACTTTTTGAGGGGTTGTTTGTAATTTTGAAACTTTCTTGTTTTAGGTAATTTGCAATTTATAAAACCTTTTGGGTTTTGTTGGGGGTGTTCTATAATTTTGGGGTTATTTGCAATTTTGTAACTTTTAAGAGGTTAAACTTATAGTTCATTGTTAAACTCATGAGATAATTGTTAACTTACTAGTTAGTTATTAAACTTCTGATTTAGATGATAAATTTATAAGATAGTTATTAAACTTTCGAGTTAGTTATTAAATTTATTAGTTAAACTTATGAGCTAGTTGTTAAACTTATGAGATACTATCTCATAAGTTTAACAACTAACTCATAAATTTAATAACTTATAATTTTAAAGCCTAGTTAATAACTTTAACAACTATCTCATAAGTTTGACATCTAACTCATAAGTTCAACAACTATCTCATAAGTTTAATATCTAAACCAAGTTTAACAACTAAGCCATAAGTTTAACAACTAACTCATAGGTCTTTTACGTGATAAGTTTTGGGATTATCATTTGTTTATTATGGCATTGGCGGTAGGTTTTTGAGTCTTCCAACAAAACTAACATTTAACAAGCTAAATACCATTGGCAAGCTAAATTTTTTTCAATATTAACCCGAATTTCAAGCTTTAATTGCTCCAGAATTTGAGAAACTGAACATTTAATAAAAGCACATCTGGTTAAATTCATGTGATTGCTCCTATTTACACAACATGCTGAGGATCATAGACCATAGCTTACTTTCTTACATAAAACTCATATCATCACTCTGAGATTAATATTGTACATAATCACATTATAGAAAAACAAGTAGTAAGCTAAAGATTTTCAATATCAAACTAACTTTCAAGTTGCAATTGCTTCCAGAATATGAGAAAATGAGCCTTGGACAAGATCACATCTCATTAAACTCAACTAAATGCTTCTGTTTACCAATAAAATTCACATAAATTTAAAAGCCACCAATGATCGCACCCGTAAATCTCCTAATTCTCAGATAATTCACAAAAACCCAAAAAATCACAAATATCTCAAACCTAAATGGGCGAAAGCGCCGACAAGTGCCCATCAAACGCCAACATTGACGGCCAAACATCAGCAACTACCGCCAAATCCATATGACTCCTCGGCGAGAGTGTCGAGGACCAAGTAACCCTGTTCGTCCTCTTTACCAATTCCTTAATATATGCACTGATTCATCTCTTCTCCAACCCAAAAAAATTCCCTAAATTTGCTCTTATTCAGCACTCTCGCCGACTAACAAGCCCTAGTCGAGAAGTCAGGTTGGATCCCACGGTGGAAGATGACGAGGAGGCGGAGATGGCGGAAGAGAGGTCGTTGACGGAGATGAGGAAGGTTAAATACCTTGATATCATTAATAAGAGAAGGAGCTGCAGAGGTAATGTGGAGACTTTTACAAAATACGGTACATGCTTGGTATACGCATGGGATTTAGGGGCATTAAAAAAGTTTTGGCGTCTTTAAGGGCTTTTTAGAACGTTGAAAAGAGTCATGGGGCCTGGGCCTATTTCCTTTATGATATTGGGGGACAAAAGGCACTTTTTCCTTCTTAATACGCGGTCAAAGTTAGACGAAGTTCTATGATGAGTATCCCATTTCTAAATTATCTTGTATAATATTTTTTCGGTGGAGCCAAAATGGGTCCTTTAGGGCCTATTTGGATGTGTTTTTTCTTTGGAAAGTAAGATGAATTTGCCAGACAGTGGGCTCATGGCTTAGCTTTCTTCCTTTTACACAGTTTGAATGTAACACTAAAAGAGTGAAAAGAGAGTGACATGGCATCTAAAATGCTGAATTCAAAATTCTCTACTAAATGCTTTGTTTTATCTTGAAAGTTGACACAAGTGTCAGGGTGTGGCTGATGGGCTTCACGTTGGTGTTTTAAATTGGTCGAGTTAAACATGGAAACTTCACAAAAGCCCCTCTTAAGTTCAATATTAATAAGTTGCTCTTGTGGAGGTTAATGGGCTTCATATAGGTGTTTAAAATTGATGGATTTAAAAGGAAAATTTTGACAAAATTCCTCTTAAGCTCAATGTTAATAAAATCTCTCTTACTGTCTTACGAATCCATTAATAGAATAGATAATTCAGTTCACTGCTACATTCACAGTCGATAAAGATGGTCATTTGCATTGAAATACCCAAAGTTTTATCTTATTTTTAACTATGGTACCTTAAAGTTTTCTTTTGCCTAAAAATACCACAAAGTTTAACAAAATTAAACTTAATTAGCCAATTTTTTTGCTAAAAATACCCTAAAGTTTAAGAAAATTTAATTTTAATATCCCAAACTTTAAATGTTCTTAAAGTTTTGTTAAAGTTCGGTTATCAAAGTTATACTTTTGTTAAAGTTTTGAGGAATCAAAGTTAAATCTTTGTTGAGCTTTACGGTTTATTTTAGGCAAAAAAAAAAAAAAACTTTGGAGTATTAGAGTTAAAAATGAGGTAAATTGTAGAGTAATTTTTGGGCAAAAGAAAACTTTGGGGTATTAGATTTAACAATGAAGTAAACTTTAGGCTAGTTAAGTGCAAATAACCTTATAAATATACTATCAATTGAGTTAGAGGTAACTTTATTATGATAATATGATCTTTGGATGGGGGGTCTACACAACTACCACTTTCCAAAATTTCATTATGCAAACCAAACAAGCACTTTATGATTTCAATAGAATTCAAACCAAACAAAGAAAAATGTGAAAGTAAAAATGATGAGCTGGACATTAACTTTCCAACTTGTGTCCTAAACATAAAAGTTTACCATGAACAACCAAACGGCCCCTTACAACACACGGGCTACAGTCCCTAGCCTACGACTCTAGGCGCAACCCATCCAAGGGCATTCTCGTAACTTCCTAATCTCCCATTTCCTTCATTCAGACTCCTTTCCGGTTTTCCCTTCAAATAACCCCTCTCTTTCACTAATTTTTTAGAGATTGTTCTTATGGCATGTGAATGTATGTGAAAATGATGCAAATTTGAGGTTTGTTTTAAGTTAGCCAACATCTTAGTAGTACCATCAGAGTCTGTTTGGTTTGCTCCAGATGTAATTTTAATGCAAAAATAGTTAAACTGAAGCTACTGCAATTGTTGACACATGCAGTTGTATTTGTTGTTTGATTCAATTTTTTAAAGGCAAAACTTCATTAGAGGTTCTTAAAGTATTATTTAAATATCATTCGGATCCTTAATATTTGAAAGTCATCACTGGGGTCCCTAACATTACCTCCGTCATTAGCCTAGGTTCGTTTTACAAAATTCTGTTGAATCTTTCTAAGACGATGGCTTGACTCTCTCCATGTCACTGTCATGTTATAAAAAAATTAGTGAAATTCCAAGTTCAGTACAAACTTATAATTTTACTATTTTTGTTGTTGATGTGACAGTATAACCTTGGAATTTCATTAATTTTTTGGTGACATAGCAATGCCACTAATTTACTATTTTGGTTTAATGTTTTTGGTTATCGTCTATACCTTTAGAGCATGTTTGGCAACATACTTATAAGTTACTTATTTTACTTACAAGTATCCCTTTTATTTATAATTTATCAAGATTATGTTTGGTGAGGGTTCACGTATCTACTTATTTAAGGCTAAATTGCACAAAATTACAATAAAGTTTCTCATTTTGGCAATTAAATGCTACAAGCTGCATTTTGGTACAATAATATACCATAAAGTTTTCAAAACTTGCACGTTCTTGGCATTGACCATGCAAACATGGAAAATTTCACCGAATATTTCTCTATGATGCTTACATTCCAAATTTAGATCTTTTAACTAATTATTATTAAATTTACAATTACATCAACCAAATTTCTTTTTCAAACTTATCTTAATTCTACTTTAAAATAAAGTTGAGATACTTCTAATGAAAATTTAAACAAAATTATGGTTAGAAAGCTCTAAAATTGATATGTAAGTATCATAGAGAAATATTCGAGTAAAAGTTTTATATTTGCATGATCGATGGCAATAACATGCAAATTTTAAAAACTTTATGGTATTTTTTACCAAAATGCAATTTGTGATATTTAATTGTTAAAACAGAAAACTTTATGGTATTTTTATGCAATTTGGCCTATTTTAACTTATAAAATATAAATAGCCAAAAATAAGTTGGTAAATCCCAACTTATTTTTTGGCTACTATAAGTAGTTTTACTTATTAACGCCAAAAGACCATAATATTACTCATACCTCTTTATTAATATTACTAATTAATAACTATAAGTAACGTGATTTTGAACATATATTTTAATTAAATATATTATTATTATAAAGTAGTTATTGTTATTAATTAATTAGTTTATTAATAAATAAATTACTAATTATTACGCAATTTATATATATCATTATATTTTTAATTTTTAAGAATAAATTATTATTCTTATTAATTATTAGTTAATTAATTAATAAGTTCATTAATAATTATTAATATTTTCATCTTTAAGAATAAATAATTATGCTTATTAATTAATTAGTTAACTAATAAATAAATTTAATAATAATTATTATTTTAAGAATAAATAATTATTCTTACTAATTAATTAGTTAATTAATAAATAAAGTTTTTAATAATAACTATTTAATTACAAAATTTTTATTTTTATTTTTAAGAATAAATAATTATCTTTATTAATTAGCTAGTTAATTAATAAATATTTTTACTAATTATTATTATTTAGTTAATTATTTATACTAATTTATTTTTAATAATAAATAATTATTCTTATTAAAATGCCTTAATGGATAAATAAATTTATTAATAATTATTAATTAATTTTATTTAATTATTATTAATAAAGTTTTTAGTGGTAATTATTGATAACTTTATTAATAAATTTATTTTAAATTAATAGCTTATATTAATTTATTAAATTAATAAATTTATTAATAATAATTATTTTATTTAATTAGTATTAATAAAGTCATAATGTGAAATAATTCTTTTATTATTTACTTAGTTAATTAATTAATAACTTTAATAATAATAATTATCTGCTTAATATACAATTAATTAATTAGTTACCGTATGAGATTTAATATGATGTTTATTCTTGTCATTTGACAACTATCACAACCTTATAAGTTATTGATTTACCAAATACATAAGTATAGACAAATCCTTATAAATTAAGGATTTTACCAAACACTTTCCTTATTTTTACATTCTTATAAGGAGCTTTGAAAATAAGTAATAAGCAACTTATAAGGTAACAAAAGGCTAAATATCATAAACCCCGCTTTAACTTTTGACGATCATCATAAACCCCTTAACTTTTAAAATATCGAAAAACCCTTAAGTTTAGGGTTTATCAGAAAACCCCCTTTAACTTTAAGAATTTATCAGAAAAGCCCCTTTAAATTATTTAGGGATTTTTCTGATAAAATCTCAAAATTAAAGAGGGTTTTCTGAGAAAATTTGAAAGTTAAATGAGAGTTTTGTGATAATTCCTAGGGTCGCGTAAAACGGTCATTTGTTTGATCAAAATTTGAGCAACCTAAATCGAATCATTTATTATTCAAAATCGAACCAACTGTTGCAAGTCGGTTCGGTGCGGTTCGGTTCGGTTTGTTCGGTTCTAATCAACAATAATCAACTGCAACTTAAAACAACACAAATACATCTATAAGCTACATGAGAGATTAAGAACAAAATCTCTTATATTGTGTGCTGTGAGTATCGTTCGGTTCTAGACCATTGTGAGTATTGTCAGTGACTTGCTTTTTTTTTATTGTGTGCTGTGAGTATCGTTGGTTGCATTGAGAGATTAAGAACAAAATCCTAGACCATTGTGAGTATTTCTGAAACTGAAAACATAGATTAAAATTTAGGGTTTTCGGTTTATACCTCCACTATGGGTGCGGTGTTCCAAAGCATGAGATGAATCGAGGAGGAGATGGTTCTACTTCTACCATGAAGACGATGATGAGTAATAAGTGGTTGTTAATGGCGAGGCTTATGAAGCGGCGCTTGGGCGAGGAGTCGAGGCGAGCTCTCGGGAGTTAGGCCGTGAGTAGTGTAAAAGGCCCTGGAGACTTGAGTCGAGAGAGAGAGAGAGAGAGAGAGAGAGAGAGAGAGAGAGAGAGAGAGAGAGAGAGAGAGAGAGAGAGAGAGAGAGAGAGAGAGAGAGAGAGAGAGAGAGAGAGAGAGAGAGAGAGAGAGTGCGGACTACGAGAGGGAGAGGGAGAAGCCGCCGCTTGGGGTGAGATTTAGGGTTAGGTAGATAGAGATTTTAGTGTTGCCCGTAGGTTTAGTGGGTACAAGTTAAAATTGAGATTGTTATTTGTTAACTTGTTAAGTGAAGTTTGCCGGGTTTCGGGGGTTGAAAAGTTTTCAACCCAATTAACCGACGAATTTTAAAACCGAACCGAACCGCTATTTACGGTCGGTTGGTTTTTGGTTTGGACCGAACTGAGTACAGCCCTAATAATTCCTATACTTAAAGGGGGGTTTTCTTATATTTTGCAAGTTAAGGGGGGAGTTTTACGTAATCATCCAAAGTTTTTTTTCGGGGAACAAAAAATAACTAAGTAGTCAAACATGCTCTTAATAGAATGTAACACACGTATACTCGTAAATTTAGGAAATTATAGGGGCTAACAGTTAAATTATTTAGGAGTTGAAATTGTCGGGTCACATCGACTTTCACTAATGTTTTTGAGCAAAGTCGAAGTTGTGGGGTTACGTCAACTTTCCTCTTAAAAGGTGTAGATGATTGTCGAATACTTCGCTCTGAAAAGGTGCAGATGATCGCTTCGAAGTTGAAATTGTGGGTTTACATGGGCTACAGTACCTTATGGAGTTCTCGAGGCCCAACCCACCCGTTGCTTCGCGCGACCAAGCAGTCAAGTACAGTCCAAGGGCATTCTCGTAACTTCCTAATCTCCCATTTCCTACATTCAGACTCCTTTCCCTTCAAAAAGCCCCCTCTCTTTCTCTCTGTCTCTCTCAAAAACCCATGCTCTTCTCTCTCCTCTCTCCCTCCCAATTCCCTCCCCCATTTCCCCAATTCTCTTTCTGGGTCCTCATAATCACCCCCCAAATGTCCACAGATAGCGTTGGATCATGCAATCCTTCACCATTCAAACCCCCAACCCCCACGAGCCCTTTTCAGGAACAGCACAAAACCCAAAGCTTTTCCCCAAATACCCCCGACCAGTTTCAGAGCAGGAAGAAGCTCATCATCTGCTACAGTTGCAACCAGGAGGGCCATTATTCGACTACTTGCCCTAACAAGAGCAGGGAGAGCCCTGGGGCTTCGCCTAGCAAGGCATTGTTCCCAAAATGCCCCCAGAAGTATCCTGAGTTGGAGTGTAGAGCTTGTGGGCGAGTTTGCGTTGTGAGGACCTCGCACACTGAGAAGAACCCTGATAGAGATTTCTACACCTGTCCTGTGAGTTGAATTTTTTGGTTTTTTTTTCTTTCAGCTTCAGATTGTTTATTGTTTTAGTTGTTTGTGAAATTAGTGATATGGGTTTTGATCATGTTTGTTTTTCTTAGCTCTGGATGTGAAAAAGATGGGATTTTTTTAGTAGTTTGTTTCAATTAGAGTTGGTTGCTTCATTTTCCCTAGTCTTCTGCGACACTGGCAAATCCTCCTTTATATAGTAAAGAGAAATTGGTAAACTATCCCTAGATCTTGTATAAAAGCAGTATTAATGTAAAATGTGTACATGTTTTAAATCTCTAATAAAAAAATCATATATCCCTTTATCCTATTAGAAAATGGCATGTGTACAACTAATTCTATGTTAGAAGAATTCTTATAAAATTAAAATTATTCATGTTCATAATTAGAAAATTTTACCCATAAAAATTAGAAAACTCTAATTATCAAATCTTTATTAAAAAAACTGTCATAGAGCCCTCCTTAATTTTTTAAAGAGTGAATTCAATAAACCGCACATATCTTTCTTGGTTTAGCACTAAACCCCAAAATATTTGAAACTCACGAGAAAACCCCAAAATATTTATTTTTTGCACTTAACCTCCATAAATGGGGTTATCTTATATTTTACATTGACAAAATTAACCCTCAAGGCCATTATATACCCCTCAAATTATTTGAATTTGCATGCTAACCCATGAAAGTACAAATAATTTTTAAAAATATAAAAATCACAAATAGCTTCCTGGAAAATCTAAAATCACAAACAGTACGTAGAAAAATTTGAAGGATACAAACAATTTCAAATATATAGAAAAATTTGAAGGATACAAACAATTTCCTTTGAATTACTAAAATTATAGAAAACTCCTAACAAACTAGGATATCACGACCAAACCCTTGCAACTTTAAAAATTATATATAGCCCACTGAAAAATCTAAAATTAAAAACAAAACCCTTAAATATATAAATATTACGAAAAGACCCTAAAAATTCTAAAATTATACATGACCCCAAAAAATTTATATATTACAAAGAACTCCTAGAAAAAAGTAAAAACTACAAACACCCTAGAAAACTCTAAAATTACAAATGACTCCAGAAAAATTAAAAGCTAAAAGAAACACACAGAAAAATATGATAATTACAAAATACCCATAACAAATACAAATAGCATAATGAAAAATCTAAAATTATAAGCAATTAAGCCTAAAAAATAAAAACTTGCAAATAGATGCTTTAAATTAAAAAATACAAAGAACCCCATAAAACCCTAAAATTTTAAAAGTTACAAGCGACCCCCAAAATCTAAAATTACAAACAAGCCCCTTTAAAATATAAAATTATAAACAACCACTTAAAAATCTAAATATTACAAACAAACCTTTCAAAATTTTAAAAACTATAAACATCCATTGTTAGGAGTTTTACGCCAAAAGTTATTGGGGATTAAGTGACCAAGTATAAAACTTATTGGAATTTCCTCCAAAGCGTATTGGGGTATTTTGGTCATTTAAGCGTACATGAACTAATAATGTTAATTTTGAGGGTTTTAACCAAAAGATATTGGGGTTTATTGAGTTTCAAAGATATTAGGGATTTAGTACCAAATACCAAAGCTGATTTGGAATTCTTGAAATTTTTCCATATTTTAGTTTTGAATTTTTCGATATATAACCCCAAATTGTATGCATTTTAAAATTTACGCAAGTCATGATAATTATAAATTTTCCTCCAAATTATTTTAATTCCTCAACTTTATCCCTCACTACACTTTAGTCAAAAAAGCCCCACCGATGCGAGCACGAATAACACTGTTTTTTATGTAGTTTCAGTTCTGACTTTGTAATATAGAAAGTATTTAATTTTGGTTCAGAGCTATTATGACTATGGAGAGGTCAGATGGTAATTTCACATTTATTATTGTTTTTAATCTTGGGTGTTGAAATTGGTGGTATTGGTTTTGCTCATGCTTACTTTCTTAGGTTTGGATGTAAAGATGGGATTTTTAGTAGTTTGTTTCAATTAGAGTTGGTTGCTTCATTTTCCTAGTCTTCTGCGACACTGGCAAATCCTCCTTTATATAGTAAAGAGAAATTGGTAAACTATCACTAGATCTTGTATAAAAGCAGTATTAATGCAAATGTACATGTTTTAAATCTCTAATAAAAAAATCATATATCCCTTTATCCTATTAGAAAATGGCATGTGTACAACTAATTCTATGTTAGAAGAATTCTTATAAAATTAAAATTATTCATGTTCATAATTAGAAAATTTTACCCATAAAAATTAGAAAACTCTAATTATCAAATCTTTATTAAAAAAGCGTCATAGAGCCCTCCTTAATTTTTTAAAGAGTGAATTCAATAAACCGCACATATCTTTCTTGGTTTAGCACTAAACCCCAAAATATTTGAAACTCACGAAAACCCCAAAATATTTATTTTTTGCACTTAACCTCCATAAATGGGGTTATCTTATATTTTACATTGACAAAATTAACCCTCAAGGCCATTATATACCCCTCAAATTATTTGAATTTGCATGCTAACCCATGAAAGTACAAATAATTTTTAAAAATATAAAAATCACAAATAGCTTCTGGAAAATCTAAAATCACAAACAAGATGCATTAGAAAAATTTGAAGGATACAAACAATTTCAAATATATAGAAAAATTTGAAGGATACAAACAATTTCCTTTGAATTACTAAAATTATAGAAAACTCCCTAACAAACTAGGATATCACGACCAAACCCTTGCAACTTTAAAAATTATATATAGCCCACTGAAAAATCTAAAATTAAAAACAAAACCCTTAAATATATAAATATTCTGAAAAGACCCTAAAAATTCTAAAATTATACATGACCCCAAAAATTTATATATTACAAAGAACTCCTAGAAAAAAGTAAAAACTACAAACACCCTAGAAAACTCTAAAATTACAAATGACTCCAGAAAATTAAAAGCTAAAAGAAACACACGAAAAATATGATAATTACAAAATACCCATAACAAATACAAATAGCATAATGAAAAATCTAAAATTATAAGCAATTAAGCCTAAAAAATAAAAACTTGCAAATAGATGCTTTAAATTAAAAAATACAAAGAACCCCATAAAACCCTAAAATTTTAAAAGTTACAAGCGACCCCCAAAATCTAAAATTACAAACAAGCCCCTTTAAAATATAAAAATTATAAACAACCACTTAAAAATCTAAATATTACAAACAAACCTTTCAAAATTTTAAAAACTATAAACATCCATTGTTAGGAGTTTTACGCCAAAAGTTATTGGGGATTAAGTGACCAAGTATAAAACTTATTGGAATTTCCTCCAAAGCTGTATTGGGGTATTTTGGTCATTTAACGTACATGAACTAATAATGTTAATTTTGAGGGTTTTAACCAAAAGATATTGGGGTTTATTGAGTTTCAAAGATATTAGGGATTTAGTACCAAATACCAAAGCTGATTTGGAATTCTTGAAATTTTTCCATATTTTAGTTTTGAATTTTTCGATATATAACCCCAAATTGTATGCATTTTAAATTTACACGCAAGTCATGATAATTATAAATTTTCCTCCAAATTATTTTAATTCCTCAACTTTATCCCTCACTACACTTTAGTCAAAAAAAAAAGCCCCACCCGTGCGAGCACGGGCTTAACACTTGTTTTTTTTATGTAGTTTCAGTTCTGACTTTGTAATATAGAAAGTATTTAATTTTGGTTCAGAGCTATTATGACTATGGAGAGGTCAGATGGTAATTTCACATTTATTATTGTTTTTTAATCTTGGGTGTTGAAATTGGTGGTATTGGTTTTTGCTCATGCTTACTTTCTTAGGTTTGGATGTAAAGATGGGATTTTGGTGGAGTATTTTACTTGAGTAGGAGGTTTTTGGATAATTTCTCGAGTTTGTTCTTCATCTTTATTTTGTTCTTTTAGTTAGGCATAATATTAACAACAAGGATTCTCTTCATCTCTGTTTTGTTTTAGTTGCTTTTATAGCCTGCAGTGTAGAAAATATTTGACTTAATTTGGAGTTTTACTTTATATTTCAAGGTCAACTTTAGTTGTTTAAAATACGAAGTGAGTTCTGATAATTGTTAGTTTACCATATTTGGATGTGAATTATGAAATTTTGGTTTGGTAAGATGGTAGGATTGTGTTTAATGTAGAAAGTGCTCTGCTTTGTTTAGTATTCAAGTGGCAATGTTGTAGTTATTATAGTGGTGCATTTGTTAAGTTCTAGGAATTTTGTTTGTATTTCTTAGTTCGGTTTGGAATTGGTGATTTATGAAGAGAAGTTTTTGATTTGGATCTAGTATTTAAGTTGACCTTGGACACAAACGTGCATCTTTTATAATCACTTGCGCTCACTGTTTTTAGCTTTATGTGAAATTACGATATTCAGATATTATGTTTCGTATCTGAAACATGCTACTGTTGTTTTTGTTAAGAATATTATTCCATGTTTGTTTTGTTTAATATAAGCAACCTTCTATATTATATTTGATTCTAGTTTGCATCTTGGATGTGTTCGTCGTGAATATTCCATTATCCCTGCATTTCTTGTGGATTTTATTTTATGTTCTTTCCATTGTCCTTGATTGAACAATGTTTTTTTTTAATTTCTTCCAATAAATGTAGAGAGGAAAGGTGTGCAATATGTTTCAATGGTGCGATGAGGTCGGTAAAATTCAGCCAAGTCACATGAACAGCCCAGTGAAACCAGTTAAGCAGCACGATATATCTTTGTTGAAGAATCCCGAATGCTCTATATCTTTGTTGAAGAATCCCGAATGCTCTTGTACAGCTGGACCATGTAGAATTGAGACAAAGCAAAGTGGCCGCAAGTACTATGCCTGTCACTTGAAAATGGTAATATTTCTTTTATCAAATTATTTTCACTATAGAATTATTTATGTGGTTGGTGCATCATTATAGACTATGAATCAATTGAATATCTTTCAGTTGCAATAACGCAATTGCTTGTGGTATATGCAATTTCCAAGTTGTAGAATTCAAAATTATTTGAGTCAACAGGTACTTTATATTAGTTATTCTACTCAGATATAACTGTTTTGGACAAGCTAGTTTTTATTTTTTCCTTGTTCAAGTTTTGATTTCAACCAGCTAGTTCATCTTAAAGGTCTTTGCTTTTTGTAGAGATTCTTTGGGAGATGGTTTCCCAGAGTGATGGTGCATTGGTTAGTTGGCCTGCTTCAGTTTCTTATTCTTATTTTCTCGATGGTGTTTTTTTAGTTATTTGTAGACTTAATTACTATTGTCCCAGAAGTCACTACAAAATATTATCATTAGGTTTATCATCAAATCTTTTAAACAATGGTGTCCACTTTGCTTTAGGTCCATGCTAAGGTTCTCCAACTTGCACTAACTTCCACCAGTCATTATAGTATAGTGAAAAAAGTTTTTTTTTTCTCTTAACAAAAATAGTGTATGGCATTTTTTTTGGTTGCGAAACCCTAATGGTAGTTTTGTGAGATTTTCTTTAATTTTAGTTCCAGAGGGTTTGCTTATTCTACTCGAACATGACTGCAAGTCAAACACTTGTTTAGTGTACGTTGAGAATAATTGTTCTTGCACATGGTTGCACTGATCAAATGCATATTTATTGTATATTGACATGATTTCTATGTTTTCATCTTGAATTTTGTAATAGTAATCTAAAAATACCTTCATATATTGTGTTTCAATAAAGTAAGCAAAATTAAGCTTCTCAATTGTAAAGATTATAAAACCATCAACAACATATAATCGATGTCCTTTTGATGTAAAGAGTTATTGAAAACATGCTCAACTCTAGATTCTATTAGGTTCACATTATCTAGAAATACTTTTATTCTTTATCAATTATTGAAATATTTCACTCCTTTGTTCCTGTTGATGGGAGGAGTAACAAGGGATGATCTAAAGCGATAGTTCTTGCAGAAGCTCTAATGAGAAAGTGTAAAATTTTGTTATTTTCTATAAGTTTTTATTTTTAGTTTTAGTTTTCCTGTTAAGTTTCCCCCCTATAGTTTGTCTACCTTCTGAAGTTCTTTCAGCAGGGACAAGGACGTTGCAATCATTTTGAATGGTGCGATGGTCAAGGAGATGGCACTGAAATGAATATGACAATTGAGGGACAAAAAGATAAGGGGACAAAGAAACCAGAGGAGGTAACTCTTGCAATATTTCCATCGGCACCATCACCATCAACTAACCCAAGAGCAGAACATGAGGCTAACTATTCAGGATCGAGATCATCTCCGATAAGAGGCAGCCTGTCACTACAAGAATGGATGTGATAATGTCTTGCATCGAACAATCTCATAGCGAACAAGAGAACAATTTTGTTCATGGTTCATTTTCACAAGTGAAGAGGTTAAGTTTAAAAAGAAGGCAACTCAACGATGCCTCAAATGTGTCAATGTGTGGGTATGCATTGTTGATTGCTATCACTTTTGAGAGAGGTAGAGAGACTATAGTATGTCACACTGCTGCTATATATTCATGTAAATTATTTGTGTATCTGTATGTATTATCTTTATCTTTGTTACTGAATCAGTATGGCAGTCTTTTTTGTATAAAACCTGTCTTTGTTCTTAAATATGGAAGTGTTCTCTCTCCTGTATGTGTAAATATTAAAACTTCATTGGGAGCTTTAAGCTGTTGTTTCTTTTAGGGTTAATTGCGGAAAGACACGCGTTCAATGGTGCAGTAGACTCCTTGACTAAATCTTTTTGACTCTTTTACCCCTGAGGTCTATTTGTCAAAGAATAATTTTCTCTTTCTCTGATGGTAAAAGGGACATTACTATTTGAATACTACCATAAGATTGGCACTACTTCAAGTTGTATCGCTATTTCTTTCTTCTTTGGGAGGTTGTTCAGATTAATTCACATTTGTGTTAAAAGCTTATTTTCTTCAATATAAGGGCTTTTTAATGAAAGCTTGTATGTTTGGAAAGTTTCTCCAAACAGACAATTAACATGAAAATAAGGTGTTTCAAGAGTTTAAATCATTAATTTTAGGCTAAATATTAGAAAACCCGCCTTATCTTTCGACGATTATTAGATAACCCCTCATAACTTTCAAAATATCAGAAAACTCCCTTTTAATTCTTAAGAGTTTTCCACCACCCCCCCACCCACCCCAAGTAGGCATTAAACTCAATTTTCGACATAGGTTGGTAAAATTACTCATGGGAATGTTTGTTTCTAATAAAAATCGCGGTTCATATTTTTAGGGGGGTTTTCTGATAAAATGTTAAAATTAAGGAGGGTTTTGTGATAACCCTAAGAGTTAAAATAAACTATAATAAAATATTGAAGAGTAAGCTTAGTGTTTGGGTTTGAAAAGCAGGTTTCAAGATGTTATTTGGCTTTTTTAGTTTCTTGTATTTTTGCTAGAAAATAGTTTTTTTTCTTCAAAAATTTACGGCTGAAAATAAAAAAAGCAAATACACTCGTTTGCAATATGACAAACTTCTAGCGTTAAGATGAAAAACACTCAATTACCTCGCGTCTAAATCAACGCTTCTGATTACACATATCTAAATCCAACGATCAGAATTCACCTCCTTACACTATAAAATCGCTATTCGAGGAGGAAACACTTTCTAGGGTTTGCGGGCGATCTCAGCGTTTTTGCCAAAAATGGTATTTTTCTCCATTCTCTGCCCCTATTTGGCCCTAATTTTCACAGATTGCATTGTTCTGATCACTCTTTGCTTTGATTTAGTTGTAATTTGGAATCTTTTTCATCAAATTGTGTTAGAAGCACACTTCAATGGTCTTAGAATTTGAGACTTTTCCTTCTTCAGTGTTTAATCACAGTGTTGTTGGAATATCGTATAATTGTGCTTTTGCAAAATTGAGAACTTTCTTTTTTTTTGGGCGTGCAAAACTGAGATTAATAATAATAATAGTAGTAGTAGTAATAGTAATAATTGTTAGAAAAGCCGCCTTATCTTTCGGCGATTATTAGATAACCCCTCATAACTTTCAAAATATCGAAAACTCCCTTTTAATTCTTAAGAGTTTTCCACCACCCCACCACCCACCCCAAGTAGGCATTAAACTCAATTTTCGACATAGGTTGGTAAAATTACTCATGGGAATGTTTGTTTCTAATAAAAATCGCGGTTCATATTTTTAGGGGGTTTTCTGATAAAATGTTAAAATTAAGGAGGGTTTTGTGATAACCCTAAGAGTTAAAATAAACTATAATAAAATATTGAAGAGTAAGCTTAGTGTTTGGGTTTGAAAAGCAGGTTTCAAGATGTTATTTGGCTTTTTTAGTTTCTTGTATTTTTGCTAGAAAATAGTTTTTTTTCTTCAAAAATTTACGGCTGAAAATAAAAAAAGCAAATACACTCGTTTGCAATATGACAAACTTCTAGCGTTAAGATGAAAAACACTCAATTACCTCGCGTCTAAATCAACGCTTCTGATTACACATATCTAAATCCAACGATCAGAATTCACCTCCTTACACTATAAAATCGCTATTCGAGGAGGAAACACTTTCTAGGGTTTGCGGGCGATCTCAGCGTTTTTGCCAAAAATGGTATTTTTCTCCATTCTCTGCCCCTATTTGGCCCTAATTTTCACAGATTGCATTGTTCTGATCACTCTTTGCTTTGATTTAGTTGTAATTTGGAATCTTTTTCATCAAATTGTGTTAGAAGCACACTTCAATGGTCTTAGAATTTGAGACTTTTCCTTCTTCAGTGTTTAATCACAGTGTTGTTGGAATATCGTATAATTGTGCTTTTGCAAAATTGAGAACTTTCTTTTTTTTTGGGCGTGCAAAACTGAGATTAATAATAATAATAGTAGTAGTAGTAATAGTAATAATTGTTAGAAAAGCCGCAATTGCTACAGTAGCCGCATTTGCTACACTAAACGCAATGACTACCGTACCTGCCAACCGCAGACGCACCAACCGTCACTGTAGTAATACTGTAGCAAACACTGTAGCAACAGTGCTCACCTACCACAAACGCAGCTATAAATAGCCCCAGGCTTTAAGTTCAAATCATCCCAAAAATCCCAGAATCTCAGTCTCCAATTAAGAGAAATAAGAAAGAGAGAGCTAGAGAAAAAAAAAATTATTAGGCCCTGGGTTTGTCCCAACAATAATTTGTAATCATTTGATTGCAGGTTGTAACCTCACGTCATGACTAGTTCATAAACTTTAATTTCATAATCCTATTTCATTTGGTCTCAAAAGATCCATAGTTTATAAAGCTCAGTTTCCTTTTGGGTTGTTAATTAGTGCCAATTTTTTTGGCATAGTCTGTGTAATCAATGTGTAATCTGTAATGTGCTGAGCAAATTTCGTTTGCGCGCACATGTTCAAGGCGCAATGCGATGCATGCACTCAAGTTAATTGAAGCACACACTGTGTACATAGTTTTTCAATATGGATAATCAAGCACAAAAGAACATGTTATGAATTTTCACATAAAATCTGTCAAGATGAACAATATCTCCTACCAAATTACAAAATAAGATATTATTTCACAATGCTGACACACCCAGCATAGTAGTGAACTTGATAATTTTCCAAGTCCAAAGTCAAATCAAGGTAGTATACTAATAACAAAGCAAAGTTAAATAGTAAATGTGAATCAGTAAGGGACCTAGGGTCCTTAATCGCGCCACTAAAAGGGTCTAAAATGTTTTTTATTATTTTTTTTTGTGGGATGCTCGATCGAAATGTCAAAGAAGAAAAATATGAGTCTATGCCTTGGATGTGTCCTGTGTGAAGCGTGGGGCACGTGCAAGGTGCAAAAAGGTGCTGCCTTGCATTTGCTAAGTGCTCCACATCAGATCCAGGGCTCTTCGCTGCCGCCCCACTTGGCAAGGCGCAAAAGGCTAGTAAGGCACGCGCCTTTGATATCACTGGGCGTAGCATATGGTCAAACATCAACTGGACTTTAGACCCAAAAGATAAATCCGGTTTAGAGATCAAACAATAAAATAACTAATCAAACTTTAATTTCTATACCTCAAAATTGAAGGCTACATGGTCGTGAGACATATCTAGAAAGTAGAAACTAATATAGTTATCAAATAACTGATTTGATCCAAAACTTCAAGAAACTAAGTTTTACTCTAATTTATATTTATAAATGTATTACTTTTCCTCTTCTTTTTGATGTAAAACCATAAACTGAAGACATTTTAGGAAAAAATAATTGAGATCATGATGCGTAATAAGTATTATAATCAACACTTAGTTGTTTAAGCAACGGGATCAAATAGTTTATTTAACACCTATGTTAGTTTGTGTTGTTTTCTATGGATGTCGAGTTGTCTTCAATATTTCAGTACAGAAATTAAATTTGATCAATATTTTAATGATTGTAACTCTAAATGAGGTATAATTTCGGAAGGAAAATGTGAGATAAATTTGATAATGAATTGAGATCATGATGCACAATAATTATTATAACCAAGAGTTAGTTGTTTAAGCGTTTGGATCAAATAAGTTATTTAAGACCTTGTTAGTATATCTTAGTTCCTGTAGATGTCGAGTACCAAGTTGTCTTCAATATTTTAGTACAGAAATTGAAATTTGATCTATTTTTTAACGATCTAAACTCTAAATGAGGTATAATTTCGGAAGGAAAATGTGAGATAAATTTGATAATGAATTGAGATCATGATGCGTAATAAGTATTATAATCAACACTTAGTTGTTTAAGCGTTTGGATCAAATAAGTTATTTAAGACCTTGTTAGTATATCTTAGTTCCTGTAGATGTCGAAGTACCAAGTTGTCTTCAATATTTCAGTACAGAAATTAAATTTGATCAATATTTTAATGATTGTAACTCTAAATGAGATTTATGATTTGGGTTTAAACTCAAATCCCAAAAGTTTTCAGTTAGTCTATTTTTTCTATTGATGTTTGACCATTGTGCTAGGTCTAGAAATTGCAACATTCAATTAAACTCACTAGCTGTGATGTCTTAATTAATGTCAAACTTTTAGACCAAATAAAAATATGATTATGAAAATGGAAACTTGAAAGTTGAAAAATATTCCTACTTTATTCATTTTACTAATCTTATTCACAACTTCAAGTCATTAGAAAATTACTTGTCAACTCAATTTTCTTAATCCATATGTGAAATTTTAATTTACCAATGGCTAACCAAAATTCAACAAGTTGATGACATTGTTGATCAAAGACAACATTCGATTGCAAATTATGCGATGTGTAGTTGTGCACTCGGAACCATCAGGATCGTGATTATCATGATCATAATATAAATTTTGCTTATTAATTCAACTTGTCGAGTTTTGATGAAAATAATCAACTATCGGAGCAACCAAGAGTAGCTTGGATGCCAAGATCATACTAAACTTGACCAAGTCTTATTCAATTGTAGTAGTCAAATGTAATTTCCTTTCCAAACCATTTTCTGGGTAACGGTGGGATAACTTTTGGAAGAAAATGTTATATAAATTTTATTAAGGAAAAAATAATTGAGATCATGATGCGTAATAAGTATTATAATCAACACTTAGTTGTTTAAGCAACGGGATCAAATAGTTTATTTAACACCTATGTTAGTTTGTGTTGTTTTCTATGGATGTCGAGTTGTCTTCAATATTTTAGTACAGAAATTGAAATTTGATCTATTTTTTAACGATCTAAACTCTAAATGAGGTATAATTTCGGAAGGAAAATGTGAGATAAATTTGATAATGAATTGAGATCATGATGCACAATAATTATTATAACCAAGAGTTAGTTGTTTAAACGTTTGGATCAAATAAGTTATTTAAGACCTTGTTAGTATATCTTAGTTCCTGTAGATGTCGAGTACCAAGTTGTCTTCAATATTTCAGTACAGAAATTAAATTTGATCAATATTTTAATGATTGTAACTCTAAATGAGATTTATGATTTGGGTTTAAACTCAAATCCCAAAAGTTTTCAGTTAGTCTATTTTTTCTATTGATGTTTGACCATTGTGCTAGGTCTAGAAATTGCAACATTCAATTAAACTCACTAGCTGTGATGTCTTAATTAATGTCAAACTTTTTAGACCAAATAAAAATATGATTATGAAAATGGAAACTTGAAAGTTGAAAAATATTCCTACTTTATTCATTTTACTAATCTTATTCACAACTTCAAGTCATTAGAAAATTACTTGTCAACTCAATTTTCGCAATCCATATGTGAAATTTTAATTTACCAATGGCTAACCAAAATTCAACAAGTTGATGACATTGTTGATCAAAGACAACATTCGATTGCAAATTGTACGATGTGTAGTTGTGCACTCGGAACCATCAGGATCGTGATTATCATGATCATAATATAAATTTTTGCTTATTAATTCAACTTGTCGAGTTTTGATGAAAATAATCAACTATCGGAGCAACCAAGAGTAGCTTGGATGCCAAGATCATACTAAATACCAAACAAAGAAAATGGTTTGGGGAGGTGCAAGAGGGAACCTTGTGTAAGGTGATGGAGGTGGCAGACATGCTTGATCGTCATGGTTAGTATCTCCATCATCTATTCTATATTGTACTCATTTGTAAATTTCACTAACCATTCTCCTGGATGGGTACATAATATGTCTTCCGGAATCCTCAGTTTTCTCTTGTAAGCTCCAACCATCGATCACGTTCTTTAAATTTCGACATGTACGATCTTGGTACAAGATATTCTTGATTGATTCTGATTGCATTGCTACAGATTGGTTGATTTGGAATCGAGTACTATATTTTCTCAACAATGTTATCATCTTTCTGATATTTTTGACTCTCCATTGTTGAATTAGTACGCAATGCATAAATTTGTCTCGTTGAGTTAGCTGATATTTTTATAGTTAGCTGAAGTTGTGAAGATGATTAGTAAAATGGGTAGAAATAAGAATAGGTTTCAAGTTTCCATTTTATAATTCCATATCTTTGGGTTGTGTCAGAGGTATTGAATGGAACAATTTTAAAACCGACATAATGATAAAATGTCAACGGATTTTACACCAAAATTATAAGCGAATTTAGAGTTCAAACATTAAAGAAATAGATGCAACTTTAATTTCTATACTTGAATGTTGGAGAGAACTTGCTAGTAGGACATCTCAAGAATCTAACATGTCTTTAATAACTTATCTTATCCATACACTTAACTGAGTCTTGATTCATTGTAAATTTATAATTAAATGTCCAATGCTTTTCCTATTCTCTATTGGTGCTTATACTTAGGATAAGATAGAGTACAAGTGACTCATATTTAAGCAGTGAATCTTGTAAATCTTGATCTCTTATTTGCTTAAAATTTCAGTAGCAACTTGAGTACTAGGCATATTATCTCAAATGAAAATCATTTTATGTTAAGGTTCACATTGATACGTGTGTTACTTATTATAATACATGTTATGCATCATGGTCTCGATTCTTTTTCCTCCATAAGTTTATTTCATATTTTCCTCCAAAACGTTATGTCATCCACCAAGAAAATGCCTTGAAAAGGATATCACATTTTACAAATAGCAGATAGATTAAAGTACCAACAAGTTTCCTGTCCCGAGTGTATTGCAGAAGAAGATCAGCGTCCTGCTGCTGAATCACATTAAGCTCCATGGGATTAGATATAGAAGGAGTATTAGGATATGAGAAAGCACACTCAACAATGTATGTGACGTTGCAATGTGTTGGAAAACATTCTTGTTTCCACAGTTGGTAATAGCTTGAACGGTGATCAGCCTATTCTATTGTACTATTCCCTACCTTTTCCTAACGTCTGCTGAAGTTTTAAACCCATAAACTGTGAACCAATAGCCTGTCTTTTTCCTCCAAGCCATACTCAATTATATTGTGCCCACTCCCTTCCTTTGTTCTGGAGGTTGGAATCTTTGCAAGTCTCTCCAATGGTTCATATATAGAATAATAGAAACATCATTGCTAAAGTTTAATGGTGAACTTTTTGGATAATTGCTATCATCATTATTTTTTGGATTGTAGAACTTGAAATATTGTTTTTTGATGGAATCTTCTGGTCTTAGGTTAGCCAATAATGTATTCTGAATGTATTCTTGCATGGACTATGAATCTGGGAAAAAAGAAAGAAAGAGAGAAGTAGGCTGGAAATATGGTTTCGAAAGAAGGAAATGAGTAGAGGGGACTTAATAGGCGAAAGAGAAGGCGATGTGTTATTTCCTCCAAGTTTTTGGTCTTGAATGCTTAATATTTGATGTCATTAGTTTCAATGAAAACATTAAGTAAAATATCAGCTAGGTTACCTGGACACTTCATCTAGGTTGCCGTATCCGTGTCCGGCACTTCCCATGTCCATGTTCGTGTCGGACACTCCTTGGACACTTCTTGAATGCATATAAACATTTATTTAGATGTGTACTCAATATATAACACATGTTTTAGTTTAAAAAAACTCGTGATACACTTCTTGAATGTATTATCGTACACAACCTCAAAATTATGCAACTTGTTCATTTTAGCATATGCCTAGTTCATAAGTATGATTTTAAAAGGTTCTTTGGGTATCTAGTTCAAAAACGAGCGGTTTTTCAATTTATAATCTACTCAATAAAAGAATCATAAAAATGGTATAAGGATGTTAGTTTTCATAACATGTCAATGAAAAACATTATCGATCTCATATAGATTATTAATTTTAATATGTATATGTATAGCTGTGTCCCCGTATCCTAACTTTTACAATTTTGCTGTATCCCGTATCCGCACTCGTGTCCATATCCATGCAACATAGAATATCAGATTGAGAACAACAACAAATCCTTATTTCCATTAACTAGCTCTTTGGGCCACTTAAATGTAAATTATTTGCCTATGGTATTCTTTTTCAAAGTTCAGTTGATATGGACCAATATCCAAAAACCCTTTATTTTCCAGTTCTTCTAGATTTTTGCATGTGTACCTTGAGAGTTATAGGCTCTTCTTATCACAGTTCTTTCCGCTGTTATGTAAATTTGCCCATTTTCTTTCATGTTGAACTAAACTGAAGCTTTCTTTTCTCTTCAGAAGTAATTTGTAGTGTATTTCATTTGATATGTTGCTTTTCTATTTTTGAATTAGGTTCTTCCAAATGATATTGATCTGCTAAATCCCCCAGCTGAGCTTGAGAAAAGGAGACACAAGCTCAAGCGTCTCGTGCAGTCACCTAATTCCTTTTTCATGGTATTGTTTTGGAATTTAAGGCTCTGATTCAATGTTTTACTCTTGCTATCGTATCCTAAGTCGTTTTATATTTTTTGGTTAATTTGTGTTGTAGGATGTCAAGTGCCAAGGTTGTTTCAACATGTAAGTTAACATACCCACGGACGCCCTTTATAAGAATTTCAATAGTTCAGGGGGATTTAATATAATTTTAAAGCCCTACCTTTTTTTCCTTTTAAAATTTACCCTTTTTCTCTCTTTTGTTTCAGAACTACTGTGTTTAGTCACTCACAGACCGTTGTAGTTTGTGGGAACTGCCAGACTGTGTTATGCCAACCAACGGGAGGAAAAGCAAGACTCACCGAAGGATGCTCTTTTAGGAGGAAAGGCGATTAAGGGCGAGCAATGTTTATTTCACTAATCTCCCATCTATGTACCAAGTCCTTGCTTACCGATGACGTTTCTTGAAATAGTAGAGAGGTTTTAGAGTACTTGTATTTTGGTTATGTTACGATCTGTGGGTTTGGTTATGTTATGATCTGTGGGTTATGGGTCTGTGTATCTCCTGTTTTGTTGGATGCTATGTGGATGGATCTGAAATTTTGTTCTGAACGTAAAATGCTGTTTCAATATTGCATCTTGTTATCTGCTTAGTTTGAAAACAGCAACTCGTCTGTCTGAGCCTTCGACGACGAGAGGTCCTCTTGACTTCTGACCACCCTCCAGAATCGCAATGCTGGTGGGTAATTTGTGTTGGATATGGATATGGTGGGGAGTAGTTGGAATAATAACTATGTTTACGAAAATATGCGGTTTCAACTCTTGATATTGGATTACTTGAACAATGAGGGTGTACATGAATGCTATGTCTACTTATAACAGGAGAGAACATTGATATCTACATATATTTGAGAACATAATTTAAAAAGCCCCTAACTTTTATTCCTTTTTTCTAAGAAGCCTGAAACTTTATATTTTTGACAAAGAAGTTCAAAGTTATGCCCTTCTATTCTAAGGAGCTCGTAACTTTCTCTTTTTGTGCTTAACTTGCTCTGTTTGGCAATGAAACCTAAGTTTTATTCCTCTCTTCTAATAAAGCCTAGAGTTTTCTTGTTAGCTCAGGGATTTTGTTGTCAAAGAAAGAAAGATAGAGGCTTCTTAGAAAAGAGCGGTAAAACTTAGGGGCTTAGTTGTTAAAAAAAAAAAAAGGAGGGCTTCTTGAAAAAGGAGGGTAAAATCTAGACGCTTCTTTGCTAAAAAAAGAAATTCGATAGCTTATTAGAAAGAGGAGTAAAATTTAGGAGTTTTTTAGACTATGTTCACCCATATATTTTACTGGCAAGTCCCATAATGGTTGAAATATTGAATATAATTTGCATCTTCTGAGACGCCACCTTTTTTAAATTATTTTTTAAAAAAGTAGTTTACATCATGAGGGCAGAAGACTTCTACCGGGAGATAAATTTTCTCAAAGTGAGACTTTCATATAGAGAGGATGAATGTCTAGGGACAGTCGTCGCATACTCATTCTTGAATATTGTATTAACTTACATTTCCTTCTATGTTTTTACTACATTGGAAGAATAAACAGAAAATGAGAAACAAGAAACTTATTCGAAAAAAGAATGAAAAGGGATATCTCCATCAAAATCCCTCCTTCAGGGCTATTCTTGAAATTTTGAGACACAAGAAGACTTCTGACCAATTCTTCACCGAGTGGCTTGAAAAGTGGGGCCCATGAAACCAGCTGAGCAATAACTTGTTATATAGCGTTGAAGACTGAAAGGTCATCTATAAGTGATAGAATTATTTTAAAGAAGGAAGATAATATACTAACGAGACCACAAAATTATTAAAGAAAGAAGATAATATACTAAGACGACCAGAATCCGCAAACTATTTTTTTTGGCTACTGTGAACCGAAATGTGGGATTCTTCTTCTTGAATTGCTGTCAGGAGTTACTGAGTCATCGAGATCCTTGCACTTTATTTCTAATAGTAGAAAAGTAATTTAGGGATTGTAGTCTAATTAGCACTACTTATTTGGAAATGTGAAGATCGTTACGTCATATTAACCATATTAACGTGATGTAAATGTTAAATATTGTACATGTGTAGCCTTCTATATTCCTTTATTTTAGTTTTATATTGCTTAGGACATTAGAACATATATCTTTTCTCTTACATAAGAACATTATAATATCAATGAAGAGGATCATTTATTTTCTCCCAAAAGTTTTATATTTATCATGATATCAAAGTCATCCATCTAAGCCTCCTTTAAATCCCGCCCATTGCCATACGCTAAAATCCTTATCGTCGCCACCAATTCAATCCATCGCCAACCCACAGACTGTATTGATATTTTTACCTGTTTGCACTACTTGGAACATGCGTAGCTGCCTCTTTCCATCATATATGATTTATATAGAGTTTCTCTTTATAGAAAATCTCAAGGGGATGAAGGAAAAGTTCACACATCACAATAAACTTCAACAAAAATCATGGAAAAACTCATCTCTCTATTAAAATAATATTTAGAGGAAGGCTTAATTTCACCAAAGTCCTCAGATTTTGGTGGGTGTTGCACATAACCCCATGAAGTTGGTTCATCTTACATAACCCCCATATTTTTGCAATGTCTTACAAAAATCCCTCTGTATTTCGAACTTTTCTCACCAGACTCCCACATGTAAGTTGCAAATAACAAGAAGTTTCTTGAGAGAAAAAAAATCCAAAATTTGAGAGTGGGTTTATGTTGCCTGTAAATGTTAAATGACAAAGCTTGAAATTTTTTCTCTCAAAAGTATTTTAGTTATTTGCACATTACATGGAACAGTATGATGCGAGATGAGGTGAAAGTTCAGGGAGCTTCTGTGAGGGCCGTGAGGCACACCACCATTCTGAAATCACACCCCTCTTTGTATGGACACGGACGCGCGGGCGGTTCTAAGTTGATTTTTATTGATTTCGGGTCCAAGCGAAACTTTGATTTCTAAAAAAACCTGTAGTGCAAACAACGCAAGGGATAAACTCTCAAAGTGGCCCCACTTACGAGGGCCCACGTGTCACGTGCATGGAACCTTTGCTTCCTTCCACGTCATCTAACAAAACTCCCAAACTGCATTTCAATCGTTTTCTTGCCTCGCTTATTGGGTCCCAGTGCTACGAGATCCGTTAAGAGACAAAACAAGGTGCCCTCATTATTTTTTTTTCTAGGAGCTAACAGACAAAAGAAATTGACCTAAGTAAACGATTAGACAAAAGGAAATAAGGGAGATTATTTGATGATGACCTGAGTGCCATCTTTTGTGTCATATATACACTATAAATAAAGTGTTCATCAATGTGTTCTTATCCTTGTTTGTTTTGTTATGGATAGCAACAGTATGTCATAATTAGACTTTTCATAGCGAGCACATTTTTAACATTTTAAGCTTGATAATTTAGTTCAATGATTGAAACTTAATTGTAATCAATAAGGTTAGAATACTAGCTTTATTGGCATTGGATTATTTCGTCACCTACATACACAATTCACAATCTTAAAAATTAATGATTTATCACAATATTTACAATATATAAAACTAAAAAATGTATATTTATACAATGTTTGGATCAGCTTTTACAACATTGAAAAATTAAAATAATTCTAGAAAAATTGTTGCACTTGCAACTAGATTGCAAGAGCAACTTAAGCTCAAATCTATTTAAATCATATACTTCAACTGAAGGGATATTTGCAACAATAGTTGAAACTGCAACTATCTAACAGTTGTAACTGGAACAAAGGATTCTATTGCAGCCAATTGTATTTACAAATTATCTAGTTGTAAGCTACCAGATAGCCCTTACATGAGAATATATACTGTTTTCTGTCAAGGGAACCTTGGTCTAAATAGAGTGTTTCTTTCTTGGGAGATGCATGGAGTTCAAATTCCGCTTGGATCAAACTTCAGCTGCTTTGCAAGAGGACTCGATCAACTGGATTTTGTCTCTATTTTGACTCCACAGGTGGACCTACTATAAACCAAGTACTCTATTGGTATGGGTTCCACTTAATCCCTGCCACATATCCCATGGTGAGTAGGAGAGGACTCGAATCCTGACCAGCTAGTTAGAGCTTCGCCCCATCTAACTATTAGGACATTGTTTGTGCAATATCACTTGTTTGAGTAATAACAAACTCTTATTTGCTACTAATATTATTTTGATATGATTTAGTTACATGTAAATATACACATAGAACATGTATGAGGTAAAACGACGCGAAAATCAGCTCAAAGCCAGATTTCAGGACATTGACCATTGATGGTGGCCTTTGACGATCGATGGTGCTTGGAGACCATCAATGATTCTAAAGGTCCATCAATAGTGCACATGTCCAGAGACGTCCAAATCATGTGACCTCCATCGATGGTAACGTCGGCTAATTGAGTTTTTGATGTTTTAATCTTAGTCGTCCGTTGCTCATATGATCTCCATCCTTTCCCACGTTTTGCACATCTCCTTCCCGATCTAATTGTGAGAAATATATATATATATATATATATATATATATATATATATATATATATATATATATATATATATATATATATATATATATATATATATATATATATATATATATATATATATATATATATATATATATCCCTAACATGAGATGGCCATTCTACCTTTGTTTGATTCAAATTAATAGTTAGATTTAAACTAATAGGTTAATTAATTAAAGATATGCATCCCCACATTTATTTGATTTTCTAGCCAAATCTTCTCCAACCCTAACAGAACTGAACCCACTAACAGAACCCTAACCCAAACTGAACCCACTAACCCTAACCCTAACCCTAACCCTAACCCTAACCCAAACTGAACCCACTAACCCTAACCCAAACTGAACCCACTAACCCTAACCCTAACCCTAACCCAAACACAAGCCCTAACACAGACCCTAGCAGGGCAGAACCCACTAACCCTAACCCTAACCCTAACCCAAACTGAACCCACTAACCCGAACCCTAACCCAAACTGAACCCACTAACCCTAACCCTAACCCAAACTGAACCCACTAACCCTAACCCAAACTGAACCCACTAACCCTAACCCTAACCCTAACCCAAACTGAACCCACTAACCCTAACCCTAACCCTAACCCAAACTGAACCCACTAACCCTAACCCAAACACAAGCCCTAACACAGACCCTAGCAGAACCCAAATAAAAAGAGAGGAGGCAGAAAGGAGGATATGAGAAATCTTAGGGAAGATTTGGCCGGGAAATCAAATAAATGTGGGGGGCCACATATCTTTAATTAATTAACCTATTAGTTTAAATCTAACCATCAATTTGAATCTACTGGTGTAGAATGACCATCTCACGTTAAGCAAACCATCTCACCATCTCACCCTATCGCTTAACGTGAGATGGTGAGATGGTTTACTTAACGTGAGATGGTCATTCTACACTGTTTGATTCAAATTAATGGTTAGATTTAAACCAATAGGTTAATTAATTAAAAATATGTGGCTCCCATATTTATTTAATTTCTCTGCCAAATCTTCTCTAAGATTTCCCATATCCTCCTTTTTGCCTCCTCTCTTTCTTATTTGGGTTGTTACAGGTTAGGCCGGGTTCGAGTTAGGGTTAGGGTTAGGTGTTCGGTTACAGTTCAGTTAGAAGTGGCAGGGAAATTAAATAGATGTGGGGGCCACATATCTTTAATCAATTAACTTATTAGTTTAAATCTAACCATTAATTTGAACCTAACGGTGTAGAATGGCCATCTCACGTTAAGCAAACCATCTCACCATATATATATATATATATATATATATATATATATATATATATATATATATATATAAGGAGGAGCTCGAGTTCTAAGGTTTTAATTTTGGAGATCAAGAAGTGCTTTTCGATCCCCTGGAGCCTCGTCAAACTCTTACTTGTCGTTCACAACATCATCGGATCGTTCCATAGCAAGAAGAGTTTCCTTTGGATTGATCTTCATATTTGCTCTTCATCAAGCTTCACTTATATCCTTCGAAGGATAGTTTGTTTTCTCGAAAGGGTTGTAAGATTGTTACAATTCTAGACTTATTTGATATTTGATTTGTATTTCTTTGAACTTCTTTTACTCATTGTGAGAGTTAGGTTAGACGACTGGTTTCGGGTAGATATCAAGGTGCGGTCTTGTAAGCCTACTGAATAGGGTTTGTGATTCGGGTAAACTCTTTTCATAGTGAGGATGCCCCTTGCATGAAGGAAGAGTGGACATAGGATTGTTTATCCGAACCATTATAAAATCTTGAGTGTTTCCTAGTTGATTACATTTATGATCGTTTATCGCTTTTATTTGCTATATTCCATTGCATATTCTGTGTTTAGGTGAAAAACGGTAAGACACCCCCATCTAATTAAGCTTGCATCTCAGATCCAGCACTAATCAACTGCACAGCCCTCTCAGTGGGTAAAAATATAGAAAATTCATAATTTACATTTGAAGTCCATAATTTCATATTTGATCTACAAATTACTCCAATAGAGAATATTCTTTTAACCGTCAGTGACATTTGACAAATATTGAAATTGATGTTTTGATTCCCACTTGAAGGTCACATATGATTCAAGCGTTTCTATGATCTGTATTTATTGGCTTCTAGTTGACAACTTAAAATTTCTAGTAGTATGGTTATTAGAATAGAGAATATTCTTTTAACCGTCAGTGACATTTGACAAATATTGAAATTGATGTTTTGATTCCCACTTGAAGGTCACATATGATTCAAGCGTTTCTATGATCTGTATATATTGGCTTCTAGTTGACAACTTAAAATTTCTAGTAGTATGGTTATTAGAAAGAGAACATTGTCGTAAGTCACTCCGATTGTTAATTAGGATATGAGTAGAAGTTCCCTATCAGCTTATTTGACTATTAGAAGAAAGAAATGTAGATCATTGGTTGAGGTATGCATATTTATGAGATGCTCCTACTTATATTATATTGTGTAGCATACATATTCTTGGTAATGTTATCATAAGCTAGCTATTTATAATTACCTCCCTGAATTAATATTACATTTCTTGTACACTTGTTCGACTTCTAGAACTTGATGTGGATACCCAACTAGCCACTACAGCATTGGTCTTCATTAATTTAAAATACTTTTTTGTCGCTTTTCATGACTTGCATTAGACTTTAGTTTTTCTCTTCTTTTCTTCTAGAAATATTTTCCTTTAAAGTTAATTTAAAGCGAATTTATTCCTTGCTGTTTATTAAAAAAATAAAAATAAATAAAATGTCGAGATATGGGAGAACTTAATCATCCAGCAAACTTTGATATAGTCCTAAAGTACAAAACTAAGGGTCTGTTTGGCAAAAAAGAAAAAAATGGGCCAACTAAGTATATCACTTTAACCAGGCCAGGATTAAACCTGGGGGTGCTGGTCCAAGTCTGGCCTGATTAAGGGCCTAAAATTGAACTAAAAAAACTGGACCAGAGTTGGATCAGCTTTTTCCCAATTAAAAAATAGCCCCAAATTATTCAGGACTAGACTTGGCCCAATTTTATGGGTTTGCTAAACATGCCCTAAGAGTTCATGATAGTGATGAGCCATTACTGTATACGACAAAAGGACTAAAGTCCTAAACTATTTTTTTTAATAGTAAGTCCTACAGTATTGTTGAATATCCAACTTAAGCCTTTAAAGTATTAATTTGTATATTTTCTCTCTTATATTATGTTTTCTTGCCGAACACGGTCCTTTTATAAAGCCACCATAAAATACATAGCCAAAATTTCAAAATTTTCAAAAATCAAAATTTGAAAATTAGAAAGATCCCCATGATCTGAAATTATAAACAACTTCTAGAAAATAAAAATTTTATAAAATTACAAAATCACCTTGAAATTAGAAATTTACACATATCCCTCTGAAAATGTAAAAATTACACATGGGTCTTGAAAATTTTAAATTTTGTAAAAACACACTAAAACTTTCAAAACATTACAAATGCAATCTTGAAAAATTTAAAATTATAAACAACCCCAAATTTAGGGACTTTTGTAATTTTCAAATTTTTAGGTGTTTATGCAATTTTCAAAAGTTTGAGGGTATTTATATTGTAAAATTTGAAAATTTCATGGTCTTTTGCAGTTTTCACATACTCAGGGGCTTGCTTGTAATATTTTAAACTTTTCATCTATTTTTATAATTTTGAATTTTTAGGGGTTTTGTAAAATTTAGATTTTCATAAAATATCAGATTTTCAATGAGATGTTTATAATTTTGAGGTTCTTTTGTGATTTCCAATTTTTCAGAGTGCCATTTGTAATTTTTAAAGTTTTTTAAAGTTGTTTGTAAATTTCAATAAAAAAACCCAAAATTGACATCATCACCAAGTTGTCCCAACCAAAAATCCCCTTTAAAGTATTGTTGGACGCTCAACTTGCTCTCCTAAGGTACATTTGCCTATTTCCCCCTATACTATTCTTGCCCAATTCGCCCTCCTTTTGTGAAGCCATCGACAAATCTTTAAAAATTTTCAAACTACCCTTCTTAAAAGTTTGAAATTTGTAAAAAACACCCTAAAACAGTTAAAAAAATTGCTAAAACACTTTGAAAATTTTTAAGGTTATAAATAGCTCTGAAAATCTGTAATTACAAATGGCTACTGAAAAATTTAAAATTTGTAAAAAGCACCTAAATTTTTTAAATTACTAAAAACACTTTGAAATCAGAAACTTACAAGCAGCCTAAAATGAGAAAATTACAAAAGGCCTTGAAAATCCAAAACTTTGTGAAAATTACAAAAACCTTGAAAATCCAAAATTATAAAACCTCAAATTCAAGGGTAATTAGTAATTTTAAATTGTTCAGTGTGTTTTTGTAATTTTTGAAAGTTTCAAGTTATTTTTGTTAATTTGGAATTTTTCATGGTGTTTTACAAGTTTTAGATTCTCGGGGCCTATTTGTAATTTTTGCTATGTTTTTTGTAATTTTAAAAATTTTAGGATTTTTAATAAATTATTTTATTTTTCTAGGTTTTTGTTAGATGTTAGATTTTCAATGGGTTGTTTATAATTTTGGGTTGTTTTTTGTAATTTACAATTTTTTAGAGTGTTATTTACTAATTTTTATTTTTTTGGGAGTTGTTTGTAAATTCCAGTAAAAACCCAAAAATATTGATATGCCATGTCATCATCTGTTAAGTATTTGATGGTGGCTTTATAAAAGGACCGTGTTGATGTATAGAATCACAGTCACTAATCTCGGTGTGAGCTTAGCTTGAGGTTGAAGATGACAGGGATCCGCTCTCTCCCTCGAATACCTGGCTCTGAGTTGGGTTGTTCTTCCTCCCTGCACAGGTAGAAACTCGTGAGAGGATGGAGCTTGTTTCCTCCGTTATACCTCCGACGATCAAGTCAGTAAGTGAGCTTGAGTGGAGAAGAAGATGAACAGTAAGAGTTCTTAATTACAGTGGACCGGGGGAGAAAATGGCGTACCCCTTCTTTTGAGAATGGTTTCTCTCTTTTTAGGAATGAGTGAGGGGCAAGCTGGTCACTTTAGCATTAGTTTTACACATGTCAGTTTATGTGTGGAGCTTATGTGTGGAAAGAGTCACCATTGATTTGATGTGAGGTATGGGGAGTGGCTACAAAAGTCATGTGGCCAGCACATCGCCATTAATTGTGATGTTGACTTGTTGTTGGCCAACAATTACGCCAACAGAAGCAATCGTAGCATATTAACGTATACTACTAATGACTCGCGCCTTCCGGCATCGCAGCAATCGCACAGCATGTTTCTAATCGAAGTTATCAGAAAGGCAAGTCGGCCAACTATAGTAGGACGACTAATGACGCCTTTCGCGTCGGCGATCTTGTAGTAGCCGAACACTTGTGAGAACCGAGAGGTCCCCTTCGGCCCTGAATTCGCATATTTTGGCGTGAGGTTAAATTTATGTTGACTTTCGAATAGGGATTAATAAAAAATCTTTTTGGGGTACCAACAGATCGCATTGGGCAAGAAAATATAGTATAAGGAGAAAAATAGACAAATTGGTACTGAAGATGATAAGTTGAGAATTTAAACATTTTTTAAGGGGGAGTTAGCGATTTTGTCCTGCTATATATTTGTGGGCTTAGCATTTTCACATATTAGTCTTATTTAACATGTGTTGATGATGTTTAAAGTACGCATTTTTTTATATACTAGTACATAGGCACGTGAGTTGTACGTGCGTTGCACGTGCTTTTTATTATAACTACTGATTTTTAGAGGGCTATTTGTAATTCTAAGATTTTGAATCTACTATTTGTAGATTTGAAATATTCACATATTTTTTATAACTTTTAAAATTTTGAGGGTGTTTATTACAGAATCTAAATTTTTAGGGGGCTGCTTGTAATTTATAGATTTTCAGTGTAGGTTTGAAATTTTCAAGCTTTTTCTGTAAGTATAAAATTATTGAGCTTATTTTGGGGATGTTTTTATAAAATCTAAATGTTTTGGTTGAGGGTGTTGGTTGTAATTTTAAAAAGGTAAAGGCGTTTTCTATAAATCTGATATATAGAGATAGAGATATAGAGATATATATAGTAAGTAGGCACGTGCATTGCATGTGTTTGCTTCATATGTGAGTGGAAACTCAGGGGCAAAGTTGTCCAAGTAAAGTTACGCAAAAAAAGCACAGGAGTTGTGGTAACTATTGATTTTTAGGGGACTATTTGTATATATTGACATTTTCTTATTAATTTTGAATTTTTGAGGGTGTTTATTGCAAATTTGAAAGTTTCTACTGATTTGTAGTGGGCTATTTGTAATTCTAAGATTTTGAATGTACTTTTGAATTTTTGAGGGTGTTTATTACAAATTTAAAAGTTTTGGGTGTTTTTTGTAAAATCTAAAATTTTAGGGGGTTACTTGGAATTTATAGATTATCAGTGTAAGTTTGAAATTTTGAAGCTTTAAATTTTAGGGGGCTTCTTGCAATTTATATATTTTCTTTGTAGGTTTGAAATTTTAATGATTTTTCTATAAGTTTTAAAATTTTGAGCTTGTTTTGCTAAATTTGAAAAGTTTTGTGGTGTGTTTTGAAGTTAAAACTTTTATTGGTTTCGTTTGAAACTGTTATTTTTGTAAATTTATAATTTTTATGTTTTTACAAGTATTTATAGTTTTAGGGTGTTTTTGTAATTCTAAATCTTTTGGGGTAGTTTGCATCTTCTTGAATTTTATTGTAATGTTTGGATATGAAATCTTCAGTTTACTTTTAAACTTAGTTTTGAGGGTGTTGGGATAAATTTTAAGTTTTGAGGGTGTTTGTTGCAAATTTAAAAGTTTTGGGTGTTTTTGTAAAATCTAAAATTTTAGGGGCTGCTTGTAATTTATAAATTTTCAGTGTAGGTTTGATGCTTGTAATTTATAGATTTTCAGTGTAGGTTTGAAATTTTCAAGCATTTTCTGTAAGTTTTAAAATTTTTGTGCTTGTTTTGCTAAATTTGAAAAGTTTTGTAGTGTTTTTTCAAAGTTAAAACTTTTATTGGGATGTTAGTTTTCAGTTTATTGGTTTCGTTTGAAACTGTTATTTTTTGTAAATTTATAATTTTTATGGTGTTTTTACAAGTATTTATAGTTTTAGGGTGTTTTTGTAAATTCTAAATCTGTTGGGGTTGTTTGTATCTTCTTGAATTTCATTGTAATGTTTCAGATTTGAAATCTTCAGTTTACTTTTAAACTTAGTTTTGAGGGTGTTGGGATAAATTTTAAGTTTTGAGGGTGTTTGTTGCAAATTTGAAAAGTTTTGGGTGTTTTTCTGAGAATCTAAAGTTTTAGGGGCTGCTTGCAATTTATAGATTTTCAGTGTAGGTTTGAAATTTTAAACTTTTTGAAAGTATTAAAATTTTGAGCTTATTTTTCTTAAATTTTAAAAGTTTTGGGTGTTTTTACAAAGTTAAAACTTTTATGGGGATGTTTTTATAAATTATAAATTTTTGGGATTGTTTATATCTCCTTGAATTTATTTTAGATATGAAATCTCCTTGAATTTAATGTTGGTTGTAATTTTAATGAGTTAAAGGTGTTTTCGTAAATGTGTTAATTTAAAGGTGTTTTGTGGCGGTGAGCAGTGAGATAGAGATAGAGATATATATAGTAAGTAGGCACGTCGTTGCATGTGTTTACTTCATATGTGAGTGAAAACTTCGAGGGCAAAGTTGTCCAAGTAAAGTTCATAAAAAGTACAATAGTTGTGGTAACTATTGATTTTAGGGGCTATTTGTAAATATTCACTTATATTTCTATAAATTTTGAATTTTGAGGGTGTTTGTTGCAAATTTAAAACTTTCGGTGTTTTTGCAGAATCTAAAATTTTAGGGGCCTACTTACAATTTATAGATTTTTGTGTAAGTTTGAAAATTTCAAGCTTTTACGTAAGTTTTAAAATTTTGAGCTTATTTTTGCTAAATTTGAAAAGTTTTGTATTGTTTTTCAAAGTTAAAACTTTTAGGGGATGTTGATTTTCAGTTTATTGGTTTCTGTTTGAAACTCTTATTTTTTATAAATTTATAATTTTATGGTGTTTTTACAAGTATTTATAGTTTTAGGGTGTTTTTGTAAATTCTAAATCTGTTGGGGTTGTTTGTATCTTCTTGAATTTCATTGTAATGTTTCAGATTTGAAATCTTGAGTTTATTTTTGTAACTTTGTTTTAGGGTGTTGGGGTAAATTTTGAATTTTGAGGATGTTTGATGCAAATTTGAAAGTTTTGGGTGTTTTTCTGAGAATCTAAAGTTTTAGGGGCTGCTTGCAATTTATAGATTTTAGTGTAGGGTTGAAATTTTCAAGTTTTTTACGTAAGTATTAAATTTTTAGCTTGTTTTTGTTAAATTTTAAAAGTTTTGGGTGTTTTTACAAAGTTAAAACTTTTATGGGGATGTTTTTATAAATTATAAATTTTTGGGATTGTTTATATCTCCTTGAATTTATTTTAGATATGAAATCTCCTTGAATTTAATGTTGGTTGTAATTTTAATGAGTTAAAGGTGTTTTCGTAAATGTGTTAATTTAAAGGTGTTTTGTGGCGGTGAGCGATGAGATAGAGATAGAGATATATATAGTAAGTAGGCACGTCGTTGCATGTGTTTACTTCATATGTGAGTGAAAACTTCGAGGGCAAAGTTGTCCAAGTAAAGTTCATAAAAAGTACAATAGTTGTGGTAACTATTGATTTTAGGGGCTATTTGTAAATATTCACTTATATTTCTATAAATTTTGAATTTTGAGGGTGTTTGTTGCAAATTTAAAACTTTCGGTGTTTTTGCAGAATCTAAAATTTTAGGGGCCTACTTACAATTTATAGATTTTTGTGTAAGTTTGAAAATTTCAAGCTTTTACGTAAGTTTTAAAATTTTGAGCTTATTTTTGCTAAATTTGAAAAGTTTTGTATTGTTTTTCAAAGTTAAAACTTTTAGGGGATGTTGATTTTAGGTTTATTGATTTCTGTTTAAAACTCTTATTTTTTGTAAATTTATAATTTTATGGTGTTTTTACAAGTATTTATAGTTTTGGTTGTTTTCTGTAAATTCTAAATCTTTTGGGGTTGTTTGTATCTTTTAAAATTTCATTGTAATGTTTGAGATCTGAAATCTTAAGTTTATTTTTAAACTTAGTTTTTGAGTGTTGGGGTATATTTTAAAATTTTGAGGGTGTTTGTTGCAAATTTGAAAGTTTTGGTGTTTATTGAGAATCTAAAATTTTAGGGGCTGCTTGTAATTTATAGATTTTAGTGTAGGGTTGAAATTTTCAAGTTTTTTACGTAAGTATTAAATTTTTAGCTTGTTTTTGTTAAATTTTAAAAGTTTTGGGTGTTTTTACAAAGTTAAAACTTTTAGGGGATGTTTTTGTAAATTATAAATTTTTGGGGTTGTTTATATCTCATTGAATTTGTTTTAGATATGAAATCTCCTTGAATTTGATGTTGGTTGCAATTTTAAAAAGTTAAAGGTGTTTTCCCATAAATGTGTTAGGTTAAAGGTGTTTTGCGAAAAGTGGTGAACAGTGAAAAGTGAACAGTGATCTCAGACAAAAATGAATAGTAAAAGGTAAACAGTAACGCCTCTAGGGCTTTTTATATATAGAGGATATAGTTGAAACTCTAGTGGTAAGTTGCACTTTCTTATAAACCAACCTAAAGGACCACGTGTTATTCAGTATTGTTAACTGTGTAAGTCTAGGTTCATCTTCTCTATATACATATGATAATACATACATGCAAACAAACTTAGGTCAGATTTCTTTTCAAAGTAGAACTTTTAAGTGTTTTTCAAAACCAAAAAAAAAAAAAAACTTTTAAGTGTTTTTCAGTTAAAGTACATTAACATGTCTATATATAGCTTATATCAAGAGATGGGGCGTGCTGGAGGGCGATTTGGAGAGAGGCTTGGAGGGCGCAGTTTGAATAAGAGATATTCGATGGCTTTCCGTATCCCAAGGCGCCGAATAGCTTTAAACAAAGGTAATTATGTTATTACCCAGTCATTTACTGACTCCCCTTCTCGAGTAACCGCCCCAGCCACATCTTGTCACTCCTTCCCCCCAGTAAACCCTTTTCCGCCCTCACCTCCGCCGCTCCGCCTTCCAAACCTCCATCTCCTCCCAAATTCAAATCTTTTGCCGACCTTTTCAAATCTAATCCACCCACCCTCACAGAACAAAAAGGCATTCTTCCTCTTCCTGAAATAGGTTGGACAGTGGTTCACAAGAAGAAGCATCGTCGCCCCTCCTTCTCTCATCAGCAACCCATCCTTCCCCCGAAAAGGTGTTTTCTTTGTGGTAGCCTCTCCCACATGGCCAAGTCTTGCAAGCTAGGAGACTTCAAGTGCTTTGCATGCAACGGGATAGGGCACACTTCTGTCTCCTGCCCTATGAAGAGACAGCTGGCTCCTCCGGCCGTCATCCCCAGGCACCCTCCCCCCGACCCACTTCGTTCCTTCTATCACCCTGCATGAATCGGTCATTGAAAAGATGGACGCCTATTTGTGTTATGGATTCTTCCACCTTAAAGTGGGTAACCCACCGCTAGATGAACTGATTGCAAGCCTTGAGTTCCACCTGAAGGTGGATAGATGACATTATGATGTCAGACCCATCTCTCGGTCATCCTATTTCATCCAGTTCTCTGATGTGGAGACCCTAGACCATGCATGTTCTAGGGATTACTTTGACCTAGGGTCCTCTGGAGGATCCTTCTCCCCCTGGTCTGAAGACAAAGGATTAAGATCCCTTCCTAAATTCATCTACACTTGGGTAGATATTTCAGGGCTTCCCATGCACCTCTGGGACTCTGAGTTTCTCATGCTTCTTTTTCAAGACATTGGTGATGTTATCACGGTATCTGATGACATTATCATCCAGATGAATGCTAAGGATTGCAAAGTCATGCTTAGTGTCAAGGATGTCTCTGAAATCCCTCGCTCCATTACCTTTAGATACACCTCCCCAAATGATGAGCACACTAAGGAAGGGACCATCTTCCTTAAAGTTATTGGTATGCCCCTTTCGGAGATGAAGGGCAAGTGCAGGGAGTATTTTGAAGAATTTGTTAGAAGAGAGGCGGTCTCATCCCAATCATCAGGAGATGCTTCACCTGGCCTCCGCCCTTGCCAACAGAGACAGCAACCTATGTCGGCTACGGTTGAGCAAGAAGCAGGTCCTTCCAACCCAGTGGTCGACACCAAGGGTAAAAAGGTCATTCAACTAGATTTGAACGTGGTGGGAAAATCAGCTTTTAGGGGCGAGGCCCTACCCCAACTTGCCAATTTATCTGAAGAGATCATCACAGTCCCCTTTCGCGGGGTCCAGGTCAGGATTGTTAAATCCTCATGGGACCTCCTGATAGCTGCTCACCCCTCCCTGTTGTTGGAAAACACAGTTGACCAAGTAGTTGGGCATCAGACCCCACCAATGCCTGTAATCATCAGTAGCTCTTCAGACTCGCTTGACGTGGCATCTTCTTCGGCTCCACCTCCTGGATTTGAGAAGATCTTGAGAAAGTCAAAGAGGAAGGCTTCGGCAAAGGCTCTCTCTCATCTTCCCCATCGCAAGCATCTGGCTATGATGAAGAGGAGCGCTCCTCAGGGAGGAAAAAAGGGTTAGTCATCTAATCTCTTAACTTTAGCTACTACAAATTCTATCAATAGTCAAAGATTAGCTGCGATTGCGACAAATTGTGGAATCATTGACCCTATTGCACCACAGGAGATTGAACACCTCCTAGCTATCAATCAGGTGAGATCCTCTATCTTGCCTTAGACTGGAGGTCTGTTCTCCCTTAAATAGTTTCCCCTTCCCCATCATATTATGAAGATAGGATCATGGAATGTGCGAGGGCTTAATAACCCCTCTAAATGTAGATTGATCAAAGACAGTATTAATTTTGCTCACTTGGACATAATTGGTCTTCCAGAAACTAAACTTAACTATATTAGAGCTAACTCCCTTAAGGCCCTTGGAGGCAATAACATCCAATCCTGGATCAATCTTGATGCTACGGAGTCTAGAGGTGGAGTCCTCCTAGGTTGGAATAGCAATGTCTTCTCTTGCTCTTCCTCTCAAATTGGGATATTTTCAGTTACAGCTACCCTCACTCACCTCCCCTCTAACTGGGAATTTGTGATCACCTCTGTCTATGCACCAAATGATAAAGAAGATAGGGAAGTTTGTTGGTGGGAACTTCTTAGACTTCGTAGCTATATTTCCAAGCCTTGGGTAGTATTTGGGGACTTCAATGTTACCCTCTCCCTATCAGAGAGAAATGGAAACATTGGGTCAATTAGAGATTGTAACTCTTTCAAAAATCTGATAGACTCTCTATCCTTTATGGATACTCCCATTAGTGGAAGACAATTCACTTGGTCTAATATGAGAGTTAATCCTTCTATGGCTAGGCTAGATAGATTCTTAATCTCCTTTGATTTTGAAGCTCATTTCCCTTCCTTGGTGCAATACTCTATTCCATCCTCATGCTCAGATCACCTCCCCATCATTCTGGATTCTGGAGGAATTTCCCCTCATCGTATCTTTGGATTCGAGAAAACTTGGCTATCAAACCCTAGCTTCAGCTCTTTCGTATCTTCATGTTGGATTTCTTTTCATTGCAGCACATCCACATGTGATCTTCCTATGAAAATTAAACTTCTTAAGCGCCGCCTCAAGTGGTGGAACAAACATGTCCATGGAGCTCACAAACTCCTAAAGCTGAATATCCTTGCTGATCTTGATTCCCTAGCCTCTTCGGAGGAAACTAGGCCTCTTTCTTCCAGTGAATTTTCCTCTAGATCTAAATTGAAAGCTCAACTTCTCCAGATTGCCACTGATGAAGAGATCTACTGGCGTCAGAGATCCAGAATTCTCTGGCTCAAGGAAGGGGATTCTAACTCTTCCTTCTTTCACAAATATGCATCAAATCATAGACGTAGAAATTTCATCCCAAATCTCCTCATTCAGGGTCAGCTCCTTTCCTCAGAGATTGAGATAAAATCAACCTTCCTCAACTATTTCACTAATCTTTTTTTAGCACAACCTCCCCCTCTATTTGTCTCAGATTGGAACATGCTTTACCCTCAACCCAATTTAGACCTTCTCCATCTGGATTCCCCTTTCTCCCATGAAGAGATAAAGACAGCAGTTTTTAGTCTCCACCCTGAGAAATCTCCAAGCCATGATGGTATTTCTATGCTGTTTTTTCACAAATTCTGGAATCTAATTGATCAGGACACTTACAACTTCATTCAATCTTTACACCAGGATGCCCTCCTCCTTCACAGAATCAATTATTCGTTCATCACCCTCATCCCCAAAGCTGAGGGTGCTTGTCACCTACAGGACTTTAGGCCAATCAGCCTCCTCAATGGCCTATTTAAAATATTTACCAAAATCATTGCTAATAGACTTGCTCCCCTTCTCTCCACCCTTATTGATGAATCTCAATCTGCCTTTCAATCAGGTAAATCCTCCCTTGACTCCATATTCCTAGCTCATGAGATGATTAACTCATGCTCCCAAGGCAACAAAGAGTTATGTGCAATCAAAATTGATTTCAGCAATGCATTTGACAGTGTAAGTTGGGATTTCATTCTTTCTCTTTTGCAAGCTAGGGGTTTTGGCCCTAAGTGGAACTATTGGATCCAACATATTCTAACCTCTTCCAAATCAGCCATCCTAGTTAATGGTTCCCCAACCAAGTTCTTTCAATGCCACAAAGGTCTCAAACAGGGGAATCCTCTATCCCCTCTCCTCTTCAATCTTGTGGTGGATATGCTCTGTAAGATGATAAATAACAGTGTGGCTTTGGGTGACCTAGATGAGCTACACCTGAAAGGTGAGCTTAATAATATTAGGTCCCTGCAATTTGCTGATGATACCATCATCTTATGCAGAGCATATTAGCAGGACTTGTCCATCCTCAAAACAATCCTGTCAATCTTTGAGAACATCACAGGGCTGAGCATAACTACTCCAAATCCTCCTTGATTTACTTTGGTAAGATTCCAAATAAGGGCCAGGTCCTAGCCAATATCCTCAAGTGCACTTTGGGTGCAACCCCTCTCACTTATCTTGGCCTTCCCCTAAAAAAGGAGCTCTCTAGAAAGGATTGACAACCTCTATTAGACTCTTTCACTAAAAGGTTATCCCTATGGAAAAGTAGATCTCTATCGATAGGTGGAAGACTTACCCTAATTAACTCTGTGCTTTCATGCCTCCCATTATACTATATGTCCTTTTACAAACTCCTTGTTTGACTCATCAAGTGTATCGATAGGGTTAGAAAATAGTTCTTTTGGGGGTGGTTCACAAAATCCAAGTGGGTCTAAGTGTTTAGTGAGGTGGGACATTGTTTGTAAGCCTAAAAGAGAGGTGGGGTTGGGAATCCTTAACTTATCCACCTTCAATCAAGCTCTCATGTCTAAATGGATTTGGAAATTCATGCATCAAAACTCCATGGTTAGTCATGTTTTCAAATCTATCTATTCTAAGCCTAACTCTAACCTAAGATGGGCTCCACCTAAGAGTTCAGCATCAAGATTTTTTTCATGATATATATCCCTTCCTCCAAATTTTTTTGGGAATGGCTCTATGGAAGTTAGGCAATGGATCAACTATCAGGTTTTGGGAGGATAAATGGATAGGGCACAACTTCTTGAGAAGCTTATTCCCTGAGATATATAGATTGACTTTCACACCAAATGTGGATGATAAATCCCAAGGCTACTTCCTGAACCAAGGTTGGAGATGGCATCCTCTCATCAGAAGGGGATCAACTATGAGGTTGAGGGAACTAATACATAACCTTCACCTTCTTATCAGTCCTCATATACGTACATCTGATGCCACTCCAGACTCCATCTTATGGCCTTTGCATCAGTCAGGTGAATTCACAGTCAAGTCTTTCTATGAGTTCCTTATCAGTGGGGGATGTCTAAATGTCATGTTCTCCTTCATATGGCATTCTATTGTCCCATCCAAAGTGAAAATTTTCTTTTGGATATTATCCAAAAGGAAACTTCAAACTAGAGCTATGCTAGCAATGAAAGGTTGGACAGGAGTTACTCTATGCCCATTTTGTCAAGCAGATGAAGAGACTGATTCCCACCTTCTCTATGCATGCCCCTTTGCTAAATCAGTCTGGGATGTTTTCACTCCAAGCTTCCCGTCAGCTATCTGGCCTGCTAACCTGGATTCTCTTCTGAAATCAATGGGCAGCTTCATTCTAGACAGCAAACAAAAGAGACTATGGAAGGTGGTATTTCCAACTTTGTGCTGGTGTATATGGAGGGGTCGTAACAATCTCGTCTTTAACTCAGTTGTCCCTATGCCTCACTTGATTGCATCTAACGTGGCATCTTACACTCTGTTCTGGTCAGGGAGCATAGGCTCAAAGAAGGCGGAAGCTATCAACTCAATTGCCAAGGAACAATGATTAGAAGCTCTCTTGCATCACTCCCACCAAGACCGAGTCGGAGACAACTTTGATCAGCAGAATCCTCAGCAGCCACCAAGCTCTTAGGCTCCTATCGAAGCTCAGTTCAGACATGCCTATTTTGATTCTTCCTGTTTATGTTTAGGTTGGGTATGCCAACCAATACTCTGTTTTTAGTTGGGTGTGCACAGTCTTATATGGGTTTGTATGGTAATTTTGGGATTTGATCAATAAGTCACGAAGGTGACGACAAGGTCCGCCCCTCCAAGCGACGTAAATTTCTCGCAGAAGGAAAATTTCAGCAAAGACCTCACAACAATAGCCACAACAAGAGAGTAAGATCACAAATAAATCCCCGTTTCACAAAGAAAATAAGAATCAACAGCGAATATCTCAACAAAGTGAGATATACACTCTTCCTCTCATCAGTTCTAGGACTGACCTGTCGAGAGAACCTAAACAAGCTATTATAAATCTCAACAGCAAAAATAAACAAATTTACATGGTTCGGCAAATTGTCTACGTCCACGGGGCAAGGAGGGGAGAGATTTTACTACTTGAGAGAAAGAGAATACAACTAGGGTTTACAATCACACAAGATCTCACAAATAAACCCTTAAAATAATCTCTCAAATCTCTCACAAATACTCTCTCAAAAGGGATGCTCAAAACCCCTGTTTTTCTCTCAATTTTCGGCCTCCAAAACTCCTCCTTCACAAAACCCTAACCTGCTGCAATATCCCAATTTATAGGGTTCAAAACGCGTGAGAAAACGCGTTCAAAATGCGTTAAAACCGCGTACACGCGGTTGGTGAAAACGCGTGGCCCCCACACCTTTGTTCGTGGGCGGCGGTGTCTCGTGGGTGTGGCCCCCACACGAGCACGAGACGCATTTAACAACGCGTCTCGTCTCGTGCTCATGGGGTGTGGGCCCCACGAGCCCCACGAGTCCACAATTCTCCACCTCGGTGAATATTTTCCTCAAAAACTGAGCCGACACCAACACGAACTGAGCCAACATCACCACAAACTGAGTCGACACCAATACCAAAACGTCTCACTTATTGTGTCCAGTACGAAGTGAAACCATTCACGACAACGGACTCAATCCACAACAAGTCGAGACCCAATCGAGAATGAGAACATTCTCCAAACATCGGTATCACTTACCCAAGGAATCAAGCCTTCACGTAGTTCAACTAATGGCCTCCAAACACCTTCAATCAACTAGAAGAGTTTGCAACCCTTCTCCTATATCATGATCAAATCTGCGGCTGATAGCTTTCCCAATGGCCCCAAAGTGAAACAAACCAAACGCCTCCACTTGAGGTAAACCAACGGCCATAACCGAATCCAAACTATGTCCATCAGCTGCATTCGAATCAACCAACTCATCATCTGCATCCACAACAACATGATCCCCAAACTGTGTCACCTCAGTTGGAATCCTAAACGATGCAGTATGATCTGGAGAACGTGGAGGAATCTCCACCCAACGTGAAGTAGCATTACCCTTCACCCGCTGCGATGTCCCAACGATCTGGTCAACACTCTCCACCTGCTGAGAGTTAAAAGTGACATACCTGCTCAGAACAAAATCAGAGTCTCTCAAATGATAACCAAACGAGCCTCTGAATTCCAAATGTGCAATCGAAACAAATCTCACATCCTCGATGTGACCAAATGCTGGGCAACCAAACATCCGACGCAACTCAAAATCTGAAGTAGCTCCACTAGATCCAAAATCTCCACATACAGCAGTCGACGACCTATGACTAAGATGACCCAAATATGTCGAAGCCCGAACACCAAAGCCAATGCTCGACATCAAACGCCGATCCTCCTCCAGAAAGGAACAACCAATCAAATTTATCATCTCATCTCGTCGCCCCAATATTTCTTTTCCAATAAAGTGTCTCCAACTGCCATGAGCTCGGCACAAATGCAGAAAAAAATTTCTACCACAAACTAAACGACGTATTCCCTTTCTGCCAATACACTTCTTCAACTTGTTATTGACTACTAGGACTTTAACCCAACGGGACTTGGTTGCAACCCACAAATGCCTAGAACAGTCACTAACAAAGGAAACCAAATACCGGTTACCTCCCAATGATGTCTCTTGGGAAGTCCCCCAAATGCCTGAATGAACACCACCTAAAAGACCCCTCACTATAGGAGTGCTGAACTTCATCTCGGTCTTCTTGCTCATACCAATGTGCTCACAGGACTTCTGATTGCAGGTCAAAGCACTCCTCACCAAACAATGCACGACACCAATAAATAAATATCCTAGCCTCAACAAATGCCATAGTCTAGCCAAATCTAAAGAAGTTGTCAGCTCCTCACCAATCACCGTTCTTCCAATCAAATAGTACAAATTCTTCTTTCTGATGCCCTTCATCGCAATCATGGACCCCTTTGTGACCTTAAGAGTTGCATTCTCCAAGATCACTCGATAGCCAGCTGCTTTCAAAGTTCCAAGGGAAATAATGTTCTTCGTCATCTGCGGAACGAACCTTACTTCCTTCAGCTCCTGAGTCACCCCGTCACACATACGGATCCGAACTGTACCAATACCACCAATAGGGCATACGTGATCATTACCCATGAACACGACATCCCTTCTTTCCAACTCCTCAAAGCTAGAGAACCAATCCCTCCTAGGGAAAATATGGTATATAGCACCCGAATCCATCATCCACTCAGTAGAGTTGGTATAGCAAACTGACGGTAGTGCGGATAACGAATAGCCTGAAGAATCTGAATCTGAATTATCGTCACTAGCCTTGATAACATTCACTTCCGAAGCTTGTACAGCTTTTTCTTTATTCTTCTCGGCTTTATCTATTAACTTTGGGCACTCGTTCTTCCAATGTCCCTCTTCTTTACAGAAGCGACACTGGTTCCTACCAACACTCTTATGGTCACCTCTTCTCTTCGATTTTGAGCGGTTGGACTGCCAATGGTTTGGAGTACGGCCTTGAACTGCTAATGTATCTCCTGATACCGTCTCGGAGGATTCACTATCACTTTTCCTCAACTCATAATTTACTAATGCTGAGGTCACCTCCTTATAACCAACAGTAGTTGTCTCATTTATCATAGTGAGGATAAACGTGCCGTAATCATCCTCCGATAACGAACACAAAAGTAGTACTGCCTTATCTTCATCCTCAACCTTGATATTCACATTGGCCATATCTGAAAGTAACTTTGTGAAGTTATTTATATGCTCCCTAATGGAAACTCCCCTCTTCATCTTGAACTGGTAACACTTCCTCTTCAAGTGAAGCCGATTCTCAATGCTCTTAGTAAGATACTTTTCATTGAGCGTTTCCCATAGTCTCTTCGCGGACCTCTCATTCATCACATCATAAATAAGATCCTGCGTCAAGCATGATCGAATAACTCCACAAGCCCTACTGTTCATCTTCTTCCAAACCTTATTATCCATATCTAGAGGTTTCTCTTGTAACTCAATAGTCTCCTCTAAATTTTGCGCATCCAACGCATCCATCATCTGGCATCTCCACAAACCGAAATTGATCTTACCGTCGTACTTCGGAACATCAATCTTTGTATTATTGATGCTCAGATTTTGTATCGCCTTTGCAAGAGACGATCCCGATGTGGTTGTTTCACCCATGTTGTAGATCTAACTCTTCAAATAAGAATCCTTCAGCGAATCCTTCGAACAAGCCCCAAGTCAAAACCCGGAAGCTCTGATACCACTTGTTGTGCGCAATAAAATTTTCTAAGCAGCACTCCTCACAACAATAGCCACAACAAGAGAGTAAGATCATAAATAAATCCCCGTTTCACAAAGGAAATAAGAATCAACAGCGAATATTTCAACAAAGTGAGATATACACTCTTCATCTCATCAGTTCTAGGACTGACCTGTCGAGGGAACCTAAACAAGCTATTACAAATCTCAACAGTAAAAACAAACGAATTTACATGGTTCGGCAAATTGCCTACGTCCACGGGGCAAGGAGAGGAGAGATTTTACTACTTGAGAGAAAGAGAATACAACTAGGATTTACAATCACACAAGATCTCACAAATAAACCCTCAAAACAATCTCTCAAATCTCTCACAAATACTCTCTCAAAAGGGATGCTCAAAACCCCTGTTTTCTCTCAATTTTGGCCTCCAAAACTTCTCCTTCACAAAACCCTAACCTACTGCAATATCCCAATTTATAGGGTTCAAAGCAGCGTGAAAGCATTCAAAGCGTTAAAACCGTACCAGCGATTCGTGGCAGCGTGGCCCCACACCTTTGTTAGGTGGCGGTCGCTGTGGTGTGCGAACGCGAGCCAGCGTTCAGCGTCTCGTCTGCGTGCTGCGTGGGGTGTGGCCCCCACGAGCCCCACGAGCCCACACCCTCGGCTCCCTTCCTGATCAAAGCCCTCACCGCCATGGAGAATATTTTGATTTTGTATATATTATAATTAATGAATGAACAGGGCTTCATGCATTTTCTTTCTCAAAAAAAGCTTATAGCAAGAGATTAATGAGTATTATATATTGTTTATAGCAAGAGATTAATGAGTATCATATGTCATATGAGAGAATTTCCTCATATACGATGTGACTCAATCTCAACAATAACAATATTCTTGTATTAGCCAATAACAAGGTTCTAATTATGTTTTAATTACTTAGCCAAAAAAGGATTCTTACAAAACATATAGTGAAAGAAATAATTTTTGTAGAGACTAATATTTTGATACCACGTCAGAAATGAAAATTGGAGGGAATTATTTGTACGGAAACTATTCTGTTTAAACTTTGTTCACACGCCAAATTGAAGTTGAAAGCCACCAAGATTGACAATTGCAAATGTGAAAATGGGAACTTGGTTCAAAATTTTAGCACAACCAGTTCAAGTTCAACCTTTGATGATGTCGGTTGCAAAATTATGGGCTGTTGACCCAAGGAAATCCATGGGTCGCCGAACAGTGACTCCCGAGTCCTGACTCGGCTAGTTTAAGGCAAAAGGTCACATGTTGACGAAACAAGTAGGAACACACATAAAATATTAAATTATAACCGTCAAATTTCGCCATAGCTTTTGAGTTTTTGAGCTTGTCAAAGGGCCTTTTGATATAGTATCAAAGCAACTCAAGTTTGATTATTGCTAGCTGTCATAAATTTAAATTGAACTTTTAAAAAAACAATAAATTGATGTCATTGTCCAAGTCTATGTTCTGGTTATAAAATGGCACATCAACCTGCGGAAACATGTTACAATATAAAATTATAATCCTCAACTCTCATCACAATTTCAAAATTTTGATATATGTATTGGAGGGTCCTTTGACACACACAAGTATAGTAAATATCGATCTCTATGGTTCGTGCTCATGTTCTCATCTCATCAAGGGGAAAAAAAGAAATTCATATAGGAGTTTCTTGCAGAAAATCATATAGAAAGAAAGGAAAATGTAATAGGCGTGTTTGCACAATTTTTAAAATTAATAGCTATAATGATGCAATATGTTAATTGTACTACTATTTAACCGTTTCCATTGATAGCTATTGATTGTACTCATATTACATACTGATTGTACTAATTTTAATTTTAGTGAAATTAATTTTAGTGAAACATGTGTCCCCATATTTTAATTCTAGTCAAATTAATTTTAGTGAAACATGTGTCATGATATACTTCCCCCTATTTGATTTTCCATGGAAAGTCATCCATAGGATTTGAGAGAGAGAGAGAGAGAGAGTTCTATACAAAGATAAAGTTTCTATAAAAAAAAGAGTTTAGTTGAGCTTAGATTTTGTGCACCATATGGTACCTCGAATATCAAACTGAGATTTCTTGAGAAAGCTTCATTTGTTTAAAGAGTAATTGTGGAAAATCTCCTTATACTGCGGAAGATTGAAGAAAAACTCGAGGCAAATTTCACAAAACCCGCTTATGTTTAGGTGTTTCTTATAACCCCCTTGACTTTCAAAACGTCACAAACCCCTCCTATATTTTGGAGTTCTTAGAAAATACCCTTCAATTTCAAATGATTTTCATAATTTTAGGGGTTTTTTGATAAAACTTGAAGGGGGTTTTGTGACATTTTGAAAGTTAACGAGGTTATCTCGGAAACATCCGCACGTAAGGGGCTTCGCAAAAACCTCCAAGTTAGAATGATAGTCAGAAGTAAACATTGTTAGCTTGGGGTTCTCTGACAAAAATTAGGGGGGTTTTTGTGATATTGTCAATATCCTCCTTAAGGCTCTTCACCTCCTCTTGTTGCCTGCGCTAGCTAAGCCTCGAGACGCCGAACACCTGACCATATCCACCTTCAGCTCCTCATCTTTATGGGCTAACTCTCATTCCATCACGGGTTGGCCCCTCTTGAGCTCGTCGAGCTCGCTGCCTTTAGTAGCAGCCACCAGTTCGACTGCTTCGCGAGCTTCCTTCTGCTCCTTCATTTTGGCTCAGAGCTTGAGGAGAGTTCTTGATAGATTTCAAGTTGTTGAAATGACTCCAACTCTAAGAGGGCCCCCTGGTGAAATAGCTCCGAAGAGCATAGTGAAGACCTGCATCGGGAATCTCGCACAGCAGAGCCTCATCAGCGGGAAGGAGGAATTGCTTTACGGCCTTGTCCTGATCAACTTGGGACTCTAGGAAAGACCCCCCAGCATTCATTCACTGCTCAGGGATGAAAGTGCGCTCTTTCGACTCTCCCTCATAGCGTGGGCGAGACTTGGGGCCCATCAAAATGGCTCGCATGCCCTCCTAAGTATGAGGATGGAGATTGCTGATACGATAATGAAAGAGCCACTCATACTGACCCTCATGGACGGTGGCTGAGACACCCAAGGACCCCCGGAGCAGACAACTCGTACGCCTCAGCAACCGGATCCCCAATGGCGACTTGTTTTTGGGTCTCCTAGATGATTCGAGTCCCTCTCCCAATCCAGTTGGCACCTCTTCAGCTCCGACCCTAGCTAGGGCCTCATCACCTGTTAGCTCCCTAGTAGGAATGATCTCCTCTATGGCCTCCTCCTCAGGAACCGAGTGCGGAGAATCACCCTCCACCTTGATAAACTCAGGTGGAGTGTGGGGAAGCTCTGAGGCTGCAACCCCACTAGCCGACCCGAGCACCACTTCGATCTGTCCGGGTGCATCACCGACAGCTTCATCTCTAAGAGAGAAGAGCTCTCGTGTGCTACTCTCAGCCTGGCGACGCCCCTTGGAAGCTACCTTCTTCCTCCTCTTCTTGGACCCCTCGGCCCGAGATTTGCTCAAGCCAAGTTAGGCGGCAATATCAATGGCAGACTGCTGCTGCAATACCTGGAGATCCTCTACCTCCAAATCACCATAAAGTTGCTTTTGGGGCACAGGGGGAGAACTAAGATGAGAGTCCTCTACCGGCTGCTCATCAACAGACAGAACCGCAGCCCGGGCCAAATCTGCTTCGATAATGGGGACAGAGGAGATACCGGCAGCACGGAGGACGGCGTTGTCGAACAACTTCTTCCAGCACCATGACGCCTTGTAGGCCCAAATCCTCTCCAAGCCCCGCAATTCTTCATCCAAGAGTTTCTCCGTCCGCAGACCCTCCTTCTTAATCTCAACCATGAGGGACAAGCCAGGATCGGATCAGCACCCATAATGAAGAAGATATTCTCCTGCCATCCTTTATTCATCTCGGGAATGTTGGACACCAGTCGAAAATCGCCGACTGTTTGCAAATAGAAATGGCCCTCTCTCTTGCTAGCCTTGATACACACTAAGCAGCCAAGCATATTTAGCATCGTCCTGACGTCTACTCGGTCGCAGATGACGAGAAAGGCCACCAGAAAAGCAATGGAGTTCAGTGTCAGCTATGCCAATGCAACCCCCAAAGCTCGAAAAACCTTATGAAGAAATGCGTGCAACGATAGGCAAAGGCCGTAGTCAAGATGGTTCCAGTACAGTGGTGCCAGACCCCTGCTGTGGTGATATCAGGCTGATCCCTAGACGGAGCCGACAACGTGTAAGCATTAGGAATGTCAAAATCTTGGGCTTACTGTTCCAAGCAGCTCATAAACACCTTCGAATGATACGGACGCAGAGAAATGAAGCGATCAGAGATTAGCCGAAAGAAGAAGATGCACTCACAAGGGACAAAGAAAGAGGTTTTAGGGTTTTATGACAAAGTAAGGAGAAGAAGAAGGAAGATGAGCAACATATATATAAACAAAAGGGGACGACACGTGATGGAAGATAGATGGTTGGCGTGGTTTACAGGAAAATTGCTGACAGTTTTCAAAAACCGAAGCGACGTCCCGTCAAACGAGGTCCCATTCCGTCAAAACTACCACACGATCTCTGCTGACGTCAAAAATGTCAAATCGCAGCGGTCTTCTAACGAGGACGGATCAGGTTCAAGCATCAGTCCATTTTGTTTACTCTCAAACTCAGCTTCCCGAGTCCGAGTGAAAAGGGGCCAATGTTATACCCTGAAAATATCAAACCCAATAAGAGTTGCCACGTAATAATTAACTGGCCAACTACCAAGCATCTGCAAGCTCAACCCACGAGATAAGCTAGCTGACCCGCCTCGTGATCCAAATCCGAGATGAAAGGCGTTCCCGACCCAGACTCTGCTGGATGACTGACTCCAAGAAGAAGGACGTTCTCCACTCGGACCCAACACAACACGTCTTGAGCAGTGGAGCAACCTGACAAACGTCATCATAAGTCACGCTGCATTTAATGAACGTACAGTCAGCGTCGCACTTCGCTGCCTTGATGCTATTAATAATTAATGCGGCGTCAGAGTCTTAATAACCTTTCTAGCCAGAGCCTTCAAAGCTCCTTGGACACGCCTTTACTCCAACAGTCCCATCACTGTACAAAGGCGACTCAGTCAATTAATTGCCGGCACGTATAAAGCGGTGTTTGAACTAGAACTGCACACACTCGGCTAAAATTATCAATGTGCCCCCATAAACCCTCTATACATAATGGTGATTTCCACCAATCCAAGGTATGCAATTTCACACATAAAAAGTCAATAAGACTATACTCTATTTTTCTCTTCAGATTAATTGAAAACAGTCACTGACTTGAGCGTCGGAGAGCACGCCGGAGAGAACAACCTCTAGTACCTCTAAGTTCTGTTACTTGTGCAGCGAAGTATAGTTTCAAGATCCTCAACAGAAGATTAACCATCAAAAGGCGATTAATGGACCCCAAAATCAAGTTAAACCTCCCACAAATCACATATCAACTTTCTAACGTAAACAATTATAAGTTCTAAATTACCTCAAAGAAAAGGAGAAATTAGCTTATCTCAAAGAAGAAGGATCACACACGATGAACCCGTAAGTGATCATATTACCCACCTGGTTAGGTGTGGAAAGTTCCCACTAGCCGGCTAGGTTTCTAAACCCGTCCCACTTGCCATGAAGTATGTGTCAGGCATTAAAGTTAGAGACTTACTTGGTCTCTACAAGTTCTCCAGCCAAGAGCAGTTGAAGTTCGACAGAGGCAGGACACGAACTCCATGCTTCTTGCAACTCCTAAGTCCAAAGCAAGTTCCCCACAACACAAAAAAAGAAAAAGTAAAAGTAAAAGAAAATCTAAATATCAGTACTGCTCTACAAATCTGTACTACTATATTAAAAGTTTTGCCCGGATTAAAATTTTGAATGAAAGGAGGAAAGTGTCATTCATTCCACAAAAGATGTGAGGGCAATTTTGTGACTCTACATAAATATTAAATGCTTCACACTCTCATATGCACTATTTCTCTCGTACGCATTGAATTCTAAACACTTTAGCACATTTCATCTCTAACAAACACAACAAAACCTTTACAAGTAATTTGGAACTAAAGTAGCAAAGAAAAAAAAGTTACCAAACCGAAAGAGATGAATAATTCTCCATTAGGAAAGGTTGGAACATGACTCTTCACTTAATAGTTAAAAGACCTGCTTTATTTCCCATATTGTTTTGATCTTAGTGTATCTACATTTATGTATACATTTTTATTTTATTCTATTTTATTTATTTATTTTGAGGAATATTTCTGTATATAGAGTTATAATAGGATGACACTTAGTCTTAAGAATTGAGTAAAGTTTGACTAAGTCCCAAAATTTATTCTTCGAGTCTCTTGAGGCTCAAATCATTCATTCATGGGCTAGTTTAGTTCTACATGCACTATGGGTAGAGAGAGAGAGTCTTATGTACAATTATAGATGTGTATATACAACTATATATTTGATCTTGAGCCTGATAGAAATATACATCGAGATTTTTCTAATCTTCTTACTTTTATGGTTTGACGAGGAAATTTTCCCACGATCCTTTAGACTATGGGGTATCAAAACCCCAAGTGTGGCTAAGAGGTACCCCCCAAATACACAGCCTCGGGTATTCTAGAAAAATTAAATTCCTGTGAGTGCTCCTCAGGAGAGTCGAACCTAAGACATTGGAATACTACTCATAGGCAGCGTATCAGCTTGGCTAAACCCTCTTGGATAAGAGTCCCTTTAATACTATAGGTTTTAGCTCACGGAGAGAAGCTGTTATAATGTAGTTAGTTTTTTTAACCTAATAATTAGTTTTACTTGTGCAGATAGACCCTGTAGCATTACCCAGTTGTGGATAGATCCCTTATAGTTCTAATTGTATAGATATATAGACTCTGTAAGTGAATCTTTTTTACTTTTAAAAGAGAGAAAAAAGTTCTATAGAGGCGAATAGCTAGACCACCCTATAGTTCTATCTATACAGATAGATCCCCAATTGCTAATTTTGTTGATTCTTAAAATAGTCAAAAAAATTTACCAAGAATGTCTATTTGCACTTCTGCAAATACTACAAGGGGTCTATCTGCACAAATACCGTAACTGTGCGATACTACAGGCGTCCATCCGCAATTAACCATTATTTTATCTTGAGTTGATTGGGTCTAAGCGGGAAAATTCTTCATCTCACTCATCACATGCTAGAGAGCTCTTATGATCTCTCTCTGTCCTCTGTTTTTAAAAGGGAGCCATAGTGTTGCTTCTCTGAAGGATCTCAACTGCCCATTTATGGTTGTTGGCTTCATAATCTAAATTAGTTTTCAACCTTCTAAAATTTTCTAACACTTATTATTGTAGCTAAGCCATTCTTTATTTCTTTGTTCCCCATTAAAAATGAAGGTTGGGAGAGCTCTAGTTGACCAAAATTGTCCTTAAATTGTGGGTACGTAGTTGATGAAAGAAAGCCCATTTCTCTTTTTCCTCTCTTCCTATCTATGTCTCTCCCATGATTGATTTCTTCTCAACTTAGATTTTAGTCTATGTTTAGCTTTTGGAGAGGAAAGTAACTCGTATAAGATAATTTTGCCATATCTTCTATTTTCTTTTCCATTTTTTTTTGTGTGTATTAGGGATTTTCGCACATAATATCATGTCGTCATCGTCGTCTACCGTGGTAGCTAGAGTAGGGCGACATCGACAGCGTTATGAGAATGAGCTTCGACTTGTTGCAGGGTAATTTTGTGTTCTTCTCCGTCATGTATCTTTTTTCTCTAGTTAATAAATTTTCTGAATATCTTGCTCTGATTACTAAAAAAGAAAAGTTGCAAGGTAATTTTGCGTTCTTCTGCATCCTGCATCTACTTTCTCTAGTTAACAAGTTTTCTGCTAATCTTGCTCTGATTACTAAAAAAGAACATGAGAGGAAAAGACAAAAAAAAAAAAAAAAGAAAAAAAGAAAAAGATTGAGCTATAATTCATCACAAGGAAAGATGTGGGTAATTTCTCATGGGCATGTCAAGTTGGACTCTCATGCTAATTGACATGAAAAATGTGGCGTATAATTCAAGAACTTACAATATGTTCAAATATGTTATGGTTTGGTCTTTGTGTTGACTAAGATCTATTGAAGTTTGGTTACGTGTTTACTATATGTTTACTACTCCAAGAGAATACTTATTGATTCCGAGTCGAAGATTTGATAAGCTATTAATTAGATGATATGCTTCATTTTTTTTTTCAAGGTTATCAAAATTTTGGCTTATTATTATTTTTTTCTCTATGTGATGAATTTTTTTTAACAGATGCATTCCTTATAAACTAAAAGCCGAAGGTTCAGATCTGATATATAGATTGGAAGTCCTCATGATTGCTACGCCAAATCGACATGATCTTGTGTTCCCAAAGGTGATTTTTCTTGATTATTTACAAAAATGACATAAATTTTGTCCTTGATATGTAAAATTATTGTATTTAAGGAGTAAATTGTTAAACAGGGAGGATGGGAGAATGATGAGAGTATGAGTGAAGCTGCCAGCAGGGAAGCTCTTGAGGAAGCAGGAGTAAGAGGAATTCTCAATGTAGGTTCATCTTTTTCTTCTCTCTTCTTTTTTTTATTAGCGATGATTTTCGCGAGGATTAATTGCTTATAGACCCCATATACTATCGCCTAATTGTTGATAAAGTCTCTGTATTTTTGTTGTTGCAGATATACACCCCGAGTGATTTTTTGAGTAAATTTTTATGGATTTTTTGGGAGTATTTTACCTTTAGGGAAAGAAAAAAAAATGTTTTTTTTTTTGACAATTAGACCTCCAGAGGTTAAACAGTAAAAAAATTCACTTAGGTTCTATCTGTTGCAATGGAACTACACAGGGACTATCCGCAATTAACCCTTTTTGCAAAACTACCATCAATTTTAAATGACTTTCATAAAACTACCCTAAAAAATTTATGTTAGAAAACTATCATGAATTTTTTTGCTGAACTAACAATATTTATGACGGTAGTTAAGGTAAGATGTCATTGTTGTTTGTCATTGACAATTATTCTTTAAATAAGTAAATGGATACCTGCTCGTATTTGAATTTTTTTTTCCAGATATATAATACCTTGAAAATTTTGATTAACCTTAATAATTTGTTATAATTTTTGAGCAGGAAACCATATTGGGAGAGTGGATTTTTAGAAGCAAGAGCAGGCAGAACAGTTGCAGCAATGTGGGAGCTTGCAAAGGCTACATGTTTGCGTTAGAAGTGCATGAAGAACTTGAATACTGGCCTGAGCAATCTACCCACAAGAGGATATGGGTAATTTTGTACATCCACTACACCAAATTACAACAATAAATTAAATCATCAAAATATTGAATAACTAAATAGTTTCTATATGATAGATATAATATTTTCCTTTGGTAGGGGCTTTTATGGGTAAATTTTAACAAAACTACTATGAACTTTCAAGATATCAGAAAATTACCTTTAGCTATTTGGCAACTGGCTAAGATTGCAGATTCTATCAGAACACCTCCATAGAAATTGATGATCTATACCATTCACAGGTGGTTAGGAGATTTGTTTGGGAGTTTTAACTTTTCTATCTATGGTGCAAACAACCTCATTCATATAGGGATGGTTCTGATAGGATTCTTAATGAACTGCAATAAAAACTTCAATGTAAAGAGTTAAACTGCCCTTACTACTATCTATTAATCCTAAACTGAAAAAATTCTTTATCAGCGAAAAGGAAAACTATATAAGGGTAAAGTTATATAGAAAGTCACGTGTGGAACAAGTGATGACTTGAACTAACTGTTGTTAGTACCCATGACATTTTGGGGCCTGCTTGGTTGGTTTCTTGAACACCAAGAAAAAGAAAACAAGGGGAGGAAGTCACTTTTGATGATTTCCACCCATTTCCTCAACAAAATCGATGAAATGAAGTTTCTAAACTTTGGGTCACATCACCCAATAAGAATGCATCACGCCATCTCTTTTTCTTGATTTCAAAGTGTGAACCAACCAAAGGAAAAGAAATAATTATAAGAAATAAGTTTCATATAATCATTTTCCTTAATTTATTTGCCAACCAAACAACCTGTTAGTGTAAAGAGATCATGGTACTTTTCTCTAATTTAGAATGTTTAGGGGTTTTCTGCAAAATTCCCATCATTCAGGTTGTTTTCGTGAAGTTTTTACTCTTTTATGAAAGTTCTCTCTTTTGAAACTTTCCACAAAATAATCAATCAATTATGAGGGACTTCTTTTTCTATCTCCTCACTCTCCATCAATAGGTAAGCGTTACGGATGCATTCAGGCTCAGCAGATACCCATGGATGTGTGAAGCTCTTACCTCCTGCATAAAGCTTCTATCAAAAAATCTTGGACTTCAGTGTACCTCTTCTAATAATTTGGTAGAAAGAACAAGCAATGTTTCAGAGCAAACAAGCTATACTACTGCAAGAGATAGAACGGCCGACGCATCAAAACCGTCAAGTTTCTACTTCAACGTTAAATCAGCGGCGTCTGATCGAGCAATCGATGTATCAGAGCCCTCTAATTACTACTTCAAAACTAACTCAACTGCACCTGAAAGGGCAATTGATGCTATATGTTGATGTTTCTTCATACTTCACAACTAATGGAGGTATTGAGGCTTGACTATGCATGGTGACATTATGTAATTTTCCTAAAGTTATTATAGGTGCTATTAAATGTGTTCTAATGTATTATCTAGACATTAATCTTCAATTTATTGTCTACATGGTTTCTAAGGAATCAATGTGTATTGATCGTTTTCGCCCTTTTTCATCCTCCTTGTTCTGTTCTCTTCTTCAGAGTCTAGAAGCTCTCAGTTTCAAATATCTGAAATCCAAGGAGAGAGAGAGAGAGGGAGGGAGAGAAATTTGCCCCTAAATGTCATCCTAACTCAAGACGGCTTAGAGTGAATATACACTAGCATGGGTGAAGTATAGCATTGGTACATAAGCCAAACTCTTTTTGAGATTAGTAAACAAAATTATTTATTAAATAAAACCTATTTATGAATTGGATGGACTTAGATAGAGTCTAAGAACTAAATTAATTAAAAAAAAGGAAAAAAAAAGGATATGAGGCCTCAATATTCAAAAGGGAATGTGACTGAGCACTGAGACTTAGTTAACATATGCTTACCCCCAAAATTGAGAAATAAATGTGCTTTAGGCCCTTTATACGGTGCCACGTCAGCGGAGAGAGAAAACTTTTTATTTATTCCCATTTACTCTCATTTAATGGCATTCCACCTCTCCAAAATTGACCTCAGTTTTATTAATTTAATAAGTTTAACATCTAATAAGTTTCACAACTAACTAATAATTAAGTTCAATAATTACCTCATAAATTTAACAACTAACTAATAAGTTTAATATTTTATCTCATAAATATAACAACTAACTAACAAGTTTAACAATCATCATAAGTTTAACAACTAAGTAATAAGTTAACCCCTTGAAAGTTACAAAAATTACAAATAACCACTTAAAAATTGCAGAAAATCCCCAAAAGGTTTTACAAATTACAAATTATCCCCAAAAAATGCAGAAACAAACCCCCTCCCCAAAACCCTAATAGTTTTAGAAATTGCCAACGACCCCTGCAAAATTTGCAAAAAAATCCCTCAAAATTTTTTAGAAATTGTGAATAATTTCCCAAGAAATTGAAATTGCAAACACAACACCCCCACCCCCTCCCAAAAAATGTTTTAGAGCAAATAGCCTCCTAAAACTTTGCATAAAATCCGCACAAAATAATAATAATAATAATAAGAGGGAAGGGTTGTTTTTTATTTAATTTTATTATATTTGGATGTAAAGATTAACACAAATGAGTGAGAAAATGGTGGGGTTGACATATCATTAAATTAGGGTACAATGAGAATAAATAAAAGATTTACTCTGTCTGCTTTTGTGACAACACATAAAAGGGCCAAAACACATTTGTTTCTCAATTTTGGGAGGTAAGTAGTCACATTCTCTTTATGAAATTGGGGCCTAAAAGTATTTTTGCCAAAAAAAAAAAAATATATTGGTTCCCACTTTTCGACAATCTTTATCATTCATGAGCATATCTAAATCATCCACGGAAAATAATGAGTTCTCAAATAAGTAAATCTCAGACACCAGCCATCATATATCCTCGAGTAAATTTGATTTTTTTTTTTTTAATACACGGGCCACACGGCAGTCGTGAGACAACATCATGACTACCAACATGTATATGATATTCATTGTCTGCATACCCCACTATATGTGTACTAATCAATCTTTAATCAATCTGGAGCTATTTTGTGCTGCAATTGTAAATGAATAAAATGTTGTATGCGTTAATTCTTATAGGAAATTAATTAGTCTCCAATGCGATTACATTTTATTATAAGAAATGTATTTCTAAATCCAAATCCTCTTCCAAGTTTATTACTGCATGCCCATAAAAACTACTATTTCTACTGAATTTGGATGATAAAAATTAAAAATTCTCTTGTACATCTACTAACTTACAAGTGTTAGGATTTGGATGCAATTCTGGGGGTGGGGTGATTAGGGTGCATAATTTCTTCGACAAATTAAAAACAAACACAGAACAATGCATTAGAAAATAAATAAATTATTAAACAATATTTTATAGTGGTTCGGATAAATCCTACATCCACTATTCATTCTCAACAGGAGGGTCCACACTATATGAGAGTTCCCTAGTGTGAACGTGGGAACATCCCACGTGGGTGGGGGCCACAAAACCTCCCCTCCCACGTGTTTCCCAAGCGTGTTCCAAAATCCCGCGGCCCGGGCTCGTTCCTGTGCGCGAACGAAAAACAAAAACAATTAATAAAAAGGGAAAGTTTTTTTATTCTTTCCCTATAAATAGGTAACAAAACCTAGGGTTTTTTGAGTTGAGTTTGAGGGAGAGAAAAAAGGGTTTCTTTTGGCGGCGGCTAGAGAGAGTTAAAGAGAGAACTTGGAGAGATTTTATAAGAGCGAGGTCAATTTCTTTTGGGTAAAAATCAAAGCTTTATCTTTGGGACGAGCTTGTAGATTGTACAAGTCGTCGGTATTCTTCTTCATAGTCGAATCTCCCTCACCCCTCCGTGGGCGTAGGCAAGTTCTTTGAACCATGTAAATCTCGTGTCTTTCTTTGTTTCTTGTGTATTGGTATTGTTTGTAGGTTCCTTGATTGATCCTAGTACTATTGAGAGGAAGAGTAGATAACTCACTTTGTTGAGATATTTACTTTCTATTCTTATTTTCTTCGTGAAGCGGGAATATAATCGGGGCCTTCTCTCGGTGATAAGCGCTTAGGTGTGTGGCGTGTCCCATCAACAATGGTATCAGGTGTTATTGATTGGAAGTGGTGTAGCCGATTTGAGGTGGTGCTCGGTAATTTCGAGAGAAGTGGATTTATTAATACAAGCGGAAGATAAGCGTCAACCGATAAATCGGTCAAAGTGAAAAAATTGAGATTGAAAAATTCAATGGGAAGAACGATTTTTCCTATTGGAGGATCTGGATGAAAAACACATTGATTTATAAAAATTGCACAAGGCTTTGGTGGAAAGAGAAGAAGCACAAGGATATGTCGATGAGGATTGGGAGGAGCTATATCTGGAAGCACAGTCGATTATCCTATGCCTTGAAAGGGATGTAGCTTTCTTGGTAGATGGAGAGGAAAGCGGTGCGGTGTGTGGAAGAAGTTAGAAAGTACCTTCATGTGAAGAGTCTAACGAACGGATCTATTTAAAATTCAAATTGTATACTTGCAAGATGGAGGAGGGCTCATCAATCCGGAATACATCAACAAGTTTGATAGGATCATATCGGACTTGAAAAACATAGATGTGAAAGTTAAAGATGAGGATCGGCGCTTCTACTACTGCCAAGTCTTATGAGAACTGGTGCAAACATTGATGCTTGTAGGAGCGATCGGCGATGGATGAGACTAGAGCGGCTTCTAGCGGATGATCTTGAAAGATTGCAACCGATGGCGTGACTACGGTGGTAATAAAGAACAAGCGCGAGGATTGTTTGTTAGAGGAAGGAGCAATGGCGAGGAAAAGGCAAGGGAAAAATCTAGATCATCGAGACCTCTTACGGAAAATCGTGTTTTAAATGCGGTGAAGTTGGGCATTTCAAAGTCGACTATCCAAATAAGAGAGTAGGTGGAAAGAAGAATAACAACAAGACTGAGAGAAGAGAGGGCAAGGAAGAGGCGAGCTACGTTTCAGAGGAAGGGAGCGATAAGGAGTGCTATGTCGTCATGGGTGGCGAGGATATCTCCGGGAAGTGGATATTTGATGGTGGAACCGTATTGATGGGGAACAACCATGCTTGTAAAACGGTGGGGCTAGGTGATATCAATATCAAGATGCATGATGGAGTGGTTCGAACCTTGACGGATGTGAGGCATGTTCCCGACTTGCGGAAGAATCTTATCTCAGTTGGTGCATTGGACTCCGACGGTTGCAAAATTATTACGGAGAACGGAGTGAAAAAGATTGTTCGAGGTTCCCTTGTAGTGATGAAGGGTGTTCGTCACGGTAATTTATATACTCTCTCGAATGCAGCGGTGGCAGAGATGCAGCGGTTGGAACTAAAAGAAGTGGTGGAGACCCATGTGAGCACACACGGTTATGGCATAGGCGGCTTGGGCACATGTCAGAGAAGGGTTTAGTTCTGCTTGGTAAAGAGGGTCTGCTGAAGAATCTGAAGAAATCTTGCATGAATTTTTGCGAGGATTGTGTGTATGGAAAGTCACACGAGGTCCGGTTCGAGAAGCAAGTCTAAGAGCGAGGATACTAGATTATGTGCACACGGATGTTTGGGGTTCGGCTCGAGATAACTTCTAGGGTGGTTCGGATATTTTATCTCGTTCATAGATGACTATTGAGGTATGCTTGGATTTACTACGAAGCATAAGAATGAGGTGTTGAGACATTCAAGAAGTGGAGAGCAATGGTTGAAAACAAAGCGGAAAGAAATTGAAGACGAGATCGATAGCGGTGCAGTATCTGAGATGGTGCTTTCAAGGAGTTACGTGATCGAGGAGAATTGTTCGACCTTGGGCGGTCGAGTCAACACCACGAGAATGGGGTCGCAGAGAGACCGAACCGAATATTGCGGGAGAAAGCAATGAGTATCCGATCATCTGTTGTATTGGGCAACGAATGGTGGGCAGAAGCGGTGGCTACAGCTTGTTACATCGTGAACCGTTCACCACATTCGATATTGGATGTGATACACCCTATAGGGTGTGGTCGAGAGAGCATCACGATTATGATAGGCTCGAAATTTTTGGATGTACCGCCTACTATCCGTCAACGAGGCAGCTTGAGGAGCCAAGAAGGTAATATTCTTGGGATATCACGAAGGCGTAAAGACTATCGCCTTTGGTGTACGGAAGATTTGAAGTTCGTGATCAGCAGGGATGTTACCTTAGATGAGAAATCCATGATTGCTAGGGTGCCCAAGGATGATGGTGTTAGGACTGTTGAGACTTCTAAGTCTCAGGTTATTGAAATAGAACCTAAAGACCAACCAGGTTCTAGTCGTATTCAAGTGGGAAGTCAGGTAGATGATGAGCTTGAGCACGAGGAGGTTCAGCAGGAGAATACACAGGCACTACAACAACAGCAGCTCGAGGATAGCTTGGCTTCCACTAGGCCAAGATAAGCATACAAGAAGGTACATAAGCTGGGGGTTGATCAACCCCTGAAGCACTATGGACAGGTTAATTTGGTTGAATACGCACTCTCGGTGGAGGAGGACGGGCCGGTCTCCTTCAAGGAAGCTATTCGGGACAAGGATAATGAGAAGTGGTTGGCTGCGATGGAGGAAGAGATGGAATCTCTTCGGAAGAACCAAACATGGGAGGTGGTCCCATTGCCCGTAGGAAGAAAAGCTATTGGTTGTAAGTGGGTGTATAAAAGAAAGGAAGATCTTTGAGCTTCGGTGGTACAAGGTACAAGGCGAGGCTAGTGGCTAAGAGTTTTGCCTGAAAGAGGGTGTGGATTACAATGAGATCTTTTATCTGTGGTGAAACACATACGTTACGGTGCTATTGAGTATTGTTGCTCATGGTGATCTTGGTGGAACAACTCGATGTTAAAGCGGCCTTCTTGCGGAGACTTGGATGAAGAGATCTACATGCATCAACTTGAGGGCTACAAGGTTGAGGACAAGGAGCATCATGTGTGTCGTTTGAAGAAGTCACTTTATGGATTGAAGCAATCTCCCGACGATTGGTACAAGCGATTTGACTCCTTCATCTTTGAAGCATGGGTTTTCCGGCGACTATGATTGTTGCGTTTACATTGGAGCTTCGTGGAGGTAATTATATCTATCTCCTTTTGTATGTGGATGACATGCTTATTGCTTCTAAGAGCGAGTGGAGATAGATAGGTGAAATCTCAACTTGGTGAAGAGTTCGAGATGAAGGACATGGTATTGCTAGGAAAATCTGGGTATGGAGATTAGAAGAAAGCAGGCGAACCGGCGATTATTCTTGAGTCAGAAGGGCTACATAGAGCGGGTGATCGCGAGGTTCGGGATGCAAAGTGCTAAGTCGGTAGTGACTCCATTGGCTCCACACTTAAGGCTTTCTGGTAAACAATCTCCCACTACAGCGGAAGAGAAGGCGCACATAGAGCGCGTTCCCTATGCTAGTGCAGTTGGCAGCTTAATGTATGCAATGGTGTGTACACGCCGGATATTTCCTGAGCGTCGGTGTGGTCGATGGATTCATGGCGAATCCGGGAAAGAGCGTCTTGGAAAGCAGTGAAGTGGGTCCTAAGGTACTTAAAGGGTACCGTTGATACGGATCTGTGTTTTGGTGGAGAAACATGTCAGATTGATGGGTTTGTGGACTCTGATTATGCGGACGATCTAGATAGACGGCGATTGACTCGGTTATGTATTCGGGATACATGGGGCTCCGGTTAGTTGGCGTCGATGTTATAGGCTCTGATGGCACTTTCTACTACGAGGTGAGTACATGGCCATGGCGAGAGGAGTGAAGGAAGCATTGTGGTTGTGGGGTCTTCTAGATGATTTGGGGATTGAGCAAGAGAGCGTGAACTTGTGGTGCGGCGGTCGAGTGCAATTCACTTGGCGAAGAATCAAGCTCATCATGCTCGTACCAAGCATATCGATGTCAGGTATCATTTTGTGCGGGATGTCATAGAGGAAGGTGATGTTTCTCTCATGAAGGTGCACACGAATGAAAATCTCGCAGACATGTTAACCAAGGTGGTCATAGATAGCAAGTTTAAGTATTGTTTGGACTTGCTTCATATCAGCTCGTGTTGATTTGCCCAAGAAGGCATGGCCCTTCGGGGCGGTGATGGGGTGAGGTGGAGATTATATGGAGAATTGCAGAACTACGGTTAGCTTGATCCCGGTGGAGAGTGCGTGGCGGCAGCGATATAGTGGCTGACTAGATTGGCTGGTTTAGGCGATGGAGATCTCTCTAGTAATGTTAGCGGTGTTCTTACGGTGTTCGTCCAAAATTTGAGGTTTATCAAATGATGTGCGAGGTGGAGAATTGTGAGCGTGGGAACATCCGCGTGGGTGGGGCCACAAAATCTCGCCTCCCGTGTTTCCCAGCGTTCCCAAATCCAGCGGCCGGGCGTTCTGTCTTGTGAATGAAAAACAAAATAATTAATAAAAGGGAAAGTTTTTTTATTCTTTCCCTATAAATAGGTAACAAAACCTAGGGTTTTTTGAGTTGAGTTTGAGGGAGAGAAAAAAGGGTTTCTTTTGGCGGCGGCTAGAGAGAGTTAAAGAGAGCTTGGAGAGATTTTACAAGAGCGAGGTCAATTTCTTTTGGGTAAAAATCAAAGCTTTATCTTTGGGACGAGCTTGTGTATTGTACAAGTCGTCGGTGTTCTTCTTCATAGTCGAATCTCCCTCACCCCTCCGTGGGCGTAGGCAAGTTCTTTGAACCACGTAAATCTCGTGTCTTTGCTGTTTGCTGTATATTGGCTATTGTTTGTAGGTTTCCTTGATTCAGTCCTAGTACTGTTGAGAGGAAGAGTAGATATTTCACTTTGTTGAGATATTTGCTTTCTATTCTTGTTTCCTTCGTGAAGCGGGAATATAATCGGAGCCTTCTCTCGGTGATAATGCTTCGCGGGCGAAGGGCTGACTACCAACACCTAGATTATAATACCTAATCCAGTAGGTGATACAAGGCATCACCCTAGTCTACCCCTAAACTAGTTGTCTACACCAATCAATCTCACACGGTGATAAACCTAGCTCCCAGCTAGTAACCATAACCCTCAATTAACTCTGGCTTGGGTACGACGTACAAAACCAATCACACGATCGTAAAAACAGAGTTTATAATGTAAAAATAACATTAGTTAAGCATACAAGAAAGATCTTACAGCCCTTTATTTATCAAACCGTTCTCCTTGATGATCTAAGTGTAGCTTTAAAACAACGAGATTCGAAAACAAACTTCAATAGCAGAACCTTCTATAGTTGTACATCCAATGACGAAGAATGCAATGAGGGAGTGATCTGAACAACTTATGTATGATTTCAATGAACTTCCTTCTTCAAGTCAGAAAGCCCTATCGCGCACGCGCGCATGCTCTCTCTCTCTCTCTCTCTCTCTCTCTCTCTCTCTCTCTCTCTCTCTCTCTCAATTCTCAATTCTCAATTCTCAATTAGGTCAGGAGGAGTAATGTGAAACGAGAGGAACGAAAGTATATCTTAGTTGCATCGAATGATTGAGATTAAAGCTCAAAATCTAAAAATTCGCTCCAATCTCATAGATGAGTGGAAGGCCTAATAGATGACGTTGGCTCATCAATGAGTGCCATGACTCATGATGATAAAAAACTCTCTGTAATTTTTCCTCCATCGATGGTGATGTAGAATAGATGACTTCACTATCAGGCTCAACGATGACGGCCATCGCTCATTGGTGACCTCACCGTCAGGCTCATCGATGGGGAGTTAGAGCCGATGAATCTGCCTCACTCATCAATGAGCAAAGCTACTCATCCATGAGCAAAGCTACTCATCCATGAGTGGCTAGTGAAACTCATTGTTGGTGAACTTCACTCCTTTAAGCCTCAAACTCGATTCTAACTTGTTGAAACTTGCTCAAATCATCTCAAACACAAATTAAACTCAAATGAATGTTTGTTATTATTCAAAGAAAAGAAATTGTACAGAATCTGATCTTAACAACAAGATCCTTGCAGTTCATTCAAATATAAGCCTCTCTAGAAATTGTTGAAGCAGTTATAATAATAGAAGTCCAAGTTCTAGGTCTTTCTTTGCTAAGCTACCAACTAATATCTCACACAAGCAAAGGAATATTAACAACATGGAAATCATAATCAAGTTAAGTAATCGATTAGCCTCACTTACTATACTAATTATTTTCTACAAAAGATCTTGTGGATTGTGCAAGTCGTCGGTATTCTTCTTCATAGTCGAATCTCCCTCACCCTCAGGTGGGCGTAGGCAAGTTCTTTGAACCATGTAAATCTCGTTGTCTTCTTTTCTTTGTGTATTGGTTATGTTTGTAGGTTCCCTGATTCATCTAGTACTATTGAGAGGAAGAGTAGATAACTCACTTTGTTGAGATATTTACTTTCTATTCTTATTTTCTTCGTGAAGCGGGAATATAATCGGGGCCTTCTCTCGGTGATACTTCAGTGTGTGGCGTCCATCCCACAATTGGTATCGGTACATTATTGATTGGAAGTGGTGTAACCGATTTGAGGTGGTGCTCGGTAATTTCGAGAAGTGGATTTATTAATACAAGCGGAAGATAAGCGTCAACCGATAAATCGGTCAAAGTGAAAAAATTGAGATTGAAAAATTCAATGGGAAGAACGATTTTTCCTATTGGAGGATCATGGATGAAAAACATTGATTTCTTAAAAATTGCACAAGGCTTTGGTGGAAAGAGAAGAAGCACAAGGATATGTCGATGAGGATTGGGAGGAGCTATATCTGGAAGCACAGGCGTCGATTATCCTATGCCTTGAAAGGGATGTAGCTTTCTTGGTAGATGGAGAGGAAGCGGTACGAGTGTGGAAGAAGTTAGAAAGTACCTTCATGGCGAAGAGTCTAACGACCGGATCTATTTAAAATTCAAATTGTATACTTGCAAGATGGAGGAGGGCTCATCAATCCCGAATACATCAACAAGTTTGATAGGATCATATCGGACTTGAAAAACATAGATGTGAAAGTTAAAGATGAGGATCGAGCCTATACTATACTCTGCCAGAAGTCTTATGAGAACTTTGCAATTGATTGGCAATGATGTCGGCGATGGATGAGACTAGACGGCTTAGCGGATCTTGAAAGATTGCAACCGATGGCGTGACTACGGTGGTAATAAAGAACAAGCGAGGATTGTTTGTTAGAGGAAGGAGCAATGGCGAGGAAAAAGGAAAAATCTAGATCATCGAGACCTCTTACGGAAAATCGTGTTTTAAATGCGGTGAAGTTGGGCATTTCAAAGTCGACTATCAAATAAGAGTAGGTGGAAAGAAGAATAACAACAGGCCAGAAGAAGGGCAAGGAAGAGGCGAGCTACGTTTGAGGAAGGGAGCGATAAGGAGTGCTATGTCGTCATGGGTGGCGAGGATATCTCCGGAAGTGGATATTTGATGGTGGAACCGTATTGATGGGGAACAACCATGCTTGTAAAACGGTGGGGCTAGGTGATATCAATATCAAGATGCATGATGGAGTGGTTCGAACCTTGGCGGATGTGAGGCATGTTCCCGACTTGCGGAAGAATCTTATCTCGGTTGGTGCATTGGACTCCGCGGTTGCAAAATTCGGAGGAACGGAGTGAAAAAGATTGTTCGAGGTTCCCTTGTAGTGATGAAGGGTGTTAGTCCGCGGTAATTTATATACTCTCGAATGCAGCCGGTGACGAAGATCGGGTTGGAACTAAAAGTGGTGGAGACCCATGTGAGCACACACGGTTATGGCATAGGCGGCTTGGGCACATGTCAGAGAAGGGTTTAGTTCTGCTTGGTAAAGAGGGTCTGCTGAAGAATCTGAAGAAATCTTGCATGAATTTTTGCGAGGATTGTGTGTATGGAAAGTCACTGGTCGGTTCAGAAGCAAGTCTAAGAGCGAGGATACTAGATTATGTGCTACGGATGTTTGGGGTTCGGCTCGAGATAACTTCTAGGGTGGTTCCGGATATTTTATCTCGTTCATAGATGACTATTCGAGGTATGCTTGGATTTACTTTCTGAAGCATAAGAATGAGGTGTTCGAGACATTCAAGAAGTGGAGAGCAATGGTTGAAAACAAAACGGGAAAGAAATTGAAGACACGAGATCGATGCGGATGCAGTAGCTACTCTGATGGTGCTTTCAAGGAGTTACGTGATCGGGGAGGAATTGTTCGACACTGGGCCGGTCGAGGTCACCTGTGAGAATGGAAGTCAGAGGAGGGCCGAACCGAATATTGCGGGAGAAAGCAATGAGTATGCGATCATCTGTTTATTGAGCCTTGAATGAATGGTGGTGCGGTGGCTTCTGACTTGTTACATCGTGAACCGTTCACCACATTCGATATTGGATGTGATACACCTATAGGGTGTGGTCGAGAACATCACGATTATGATAGGCTCGAATTTTGGGATGTACCGCCTACTATCCGTCAACGAGGCAGCTTGAGGAGCCAAGAAGGTAATATTCTTGGGATATCGGCGTAAAGACTATCGCCTTTGGTGTACGGAAGATTTGAAGTTCGTGATCAGCGGGGATGTTACCTTAGATGAGAAATCCATGATTGCTAGGGTGCCCAAGGATGATGGTGTTAGGACTGTTGAGACTTCTAAGTCTCAGGTTATTGAAATAGAACCTAAAGACCAACCGGGTTCTAGTGGTATTCAAGTGGGAAGTCGGTAGATGATGAGCTTGAGCAGGAGGTTCGTGGGGAGAATACACGAGCACTACAACAGCACTTCGAGGATAGCTTGGCTTCCACTAGGCCAAGATAAGCATACAAGAAGGTACATAAGCTGGGGGTTGATCAACCCCTGAAGCACTATGGACAGGTTAATTTGGTTGAATACGCACTCTCGGTGGAGGAGGACGGGCCGGTCTCCTTCAAGGAAGCTATTCGGGACAAGGATAATGAGAAGTGGTTGGCTGCGATGGAGGAAGAGATGGAATCTCTTGGAAGAACAAACATGGGAGGTGGTCCCATTGCGTAGGAAGAAAAGCTATTGGTTGTAAGTGGGTGTATAAAAGAAAGGAAGATCTTTGAGCTTCGGTGGTACAAGGTACAAGGCGAGGCTAGTGGCTAAGAGTTTTGCGGAGAGGGTGTGGATTACAATGAGATCTTTTATCTGTGGTGAAACACATACGTTACAGGTGCTATTGAGTATTGTTGCTCATGGTGATCTTGGTGGAACAACTCGATGTTAAGCGGCCTTCTTACCGCGGAGACTTGGATGAAGAGATCTACATGCATCAACTGAGGGCTACAAGGTTGAGGACAAGGAGCATCATGTGTGTCGTTTGAAGAAGTCACTTTATGGATTGAAGCATCTCGACAGATTGGTACAAGCGATTTGACTCCTTCATCTTTGAAGCATGGGTTTTCGGCGACTATGATTGTTCGCGTTTACATTGGAGCTTCGTGGAGGTAATTATATCTATCTCCTTTTGTATGTGGATGACATGCTTATTGCTTCTAAGAGCGAGTGGAGATAGATAGGTGAAATCTCAACTTGGTGAAGAGTTCGAGATGAAGGACATGGTATTACTAGGAAAATCGGGTATGGAGATTAGAAGAAGCGGTGAACCGGCGATTATTCTTGAGTCGAAGGGCTACATATAGCCGGTGTCGCGAGTTCGGGATGCAAAGTGCTAAGTGGTAGTGACTCCATTGGCTCCACACTTAAGCTTTACGGTAAACAATCTCCACTATTGGAAGAAGAAGCACATAGAAGCGTTCCACTATGCTAGTGCGGTTAGCGGCAATGTATGCAATGGTGTGTACCGCCCGAGATATTTCCTGACGTCGGTGTGGTGATGGATTCATGGCGAATCCGGGAAAAGAGCGTCTTGGAAGCGGTGAAGTGGGTCCTAAGGTACTTAAAGGGCCGTTGATCTGGATCTGTGTTTTGGTGGAGAAACATGTCAGTTGATGGGTTTGTGGACTCACGATTATCGCGGACGATCTAGATAGCGGCGATTGACTCTTGGTTATGTATTCGGGGATACATGGGGCTCCGGTTAGTTGGCGATCGATGTTATAGGCTGGTGGCTTTCTACTGGAGAGTGAGTACATGGCCATGGCGAAGGGTGAAGGAAGCATTGTGGTTGTGGGGTCTTCTAGATGATTTGGGGATTGAGCAAGAAACGTGAGTGCGGCGGTCGAGTGCAATTCACTTGGCGAAGAATCAAGCTCATCATGCTCGTACCAAGCATAGATGTCGGGTATCATTTTGTGCGGGATGTCATAGGGAAGGTGATGTTTCTCTCATGAAGGTGCACACGAATGAAAATCTCGGACATGTTAACCAAGGTGGTCATAGATAGCAAGTTTAAGTATTGTTTGGACTTGCTTCATATCGCTTCGTGTTGATTTGCCCAGAAGGCATGGCCCTTGGTGATGAGTGAGTGGAGATTATATGGAGAATTGAGAACTACGGTTAGCTTGATCGGTGGAAGATACGTAAGGCGACGCGATATAGTGGCAACTAGATTAGTTTAGGCGATGGAGATCTCTCTAGTAATGTTGGTGTTCTTCGGTGTTCGTCCAAAATTTGAGGTTTATCAAATGATATGCGAGGTGGAGAATTGTGAGCGTGGGAACATCCCGTGGGTGAAACCACAAAATCTAGCCTCGCGTGTGTTTCCCAGCGTTCCCAAATCCAGCGGGGCGCCGTTCTGTCTTGTGAATGAAAAACAAAATAATTAATAAAAGGAAAGTTTTTATTCTTTCCCTATAAATAGGTAACAAAACCTAGGGTTTTGAGTTGAGTTTGAGGAGAGAAAAAGGGTTTCTTTTGGCTAGAGAGTTAAAGAGAGCTTGGAGAGATTTTACAAGCGAGGTCAATTTCTTTTGGGTAAAATCAAAGCTTTATCTTTGGGGCGAGCTTGTGTATTGTACAAGTCGTCGGTGTTCTTCTTCATAGTCGAATCTCCCTCACCCCTCCGAGTGGGCGTGAGCAAGTTCTTTGAACCACGTAAATCTCGTGTCTTCTTTGTTTGTATATTGGCTATTGTTTGTAGGTTTCCTTGATTGATCCTAAAATCTTGTTGAGAGGAAGAGTAGATATTTCACTTTGTTGAGATATTTGCTTTCTATTCTTGTTTCCTTAGGTGAAGCGGGGAATATATCGAGCCTTCTCGGTGATAATGCTTCTGGCGTGTGGTGACTCTGCGTAACACCTAGATATAATACCTAATCCGGTGGGTGATACAATACAACACCCTAGTCTATCCCTAAACTAGTGATACTATCAATCTCACCACGGTGATAAACTTAGCTCCGACTTGTAACCCTAACCCTCAATTAACCATGGCGAGGTGCACGTACAAAACCGATCTACGATCGTAAAAGCGAGTTTATAATGTAAAAATAACATTAGTTAAGCATACAAGAAAGATCTTACTGACCCTTTATTTATCAAACCGTTCTCCTTGATGATCTAAGTGTAGCTTTAAAACAAGATTAGAAAACAAACTTCAATGAGAGAACCTTCTATAGTTGTACATCCAATGGCGAAGAATGTGAGGGGTGATCTGAACAACTTATGTATGATTTCAATGAACTTCCTTCTTCAAGTCGAGAGAAAGCCCTATGGCCTTGTAGCATGCTCTCTCTCTCTCTCTCTCTCTCTCTCTCTCTCTCTCTCTCTCTCTCTCTCAATTCTCAATTCTCAATTCTCAATTAGGTCAGGAGGAGTAATGTGAAGCGAGAGGAGCAGTATATCTTAGTTGCATCGAATGATTGAGATTAAAACTCAAAATTAAAAAATAGATGAGTGGAAGGCCTAATAGATGGCGTTGGCTCATCAATGAGTGCCATGACTCATGATGATAAAAACTCTCGTAATTTTCCTCCATCGATGGTGATGTAGAATAGATGACTTCACTATCGGGCTCAGCGATGGCGGCCATCGCTCATTGGTGACCTCACCGTCGAGCTCATCGATGGGAGTTAGAGGAGATGAATGCGCCTCACTCATCAATGAGCAAAGCTACTCATCCATGAGCAAAGCTACTCATCCATGAGTGGCTAGTGAGCTCATTGTTGGTGAACTTCACTCCTTTAAGCCTCAAACTCGATTCTAACTTGTTGAAACTTGCTCAAATCATCTCAAACACAAATTAAACTCAAATGAATGTTTGTTATTATTCAAAGAAAAGAAATTGTACAGATCTGATCTTAACAACAAGATCCTTGCAGTTCATTCAAATATAAGCCTCTCTAGAAATTGTTGAAGCAGTTATAATAATAGAAGTCCAAGTTCTAGGTCTTTCTTTGCTAAGCTACCAACTAATATCTCACACAAGCAAAGGAATATTAACAACATGGAAATCATAATCAAGTTAAGTAATCGATTAGCCTCACTTACTATACTAATTATTTTCTACAAAAGATATGGTCAAATAGCATGTTTATAACATTATTGTAGTCAAAACAATAATGTAAGAATCTTGTATTGGTACTAATGATAATATAAGCATGTGATTTGATCCTTAGTAAGTAAAATTAATGCAGGCACTATTCCTTCATAAGCTAATATAGTATGCTAAGACAAAAGCTGATCTAAAATAGCTGATTGTGGTTTCATTATTAATATGGAAGCATGGTATGTATAATGAATTGCTTTCATAGAGTGAATAATATTGCATTTTATATGCTGTGCTAATACTGAACACAATTAGGGTCTTGTGCAATGTAACGTCTCACATTTTCCATAAATGTAAGAAAGTCCTCATTTTAGGAACATTTCCATATAAATTATACTGTTTTATAAAGAAAAAAATGTCAATAAGTACTTGCTTTAATTTGAGGAGTTTCTTCCTAGTTCTTTGGAAAAAAATTATAAATATATATATTTTTGTGAGAATAGGAAACCTCAGTTAGAAAAGCTCATATCAAGAGAGAGACCCAGCTTCAAGCCAAATATTAATATATTATCATATTTTAATTAAGTTTAAGATAGCTATGCAATCCAATAATTTAGACATAAAATAGCCAAATATTAACTTTTAAAATTGAAAACTTATTATTATTATTATTATTATTATTTTGATGGAAAATTAAGAGATTTTATAAATTAAGAAGCGCACTACTACAATCGGCAAGAAGAAGATGCACAATATCATCAGTGCTTCTTCCATCCATACAATCATATTAGAGATCTAAAGCTTTTTAGCCAAGGCGTGAGCAACTTTGTTACAACTTCTAGATGCGTCTTTGAACCTCAATATGTTGCAATCTCGACCAACCTTTTAATGTCGCACAAATTCCCAGAGCTTCAATAACTCCATATCAGTACTTAATCGCATTAATCACCACGAATTATCCATTTCAAGAACCACCTTTAAAAGTCCAATATCAAGAGCAAAGCTAGCGTATCCCTGCGGTGAGCCTCATACCACAACCTCAGCAGCTCTTGTATTGCCTTTTGAAAAACGGCTATGAAACCACCATTCACATCCCTCACTACATATCCCAAGCCTCCAATAGATTGGCCCTCTCTCCATGCGCCATCCACATTAATTTTGTACAAACCAACAAGAGGAGGACACCATCTTGAGTTTACTGTCAAGGCATGAACATGGCCTTTAGCTTCAATGTTTGCTATAAAGGACTCTGCATATATCTTAGCCTCTCTCATAATTCTTGATCCGTCCCTTCTATCCTTCCCCATAACACCTTGGTTTCTATCATTCCATAGCATCCATACAGCCACACAAAACCATCCCAAGTTCTCTAGTCTCATTGCCTCCGTCACCGATTGCATGCAATCCAAAAATCAAGATTGTCTTTCATAGTTACAAAGCCACGACAAATCAATCCCCAACCAAGCATTTCTTGCTATTTTGCACGAGAACAATGCATGATATTGATCTTCCCCAACCTTACCACAAGCTACACAATGCGGATCTATCGACATTCCACGAGCAATTAGATTATGCTTTACTGGTAGAAAATTGCAACTTAATCTCCATATAAATACTTTTATTTTGTTTGGTATCTTTAGAGACCGAATTCTCTTCCAGTAGATCAAATCTCTAGTGCTCGACCATTCCGCATAAGAGTTATCACCCAAATAATTCTGCATAGAAACCGAATATTGCGGAGAAAGCAATGAGTATGCGATCATCTGTTTATTGAGCCTTGAATGAATGGTGGTGCGGTGGCTTCTGACTTGTTACATCGTGAACCGTTCACCACATTCGATATTGGATGTGATACACCTATAGGGTGTGGTCGAGAACATCACGATTATGATAGGCTCGAATTTTGGGATGTACCGCCTACTATCCGTCAACGAGGCAGCTTGAGGAGCCAAGAAGGTAATATTCTTGGGATATCGGCGTAAAGACTATCGCCTTTGGTGTACGGAAGATTTGAAGTTCGTGATCAGCGGGGATGTTACCTTAGATGAGAAATCCATGATTGCTAGGGTGCCCAAGGATGATGGTGTTAGGGCTGTTGAGACTTCTAAGTCTCGGGTTATTGAAATAGAACCTAAAGACCAACCGGGTTCTAGTGGTATTCAAGTGGGAAGTCGGTAGATGATGAGCTTGAGCAGGAGGTTCGTGGGGAGAATACACGAGCACTACAACAGCACTTCGAGGATAGCTTGGCTTCCACTAGGCCAAGATAAGCATACAAGAAGGTACATAAGCTGGGGTTGATCAACCCTGAAGCACTATGGACAGGTTAATTTGGTTGAATCGCTCGGTGGAGGAGGGCGGGCGGTCTCCTTCAAGGAAGCTATTCGGGACAAGGATAATGAGAAGTGGTTGGCTGCGATGGAGGAAGAGATGGAATCTCTTGGAAGAACAAACATGGGAGGTGGTCCCATTGCGTAGGAAGAAAAGCTATTGGTTGTAAGTGGGTGTATAAAAGAAAGGAAGATCTTTGAGCTTCGGTGGTACAAGGTACAAGGCGAGGCTAGTGGCTAAGAGTTTTGCGGAGAGGGTGTGGATTACAATGAGATCTTTTATCTGTGGTGAAACACATACGTTACAGGTGCTATTGAGTATTGTTGCTCATGGTGATCTTGGTGGAACAACTCGATGTTAAGCGGCCTTCTTACCGCGGAGACTTGGATGAAGAGATCTACATGCATCAACTTGAGGGCTACAAGGTTGAGGACAAGGAGCATCATGTGTGTCGTTTGAAGAAGTCACTTTATGGATTGAAGCATCTCGACAGATTGGTACAAGCGATTTGACTCCTTCATCTTTGAAGCATGGGTTTTCCGCGACTATGATTGTTCGCGTTTACATTGGAGCTTCGTGGAGGTAATTATATCTATCTCCTTTTGTATGTGGATGACATGCTTATTGCTTCTAAGAGCGAGTGGAGATAGATAGGTGAAATCTCAACTTGGTGAAGAGTTCGAGATGAAGGACATGGTATTACTAGGAAAATCGGGTATGGAGATTAGAAGAAGCGGTGAACCGGCGATTATTCTTGAGTCGAAGGGCTACATATAGCCGGTGTCGCGAGTTCGGGATGCAAAGTGCTAAGTCGGTAGTGACTCCATTGGCTCCACACTTAAGGCTTTCGGTAAACAATCTCCACTATTGGAAGAAGAAGCACATAGAAGCGTTCCACTATGCTAGTGCGGTTAGCGGCAATGTATGCAATGGTGTGTACCGCCCGAGATATTTCCTGACGTCGGTGTGGTGATGGATTCATGGCGAATCCGGGAAAAGAGCGTCTTGGAAGCGGTGAAGTGGGTCCTAAGGTACTTAAAGGGTACCGTTGATCTGGATCTGTGTTTTGGTGGAGAAACATGTCGATTGATGGGTTTGTGGACTCGATTATCGCGGACGATCTAGATAGGCGGCGATTGACTACGGTTATGTATTCGGGATACATGGGGCTCCGGTTAGTTGGCGTCGATGTTATAGGCTGGTGGCTTTCTACTGGAGAGTGAGTACATGGCCATGGCGAAGGGTGAAGGAAGCATTGTGGTTGTGGGGTCTTCTAGATGATTTGGGGATTGAGCAAGAAACGTGAGTGCGGCGGTCGAGTGCAATTCACTTGGCGAAGAATCAAGCTCATCATGCTCACCAAGCATATCGATGTCGGTATCATTTTGTGCGGGATGTCATAGAGGAAGGTGATGTTTCTCTCATGAAGGTGCACACGAATGAAAATCTCGGACATGTTAACCAAGGTGGTCATAGATAGCAAGTTTAAGTATTGTTTGGACTTGCTTCATATCGCTTCGTGTTGATTTGCCCAGAAGGCATGGCCCTTGGTGATGAGTGAGTGGAGATTATATGGAGAATTGAGAACTACGGTTAGCTTGATCGGTGGAAGATACGTAAGGCGACGCGATATAGTGGCAACTAGATTAGTTTAGGCGATGGAGATCTCTCTAGTAATGTTGGTGTTCTTCGGTGTTCGTCCAAAATTTGAGGTTTATCAAATGATATGCGAGGTGGAGAATTGTGAGCGTGGGAACATCCCGTGGGTGAAACCACAAAATCTAGCCTCGCGTGTGTTTCCCAGCGTTCCCAAATCCAGCGGGGCGCCGTTCTGTCTTGTGAATGAAAAACAAAATAATTAATAAAAGGAAAGTTTTTATTCTTTCCCTATAAATAGGTAACAAAACCTAGGGTTTTGAGTTGAGTTTGAGGAGAGAAAAAGGGTTTCTTTTGGCTAGAGAGTTAAAGAGAGCTTGGAGAGATTTTACAAGCGAGGTCAATTTCTTTTGGGTAAAATCAAAGCTTTATCTTTGGGGCGAGCTTGTGTATTGTACAAGTCGTCGGTGTTCTTCTTCATAGTCGAATCTCCCTCACCCCTCCGAGTGGGCGTGAGCAAGTTCTTTGAACCACGTAAATCTCGTGTCTTCTTTGTTTGTATATTGGCTATTGTTTGTAGGTTTCCTTGATTGATCCTAAAATCTTGTTGAGAGGAAGAGTAGATATTTCACTTTGTTGAGATATTTGCTTTCTATTCTTGTTTCCTTAGGTGAAGCGGGGAATATATCGAGCCTTCTCGGTGATAATGCTTCTGGCGTGTGGTGACTCTGCGTAACACCTAGATATAATACCTAATCCGGTGGGTGATACAATACAACACCCTAGTCTATCCCTAAACTAGTGATACTATCAATCTCACCACGGTGATAAACTTAGCTCCGACTTGTAACCCTAACCCTCAATTAACCATGGCGAGGTGCACGTACAAAACCGATCTACGATCGTAAAAGCGAGTTTATAATGTAAAAATAACATTAGTTAAGCATACAAGAAAGATCTTACTGACCCTTTATTTATCAAACCGTTCTCCTTGATGATCTAAGTGTAGCTTTAAAACAAGATTAGAAAACAAACTTCAATGAGAGAACCTTCTATAGTTGTACATCCAATGGCGAAGAATGTGAGGGGTGATCTGAACAACTTATGTATGATTTCAATGAACTTCCTTCTTCAAGTCGAGAGAAAGCCCTATGGCCTTGTAGCATGCTCTCTCTCTCTCTCTCTCTCTCTCTCTCTCTCTCTCTCTCTCTCTCTCTCAATTCTCAATTCTCAATTCTCAATTAGGTCAGGAGGAGTAATGTGAAGCGAGAGGAGCAGTATATCTTAGTTGCATCGAATGATTGAGATTAAAACTCAAAATTAAAAAATAGATGAGTGGAAGGCCTAATAGATGGCGTTGGCTCATCAATGAGTGCCATGACTCATGATGATAAAAACTCTCGTAATTTTCCTCCATCGATGGTGATGTAGAATAGATGACTTCACTATCGGGCTCAGCGATGGCGGCCATCGCTCATTGGTGACCTCACCGTCGAGCTCATCGATGGGAGTTAGAGGAGATGAATGCGCCTCACTCATCAATGAGCAAAGCTACTCATCCATGAGCAAAGCTACTCATCCATGAGTGGCTAGTGAGCTCATTGTTGGTGAACTTCACTCCTTTAAGCCTCAAACTTCGATTCTAACTTGTTGAAACTTGCTCAAATCATCTCAAACACAAATTAAACTCAAATGAATGTTTGTTATTATTCAAAGAAAAGAAATTATGCAGTCTGATCTTAACAACAAGATCACAGTTCATTCAAATATAAGCCTCTCTAGAAATTGTTGAAGCAGTTATAATAATAGAAGTCCAAGTTCTAGGTCTTTCTTTGCTAAGCTACCAACTAATATCTCACACAAGCAAAGGAATATTAACAACATGGAAATCATAATCAAGTTAAGTAATCGATTAGCCTCACTTACTATACTAATTATTTTCTACAAAAGATATGGTCAAATAGCATGTTTATAACATTATTGTAGTCAAAACAATAATGTAAGAATCTTGTATTGGTACTAATGATAATATAAGCATGTGATTTGATCCTTAGTAAGTAAAATTAATGCAGGCACTATTCCTTCATAAGCTAATATAGTATGCTAAGACAAAAGCTGATCTAAAATAGCTGATTGTGGTTTCATTATTAATATGGAAGCATGGTATGTATAATGAATTGCTTTCATAGAGTGAATAATATTGCATTTTATATGCTGTGCTAATACTGAACACAATTAGGGTCTTGTGCAATGTAACGTCTCACATTTTCCATAAATGTAAGAAAGTCCTCATTTTAGGAACATTTCCATATAAATTATACTGTTTTATAAAGAAAAAAATGTCAATAAGTACTTGCTTTAATTTGAGGAGTTTCTTCCTAGTTCTTTGGAAAAAAATTATAAATATATATATTTTTTGTGAGAATAGGAAACCTCAGTTAGAAAAGCTCATATCAAGAGGAGACCCAGCTTCAAGCCAAATATTAATATATTATCATATTTTAATTAAGTTTAAGATAGCTATGCAATCCAATAATTTAGACATAAAATAGCCAAATATTAACTTTTAAAATTGAAAACTTATTATTATTATTATTATTATTATTTTGATGGAAAATTAAGAGATTTTATAAATTAAGCGCACTACTACAATCGGAAGAAGAAGATGCACAATATCATCAGTGCTTCTTCCATCCATACAATCATATTAGAGATCTAAAGCTTTTTAGCCAAGGCGTGAGCAACTTTGTTACAACTTCTAGATGCGTCTTTGAACCTCAATATGTTGCAATCTCGACCAACCTTTTAATGTCGCACAAATTCCCAGAGCTTCAATAACTCCATATCAGTACTTAATCGCATTAATCACCACTGAATTATCCATTTCAAGAACCACCTTTAAAAGTCCAATATCAAGAGCAAAAGCTAGCGTATCCCTTGCAGCGAGAGCCTCACATACCACAACCTCAGCAGCTCTTGTATTGCCTTTTGAAAAACCGGCTATGAAACCACCATTCACATCCCTCACTACATATCCCAAGCCTCCAATAGATTGGCCCTCTCTCCATGCGCCATCCACATTAATTTTGTACAAACCAACAAGAGGAGGACACCATCTTGAGTTTACTGTCAAGGCATGAACATGGCCTTTAGCTTCAATGTTTGCTATAAAGGACTCTGCATATATCTTAGCCTCTCTCATAATTCTTGATCCGTCCCTTCTATCCTTCCCCATAACACCTTGGTTTCTATCATTCCATAGCATCCATACAGCCACACAAAACCATCCCAAGTTCTCTAGTCTCATTGCCTCCGTCACCGATTGCATGCAATCCAAAAATCAAGATTGTCTTTCATAGTTACAAAGCCACGACAAATCAATCCCCAACCAAGCATTTCTTGCTATTTTGCACGAGAACAATGCATGATATTGATCTTCCCCAACCTTACCACAAGCTACACAATGCGGATCTATCGACATTCCACGAGCAATTAGATTATGCTTTACTGGTAGAAAATTGCAACTTAATCTCCATATAAATACTTTTATTTTGTTTGGTATCTTTAGAGACCGAATTCTCTTCCAGTAGATCAAATCTCTAGTGCTCGACCATTCCGCATAAGAGTTATCACCCAAATAATTCTGCATAGAAACCGCTAATTTATAAGCACTCTTAACAGTGAACGAACCACACTTATAGTAATGCCACAATAAGGAATCTTGAGTTGTGGTAATACTCAAAGGAATTCTTGAAATGGTCTAAACTTCATGGTCAAAGAAGACTTTTTGAAGCATGTCCATCCGCCAACACCTATTTTCTTGATCAATTAATTCTTTTACCAACATAGGTCTTTCGGCAATGTTGTGATTAGAGATGGGCTTAAAAAACCAAGGCACTGGAATCCATGGATCCTCCCAAATACGCACAGTGCTTCTGTCGCCAATACGCCATCGAATCCTCTTAGATAAAAGCTCCCTTCCAGCTAGAATACTTCTCCAAAGATAGGATGGATTATTGCCAATCTCAGCATCTAAGAAATTCCCATGCCGAAAATATCTATCCTTCATAACTTGGTAGACAAGGGATGACTGATTAGTGATTAATCTCCAGCCTTGCTTTGCAAGTAATGCCACATTAAAGAGTTTTATGTCTCGAAATCCCATTCCACCTAGCCCCTTTGGAATACACAAAATTTTCCATCTACACCAGTGGATCTTCCTTTCATTCTCCCCATCACCCCACCAAAATTTGCCATAAGCGAATTTAGGGACTCGCACAAATTTCTAAGTGGGTAATTCTACCATAACTAGTTTACAAAGATTATTGTACATGTATAGTATTTATATAAATTGATGAATTGTTTGTTTGCCATTGTAAAAACATAATACTTTTGGTGAGCTTAGTTAGAAAAAGTCAAACCGCTAAACAGATTGAGAAGGCAAATAAACTCATATGAGAAGGCTAACCATCTCTCTTAAGAAGAGGCAAAAAGACAGGGAGATGTCCAGATGTGTAAAAATTACATACAATTGAGCGTGGAGGTTGCTAAGGAAACCATCGTTCACACAGCACATAACTCGTCACTGCTTCGCATTAGAAAGAGAGGATTATGTTTGATCATGTTTTTGAAGGTTTATTCCTAGGCCTGTCCATTCGAGCCGACCGGCCCGGCCCGGCCGAACGGGCGGGCAAAACCGAGCCGGACCCGGATTGGTTGTAAGTGGGTGTATAAAAGAAAGGAAGATCTTTGAGCTTCGGTGGTACAAGGTACAAGGCGAGGCTAGTGGCTAAGAGTTTTGCCTGAGAAAGAGGGTGTGGATTACAATGAGATCTTTTATCTGTGGTGAAACACATACGTTACGGTGCTATTGAGTATTGTTGCTCATGGTGATCTTGGTGGAACAACTCGATGTTAAAGCGGCCTTCTTGCGGAGACTTGGATGAAGAGATCTACATGCATCAACCTGAGGGCTACAAGGTTGAGGACAAGGAGCATCATGTGTGTCGTTTGAAGAAGTCACTTTATGGATTGAAGCAATCTCCCGACGATTGGTACAAGCGATTTGACTCCTTCATCTTTGAAGCATGGGTTTTCCGGCGACTATGATTGTTGCGTTTACATTGGAAGCTTCGTGGAGGTAATTATATCTATCTCCTTTTGTATGTGGATGACATGCTTATTGCTTCTAAGAGCGAGTGGAGATAGATAGGTGAAATCTCAACTTGGTGAAGAGTTCGAGATGAAGGACATGGTATTGCTAGGAAAATCTGGGTATGGAGATTAGAAGCGGTGAACCGGCGATTATTCTTGAGTCAGAAGGGCTACATAGAGCGGGTGATCGCGAGGTTCGGGATGCAAAGTGCTAAGTCGGTAGTGACTCCATTGGCTCCACACTTAAGGCTTTCGGTAAACAATCTCCCACTCTGGTGGAAGAAGGCACATAGAAGCGTTCCTATGCTAGTGCAGTTGGCAGCTTAATGTATGCAATGGTGTGTACACGCCCAGATATTTCACAGGCAGTCAGTGTGGTCAGTAGATTCATGGCGAATCCGGGAAAGACGTACTGGAAAGCAGTGAAGTGGGTCCTAAGGTACTTAAAGGGTACCGTTGATACGGATCTGTGTTTTGGTGGAGAAACATGTCAGATTGATGGGTTTGTGGACTCTGATTATGCGGACGATCTAGATAGACGGCGATTGACTACTGGTTATGTATTCAGGATACATGGGGCTCCGGTTAGTTGGCGATCGATGTTATAGGCTACAGTGGCACTTTCTACTACAGAGGCTGAGTACATGGCCATGGCAGAGGGAGTGAAGGAAGCATTGTGGTTGTGGGGTCTTCTAGATGATTTGGGGATTGAGCAAGAGAACGTGAACTTGTGGTGCGGCAGTCAGAGTGCAATTCACTTGGCGAAGAATCAAGCTCATCATGCTCGTACCAAGCATATCGATGTCAGGTATCATTTTGTGCGGGATGTCATAGAGGAAGGTGATGTTTCTCTCATGAAGGTGCACACGAATGAAAATCTCGCAGACATGTTAACCAAGGTGGTCATAGATAGCAAGTTTAAGTATTGTTTGGACTTGCTTCATATCAGCTCGTGTTGATTTGCCCGAAGGCATGGCCCTTCGGTGATGATGGGTGAGTGGAGATTATATGGAGAATGCGAACTACGGTTAGCTTGATCCGGTGGAGATGCGTGGCGGCAGCGATATAGTGGCTGACTAGATTGGCCTGGTTTAGCTGATGGAGATCTCTCTAGTAATGTTCGCGGTGTTCTTCTGGTGTTCGTCCAAAATTTGAGGTTTATCAAATGATGTACGAGGTGGAGAATTGTGAACGTGGGAACATCCCACGTGGGTGGGGGCCACAAAATCTCGCCTCCCACGTGTTTCCCAAGCGCGTTCCCAAATCCCGCGGCCCGGGCTCGTTCTGTGCGCGAATGAAAAACCAAAATAATTAATAAAAAGGGAAAGTTTTTTTATTCTTTCCCTATAAATAGGTAACAAAACCTAGGGTTTTTTGAGTTGAGTTTGAGGGAGAGAAAAAAGGGTTTCTTTTGGCGGCGGCTAGAGAGAGTTAAAGAGAGAGCTTGGAGAGATTTTACAAGAGCGAGGTCAATTTCTTTTGGGTAAAAATCAAAGCTTTATCTTTGGGACGAGCTTGTGTATTGTACAAGTCGTCGGTGTTCTTCTTCATAGTCGAATCTCCCCTCACCCCTCCCGTGGACGTAGGCAAGTTTGCTGAACCACGTAAATCTCGTGTCTTTGCTGTTTGCTGTATATTGGCTATTGTTTGTAGGTTTCCTTGATTCAGTCCTAGTACTGTTGAGAGGAAGAGTAGATATTTCACTTTGTTGAGATATTTGCTTTCTATTCTTGTTTCCTTCGTGAAACGGGAATATAATCAGGGCCTTCTCTCAGGTGATAATGCTTCCGCGGCGTGTGGGCGTGACTCTGCGCCCAACACCTAGATTATAATACCTAATCCAGTAGGTGATACAATACAACACCCTAGTCTATCCCTAAACTAGTCGTCTACACCAATCAATCTCACACAGTGATAAACTTAGCTCCCAGCTTGTAACCCTAACCCTCAATTAACCATGGCTTGAGTGCACCGTACAAAACCGATCACACGATCGTAAAAACAGAGTTTATAATGTAAAAATAACATTAGTTAAGCATACAAGAAAGATCTTACAGCCCTTTATTTATCAAACCGTTCTCCTTGATGATCTAAGTGTAGCTTTAAAACAACGAGATTCGAAAACAAACTTCAATAGCAGAACCTTCTATAGTTGTACATCCAATGACGAAGAATGCAATGAGGGAGTGATCTGAACAACTTATGTATGATTTCAATGAACTTCCTTCTTCAAGTCGAAGCCTATCAGCATGCTCTCTCTCTCTCTCTCTCTCTCTCTCTCTCTCTCTCTCTCTCTCTCTCTCAATTCTCAATTCTCAATTCTCAATTAGGTGGGAGGAGTAATGTGAAGCGAGAGGAGCGAAAGTATATCTTAGTTGCATCGAATGATTGAGATTAAAGCTCAAAATCTAAAAATTCGCTCCAATCTCATAGATGAGTGGAAGGCCTAATAGATGACGTTGGCTCATCAATGAGTGCCATGACTCATGATGATAAAAAACTCTCTGTAATTTTTCCTCCATCGATGGTGATGTAGAATAGATGACTTCACTATCAGGCTCAACGATGACGGCCATCGCTCATTGGTGACCTCACCGTCAGGCTCATCGATGGGGAGTTAGAGCCGATGAATCTGCCTCACTCATCAATGAGCAAAGCTACTCATCCATGAGCAAAGCTACTCATCCATGAGTGGCTAAGCTGAAGCTCATTGTTGAGCTGAACTTCACTCCTTTCGCCTCAAACTCGATTCTAACTTGTTGAAACTTGCTCAAATCATCTCAAACACAAATTAAACTCAAATGAATGTTTGTTATTATTCAAAGAAAAGAAATTGTACAGATACAGTCTTAACAACAAGATCCTTGCAGTTCATTCAAATATAAGCCTCTCTAGAAATTGTTGAAGCAGTTATAATAATAGAAGTCCAAGTTCTAGGTCTTTCTTTGCTAAGCTACCAACTAATATCTCACACAAGCAAAGGAATATTAACAACATGGAAATCATAATCAAGTTAAGTAATCGATTAGCCTCACTTACTATACTAATTATTTTCTACAAAAGATATGGTCAAATAGCATGTTTATAACATTATTGTAGTCAAAACAATAATGTAAGAATCTTGTATTGGTACTAATGATAATATAAGCATGTGATTTGATCCTTAGTAAGTAAAATTAATGCAGGCACTATTCCTTCATAAGCTAATATAGTATGCTAAGACAAAAGCTGATCTAAAATAGCTGATTGTGGTTTCATTATTAATATGGAAGCATGGTATGTATAATGAATTGCTTTCATAGAGTGAATAATATTGCATTTTATATGCTGTGCTAATACTGAACACAATTAGGGTCTTGTGCAATGTAACGTCTCACATTTTCCATAAATGTAAGAAAGTCCTCATTTTAGGAACATTTCCATATAAATTATACTGTTTTATAAAGAAAAAAATGTCAATAAGTACTTGCTTTAATTTGAGGAGTTTCTTCCTAGTTCTTTGGAAAAAAATTATAAATATATATATTTTTTGTGAGAATAGGAAACCTCAGTTAGAAAAGCTCATATCAAGAGAGGAGACCCAGCTTCAAGCCAAATATTAATATATTATCATATTTTAATTAAGTTTAAGATAGCTATGCAATCCAATAATTTAGACGCAAAATAGCCAAATATTAACTTTTAAAAATTGAAAACTTATTATTATTATTATTATTATTATTTTGATGGAAAATTAAGAGATTTTATAAATTAAGAAACTGCACTACTACAATCAGCAAGAAGAAGATGCACAATATCATCAGGTGCTTCTTCCATCCATACAATCATATTAGAGAGATCTAAAGCTTTTTTAGCCAAGACGTGAGCAACTTTGTTACAACTTCTAGGTACGTGCTGAACCTCAATATGTTGCAATCTCTGACCCAACCTTTTAATGTCTGCACAAATTCCCCCGAGCTTCAATAACTCCATATCTGAGTACTTAATCGCATTAATCACCACTGAATTATCCATTTCAAGAACCACCTTTAAAAGTCCAATATCAAGAGCAAAAGCTAGCGTATCCCTTGCAGCGAGAGCCTCACATACCACAACCTCAGCAGCTCTTGTATTGCCTTTTGAAAAACCGGCTATGAAACCACCATTCACATCCCTCACTACATATCCCAAGCCTCCAATAGATTGGCCCTCTCTCCATGCGCCATCCACATTAATTTTGTACAAACCAACAAGAGGAGGACACCATCTTGAGTTTACTGTCAAGGCATGAACATGGCCTTTAGCTTCAATGTTTGCTATAAAGGACTCTGCATATATCTTAGCCTCTCTCATAATTCTTGATCCGTCCCTTCTATCCTTCCCCATAACACCTTGGTTTCTATCATTCCATAGCATCCATACAGCCACACAAAACCATCCCAAGTTCTCTAGTCTCATTGCCTCCGTCACCGATTGCATGCAATCCAAAAATCAAGATTGTCTTTCATAGTTACAAAGCCACGACAAATCAATCCCCAACCAAGCATTTCTTGCTATTTTGCACGAGAACAATGCATGATATTGATCTTCCCCAACCTTACCACAAGCTACACAATGCGGATCTATCGACATTCCACGAGCAATTAGATTATGCTTTACTGGTAGAAAATTGCAACTTAATCTCCATATAAATACTTTTATTTTGTTTGGTATCTTTAGAGACCGAATTCTCTTCCAGTAGATCAAATCTCTAGTGCTCGACCATTCCGCATAAGAGTTATCACCCAAATAATTCTGCATAGAAACCGCTAATTTATAAGCACTCTTAACAGTGAACGAACCACACTTATAGTAATGCCACAATAAGGAATCTTGAGTTGTGGTAATACTCAAAGGAATTCTTGAAATGGTCTAAACTTCATGGTCAAAGAAGACTTTTTGAAGCATGTCCATCCGCCAACACCTATTTTCTTGATCAATTAATTCTTTTACCAACATAGGTCTTTCGGCAATGTTGTGATTAGAGATGGGCTTAAAAAACCAAGGCACTGGAATCCATGGATCCTCCCAAATACGCACAGTGCTTCTGTCGCCAATACGCCATCGAATCCTCTTAGATAAAAGCTCCCTTCCAGCTAGAATACTTCTCCAAAGATAGGATGGATTATTGCCAATCTCAGCATCTAAGAAATTCCCATGCCGAAAATATCTATCCTTCATAACTTGGTAGACAAGGGATGACTGATTAGTGATTAATCTCCAGCCTTGCTTTGCAAGTAATGCCACATTAAAGAGTTTTATGTCTCGAAATCCCATTCCACCTCGTCCCTTTGGAATACACAAAATTTTCCATCTACACCAGTGGATCTTCCTTTCATTCTCCCCATCACCCCACCAAAATTTGCCATAAGCGAATTTAGGGACTCGCACAAATTTCTAAGTGGGTAATTCTACCATAACTAGTTTACAAAGATTATTGTACATGTATAGTATTTATATAAATTGATGAATTGTTTGTTTGCCATTGTAAAAACATAATACTTTTGGTGAGCTTAGTTAGAAAAAGTCAAACCGCTAAACAGATTGAGAAGGCAAATAAACTCATATGAGAAGGCTAACCATCTCTCTTAAGAAGAGGCAAAAAGACAGGGAGATGTCCAGATGTGTAAAAATTACATACAATTGAGCGTGGAGGTTGCTAAGGAAACCATCGTTCACACAGCACATAACTCGTCACTGCTTCGCATTAGAAAGAGAGGATTATGTTTGATCATGTTTTTGAAGGTTTATTCCTAGGCCTGTCCATTCGAGCCGACCCGGCCCGGCCCGGCCCGGAACCGGGCCGGGCAAAACCGAGGCCCGGACCCGGACCCGGCAGGCGGGCCGAGTCGGGCGGGCACGGGCGGGCGGAAATTCCCTTTTTCTTTTTTATGATTTTTTGTTAAAAAATTCAAGAGTATAAATGACAATAAATTAGCCAAAATTTTGATAAAAATAATCATATTATTAATAATTTGTAATAATATAATTTACAAATACAAAAACATAGAAAGTAAAATGATAAAAATAAATTCTTTATAATAATCCATTAATCACTAACAATTACAAATTTATTTTGGAATTTGTTGCATCACAATAGATGAATACATCCCAACGAGGTTGGCACCTATTCATCTATATCACTATCATTTACAACTCTTTTCAAAATAATTTATAAATTTTCACCTAAAAATAAAAATTACAAATTAATTACTCATTATCATCTCTATCTCCTATTCCCAAATCTTGAAGTTTGTCTTCAATGCTAGCCATCCGATCGATGCTTTGAGTTCTCTTCTCGTATCTCCACCAATCTTGTAGGCACATTACCGCCTGTACGGTAGTCGGATACAGCGATGTCCTGTGGTCGTCGATCAAACGTCCTGATGTGCTGAAGGCGGATTCCGAAGCTATTGTCGAAACCTGCACTGTTAATAAATCACGAGCAATGATGGAAAGGATAGGAAATGAAACCGTTCCATATACTCTCCACCATTGTAAAATATCGAAACTATTATTTTGATTTTTAGTTAAAGATTGAGTTAAATATTGATCAATTTTAGAAACTTCCGTTGATGCAGATCCAGATGATCCACCAGTTAGTTGAGCTATTATTTGCTCCCTATCAAAACTCTTACATTTGCCCCGACTCCGACTTGAACTTGTAGAAGTATAAGCTGTTTGCTGATGTGTAGCTACACCATATCTAGCTGCAAACTCATCATATAAAGTTTGAAAATAATTTCTAATAGTTTGATAATGAGTAGTAGCAGTAATAGTTTGACCATCATCAGTGTCTATTATCATGTTACCATATAAAGAATTTAACAAATTTCGAAGGCCAACATCCTTCAAACATGGATCAATAAGAACCCCAAAATAATAGGAATAGGCCTAAAATACTTATTAAATTTACTTTCCATTTGAAAAATCATATCTCCAAAATAAGGATCCATACGATAATTAGTAAAAAAGTTTGAATAGTTAAAACTTGCATAGCACCTTGAATAATAGTTGGATAATAACAACGGATAATAGCATAGAAGCATCATAAAAACTTATAGCATTTTTTTACATTATATATAACTGACCATTCATCCTCATTTATTCCATACATACTACTAGAGCTAGAACTAGAAGAATAAAAAGTCATAAAATCATTTATAATTTCTTTATACTCTATTACTACATTTAACATTAGTAGGTAGAATTCCACCTATGGTCAACATCTTTTAGAATTAATCTGGGTTTAAAACTTTTTCTTTTACACAATTGTTTTCATCTTTTAAGTCTTTTTCGAAGCATTAATAGCAAAAGTTACATCCCTAACCTTTTCTATCATGGGTTTAATTTCAATAAATGCACTTTGAACAATTATATTTAAAATATGACACATACATCTAATATGAAAAATATCACCATGACATGACAATAACAAAGATGATCTAATATGCTCTACAAATGCATTATTATTACTTGCATTATCTAATGAAAGAGAAAATACTCTTTCGAAATTTCTAATTTTTAAGTTCCTCTATTATTAAATTCACAATATTAATACCGGTGTGTGAATCTTCAAAAGCAATAAAAGAAATAACTCTTTTAAACATTTGCCAATCATTATCAATCTAATGTGCCGCGATACATAAATAGCCAGTTTGTGCTCTAGATGTCCAAATATCAGAAGTTAATACAAATTTACAGTTTAAACTTTAAAAATAAGAAATTATTTTTTCTTGTTCCGCATGATAATATTTCATAATATCACGTTGACAAGATTGACGAGAAAATTTTTTAAATGCGGGATAAAAACCTTCTGTAATCATATCTTCAAATTCATCATCTTCTACTAATTTAAAAGGAAGGTTTTTAAGAATAATAAACTTGATGACGCATTTTCTGGCGATAATTGCGTCATAGTTCCAACTAGCGAGACTCCCGGAGGATGAGGATTGGGAGCGTAAATTTTGTCGGATATCAACTTGAGACGCTGCCGGACTTTTGTTGTGCTTATCTAAATGGCGTTTGAGGTGGTTGGTGCCACATTTATGATGAGCTTGGAAAATACGGCCGCACAATGCACACTTGGCCTTCTGGGTGAGAAGCCTACCATGCTGATCCCTGGTGACGTCTATTTTTTCGAAGAAATGCCACACATCGGATCTCGGCCTTTTAGGAGCTCTAGGTGTGGAATCGTCGCCACCGGAGTCGGATCAACATCGGTAGTAGGAGTAGCTATTGCCCCAGTAGTAGGAGTATTTGGGCTTGTTTCAACATCGGGAGTTTGCATTTGCGCATCATAATCGGAGGAGGAAGCCATTTGATTGTAAGATTAGAGAGTAAAAGCAAGAATTAGAGAGTAGTAGAGAGTATTAGAGAGAAGTAGATAAGTTTTGGATGAGAAAAATGAATGAAATTCCCCCTCTATTTATAGAACCAGCCCCTAGCCAAATGACCAAAGTACCCTCAAATTTTGGTCATTTTTTGACCGTTTTTGGGGGTATTTTGGTCAAAACGGCCAAAATGGCCGTTATTGGCCCTGGACCGGGCCGGGTCCGGCCCGGTCTCAACGGCCACAAAACGGTCAATTTTGTGACCATTTTGGCCGGGCCGCCAGGCCAACGGTCATAAAAATGATCGTTTTTTCCGGACCGGACCGGGCCAGCCCGGTTGGCCCGGTCAAAACGGTCACATTTGTGACCGTTTTGATTGGGCCGTGTCGGGCCGACCGGCCCGGCCGGTCAAATTAGTTCAAACGGTCACATTTGTGACCGTTTGACATAGTGTTATTTGGGCCGGGCTGGCCCGGCCGGTTACTGACCGGGCCTTGTTTATGGTAGGGTCGGTCCGGACGCCGACCAAGGACCGGACGAGACACAGGACTCGGCAGCGGTTTTCAGCCAAGCCAGCTCGAGCCCGACCCGGCCGAGTCGAGGGAACCTGGGCAGGTCGGGCCAAAGGCCCAAATGGACACCCCTATTTATTCCTAATTCTGCTTCCTATGTGGGACTATTTAAGTGGTCCAATAAATCATAAAGGCTCACCCCAAATATGTCGGGAAAGGCTAGTCTCTTGTCAATACTAATATTACTTTTTAAATTTTGATGGAACTCGTGATAATCTTCATGGCTTCATAATTCTAGTAGAGGGATGGATATTTTAGAAGAGAAGATTTGGATCCTAGCTAGATTACTGTTTATGCAAATAAAGGGTAGAAATACGAGGAATTTATTTTCACCATATATGGTAGAATATAAAAATATAATTCTTAACTCTTATCAAAACTTCAGAGTTTTGATGTAATAGTTAGAGTAATTTTAAAATTGTATCAGAGCAACCTAGGTTCAAATCCCACTGGCCACGAATTTAAATCGGCTTTTCTAAAAAATTTGACACCACGCGCTCAACCCGTGGGGGTTTTATCCAATGGTTAAAGGGACTTTAAAAGTATAGGCAAAATAATCTACCATGGAGATACCTAAGAGTCAGCCCATTAAAGGCCTCAATAAGCATGATATATAGATATCTTCTTTCAAAAAGAATAAGAAAATAGCTACAACCATTATAGAAGGTAAATAAAATAAGATTCCGTTATTCACTCTCACGTAGCTGAAGAAAGAAAAAGAAAAGAAAAGAAAAAGAACCTATTTCTTAGGAAAAATTGTGTCAAGGCCCCCCAAAAAAAAAGATGAGATGTGCCAAACCCCCCAATTATTTCCCTTACTGTTCAGCCCCAAAAAAGCCCCATCAATGTGTTTCAATGTGTTTCAGCCCTTTTTCACACTTTACCATAAAATAACCCCATAAACTTCCGAAAATACCCCTTGCCTTCTTCTTCCTCTCCTCCTCCTCTGTCTCTTTCTCCTCTTCCTCTCCCCTACCTGCTCCTTTCTTCTCTTCTTCTCTCCTCCTCCGCTCCCCCTTAACCCATCTTTTCTCAAAAGCGATGCATTAGCCCTTCCCAAATCGATGTGCTCTCCTCTTTTCTTTCTCTCTCTTCTCTCACTCAAACTCTTGTATGCTCAAGAGAACCCAAAAAACCATAGATCTAAACTCTACCCGCTTTGATTCGTCCCTCCTCCTATCCTCCCACTCCTCCACTGCCTCCCTCGCCGATCAAGTCTCCGATCCCTCACCGACGTCGGCACGATGACCCTTCTTCACGAATGCCGCCCACGGTGCTCTCGGCGTCGCCTCGACTCCATCCTCTCCTCCTGTCCCTATCTCATCCGCGGCGTCGTCGTACTCCGCCGCTCCTCCTCCCCTCTCCTCTCCCTCCCCCACTCTGATTCATTCCTCCTCCTCTCCTTCCTCTCCTTCACGGCGTCCCTAGCCGATCAAGTCTCCAATCCCTCACCGACGTCGGCACGATGACCCGCCTTCTTCATGAATACATCGCCCACCATCGATCTCTCGATTGTAAAAACTTGTATGCATGTTTATATTGTGTTACTGATTTTAGTTGTATTAATAATAGATGTGGATGATGAACTATACTTAACATGAAAGTTAACATGTTCAATGGAAAGTTAATAGGAAATACTAAAAGTTAACACGTTTAGCCGAAAGTTAACATCAAACGATAAAAGTTAACATGTTCAGCTGAAAGTTAATAAGAAAGGCCAAAAGTTAACACGTTCAGATGAAAGTTAACATGTTCAACAGAAAGTTAACGAGTAACATTAAAAGTTGACATGTTCAGCTGAAAGTTGAGCGTCTAATGAAAAGACGAGGACGGAAGAATCAAGCAGAGTCAGCTAGAAGTTAAAAACAGACTTAAATAGTTAACAGTAAACATGAATAGCTCGATTTCATCTCAATGATGGGAGTGTTGTTGAGAATATCATCTGATCTCATTACACTCTCACTAGACGGGCAATCATTTGGGATCCTCTCTGAAGTGAAAGTATTTCCTAAAGGCGTATGACTAATATCACTACTGCGCAAATTAATAAACTAGTCAGATTTTAAAGTCAACTATAATATTATCTTCTGATATTTTATATTAACAGCTTCATGTATAAGTTAACGTGTTCACTTAAAAGTTAACATAAAACTCTAAAAGTTAGCATAAAACCTAAAAGTTAACATGAAACCTTAAAGTTAACATGAAACCCTAAAAGTTAACATGAAACCCTAAAAGTTAGCATAAAGTCGTGATATTTAACATAAAAGTGTGATATCACGACTTTATGCTAACTTTTATGGTTTTATATTAACGTTAGGGTTTTATGTTAACTTTTAGGATTTTATGCTAACTTTTAGGATTTCATATTAACTTTTAGAATTTTATACTAATTTTAGGGTTTTATCTTTGGATCCCTTCATTACTAAACCCACCCTTCTTCTAATCAAACCAAAAAGTTAGCATAAAACCCTAAAAGTTAGCATAAAACCCTAAAAGTTAACATAAAACCCTAAACATAGATAACAAAACTTCCTTACATTCTTACAACTGATATTCCTTACATGTTTATCGTATATTGGCTATTCATTTTCATGTTAACTATCTCCGTTTATTGTTAACTTTCACCTAAAAATATTAATTTTGTTAACTTTCAGCGGAAGACGTTAACTATCACTATTTGATGTTAACTTTTACTAGAATATGTTAACTTTCACTAAAAGTTAACATATTAGGATGAAAGTTAACCTATAGGAATGAAAGTTAACATGTTGGATGAAAGCTACCCTATACGAATGAAAGTTAACATGTTGGTGAAAGTTAACATGTTCTATTGAAAGTTTACATGTTAAGATATAAGTTAACAATGTTAACTTTTATAGTTCTTATTACATTCATTGTATTTTTACATCATATATTCCATAAATTTTCCTCTACAACATATATTTATCGATTCAAATTTAAAATCTTACATGATTATTTGAAAGATAACAGAAAACCCATTAGTCAATATTTTTATCGAAAGTTAACATGTTGGTGAAAGTTAACATGTTTGGATGAAAGTTAACCTATACCTAATAAAAGTTAACATGTTTGGATGAAAGTTAACTTATACGAATGAAAGTTAACATGATCGGCTGAAAGTTAACATGTTACGTTGAATGTTAACATGTTAAGATGAAGTTAACAATGTTAACTTTTATAGTTCTTATTGCATTCCTTATATTTTTACGCCATATATTCCATAATTTTTCTTACAACATATATTTACCGGTTTCACCTTAATTCTTACATGATTATTTAAAAGATAACAGGAAAATCCATTAGTCAACCTGTTCAAATGCAAGTTAACATGTTAGGCTGAAAGTTAACTTTCACAACTTGTGGCACTTCCCATACAAATCACACCGACGAATCGTAAATCTCAACTTTAATGGTTACATGTTAACTCTTCATGTCCTGTGTTAAGTATCACAGCTATATGCTAACTTTGAGGGTTTTATGTTAACGTTTAGGATTTTATGTTAACTTTTAAGTGAACGTGTTAACTTTCCTTCTAGTATGTTAACTTTTCTTATTGAATGTTAACTTTCACTGCTTTAGGTTAATTTTCATCCAAACTTGTTTAATTTTTAGTAACACAATATAAACATGCATACAAGTTTTTACAATCAACCAATTAGCTCCTGCACCACTACATTAAAACTCCCAGTACTTAATCTCTTCACAGTCTTTGAACCAAATTCCGGATCAACGAACCCCAATCCCTTGATCTTCGACATCATGAACTCAGTACAATCCTCCCCCATATGCAGTGACAGAGTCATAATCTTTGACGTCGAGCGATCGTCGAGCAGGATCGAGGGACTGCGAACGGTGAAGTGTGGTGTCGATGCGAGAGAGGTCGAGATGCACTCGAGACTGGGTGAGGTCGAGCTGGCGATCGGAGACTTGATCGGTGAGGGAGGGGGTGGAGGAGAGGAAGGAGAGGAGGAGGGACGAATCAGAGCGGGCGAGGGCGAGGGAGAGGAGAGGGGAGGAGGAGCGGCGGAGTGCGAGGAGGTGCGGTTGAGATCGGGGCGGGAGGAGAGGAGGGAATCGAGGCCAATCGAGAGGATGCAGTGGAAGGAGGGTCGTCGGAGCCAGGGATTGAGACTTGATCGGCTAGGGAGGCCGTGAAGGAGAGGAAGGAGAGGAGAAGGAATGAATCAGAGCGGGCGAGGGAGAGGAGAGGGGAGGAGGAGCGACGGAGTGTTGAGTTCAAATCCAGATTTTTTTGGGTTCTCTTGAGCTTACAGGAGCTTGGGTTGAAGAAGAGAGGAGAGAGAGAGAGAGAGAGAGCAGGCAAGTTTTGGGGGAAGAGATGAAGGGTATAATGGAGTTTTTTTTAAAAAACATTTCTCATTGATGATGTGGAAAGCTAAAAAGGGGCTGAATCACATCTACTTTTATTTTTGGGGGCTTCCTAACACAAAAAAAATTAAGGGGGGGCTGGGCACATCTACCTTTTTTTAGGGCCTTGACACAAATTTTCCATTTCTTATGTTTTATATCTTTGATGAATTAATGCTAAGTTTGGTACATTTGCCTCTTGATTTGATATTCATGACAAAACAGTTCTGAGATGACCTTCCGGTTGTTTCTAATGTTACGTTGAAAGAACTTTATTTATTGATGTTATTTTCCACCAATTTTTTTCTTTTCTTTAAGAGCCTAATTTTTATTTTCTTCTTTCAAGATTTGAACACTACTATACTATTATGTTCTATATCTAGACATCCTCTTTTATATAGTAAAGAAAAATTGGTAAACTATCCCTAGATGCACCATAAAATTTCATATGTACAAAAGCGTGACAAGTGTTAAATTCTTAATAAAAAATATTATATATCCCTCTATCCTATTAGAAAATAACATGTGTACTACTAATTCCATCTTCGAAGAATTCTTATCAAATTAAAACTATTCATGTTCATAATTAGAAAATTTTACCCATAAAAATTAGAAAACTCTAATAATCAAATCTTTGTTAATTCTAATCAAGTCATAACAATTTATAATTAAAAAAAAATTGTCATAGAGCCCTTCTTAATTTTTTAAAGAGTGAATTCAATAAACCGCCATATCTTTGCAGATTTAGCACTAAACCCCCAAAAATTTGAATCTCACAGAAAACCCCCAAAATGTTTAATTTTTTTGCACTTAACCTCCATAAATGTGGTTATATTATATTTTTTATTGACAAAATTAACCCTCAAGATCATTATATACCCCTCAAATCATTTGTATTTGCAAGTTAACCCATAAAATAATAAATAACTATTAAAAATATAAAAATTATAAATAGCTTTCTAAAAATCTAAAATCACAAACAATACATTAGAAAAATTTGAAGGATACAAATAATTTCCTTTGAATTACTAAATTATAGACAACTCCCAAACAAATTAGGATATCACAAACAAACCCTTGCAAATTTAAAAATTATATATAGCCCCTAGAAAATCTGAAATTAAAAACAAAACCCTAATATGTAAATATTGCAAAAGACCCTAAAAATTCTAAAATTATACATGACCCCAAAAATTTATAAATTACAAAGAACTCCTAGAAGAAAAATGAAAACTACAAACACCCCTAGAAAGCTCTAAAAATTACAGACATTTGCTAAAAAATTGAAAAGTGAAATAAACACTGAAAAATATGAGAATTACAAAAACCCATAAAAATAACAAATGACAAATAACATAATAAAAAAATCTGAAATTGTAAATAGCCGCCTAAAAAATAATTTGCAAATAGACCATTTAAATTAAAAAATACAAAGTACCCAAAACCTAAAATTTTAAAAGTTACAAGCAACCCCAAAAATCTAAATTTACAAACACACCCATTTAAAATTTATAAATTATAAACAACCACTTAAAAATCTAAATATTACAAACAAACCTCTCAAAAGTTTTAAAAATTATAAACATTCATTATTAGGAGTTTTACTTGAAGTTATTGAGGATTAAATGACAAAACATAAAACTTATTGGAATTTCCTCCAAAATGTATTAGGGGTATTTTGGTCATTTAACTGTGTATAAACTAACGATGTTAATTTTGAGGATTTTTGCCAAAAGATATTAGGGCTTATTCAGAGTTTCAAAGATATTGGAGATTTAGTTCCAAATACCAAAACTGATTTGGGATATTTACTAAAATTTTCCCATATTTTAGTTTTGAATTTTTCTATACATAATCCCCAAATTATATGCATTTTAAAATTTACCTACAAGTCATGATAATTGTAAATTTTCCTCCAAATTATTTTAAATCCTCAAATTTATCTCTCACTTAACTTTAGTAAAATATCCACTGCATGCAGCACGGCTTAACACTTGTAAATATTGATGAGTAATCAATATTTTTAGTTTTCTAACTGAATTTAACTATCTTTTTAGAACTGAAAAATCAAATCCTTGCTAAATTATACTTTTTTTTTCTGTTACAGATTATAGAATTTAATTAATCTTTAGCGAAATATATAGATAAATCATCTCAAGCCCTTACTTAACAGGGTCGGCGTAGATTGGCCTATTGGGCCAAGCTATTATATACATAGATGGGCTTATCGTGGTTAATAAGAAACTCAAAGCCCTAATGTTACCGGAATTAAGGATACACTCCACCAAAAGATTAAATTCATCTCTTAAAAAAAAGAAGGAAAAAAAGAAGAAGAGAGATTCAATTCATTTATGAAGCAAATCAAATAGAATTGAGTATTAAAGTGTTTATATTTGTACTAATATAATGCATGTGTACTGCACGTGGATGTTTTATTTAATATTATATTATTTAATAAAGAATGTATAAATATTTTATAAGTTATTTTATTACACTATTATTAAAAAACATTAAGTTATACTATTATTAGTAGTTCTACTATTATTAACATTCATTTAATAGTTACTTAAATTAGTTTATTATTATGTTATTAAACAATTTATTTAAGAGTGTAATTATTAAATAATAATGTAATTATTAGTTTTAGTAACACTATTGAAATAACTATACTATTTATATTATTAAATATTTACACTATGTAAATATTTTATTATAACATTTATTAAATAATGGTCATAACTTTTAATATTATATGGATTTATTTATCTTGGTGTAAATAATTATAATTATGTACAATAAATTATTAAATAATTATTAGTATTTTTTGTTATAATTAATAATTCTTTATAGTAAATTATAATATATTTTATAAATTTATTATTATTATAAATTATATATATTCTAGTGAATGACCAAATATTTTGGGAAAATGAAGATGTGCATAGTTAATAAAAGGTTATGGATCATTAGTTTTATAAATAATGGTATTATTATGAATTATCAAAAATTGAGAGGTTAGAAAAGGAAATCAAAAGTTTTGACATGGGTATTCTCTTTTATAAGTATAAATAAATAAATAAATAAATAAAATAAATAAATAAATAAATAATAAATAAATAAAGAAATCAAAAGTTTTGATATGGGTATTCTCTTTTATAAGTAGTACAGATTTATGGGTAAGAATTTGAATTTTATTCTTCTAATGTTTTCTAACCCCAATTTCAAAACGAATATCATTGAATTTTTATTGGATACATAATTATTTTATTAATGTTCTATATTTTCTGAATCGATATTATCTAATTAAAATAGAAAATTTTATTTGGGCAAAGAAAACTGCATTTTCTTAAAAGTATTTATCATTTAATATATTTAAGTTCGTAATTGAAAATTATTTATTTGTAGTGGTCGATGATAAATACGCAATTTGATTGTTTACTTTAAAACATCAACTCATTTAAATTGTAAAGACCTCTTTATGCAATAACAAAGTAGTTGTGTCATGGTTTGGTTCCGTACGTGAACTCTAGCATCATAATAAGTCGAGTAAGATTCAATTTTTTTTAATCATAAATCTTATATTATTAAGTAAACAATTATGATTTCTTAAATGGAAATGGAAATAAGCTAGTGCAGATCACAAGGATATAAGCTTGGAGTTCATTATCATCGATGTTCTTCATCAAGTTTCACTTATATCCTTTGAAGAACGGTTTACAAAATTAAATGGTTGTAAGATTTTTCCATTTGAGCGTAAACGATAATTGGCTATTTGTTTCGAACTTGTTTTGCTTTTACGTCGTACTGAAGTCGGTTGAATTGAGGGTTGGGAACTAGCTAGGGTTAGGAGTTACTCATTGTGAGGAGTTAGGTTATATAAATAGTTTTTAGGATAAATTAGGGTGCGATCTTATATGCCTACTGAATCGGGTCTATGATTCAAGAGAACTCTTTTATAGTGAGGAAGCCCCTTCATGAGAAGGAAGAGTAGATGTAGGATTTGTCCGAACCACTATAAAAATCTCGTGTGCTCTAATTGATTGTTTTTGTGGTTGATTTGTTGCTTATTGTTCATTTATCACTATGACTTATTTTTTCGTTGCATAATTTGTGATACAACGAAAAATAGTAGGCAATTCTATTCACCTCCCTGACTTGCATCTCAGAGCCAACAAGTGGTATCAGAGCCTAGTTACTCATTTTGAGGCTTTATAACCTAGAGTAGAGATGTCAAGTCTGACCACCGCCACGGCTTTCCCTGAGGGACACACTATTAACCAACCCCTGCTTTTTGATGGGTCAAGTTATAGCTATTGAAAAGCACGCATGAGAGTCTTTCTATTGTCTACTGACTATAATGTCTAGAATATTGTAGAGACTGGCTATAGTGAATTGACCACTACCACCTTAGTCATACCTAGAGATAAGTGGACCCTAGATGACAAAAAGCTTTACTCTTTAAATTCTAAGTCAATGAATGCTCTTTATTATTCATTAACCGCTGAAAAATTTAATCGTTTGTTGACTTGTACTACTACAAAGGAAATATGGAATGCTCTGGAAGTTACACACAAAGGGACATTGCGGTAAAAGAGGTCAAACTTACCATGCTTGTCAGCAAGTACGGAAACTTCAGGATGAAGCCTTCAGAGAGCATTTAGGGTATATTAACTCAATTCACTGACAATGTGAACAAATCAAAGGCCTTGGGGAAAGGCTGTGAGAACAAAGAGTTTGTAAGAAAGGTCCTTCGTTCCCCTTCCAAAAACTGGGAAACGAAGATAATAGTCATTGAAAAATTAAATTTTTTTGAATTACCTCTTGAGATTCTTGTAGGAAACCTTCTCACTTATGAAGTAAGTCTGAAGGAGAGAGAGAAGGATTCTGAAGATAGCTCAAAGAATAAATCAATGGTTCTTTAAACTAAGAAGGGTAAATCTAAGAAGGAGGCAAGCTCGGACTCAGAGGATGATGGTAGAGGTGATATGGGGTTAGTTGTCAAGGTTTTAAATTCTTCCTGAGATTGAAGGATGAACAAAAGTTTATGCGCAACAGACAGAATCAAAACTTCTCAAAGCTAGGGAAAATTAAATATGAAAATTCGGATGTGAACTAGTTTGCCATTGTTGCAGGAAACCTGGTCATTTCAGAAATGAATACCCTCTCACCAAGAAAGATCATAAAGGAAAGAACAAGAGCTTCAAGGCAACATCGCGGGATTTCTCGAGTGATGAGGATAAGTTAGATGAGCACAAGCGAGGATGAGAGAGAAATTAGTCACTGTCTCATAGCTAAGGATGAGACCCCAGATGACACAGATGAGGAACATTCTAAAAATGAAGTATATCCTTCTTACGATGAATTGTTTGAAAAATATAATGAAATATTAGGGCAGTTTAAAAAGTTTTCTAATAAATATAATACCTTGAAAAGAATATATTCGAATCTAAAGAAAGAGTATAACCACTTGCAAAAGAATTTTGAAACATCTACTTTAGAATCGAGTGTATCTAATACAACAAGCTTGGACCCTTCATCTCATGATTGCAATGAATGCTCTTCTCTTAAGATTAAAATTAGTGTGTTAACTCGAGAATTGAATAACTTAAAAGATGAAAATGATAAAATCAATGATCGCTAACTACACTATCACTAGACCTTTGTCTTGAATAAAAGAAATTTAAAACTCGTTGTACTACCATTCTGTCTAAGAATGAAATACTTAAGTCCAAAAATATTGATTTGGAAAAAAGTCATTAAAATTTTTCATTGGGTTCAAAAGGTCAGAATGTGTTTCTTTCCAATCAAAGGTTTGCAAAGGTCAAAACTGGGCTTGGATATTCATACTCAAACAAACACAAAAGTTTCAAACCCTCTTTTGTTAAGGAAAACAATCTTTCATTTTATCACCTCATTAAGAATGCTTTATGTATAACCTATTATTTGTGTGGAAGAATGGTACACCCTTCAATGTCATGTAGGACTCAATACATGATAAAAATTATAAAATAGATTTGGGTACTAAAATGAACTATTTCGAATGAGAGTGGACCTTTTTGTATGCCCAGGCCACATATTTCTTCCTTCATGTAGGTACAATAGAGAGCTAAGAAGCAATGCAGCACATGGTATTTAAATAAAAGCTACTCGCGAGACATGACGGGAAAGAAAAGACTATTACTTAGTCACAACAAAAAGAAAGGTAGAAATGTGACTCTGGGGAACAACAATAAAGATAAAATTATAGGAGTTGGCGATATAGGTAATACTTCTTTTAAACTCCTAAAAGTATTACTTGTTAATGGTTTGAAGCATAATCTTATTTTCATTAGTTAGGTATGTGATAAGGGTTTGTCTATTCTTTTTGGATCTACCATATGCAAAATTATTGACTCAAAAGTAGGTCTAATTATCTTTACTGGAAAAAGACATGCTAATGTTTACACTCTGAACTTTGATGATATTAAACCTGACAGTGTAAAATGCCTAGTTGCAGGTGGAGAGGATGGCGAGCTTTAGCACAGGAGGCTCGGACATGCAAGCATGGGACTGTTGCAGAAATTCTCAAAGAAAGAGCTATTGAGAGGTTTGCCTATCTCCACATTCAAGAGTGAGAGTTTATGTAAGGCTTGCATGAAAGGTAAATTTGTTAGATCCTCTCATAAGTTGAAGAACCAGGTAAGCGCTGCTAAACCTCTATAATTGTTCCACTTAGATTTATTTGATTTTGTGTCCATGTAGAGTTTAGGAGGTAAGAGTTATTTTTCAGTGGTGGTTGATGATCACTCTAGATTTACATGATAATTACTCTAGATTTACATAGATTATGTTTCTAGCTAAGAAGAGTGATTCCTTTAAAGTTTTTTAAAAAATTTTGAAAAAAATTAAAAAAGAGAAAGATCTCCCTATCCGCACCATTAGGTCGGATAATAGAGGAGAATTTGAAAATAAAATTTTAAAAGATTTTTGTACTAATAAGGGAATCACTTGTGAGTATTCTTCCTCTCGAACCCCTCAACAAAACGGGATAGTCGAGAGAAAGAATCGAACTTTGCAAGAAATGGTTAGAACCGTGTTAAATGAGTATAAGCTCCAAAAGAACTTTTGGGCCGAGACAGTTAATACGGCAATGCTATGTAAGTAATAGAGCTTATCTAATACCACCGCTAAATAAAACCTTTTTTGAGCTTTATTATTAAAAATCCCCAAGTGTTATGCATCTCCATATTTTTTTGGTTGCAAATGATATCTCCTAAACACAAAAAAAAAGAACAATTAGGAAAATTTGATTCTAAAGCTGATGAGCATGTGTTTTTGGGGTGCTTGATGGGAAAATAAATGATTACCTTCTAAGTTACAAGTATACAACTTATCAAGTTATAGTATAAAAGATTATCGATCCCACAAGGAAGGCGTTTGTAAGATTATGTTCAAGTTTTGGTTCTCAAATTATGCGCAAGACAATTAGGAGTTTATGTACATGGTGAAAGTGGTCATGAAAAGATTAGAGAGTGGATTGTGGATTATGTGTAAAATAAATGAAACGAGGAAGAAAATGTGTTGTGGAGAGATTGAGATTGTGAAGGTGAATAAGTGTAAATAAAAGAAAACAAGATAGAGAGAGAAAGAGATAAATGAAAACGAAATCAAGAAGGTAAAAGATAGAGGATTCAATTAGAGATATGAAGGAATCTAGAATTGAATCCACTAGCTAATCTCACTTATAAAATATGAACCATTTTCTTTTTATCACATTTTATTTTAGATTTATTAAGCATAGATTATCAAACCACTTAAGGAAAGCATAACCTATCAAATTATCACCTAAATGAAATCAATACTCATGAGGAGAATAACAACAAGATAGTAATCCTAGAATTCATAAGTATAACCTATCAAACCACTTAAGGAAAGCATAGACTATCAAATTCTTCTTCTACCGATTAGTTCTCTATTTAGTTATCCTAAACATGATCATTTTAAGCATTAGAGAGTGATTCACAAATCTAAGAGAGAAATTAGACTAGTTTCATGCAAAACTAGATCCCCACAAGAGGTTTAGTTCCACATCTTAGAAAAATAAAAGAAATCAAGAGAGGGAGGAGGAAAAATAAACATAATTACAAGAATGAAAAAGAACAAGAAATAAAGAAAAAAAAAAGAAGATTGCAATGAAAGTAAATCTAATCTATGAATTAAAGACAAGACATGAAAGTAAATTGCATAGAATTAAATTGCATGAAAGTAAATTGCAAGAAAGTAAATTGCATGAAAGTAAATCTATTCTACAAAAAGAAAATAAAGAAGAGAAAAGAAAATAAAAGAGAAACCCACAATTCCTAATTCATCTTCATCCTCCTTTTGGTCCTTGGACAAAGAGAAGAGAGAGGAAATTGAAGGGGTGAAAATTTTATTTATTGTGTAACAAAAGTTATAATTTTTGGAAGGTCTTCTCAATTAAGAGTAACCCTCCTCTCCAAATGGAGTTTTTACAAAATATTTCACAATCTCAAGCTCTCACTCTACCCCTCTATTTATAGATAACAAGAATCTCTCACAACCTTTGGATTTGCCTTGGCCCCCAAGTAACACTCACAACCATATGATTTAGGTTAGCCCCTAAACAACCCTCATAGCCATAGGATCTCTCCAAATAATCTAGACCATTGATTTTAATCATTGAGAGATGGGCTTTGTGGGCTTTATTTCTTTTATATTTAATTCCTTTAAGACTCTTGGGCTTCTCTTAAATGCTCTTGGGCTTCTTAGAATTTAACTTGGCCTTCAAATAATTGAATATATATCACTTAAATTCGGATTTCTATCATAACTCACTGTTGCTGATGAAATTTTAAGAATCTGATAATTTGAATGGCTCCGTCTCGTCGAGATAGGCGATTTTCATATATAATATGTTGAATTCTGCTTCCCGGATTGAGAGATATCGTCTTTTCTTTGCGGTTCACCATCATGAGCACGAATTTGACTTTATTTTTTCCATATTTGATTTGATTCTCAATTGTAAGCCAAGTTATTAATAATTCTGACCAAGAAAGTGATGTGTGTTGAGATTTTGCTTCTAAACTTAGTCGTGGGCTTTGAATTTAGGCATTCTTGGCTTCATTAGAGATCCTTTGGGCTTGAAATAATCTTTATTTGGGCTCTTATTCAATAATACTCCATTAGCCTGTAAATTAAGATAAAAACAGTTATTAGCAGGATATTTATTCATATAAAATAGGTAATGAGGGTATAAAATTATAATTAAATTGTGATTATCAAATACCCCCACACCTAAACTTTTGCTAGTCCTCTAGCAAAGAAAGAAAACGAAAGAAAATTCCTAACTCACTTTCGCAGGAATCGCGGTTGTATTTAGCGCATACAACAAGCCTTTAAACCCCTAAGTTACCCTAGTGGACGAGTTGTAGTCTCGTGAGGGTTTGCAGTGAATATACCCACAAAATTCAGTCTACTTGCCAATTTAAAGAAGTTAATGAAATAATTAATTCATTTGATATCTTCAAACATTCCAATTGAAGTTGGTTAATACTCAAGAAAATATTTTTATCATAACTCCAATGTAATTTTCTTAAGAAAATCCTTCCATTATAGTTATACAAAACCAAGTTTAACTCAAAAATTTAATTCAAAAGTTTTGAAAAGAATATGCTAACTCTTTGTTTTAAACAAACTTCAAGTCTTTTAATCCATTCAATTCTTCAAGAACATATACAAATATAACTATATATAAAAACATGGTTAGTATCATTTTTTTTACTCTTTATTCCTTGGTGATTTTGTTCTTTTTAAACGGGCTTTCTAAGTGACCATTTAGTGAGTTTTGGGCCAATGAATCCCAACCCAATTGGGCTTAGGTCATTAAGCATAGAAACACTTCTCGAGCTTAATTACTCAGTCAACTTAGGCTTAGTAAAATAGAACCACCAATGATTTTAAGAGAAATTTTTCTTCTTTTGTTAAGTTAGTATAATATATATATGTGTATATGTATATATATTCGAACAATATTTGGATCAAGACAACTTGAAAAATTATTTTCAACTCTAAGTTAGGCATGCAAAAATTTCATTACTTTAATTAAAAATCTAAGTTAAAACTTAAGTAAAGTATACTACTTTGAAAATCATTTCTTAAGAAATTTATTTGGAGTTATCATAAAAGGTAAACTTGAGTATAGAACTAACTAAGGATTAGAAGACTTAAATTCTATCAAATAGATCAATTATTAATCAACTCTATTAAGTTGGCAAGTGACTATTTTTTAATGAAAAGAGGAAAAAATGACATAAAAAGAAAGAAAAATGGTAAGAAAAAGAGGAAAAATGACCAAGATAAAGAGCAAAGTGACTAATTCCCACCCCACACCTAAATTTTGTATTGTCCTCAATGCAAATTCTATTATGCACAAAGTAAAATAGATAATAATTGAAGACTTACATTTGTTCGGCTAGCTTCAACAATGATAAAAATTCGCAAATATCTTCAAGATGAGAGGGGTGAAGCCAAAAATTTATTCTCTCTTTTTTTTTTGAAACAAAGAACAACAAGAAACTCTCACATGAGAGAAGAATAAATTCTTTGTATTATTATGAGATAAAAAATAAAAATGTAGAATAAGAGATGAAACATGAGAAGCTCACATTCTACATTAAATCCTACCTTATTGCTGAAAATTCTACCCCGAAATTTAAAGAATTCTAAAATGATATAATCACTGATGTGCTTAAATTTCAAAAATTTCAGGGTGTAGGCATCAAAAACTGCTGAAGAACCCCAAATGTGACTTAATCATGAGAAGATCGAAGGACGACCTCGTCAAAGTCTCAGGAAGTCAATCACAGGATGAAACCAATGCCCGAGACACCTATAGTGTCTCGCCATTGGCGCGACACCTTGTTGTGTCTCGCCATTGGCGACACTTTGTTGTGTCTCGCTATTGGCGACACTTTGTTGTGTCTCGCCATTGGCGAGACACTTACTTGTGTCGCGCCAAAGGCGAGACACCAAGAATGTCTGGTATGTGCTCTTGAAGTGTTCAAATTAATGCTTGTGGGGCCCACTTGACTTTTTCAACGCAAAGAGACGTTCAGCCACGTTAGTGGGCGATTACACGCTGAAAATACGCCCACTAAGCGTGAAATTAGGGCATTTAATAGTGCCTAAAATAGAGGAAAGCCGTTACAACAGTAGAGACATCTCCTCTTCGGGCGCGGCATTCAACACTGTCGCGCCAGCATGCGCGACAGGTCGGTGCGCGGCAGTCAACACTGCCGCGCCCACTACGGATTTTGGACACTTGACGACTTGTGTTCTTTTCAGATATGACGCCTCTCAAAGGCTATAAATACCCCCCTACGTCCACTTGGAGTGGGGGATCAGATTTTTGGAGATTGAGAGAGCATCAGAAATCGAAAAATAAAGCTTTTGCACATCCCAGATCGTAAGTGAGAGATTTGAGGAGGAGATTTCAAGCTTCAAGAGTTCAAGAACATTATCCACATAGAGATCCCTCGAGTTTAAGCTTAGACTTATTCTTGGGAAGAGTAGATATCTTACCTTGCTAAGATATTTGCTTAAGTACTTGTTTCCTTTGCGAAGCATCAACTCAACCCCGTCAATCCGACAATCGTTGCTCGGTGGTCCACGGACGACGCGTCCCCGGCACAGGCAAAGTACTCACGCAAGTAGGAGATCGCTACGTAGCCTCTTCTGTTCGTGTTTGTAGAGAGTGTAATTATTTTCTTTGTAAACGAGAGATATACACGTGTAATCTTTCACTGTTTTCATTATCAAAACATTTTGTAATGGAAACGACAAAGAAACCAACTTTCGACCGAAACACGATGGCGACCACAGCGGGAGCCAATAGTCTCAACGTTGAGGCTATGGTGTCGCAGCCTAGAAACGATCAAGCCGACCTCATAATCGATGGGTTGGACTACGTCTTCGATCAAGCCAAGTTCGAAGAGTATCTCTCCTCCTCTTCATCGAAATCCTCCTCTTCTCGCAAGAGCATCGGAGGATCTCATCTCCAAGAGGGAGGTTCGTTCTGTCGTTGTGCGCAGCGAGTCTCGCACACTCGCGATGGAGGTTTCCCCTCATGACAACACCTCGGCAAACTATAAAGCCGGGAGCTCGGCTCATTGTGGCTCTATTCAGAAGGAGTCATCTCACAAAGTCTCCACCACTCTGACGAAGAGGGCTCATCAGAGACAGCGTCAGAAGTTGGCCCGTCAGTTCGCCAAGGCTCTGGAGCCGACGGACGGAGTTCACTATCAGACGAACTCATGTAATCAGAGGCGTCAACAAACTACAGCGCTTCAACCTGTCAGCACTCCTGCCAAGGAAGAATGGGTCCTCGTCAAAAGGACCCGTTTGACGAAGAAAGAGCGCGCTCAAAAGCGTCGCGCGCGTATCGCTCGAGCACGTGCCATCATACTCAAGGCACAAGAGTCGAAATCAATCAAGGGGTCGACTCAAAATTGCCCAGTCTGGAGCCCGAAATCTACATGCGGCAGTGCAAATTGTCTCGGCGGCAGCGGCAGTCAGGCTAGCGCCCGGTGCGAGGCATCTTAATTGTCGCCCGGCCAGCGGCAGCGGAACTATCAGCCAAAATACCTCAGGACCGAGACACTCCCAACTGTCTCGGCCAAGAGAGCTCTTATCCGCCTACTCCATCCACCTCTCCTGTTAATGTACCAACGACGAATCCTCCAACTTTGGTGTTCAGTCGCCTTGGTCCAAAGTCGGGAGCTAAAGACAAGGCACCCGTGATGGAACGTTTGGGTGATCCAATCTGCACACAACGGTGTCTCGAGCAAACTGGGATATCTCAAGATTCAAGAGTTCCTATTGCTTCTCGTTTGAGCATTTCTCAGGGGGTCCGCGAGTCTGCTGAGAAGAAGAAGTTGAGGCATGTGACTCGCAAAGTCACGAGAGATGACCAGACCCTGGTGATTCATGCAGAGGCAACTTCAGATGACGAAGCCAAGCGACGGAAGTTATCTCCCAAGTCAAATGGTCGACATCCCCAAAAGAAGACGTGTCCTCCAATTAAGGACAACGTTACACTTGGGGCGAAGTGCAAGTTGTGGTAAACCACACCAACCACACCATCAGGCTGGGGGTGGCGACACACGAAAAAGAGCAATCGATGAAATAGGTTGTTCTTGCTCGTGTGCGCAGCTGATTAAGACGTTGCTATCAGGATGTGCCTGCTCTGAATCGAACGCTCAATCACAAAGAGCTTCAGTATTCGAGAGGCTTTCCCTGCCAGCAATGGAAGATTTGAAGCCGAATTCAAGACATTTCCGGAGAAGAAGAAGATCCGCCATTCAGCAGGATGAATTCCCCGAAGTCACCATTAATATGGTGAACAAAGGAAAAGGGCCAGCAACGGATGCGGACCCTGACTTCACTCCTACAGGAAAAGTCAGCACCCGGGTTTCCCAGAAGATGTCTCGATTGCAATTGCGAGCTATAAAACGCATAGATTATAGAAGGATGCATGAAGGAGACTCATCTGAAGACGAGACCTCCGACGCTTGCTCAGTAGTGGCGTCCGATGACACAATATCGAGCGTGGGTCATTATTTTAGGGAAACGTTTACCATCACTCCCGAGACCCTGGCCCAAATGCTGCAAGAAGTCTTAGCTAAGCAGAGAGAAGAGCTTAAGGCTGAGATGAAAATAGAGATGGAGCTAGCCATGCAGCAGATGAGGGAGTTACAAACCCAGAAAGCTGCACAGCCCAAGTCCAGTCAACAAGGTGGATCCAATCACCGTATTGCACATGCTATAGAAGACAGCGATACGGAAGTGGATGAACACATCCTCGCCGACCAACCTCCGAAGAAAACTATAACCGGCGCTCAAAGTGGAGATAGCCCAGTCCCTCTTACTGGGAGTAATCCAAAGCAAGGGGAGGATGACGGTGAAAAAATGAAGGAGCTTGAAGGCAAGATCAATGCTCTAATGTCCGCACAGGAAGTCAAGAAGACCGGCATCCCGTGTCCATACCCGAGAGAGCGGGACTCAATTCCCTACCCGCCGAAATTCAATTTGATTAACTTCACGCCATTCGACGGAAGAGGTTCGCCCACACAACACTTGATATATTTCAAGTCACACTTAGGGGTGATCTCGGGGAATGAGCCTTTGATGGTTCGGTCATTCGTCAGCACCCTTCGCGGGGTTGCCTTCGATTGGTATCGAAGACTCAAGGCTGGGAGTATTAACTGCTGGGATGACATGGAGAGTTCCTTTCTCAATAACTTTTTTGATGATGATACGGAGGTTTCGATAAGAACCCTCTTAGACGAGAAACAGAAGAACGGAGAGACGGTGGACGCCTTCGTCAAGCACTTCCGTAACAAAGTCGTGAACTGCAGGGATCCAGTCACCGAAGAATTCATACTGTAAACATGCCACATCAATCTTTCTCTGGACTTGTTGGAAGCCATGGGGGTTGTAGCACCGACTACATGGAAGGATTTGAAGCTCCACGGAGAACAAGCTGAGCGGTTCCTCAAGAGTAAGAAGAGCGAGAGAGGCGAGCCAGCGGCGGCTCCTGCAAAGTCAAACTTTGTGCCCCGTGGCAAAGGAAAGGCGCCAACCACTGCTGTTAATGCGAACCAGACATTCCAGCAGCAACACCAGCAATCGCCACAGCAGCAACAACCGCAATTGAGGTTTCAACAAAAACCTCAAGAATCACAGAAGGCTCCGGATGCTAGGTTCCTGAGAACTTACGCCTTCAAGGAAGATGAAGTTCCGATCCTCTTCAAATACCTCTTGGATAACAACAAGATCAAGTTACCTCCAATCACAAATCAAGAGGAGGCTAACAAGACTTCGGACCCCAAGTATTGTGCATATCACAGGAGGGTCCATCATCCTACCAAGAACTGCTTTGTACTCAAGGACAAGATCTAGGCTTTGATCGATGCCGGTATCATCACAGCAAAGAAAGAGAAGAAAGTAGGCTTGAACATGGTGGCTATCAACTTCGGATCCATGCCACCCATGCCATATCAGCAGAAGATTGTTCCAGAGGTTGAAGTTAAGACAGTCAATGATGATCCACATGGGCAACGCCAAAAGGGGTTAATATCATATACAGCCCCTAATGGCGAAGTATTTTGGGTTCATCCAGACCTTCTTCAAGACAAGCAGTGGACCGGGTCATCCTCAGCACGAGGATCCAGGCGCAAAGGCAAGTCGTGCGGTCATATTTCAGCAGTTTCAGAGGAAGTTGACGAAAATGTCCCAACTCTTTCGTCGTCTGAAAATGAACATGAAGTTCTTGCGACGGAAGAAAATCCAGCTTATGCCGCTAGGAGCGGACACGAGTTCAGTTATAAATATCCTGAAGCCTCCAATCCGAACGCCAAAATGTTAACGGAGCTGGGGGTGACGATAAATCCACCTGCGCGACCTGAAAAGCCACAGCAGCAGGAAGTAGCCAAAGAAGATATGACCAAGCGAAAAGACAAGCAACCCCAAGAGGTTCAAGCCCCGAGGCAGTCCCGATTCAATCGTCCGATTGTAAGGGATAAACCGGGAAGTTCAGGCTCCTAGTATCGCTTCGATGTCATTGCTCAGTTGGCCAACATCCCTGCGAGAATAACTCTTTGCGAGTTGCTACGTCTCTCTAAGGAAATCAGAGAGGCTCTACAGGAAGCTTTGGCTGACTCGGAAGCTTTCATCACACAAGTCAAGCAGGTTCCAGAAAAATCCGAACACTGCAACTTGGCAGCCACGCGATTTCCGTGCATAACCTTCACCCGAGATGATATGCAAGTAAGAAATTTGAAGCATGAAAGGCCCTTATATTTTACTAGGTATATTGGCTCGGTTGCTGTCAACCGATTTCAAGTTGATCCTGGGTCTGCAGTCAGCATCATGCCACTCCGACTGATGTATCATCTCAGAATTTCGGCAAGCAAATTGGCTTCTACAGGCACTGTCATTTACGGGTTCAATACCAACAGGTCCAGACCTTTGGGTAAAATCCGAATAAAGTGCCAGCTCGGAGATCTCAAGTCCGAAGTCACGTGTTATGTCATCGACGCAGAGACTTCGTACAATCTACTATTGGGTCGACCTTGGATCCATGGCAGCCTTATAGTCCCATCCACGTTACATCAGTGTCCGAAGTATGTCGATACTGATAATGTGGTCAAGACGGTGGTCGCAGATAAGCAGCCATTCAAGGGGTTAGAAAATTATTTTACTGACTCTCTTTTGTACAGCGCTGAATCCGATACCAAACCATCGGCCCGAGTGCGGACGGTAGCAGAAAGGCGATCTGGGCGGGCTCGATTACGATGGAAACTTTGTACTTAATGACATTGAACCTCTTATGTCGATCTTGGCGGATCTGAATCGTCGAGAGGAAGTTATGGCAGCGACTTGCCGATGAACATATAATAAATGGCGATTTAGAGTATGTACCTAGTGTTGATACTATAATGCAGATACTGTATAAGGACCATGGTGCCCACGTACCACTCCTATCATCAAGCCAGGTGAAGAAATGCCTTCAAAGTTCGATTGGGTCAACTTTCATTCTCCCTTCAAAAGACGCAAAGCAAACAATCTTTGGGAAAGGAAGAGTATCTCCACCACGAGACCCTTGTTGGAAATCTGATGATAGCAATGAAGGCCCTTGCAAATATTTTTCCAACTATAGTCATAAGTGCACTATTATATGGAGAAATGGGGATCACGATCTCCGGACCCGGAGTCTTTATTTGGACCGGGGTTGGGTTCCACCTAGACCTTCTCAAGTCCCGAAGGGAAAACCCAATCGCTATTATGAATACAAGAGAGGTCTAGGTTACGCCTCTTCATCTTCCGATGAGTGCTGTTGGCAAATCGATGATCGTGACGATTCATCAGATTCTTCAGCATGGGATTCGGACGTTAGTCTCGGTGAATTGTTCAAAGGACTAATGTCTAATATGACCCTGATAAGCGGTAGGAGCAGAAGAGGATGATCACTCACCAACTTGGGAAGACCCTTGGACTTCCCATTTGAACATCCAATACGGTGACAGGTTTGAACAGAGAGAACCGCCGACTGAAGATGTAGTGGTTCAAGTTAATATGGGCGACGAGGCCAATCCGAAGCCCATATTCATGAGTGGCAGTCTTCCTCCGGAGGAGAAAGAGGAATTGGTTGCTCTGGTCCGGGAGTATATCGATGTTTTCACTTAGAATTATGAAGATATGCCAGGGCTCGACCCAGACGTGGCAGTACACTGTCTTAATATTAAATCGGAAGCCAAACCCGTAAAACAACAACAGCGACGGTTTCGTCCATAAATTATGGAAGCGATTGTAACTGAAGTAAAGAAACTTATACAATCGGGCTTCATCAGAGAAGAACAACATCCAGATTTGGTGGTAAATATTATCCTTGTTCTAAAAAAGAATGGGACAATTAGAATCTGCATTGACTTCAGAGATCTGAACCTTGCATGCCCAAAGGATGATTTTCCACTACCCATTACAGATGTCATTATAGACAACACTTGTGGGTTCGAAAGAATGTCGTTTATGGATGGATTCTCTGGATACAATTAAATCAAGATGCATCCCGACGATGAGAAGCACACCTCATTTCGGACGCCTCTAGGCATCTTTTGCTACACTGTCATGCCCTTCGGCTTGAAGAACGCAGGCGCTACGTATCAACGAGCGATGACGAAGATCTTCCAAGAGCATCTCCGAAAGACCGTTGAGTGTTACGTCGATGACTTAGTGGTAAAAGCATAACAAAGTGATCATATCAAAGACCTCGAGCGGTATTTGACCTCATGCGGAGTCATCAATTGAAGATGAATCCAACTAAATCCTTCCTAGGAATGGCCAGTGGCAAATTTCTTGATTTCGTCGTCACATCAAAGGGAATCCATATTGATCCTGACAAAGTAAAGGCAATCAATGAATTATAACCCCCGAATAACCTCAAAGAACTCAGGGGGTTGCAAGGAAGATTGGCTTATATTAGACGGTTCATTTCAAACCTTGCAGGCAAATGTCAACCGTTCTCCAAGCTTGCAAAAAAGGGCGTCTCGTTTGTATGGGACGATGCTTGCCAAAAGGCTTTTGATGAGATCAAAGCATATTTATCAAATCCTCCTGTTCTCGTTGCACCGAAATCGGGGAAGCCGTTCTTGATTTCGTCGTCACATCAAAGGGAATCCATATTGATCCTGACAAAGTAAAGGCAATCAATGAATTATAACCCCCGAATAACCTCAAAGAACTCAGGGGGTTGCAAGGAAGATTGGCTTATATTAGACGGTTCATTTCAAACCTTGCAGGCAAATGTCAACCGTTCTCCAAGCTTGCAAAAAAGGGCGTCTCGTTTGTATGGGACGATGCTTGCCAAAAGGCTTTTGATGAGATCAAAGCATATTTATCAAATCCTCCTGTTCTCGTTGCACCGAAATCAGGGAAGCCGTTCTTGATTTACGTCAGAGTGACCAACCATTCATTAAGTGCATTGTTGGCACAGGATGTTGATAACGGTCACGAACAGGCAATCTATTATCTGAGTCAGACGATGGTGGGTGCCGAGTCCCGATATCCAGATATTAAAAAGGAATGCCTGTCCTTAGTGTTCGCGGTCCAGAAAATGCGCCATTTTCTAGTTGGACAGACGATACATGTCATCTCAGATGTTAACCCAATTCGAGTATTTATGACGCAACCGGCCTCTTTGAACTGGCGATTAGCAAGATGGGCATTACTCCTTTCACAATACGATATTCACTTTAAGCAGCAGAAGTCGGTGAAGGGACAGACAATATGTGATCTTCTAGCAATCCGACCTAGTAAGAACAAAGCTACACTGCATGAAGATTTACCTGATGAAACCTACGAGGTCAACCACACTTCCCACGAGCGCGTGTGGCAATTGTATTTTGATGGCGCTTCTCGCGCAACCAATGTGGCAAGTGCTCCTGAATGTTCTAAGATTTCTGCCGGAGCCGGAGTAGTCTTGGTTTTCCCAGAAAAGCATGTGATGTCTCGGGCTTATTCGCTGACCGAACCGTGCTCTAATAATGTGGCCGAATACAACGCGCTACTTATTGGGCTCAGTTTTGCCAAAGAGCTGAGGGTCGAATATCTCGAAGCCTTCGGAGACTCTCAACTCATAGTCAGACAGATCCGCGGAGACTATAAAGTCAGAAATCCAGATTTGGTCCCATATCATGAAGCGGCAATAGAGATGGCAGAATCATTTGAAAGTTTCTTCATCGAATATATACCGCGTCTCGAACGCTATCACGAATCTTGGCGGCGTTAGCTGTTTTGTTGGCGCAACCTCCGGAAACGGAACAGTTCATCACTGTGAGGACGCATCAGCTCTTTATACCGGAATGCACTGTGGACGTCAAAGAAGCGCATGCCACTCTAACCAGACTCGAGCCCCGAGATTGGTGCTTTTCCATCATAGATTACGTCTTACACAGTATTCTACCGGAAGATGTGAAAGAAAGAGAATCAGTCCAAAGAAGGGCACCTAGATTTTACTATACCACCGCGTCCCAAACGCTGTATCGTTGTACGTACGACGGGTTGCTACTCCGATGTCTTTCAACTGAGGAAGCAGAGGAAGCCCTCAAAGAGGCGCATGATGGTACTTGCGGTGCTCATCAGCCAGGTCCTAAACTAAGAGATAGGCTGAGAAGATTGGGCTATTACTGGCCAACCATGATCAAAGATGCGATTCGATGCAGCGAGGCGGTGTCCGCGTGTGCCAAATACATGCTAACTTCTGAGGCATCGGCCGCGGAAGATCTACATCATCGGCTACTTCTTGGCGTTCGAGCACGGGGAATGGATGTGGTAGGACCCATCTTCCCCCCGTCGGTAAAAGGTGACCGTTTTATTTTAGCAATCACCGATTACTTTTCCAAATGGGCTGAAGCAATTCCGCTCAAAGAAGTCAAGGCAAGTAATGTCATCAAGTTCATCAGACACCACATCATCTATCGATACGGTGTCCCGAGACGAATTATGCATGACAACGGCCCCCAATTTATCAGCAACGCCTTTGTCAGATTCTGCAGCAAGTTCAGAATCCAAGACGTTTCATCTACAGCTTGTAATCCCACTGCAAATGGTTTAGCTGATGCCTTTAACAAGACTATCATCAAGATCTTGGCAAAGCTAGTGAGGACCAATAAGCGAGATTGGGACGACAAGCTCGGTGACGCTCTTTGGGCTTATCGCACCATGATCCGAACACCTACCGGGGCCACCCCGTATTCCTTGGTATACGGATGTGAAGCCATCCTGCCGTTGGAAATACAAATCCCGTCCCTTCGTGTCGCACTTGCGACGAGAATGACGGATGACGAGCAACATCAGAAGCGTCTTGAAGAGCTTGAGATGTTAGACGAAAAACGCTTGGAAGCTCAACAACAAATTGAGTTATACCAGGCCAGAATTTCCAAAGCCTTTAATAAGAAAGTCCGGCATCGGGTTTTCAAGGAGGGAGACTTGGTGCTCACCGTCCGGCGACCAATGATCCTTAATTCCAAGAAGAAAGGCAAATTTCAGCCCAAATGGGAAGGACCGTTCGTAATCGACACAGTCTACTTAAATGGAGCATATCGCCTGATCACTCAAGACGGCGATAAGCTAATGATTCCAATCAACGGGAAGTTCCTGAAAAAATATTACCCCTAATATAACTCAGGATAACTCGTTCCTACAGTTTCAGATGATCAGACTTTTGAATAGTCACATTCACTAAACTCCCATTTGGTCAAATCTTCGAACAGTTAGGACCAAAATCAAAAGGTCTTTATCATTACTCCCACCCGAACAAACCTTTGAACAGTTAGGGTCATTTCAAATCTCCACTCTCACTTGGCCAAAATTCCCAATAGTTGAGGCCACCAATAAAATCAAAATCTGTTCTCGATTTCTTTTATGAATGAGAGTTCCACTCGATGCGGGTTAGTCTACGCTGAAGGGATAAATTTGAGTAACCAAACCCCTTAGGTTTCTCTAACTTTTACCTTTTACTCACCTGAGTTAAAAGACCCCCCCTATTTTATCTCTGAGTCAAAGCCACGTGGCCCGACTCCAATATGATTCTCGAGGTGGAGATCCCACTTTGAGTTTCTTTATAGATTCCCTGGTGCACGTGCATCAGGAATTCTTTCGACTCTCAATTCACGTAAACGAAGAGTCATCAATTGAAGCGGGAGATAAGAAAATACCTTCTTCTTCTTCAACACAACGGGTTCGTCTTTGCCCCAAGAGAAGATACAACGGGTTCATCTTTGCCCCAAGAGAAGACACAACGGGTTCGTCTTTGCCCCAAGAGAAGACAACAAAAATAACAAATAAAGTCTATGTATTCAATATATAGCCAGTCTCATTACTGACTTAATGATCTGTTAAATCTACGCCTATTTATACGTAGTAGGTGTTATTCCTGTCCTTAAATCGAGGGAATAAGTCAGCGTCGATACGCGGGTGTCGGTTCCGTGATAATTGATTAAGCCTACGTATTCAATATCGTAGCATAGATGTCATTACTTAATGACACCTAAACTATGCCTTCATGCATAGAGATGTTATCTCTATCCCTTATTAGAGATAAGCTTGCATCTAACACATGCTGCCGGGTAATCAATTCCCGCGATAATTGATCAAGCCTACGTATTCAATATCATAGCCCAAAGTCTAAGAGAATTCACTCTTTTAGCACAACGTTATATGTAGAACGGACTTAAACAATCTACATGCTAGCCCAATTCAAACGGTAGTTGGTAAAGGCATATCAAACCCGTTGATGGCTGAGGGTTTGCCAAAAATCCTATTAAGATTATATCCATTAGTTCAAAGCAGAATAAAGAACGTAATAAAAGTCGACAAAAGAAAATTTCATTTCATGAATGATGGGATATAAAATACATTGTCGACTAAGCAAAAATCAAAAGTGTCCTATGAGGAGAATTGACGGCGGCGGACCCGTTCTTCCAGCTCTGAGAGCTCAGCCTGGTATTCTTGTTCTAATTCCTTCTCGAGGAGGACTCTAGAAGCATCGTTAAGAGTTAGAAGCTGAATGATCTTTTGATCCAGTTCAGCGGACCTTTCATCAGATGCCTTCATTTGCTCTGCCAATTTAGAACGAGTCTTCTCTGAACTAGCTAGATCAATCTTCAGAGCAGCGCCTCTTGGCGTCTTGAGAGCTTTCTTGGTGGCGATCTTGAGGTCGTGCGTCTCGACGGAGCGGACCAAGTCAGCATTGGTCTCATACCGTATATTCAAGCTTGCCCTTAGACGCACGGACTGAGCCTGCACTTGCTGTAGTTCATCCTCAACAGCTCTTCGCTTGGCTTCCCTAGCTTGCGTGATAGACTCAACTCGAGAAGAGATATAAGAGGAAATACCGCCGGACCGAAGTCTCTGAAGTTCACCCAGTTCCTGTTCTAATTGAACCAGATCTTCTGCGATAGAGTCAGCCAAGTCAGGAAAACCCTCTTCTCTTATGATATTTACATGCCGATCGAGAAGTCGTTTCGCTGAGCTGAAGGAAGAACCTTTATTCACGACCTTTTCAATCAATTTATTGAGAAGGAACATGAAACCCTCAAGCTCTGCACTGATGACCATCTTCTCTAGGTCTTCATCCGCCATCAAAGCTCTAATCGTGTCGTACAACACGGAAGGAGCCGCTGTGAAAGAGGAAGTGTAAGTTTCTGAAGACCTCAAATTCTAAAACTCTCATAAGAAACAAGATTAGGAGATATACCAATGTGGCTAGAAGATCCCCCAGCTGGAGTTGTCTCCCCCACGCTCGTTGATATAGCCTCGGGAACCACTGGAATTGATTCAGGATCAGCTTGAGTAGCCGGTGGTCCAGGTCGAATGAGAGAACTCTCAGCAAGAGTCGAGACGATGATGGACTCAGTTGGGAGGATGAGAGGTTGAGTCTCTAAGTGCGGAACCGCCGGAGCTTGCTCTACAATAGTAGTAACAGGGTCTGCAGGTGAAAATACCATCAAGTATCAACTATCGGCTAGAAGATTGAGAAGATCTGAACGATAAGACACGTACCGACAGAAGAGCTAGCTTCTACAATAGATTCCTGCTGAGTATGTTCCGATAACATCTCAGAAATTAGATTCTAGTCGAACTCAGAGAAAGAGATCATCTGAGCTAGGCTTTGTTCAGACGACTCCTCGAAACCCTCTTCATGTGCGGGCTCCGTTTGCATCTGGCCTTCCGCTGTGACATCAACAATACACTCTGGGTGTTAGTTTGCATATACTTACATATGTGAGAATCATAATAACATATATGTATATACCGAGAGCCGGTTCCGTGGGATCAATAGACTTATCAAGCGTCCCGCCTGAAGCCGCCTCTCCCTCAGCTTGCTCCTCTATCACTGTAGCTACAACATGTTAGCTCTTTAATACAAAAAAAGGGGGAACAAAGTAGGGTTCCAGCTTCATACTGAGAGTAGACTCCGCTTGGCTAACACTTGCGCCCGTTTCTTGAAGTTTTTCTAAAAGAATATGAAGCGCATTAGCGATTAGTGGAGGAACAAAGTCAGATTCTCTCAACTCCTAGAGTTGCCATCCAGAGGAGGTGTTCATACCTGCGACGACAGTCTCAGGAGCATGAGGGATGTCAACATCTGTGCCAATGACAGTGTCCGGGGCGCCCTCATCCATAGCCTCATGTACTTGTGTCGTGAAGTCGGGATCTGCATAGACGAATGCTAGAGGAGGGGAAGGTTCAGCCTGAATCTCACCTTCTTCAGAGGGAGCTGAGAAGAGAGAGTAAAGTAATAAACATCGGTCGCAAATGAAATGATGAAGTTTAAGTTAACAAAATTTTACCTTCTCCTCCAAGTGGAAAATCAACACCCACCGCCTCAGGAGTTGGAGAGATTGGACGCCGAGGCCTATGTGCGAGCTTCTTTGTCCGCAACAATGCTCTGACAATGGACGTTGGGGAGGAAACAGTTGTCGACATGCGGAACCTCTTCCTCAGAATGAGATCGGAAGCCTCTTCTTCCTCTTCTCCTGTCTCAACAGTCATCTTGTTGGGATGGGTAAGAATGACCTTCTTTCGAGGCCGTTTCAAAGAACATTTGGGAGGAGATGGGACACGGGGGGAAGCTCTGACTGGTGCATCCCGTCGAGTTGGAGAACGGCGAGGAGGAGGTATTACTACTTCACTCCGTATCCGGACCCCTGTAGGACGAATAGTCTCTTCTTCTTCCTCTTCGGAAGTTCGGATCGTGTCGTCAAAATCTTCTTCCTCAATCTCCTCTCGAACAGCCTTCTTCTTGCCTTTTGATTTCCTGACTTGGTGAGGAGCTCTGAGTTAGCGTAGGCTCTCTTACATGCCCGCCGATTGGGGCGTTAAGCTGTAATGAGCCACTTGCAATACAGAAACGTCATTTGAAGCTTAGGCTCAGCAGCAGGGAGACTGAATTTGGCATTGGTACAGCCGCTGATACTCCAAAACCAGGCGTGCGCACCGTCAATAAGGTCTCCGTGGGTCTTCATCCCCCGATTCGGATTCCCGACATAGATCTGATCATAGTCGAATTGACGAGAAAACCGGCATGGAAGATAAGGCTCAATGTCACACGAGTTCTTAACTCGGAAGACGAGGTAGCTGGGCCGAATGTTTATTAGCCACCGGAAGCAGCCGAGGTCCAGGATAGTACGGCTTCCGTTAGGCTCAGTAGCATCAATGAGAACGTCATCGTAATGACCCGAGAAGTGTGGGAAACACTTGAAGAATTCCCAACTCTTGGCGATCTTGAATTGGCGAGACGCCTCAGAGAACTGTCTTGCTCCCCACTTGCAGTTCTCCAAATTTTGCAACAATGGAACTTCAGGGTTGACTGCTTCGGGCGCCGTCATCAAGTCCGGACGATGGAGTACGAGCCAAGCCATCAAGTAAGTATAAGGTAACTCTACTTTGACGGCCGGAATCTCATCGGAGGACCCTTTGCCCTTCTGGTTGAAGCCAGCAACTAAACGTCGAAGCCCACAATGGATATCCGCTACCATCGCCAAGAGGAGAGAAAGTCGACGACCGACGACTAGCTCGACAGCTGGGAAGAGTACTTCCATAGGTATGGCGTCTGAGGATTGATGCAGAACCACGCATTTCTTCAGCCAAATTGCTAAGTAGCCCGCCAAAAGAGTTTGTGGCTTGATCTGCTTCTGCACTTGCCACAAGAAAGTCTCGAACTTGGTGCCCTTGGGAATCTTGCCCTCAGTAAATGGAGTACTAAAAGATTGGGCATTTGTCTTCGCGATCAAATTATTGATAGCAGAAGGAGTTAGAGGCTCCAGTTCTTCTACCTCATTGCTACTCTCCAAGTTCTTGAACAGATAATCAGCAAATTGCTTTAAACTAACTTGCGAGCTTTTCCTAGCTCTCACGTTAGCTGACGCTATTGCCGTTTGGTAGTGGCAGGTCAACTCCCAAAGGACCTCGTAAATACCTGACCCCTTTTCCTTCATCTCCTTCAATCGACGATTAGTGAGGAAGTACTCCTGATACGACGCATCACCCATTGGAAGACCAGATACTTTCATCATCTCATGGAGCAGTAGGCTCAACTCTCCATTCTTTGTCAGGAAAGTATTGGTGTCCGGGTTATAAATCTCCAAAAGTGTGAGGAAGTGATGTACGCTAATGGGAATCACATACATGCTTGCGCGGATGGGAACATACAAGCCAATTTCTTGTAGCTCACGGCTCCACTGACCGAGGACGTATTTGGTCATCCGCGTCCACCATCGATCGCCAGTAGAATGGACCCAACCAAAGCATCGGTGAGATTTCTTAGGAGGTAATGCCCTTCCTATTCTGGCCAGACGATTCTTCACAGTGTCAGCCTTGACCAACAACTCGTTGTGAGGTGGGCTGTCTTGACCTATGATTCCCGGGAATAGTGCACAGACATAGTCCTTATCGCTCGAGCCCGGGGTAGCGCCTTGGCCAACATACCCACAGTGGATGCGTTCCTGGTCCTCAGTCAATCTCCAAGGCATGCTCCTCTTGACTGACAGGTTGCGCAGGTGCACCAATGAATGATGGCGAGCGAAGGAGGGCAGGTGAAGACGGGAACCGTCGCCTTCATACAACCAAGACTCGGTGTGGGAGGATAGAATCTCCGAATCGGCAACGGAGTCCCCGAACAAATAGCTGGATTTCCTCATGACGTCGGTAGAGCCAGCACTTTTCATCAGCGGGGCGTCAGTTATCATCCTCCACAAATCACGGGGATCCCCATGCTCCAATAACTCCAATAACTCCGAAGGGGCACTTGGGCCAGCGAGAGCGTCGATCACCGGTGGCGCCTCGAGGCGAGAGAACAGTGCTATGTAGCCCACTCGACTCGTGGCGGCGCCGAAGAAGGAATTCAAGCGCAAGACACGAGGAATATATCGAGAATAAACCCGAGCAATACTAGGTGTGAAAACACTTAGCTAAAATTAAAATATGAGAAGCTGTCTAGGCGGCGAGCAGCCTAAACTGTCGCGCCGGTGCGAGAGTGTAAAAGCTATCGCCCGCGTGAGGCGGTTCAACTATCGCCAGCCAACGGCGAGGCGGTCCATGTCGCAAGTGGCGAGGCGGCCCGGCAGCCAGCGGCGTAAGCGATCGAATCTCATACTTTTGATTTTTATGAGCGCTTTGACAATGCAAAAGCACTCGTTTAAGTCCAGATCATCACGAAGGAGGACCTCGACTCTTCCCGAATGCCTCGCAAAGGAGAGCAAACAGGGATCTCACATAAAAATCCCACTTTTCAACGAGTAATATGTGCATACACCCAAAAGAACTTACCCCCAAATGACGAGACAGTGGGTTCTTCAGCATCAGAGGTTTGGGGAACGGATTTGGCCTTGGGGACACGAGATCTCTTGGGAGACATGGTAAAAATTAGATTTTTATGACTTGAACGAGTGAAAAAGTCAGGTTTTGATGGAACTCAAGGCAATAAGACTCAAGGAAGCCTAGGGTTTTGATGGAGGGCTTCAGATTTGATGTAGAATCAAGAAAAAGTTCGGTTTTGTGAAGGAGAACTAATCTAAACCGATGAAATCTCAAGGAAAACGAACAAAACCCTAGATCTAAAAGGGGGTTTCGAGCAAAGATGATGATTTGTGGCTCGGGAAAGGATTCTAGGGCTTTTATAGGATCAAAGAAAGAGTTTAGAAGGGTTTTGAATTCCAAGAGGCGGGCTAAAAGTGTTGAAAAAGACCCTAAGTGTCGGGCTTATATAGAGCCAAGCTGTCTCGGCCTCTGCGGGCGCGACAGTCGTAACTGCCACGCACGCTCCTTCGAGCGCGACAGTTGTGACTGCCGCGCACACCCTCTTCGGGCACAACACCTTCGACTGCCGCGCACGAAGAGAGGTACCAAACTGTCTCAGTAACTCCAAAGCTCGATGATTACCCTCCATGCGAGATTCGAAGCAGTATATTCAAGGCAAATTGGTCCCATATTACATTCGGAAGCTTTCCTGGAAGTCCGACAACGAACAACTTATGTTCCAAGTGTTCAGTAAGCCGGACGACGCTTCTTCTCCAAATTCTCGTTGCTGAAGAAGAATCATACGCCATCCCCCACTGTGATGAGGCAACATAGTTCTAAAGATACTCAATTACGACCCGAGTGGTGACTTTCAAGATGAAGATGATCAGTTCAAATTCTACTTCGTCATTTTAACCAATCCAAATACAAATGCAACAGTTATTGACCCCAAAATATGGTCAGCGACGTCGCATAGCCAGGGTTCAAAAGCTGAAATAAGATATAGGCCCCTTCTATAAAGTTCAACGTTGAACAGAAGCAAGGCGTATCTTATCCAAAGTATGCCAGACCCCTCGACAAAATACAGAGGAGTCTGAAAACTTTGGAGGGAGTATCTGTTGGCATCAAAAACTGCTGAAGAACCCCAAATGTGACTTAATCATGAGAAGATCGAAGGACGACCTCGTCAAAGTCTCAGGAAGTCAATCACAGGATGAAACTAATGCCCGAGACACCTATAGTGTCTCGCCATTGGCGAACACTTTCTTGTGTCGCGCTATTGGCATGACACTTTGTTGTGTCTCGCCATTGGCGAACACTTTCTTGTGTCGCTATTGGCATGACACTTTGTTGTGTCTCGCCATTGGCGAACACTTTCTTGTGTCGCTATTGGCATGACACTTTGTTGTGTCTCGCCATTGGCGAACACTTTCTTGTGTCGCTATTGGCATGACACTTTGTTGTGTCTCGCCATTGGCGAACACTTTCTTGTGTCGCTATTGGCATGACACTTTGTTGTGTCTCGCCATTGGCGAACACTTTCTTGTGTCGCTATTGGCATGACACTTTGTTGTGTCTCGCCATTGGCGAACACTTTCTTGTGTCGCTATTGGCATGACACTTTGTTGTGTCTCGCCATTGGCGAACACTTTCTTGTGTCGCGCTATTGGCATGACACTTTGTTGTGTCTCGCCATTGGCGAACACTTTCTTGTGTCGCGCTATTGGCATGACACTTTGTTGTGTCTCGCCATTGGCGAGACACTTTCTTGTGTCGCGCTATTGGCATGACACTTTGTTGTGTCTCGCCATTGGCGAGACACTTTCTTGTGTCGCGCTATTGGCATGACACTTTGTTGTGTCTCGCCATTGGCGAACACTTTCTTGTGTCGCTATTGGCATGACACTTTGTTGTGTCTCGCCATTGGCGAACACTTTCTTGTGTCGCTATTGGCATGACACTTTGTTGTGTCTCGCCATTGGCGAACACTTTCTTGTGTCGCTATTGGCATGACACTTTGTTGTGTCTCGCCATTGGCGAACACTTTCTTGTGTCGCTATTGGCATGACACTTTGTTGTGTCTCGCCATTGGCGAACACTTTCTTGTGTCGCGCTATTGGCATGACACTTTGTTGTGTCTCGCCATTGGCGAACACTTTCTTGTGTCGCTATTGGCATGACACTTTGTTGTGTCTCGCCATTGGCGAACACTTTCTTGTGTCGCTATTGGCATGACACTTTGTTGTGTCTCGCCATTGGCGAACACTTTCTTGTGTCGCTATTGGCATGACACTTTGTTGTGTCTCGCCATTGGCGAACACTTTCTTGTGTCGCGCTATTGGCATGACACTTTGTTGTGTCTCGCCATTGGCGAACACTTTCTTGTGTCGCTATTGGCATGACACTTTGTTGTGTCTCGCCATTGGCGAACACTTTCTTGTGTCGCGCTATTGGCATGACACTTTGTTGTGTCTCGCCATTGGCGAACACTTTCTTGTGTCGCGCTATTGGCATGACACTTTGTTGTGTCTCGCCATTGGCGAACACTTTCTTGTGTCGCTATTGGCATGACACTTTGTTGTGTCTCGCCATTGGCGAACACTTTCTTGTGTCGCGCTATTGGCATGACACTTTGTTGTGTCTCGCCATTGGCGAGACACTTACTTGTGTCGCGCCAAAGGCGAGACACCAAGAATGTCTGGTATGTGCTCTTGAAGTATTCAAATTAATGTTTGTGGGGCCCACTTGACTTTTTCAACGCAAAGAGACATTCAGCCACGTTAGTGGGCGATTACACGCTAAAAATACGCCCACTAAGCGTGAAATTAGGGCATTTAATCGTGCCTAAAATAGAGAAAAGCCGTTACAACAGTAGAGACATCTCCTCTTGGTGACATTCAACAACTGTCGGCGCCCGACATGCGATAGTCGGTCTTGTGACGATCAACAACTTGCCGCCCACTACGGATTTTGAACACTTGACGACTTGTGTTCTTTTCAGATGTGACGCCTCCCAAAGGCTATAAATACCCCCCTACATCCACTTGGAGTGGGGGATCAGATTTTTGGAGATTGAGAGAGCATCAGAAATCGGAAAATAAAGCTTTTGCACATCCCAGATCGTAAGTGAGAGATTTGAGGAGGAGATTTCAAGCTTCAAGAGTTCAAGAACATTATCCACGTAGAGATCCCTCGAGTTTAAGCTTAGACTTATTCTTGGAAAGAGTAGATATCTTACCTTGCTAAGATATTTGCTTAAGTTCTTGTTTCCTTTGCGAAGCATCAACTCAACCCCGTCAATCCGACAATCGTTGCTTGGTGGTCCACGGACGGCGTCCCGACGCGAGGCAAAGTACTCCATAGCGGGGAGATCGCTCGTAGCCTCTTACGTTCGTGTTTGTAGAGAGTGTAATTATTTTCTTTGTAAACGAGAGATATACACGTGTAATCTTTCACTGTTTTCATTGTCAAAATGTTTTGTAATGGAAACGGCAAAGAAACCAACTTTCGACCGAAACACAGGGTTTTTAGTGATGTTTGCAGCAATGCAAGTTAGGTATTAATGGTTGTATGCTTTTTGAACTTAGATTCGTTATTAACAAAATTATGTGCAACCAAGTCTTCTTTAAAAATTTCCTCAACTACAAAATTTAAGGTTTGACATTTTGGTTGGTTATTTTCAAAAAATCTAAGTTCATCTGAAAATAGTTCTTCAACAGTTTTCTCATTCTCAGCAAAATTTTTCAGTTCCTCAGCAAAAATTTCCTCAAAGCTGAGGTCTATCTCATTCTCTTTTTCTATCTCACGAATGTAATTTATTTCAAAAGGTTGATTAGTTGGTGATTCTCTATATTGAAAATATTGATATCGTGATCATATTCCCAAAAGCGACTTTATTTGACCGGTTTCACGGTTGATAAGAGCATTAGGCGTGGCTAAGAATGGTCTTCCTAAGATGACATGTATCGTCCTTTTGGATTGGAAGCAGTAGCGTTTCGGGGCGATGAAATCCACAGGGAAAATGAACTCTCAACCTTAATCAAAATATCATTATCTCACCCTTGGGGACTTTGGTGATCTATCGACTAAGCGTATGGTGCATTTGGTAGGTTTGAGTTCTCCTACACCTAGTTATTGATAGACCGAGTATGAAAGCAAATTAACACTGGCCCCTAAGTCTAAAAGTGCCTTATCAATGTGACTATGACCAATGATACAAGGGATGGTAGGGCAACCTGGATCCTTATGTTTCAGAGGCATGGACTTTGAGATTATATCGATGATATTGGCGACAAGAAAGACTTTCTTCGGAACATTTATTCTTCTCTTTTTAGTGCACAAATCTTTCAAAATTTTGGCATAAGTCGGGATTTGTTCAATTATATCTAAGAGAGGAATGTTGACCTTCACCTGCTTGAAGGTTTCTAGGATCTTCTCCTCCTGAGGAAAGTGATTCCTAGGCCTGAGTCTATCTGGGTATGGAGCAACTGGTTTAAACCGATCAAAATTAGGCTCAGGTTCGGGTTCAGGCTCTTGGTTATCAGAATTGGGTGATTCATTAGAAGGAGAAATAACTTGTTCGGGTTCATGCGTTGGGCTTGGAGGCATTCTAACCTGATTATCGACTTCTTTACCTAATCGGTGTGAATGGATTGCATTCACTTGAGCCTCATAGGCTGAACCTGTACTCGTGTCCTTTAGGTTGGTCACAGGTTGACTCAGAAAAGTTCCTTTCTCTCTCTCACTCATGGCATTAGCTAGTTGACCAAGTTGGGTTTCTAACCGAGCTATGGCTTCAGTGTTGGAAGTGAGGATTTGTCCAGTTGATTGCATGAAGGAATTCAACGTGTTTGATGTTTGAGTCAACAAGTTTGTGGTCTGTGTAGAGGTTTTAATCAAAGTTTCTAGATCTTTTTCTAAAATATTAAGACGTTTATCATTATCAGCAATTTGAGGAGTGTGATTTGCAGATTGGTGATGAGGAGACTGATTTTGAAATGATAGATTCGGTTGTTAAAAATTGAGAGGAACTGTGTTTCCCCTAGGAAATTGTTGGTTTGAAGAGGGAGTGAAATTTTGATTCCTGAGTAGTTTCCTGGTTCCATGCAAAATTGGATGATTTCTCCAACCCGATTGTAGGTTAGAGAAAATGGATCATTCACGGATCTTTGGAATCACGGCGTTTATCGACCTAGTGGTGGCCGGGTCCTAAAAGAGGACATTCCTCTGAAACAAGAGATGGAGACAGACAGTTATGACATCCTGAGGCTAAAACTTAATTGATTTGAGCGGGAGCTCGTTCTTTGACTTCAAAAGCTTCTAACCTACGCATGATCGTTGCCATCTTTGCTTCAGAGGCTATGTTTGTTTCTAAGAAAAGACCACTGGTTTTGGGTTGGGAAACTGATAAAACACGGTCATCACAATGTTCCCACTGCATGGTTTTCTCGGATAAACTCTCTAAAAAATCCCAAGCTTCATCAGCATTTTTCTTCATGAAATCCCCTTGACACATTGACTCTAAGGAAGTTTTTGAAGAGTAATCCAATCCTTCATAAATGGTTTGGCATAATCGTTATTTTTCAAGACCATGGTGAGGACATTGGATAAGAAGATCCTTAAATTTATCAAAATACTTTCAAAAAGGTTCTCCCGGGACAATTTTAAAATTTTGAATGCTGTTTCTAAGCTTGACCGTTTTGTGGATAGGAAAGAATTTTTTCAGAAAAACTTTTATAAATTCACCCCAAGTTGAGATAGAATCTGTGGGTAAGCTATACAGCCATTTTTTGGCTTTGTCCTTAAGGGAAAAAGGAATAAATCAAATCTTGATCGCATCCTCGGATAAGTCCCTCATCTTAATCATGAGGCAAACTTCTTCAAATTCGGAGATAAAGATGTATGCGTCTTCGGTTTCGACTCCTAAGAATTTGGGAAGCATGTTTATAAAATGCGGTCGAAGTTCAAAATTGGTTCCATTTGCATCGGGGAGCTTAATGCACGAATGGATTGCATTCCTAGTTGGGTAACATATATCTTGAAGAACGGGTGGGTTGGTATTGGCCATTTCGTTTGGTTCAAGAGATAGATCAAAACGAATTAAACGATTGGTATTATCCCTAACCCAAGTTTGCATACACCAAAATCAAAAAAAAAATTTATGAAAAAGGACAAGAGAAAAAGTTAAGAAGATGATAAAAAAAAAGGAAAACTAACTAAAATCAAATCAAGGCAATCACTTTTCAATCACCCTAACTCTAGGGTTAAGCCTAAACTTGACTTAGACCAGCTCCTAACCAAAAATCCCCTTAATGAAAAGATCAAAGTTTACTTGTGTAATTAGCCAGGTAAGGATAGTACTAGAGGGAGATCAAAGATCAATTAAGTACCTCTTTCCTTATGAGCTTTACGCAACCCCTAAACCTTGCCTTAGACACCAATTAATCCAAATAAACTTGGACCGGTTCACTTAAGGATTTCTTGTTCCTTAATGAGCTCGAATCCTTAGGGGCCAACGTCTAATCAGTTTTAAGAGGCTTGGGTATGTGTAGTGAGAAATTAGTGATTTTTGGGCTAAGGAAAGGGTGATGAAATCCCTCACCTTATCTTGATTAATGGGTTTTGTCCTTAAAAATATTTTCAAGTGAGTGTCAAATCAAGATGCTCAAATCACTTTGGTGAATTCCTACTATTATATGAAATGCAATCCTAGGAATTAAAAGCAACTAAAAAGGATGCAAAAATAAAATTTTTTTAATTTTTTATTATGGTCGACAATCAAAAAAATGAAGTTTATTAGGGTCGACAAGGGTAAAAATCTCTTTTTTTTAATTTTTTATTTTATTTTTTTATCCTAATTGTCTCTAATGTGAATGAACTATCTAAAGGGTGAAATTGAGAATAATAGAAAGAAGAGTTACCCACGCAATCGCTATCCAAAGCCTCGTTGGAGGCAAATCTTCAATCTTGAATCTTCAACTCTTGATCTTCAAGCTCCAAGTTCCTACATAAAAGAAAACACACAAAATAAGGAACCAAAGTTAATCAAAATCCTACTTATGCACCGTTCCCTGGCAACGGCGCCAAAAACTTGATGGGAAAATAAATGATTACCTCCTAAGTTGCAAGTATACAACTTATCAAGTTATAGTATAAAAGATTATCGATCCCACGAGGAAGGCGTTTGTAAGATTATGTTCAAGTTTTAGTTCTCAAATTATGCGCAAGACAATTAGGAGTTTATGTACATGGTGAAAGTGGTCATGAAAAGATTAGAGAGTGGATTGTGGATTATGTATAAAATAAATGAAACGAGGAAGAAAATGTGTTGTGGAGAGATTGAGATTGTGAAGGTGAATAAGTATAAATAAAAGAAAACAAGATAGAGAGAAAGAGATAAATGAAAACGAAATCAAGAAGGTAAAGGATAGATGATTCAATTAGAGATATGAAGGAATCTAGAATTGAATCCACTAGCTAATCTCACTTATAAAATATGAACCATTCTCTTTTATCACATTTCATTTTAGATTTATTAAGCATAGATTATCAAACCACTTAAGGAAAGCATAACCTATCAAATTATCACCTAAATGAAATCAATACTCATGAGGAGAATAACAACAAGATAGTAATCCTAGAATTCATAAGCATAACCTATCAAATCACTTAAGGAAAACATAGACTATCAAATTCTTCTTCTACCGATTAGTTCTCTAGTTAGTTATCCTAAACATGATCATTTTAAGCATTAGAGAGTGATTCACAAATCTAAGAGAGAAATTAGACTAGTTTCATGCAAAACTAGATCCCCACAAGAGGTTTAGTTCCACATCTTAGGAAAATAAAAGAAATCAAGAGAGGGAGGAGGAAAAATAAACATAATTACAAGAATGAAAAAGAACAAGAAATAAAGAAAAAAAAGAAGATTGCAATGAAAGTAAATCTAATCTATGAATTAAAGACAAGACATGAAAGTAAATTGCATAGAATTAAATTGCATGAAAGTAAATTGCAAGAAAGTAAATTGCATGAAAGTAAATCTATTCTACAAAAAGAAAATAAAGAAGAGAAAAGAAAATAAAAGAGAAACCCACAATTCCTAATTCATCTTCATCCTCCTTTTGGTCCTTGGACAAAGAGAAGAGAGAGGAAATTGAAGGGGTGAAAATTTTATTTATTGTGTAACAAAAATTATAATTTTTGGAAGGTCTTCTCAATTAAGAGTAACCCTCCTCTCCAAATAGAGTTTTTATAAAATATTTCACAATCTCAAGCTCTCACTCTACCCCTCTATTTATAGATAACAAGAATCTCTCACAACCTTTGGATTTGCCTTGGTCCCCAAGTAACACTCACAACCATAGGATTTAGGTTAGCCCCTAAACAACCCTCATAGCCATAGGATCTCTCCAAATAATCTAGACCATTGATTTTAATCATTAAGAGATGGGCTTTGTGGGCTTTATTTCTTTTGTATTTAATTCCTTTAAGACTCTTGGGCTTCTCTTAAATGCTCTTGGGCTTCTTAGAATTTAACTTGGCCTTCAAATAATTGAATATATATCACTTAAATTCAGATTTCTATCATAACTCACTGCTGCTGATAAAATTTTAATAATCTGATAATTTGAATGGCTCCGTCTCGTCGAGATAGGTGATTTTTATATGTAATATGTTGAATTCTGCTTCCCGGATTGAGAGATATCGCTTTTCTTTGCGGTTGACCATCCTGAGCACGAATTTGACTTTATTTTTTCCATATTTGATTTGATTCTCAATTGTAAGCCAAGTTATTAATAATTCTGATCAAGAAAGTGATGTGTGTTGAGATTTTGCTTCTAAACTTAGTCGTTGGCTTTGGATTTAGGCATTCTGGGCTTCATTAGAGATCCTTTGGGCTTGAAATAATCTTTATTTGGGCTCTTATTCAATAATACTCCATTAGCCTGTAAATTAAGATAAAAATAGTTATTAGCAGGATACTTATTCATATAAAATAGGTAATGATGGTATAAAATTATAATTAAATTGTGATTATCAGTGCTCTTCGTGTAGCAAAGCATACAAAGTCTATAACAAAAGAACTAAAATTCTCGAAGTGTATATCCATATTAAATTTGATGAAACTCACACTTCTATTGGTTCTATTGATAATGCAGATGACCCTCTTGTGATGAACCACAATGATCAGGTTGATCAAGAAAAGACGTCAATAGAGGGTGAGAAAAGGACTCAGGAGGAAATTGAGGACAAGAATGATAAATCACACACCATCCAAATTTTTTTTAAACTTACACCAATAAAAGTATGCATTTAGATTTAAAAGTTTAAATGAGAAAAGTTGATTCTGATTTTTATCACTTATTAAAAAGGTTTAAATCCCAATGTTTTTCATATCACATGCGTTTGCACGTGCAAGATTTCTAGTTAAAAAAAGAGTTTTTACATCAAAACCACCTTTATTTTTACCCAAATTGATACTCACCACCTTTAAAGTTTTTTTTTGTGATGTAAACCACCTTTACTTGCTAACATGTTTGTAATGTCACACCTAATCCAATTTTTAGCCAAACAAATACGCAAAATGACCATTTTATCCTCACCATTTTCTTATTTTTTTATCTCCTTCCTCACAAATCCTAACCCTAACCCTAGCCTCCTCATCCTCCTCTTCTCCCCGTCCCCTCTCCCTCCTCCCCCAACTCCCCTCCCTCTCTATCTTGTCCTCCCTCTTCCTCCCCGACTTCCCACTCTCCCATTCCTTCCCAAGTAGGAACTAGGATTAGGATTAGGGTTTGGGAGGGGTGGCGGACTTAGGCTAGGGTTAGGATTTTGGGGGAGATGGCGGTCATGGGTTAGGGTTAGGGTTTTGAGGGAGGTCGTGACCATGGGTTAGGGTTCGTAGAAGAGGAAGATGGAGGAGGCTAGGGTTAGGGTTATGAAGGAAGAAGATGTGGGTAAAATGAGAATATATGATTTTTCATGTGTGAACAGTAAAAAAAGTGTGACATTGTAAACATTTTAGCAAGTAAAGATGATTTACATCAAAAAAAACTTTAAAGGTGATAAATATCAATTTTGGTAAAAGTAAAGATAGTTTTGATAATGATACAAAGGATTTTCAAAGATGTATTGAGCTATGTCATCTCTCACAACTGAAGACTTCTGGTTGTTTTTTCACTTGGACTAATAAGCAAGATCATCATGCTAGAGTCTGGAGGAAATTGGACAGAGGATTAGTTAATGATGAATGGATTAATTCTTATACTTCTAGTCAAGTGGAATTTCTTAACCCAAGCTTTTCAGATCATTCTCCTGGTTTGGTATCTATCATGGATGATATCCTAAATGGTAAGAAGTCATTCAAATTTTTCAAGATTTGGACTAAACACCCTAATTTCTTACCTACTATTCAGAATATATGGCAACAACATATTCCTGGCTACAAAATGTTCTCCATATACTCCAAACTAAAGCTCCTTAAGCCAGCTTTAAAAGAGCTCAACAAGAGACACTTTCATAATATAAGTGAGTAGGTTATTAGAGCAAAAGTTGACCTTGATAATGTCCAAACTCTCTTGCAGCATGATCTCCTCAACCCAGACCTTATTGATAAAGAGAGAAACTATCTAAAAGAGTACTATAAGCTCCTAAGTTTTGAGCATTCTTACTATCAGCAAAAAACCAGAATTAATTGGGGCATACATGGGGATAAATGTACTGCTTTATTTCATTCTGCCATGCAAGCTCAAAGGCACTATAACAGAGTATTGGTGCTGTATAGCTCAGAAGGAAAGAGGTTAACTGACAATGAAAGCATTGTGGAAGAATTTATTTCCTTCTACACTAAGCTCATGGGCACTCAAATCCAAGTCACTCCTCTTAATGTTAATATTGCTAAGAATGGCCCTTGCTTAAACTATGAACAATCCAGGAACCTAGTCAAATCTGTGACTATTGAAGAAGTAAAGCAAGCTATCTTCTCCATGGCTGATGATAGTTTTCTTGGTCCTGATGGTTTTGATGCATCTTTCTACAAACAAGCCTGGCCAATTATCAAAGATGAAATTTTCCAAGCAGTGGAGCATTTTTTCAATTCTGGAAAACTTCTAGGTATGACCAATTCCACATCTCTCACCTTGATTCCTAAAGTTAATTGTCCTGAGTATGCATCTGACTTTAGGCCAATTGCATGTTGTAACTGCGTATACAAAATCATATCCAAAATTCTAATAGCTAGAATTCAGCTTGTCATTGGGGGACTGATAAATGAGGCACATAGTGCATTTGTTAGAGGGAGACTAATATCTAACAATGTCATTCTTGCTCATGAACTCATCAAACATTATGGTAGGAAAAATCTCTCTCCTAGATGTGCTCTCAATAGTGACATTAGGAAAGCCTTTGACACTATTAGTTGGGATTTTATAAAATCTATGCTAGAATGTCTGGGCTTCCCTACAAAGATGATTAATTGGATCATGGCTCGTATTACTTCACCTAAATACTCAGTCTACATCAATGGCTCACTTCATGGTTATTTCAAAGGGAAAAGAGGACTTAGACAGGGTGATCCTCTTTGCCCTTACCTCTTTGTCATTGGCATGGAGTATCTCTCCAAAAGTCTTAGTCTCCTAAAATATGACAACAAATTCAAGCATCATCCCAAGTGTGCTCCCCTCAACCTCACTCGACTTAGTTTTGCTGATGATTTGCTTCTTTTTAGTAGAGGAGATCTATATTCCATCAACAAATTGTATGAATCCATGAATAACTTCAGCTCGGTATCAGGCTTGTCTGCTAACCCAGAGAAATCATCTATTTTCCTGGGGGGAGTGGATGAATTGTCAAGGGATTTTATCTGCTCTGAATTGGGTATATCTGAAGGAGTCTTGCCAATTAAATACCTGGGTGTTCCCCTGATTAATAAAAGATTGTCTTATGTTGATTGCACATCTCTCATTTCCAAAGTAGCCAATCAATATCTGAAATGGGCAAAATATAGGACCCTATCATATGCTGGCAGAGTACAATTGATTAAAAGTGTTATTCTTGGCATTCAAACCTATTGGGCTAGCAATTACATCCTCCCAAAGAGAGTACTTACCAGAATTGATGAGCTTTCAAAGAGCTTTCTATGGGATAATACTGAAGACAAAAAGAAAATTGCACTGGTAGCTTGGAAACAAATTTGCACTGATAATAAGCATGGTGGTTTAAGCATCTTTTCTGCTGTATTATGGAAATTTTCAGCTGCTATCAAAACCCTATGGTTCATACATATTAAAAAAGATCTCTTGTGGATTAAATGGGTTCATGGTACATATCTTAAAGCAAGGGATATATGGAATGTTCAAAGTAAGTGTGGAGACTCTTGGATGTGGAAGCAATTTTTAAAAGTGAGGAATTATGCTCTGGATCGCTTTGGTGGACTACAAGGACTATCGGCTACTGTTCGTGCATGTTATGTGCATGGGGAAGTCAAATTTTCAAAGTTATATCATGTCCTTTCTCTTCCTAGCCCTATTGTTCCTTGGTATAAGACTGTTTGGGGTTCTTTGAATTATCCAAAGCATTCAAATGCTCTATGGCTTGCTTTTCATGGTCGATTACTCACTCAAGACAGATTACTCAAAATGGGTTTGCTAGCCACAAATTCTTGTGTTCTCTGTTCTGAAGGAAACCATGAGAGTCATCAACATTTGTTTTTTGATTGCCAATTCTCTATGAGAGTCTGGAACAAAATTATGGTGTGGCTGGGGTTTCGATGGAGATCCTGTGATTGGTGTTCTATATGTCATTGGTTTGCTCATTGCTTAAGGTGTAACGGTTATTCCCAGCAAGTGAAAAGAATGAGTCTAGCTGCTTCAGTTTACTTCATTTCACAAGAGCGGAATCAGCGCACAATTGACCAAGTTTTCCTGGCAATCAAGATTGCTATTCTGGCCATTGTTCTAAATAAGCCTATTCCTGAGGAATGCGACCAATGGGTACATAGTTTATAGCTAACTGCTACCCTCTAGTTTGAGCTTTTGAGCTCTCTTTTCTTTTGTTTCTTCTCAAATACTGAGAATCTTGATGTAACATAACTACTTATTGATGAATGAATATAAATTTTTTCATTGATAAAAAAAAAAAGATAGTTTTGATGTAAAAACCCTAAAAAAATAAAGCACTTTCCATCAATAGGTAAGCATCCCCCTCCTTTCCTTCTAAAGTCAGAAGGGATGGTCCCAATATGAACTGAATGACTCATCAACCTTAGCTGTATGAGAACTTAAGGCCGGTATAGACTCTAGCATCATGGTTGTCCACTATATTGTAAACACACATGCACGCTTCCATGAACACAAATTCAACTCCTTTAGCACACTTGTAGTGGGATATTTGTCCTCTTTTGACTCCCATGTACACATATGCACATCTTTTAGAGGAGCCTATGCTCTTGGGAAGTGGATCCTCAAGACACTTTTGTGAATACCACCTTGTCACCATTCAGAAGTTTATGCAACTTTTTGGGTTCTTCTTGTAGTAAGGCTTTACTAACACTAGATTAGGGCTGTGCAATCGGTCGGTCGGTTCGGTTTTGGTCAAATTTTGCCAAACCGAACCGAACTACCTATCATTCAAAACCGAACCGAACCGATTTAAGTCGGTTCGGTTGGTTCGGGTCGGTTTGTTCGGTTTTCACTTGGATACAATTCTCTTGCACTATGTGCATCAATTGAGGAGAAAAATCAAGAAAAGGTTAGAATTAACATTAGGGTTTAAGTTTCTTACCTCCAAAGTGGATTGGTCGAAAGTAGAATAAGCGAATAGAGAATAGAGAGGTAGAGAACTAGAGATGATGAGAAGCCCTAGAATTAAAGAGGACACCGTTGTCGGGGTATTTCGTCGCCATTAGGTTGCGTGAGAGAAAAAGATATTAGGCTATTACGAAGCAACTCTATATGAACTATGACGGGTCGGATTTAAGTGGATGTGGATAGTGATTAGAATGGGTAACACAATTCGGTCGGTTCGGGCGGTTCGGGTTGAAAAAACTTCAAACCGACCCGAACCGAACTCTAGTCAAAACCGAACCGAATTATCAAACTTCGGCCGGTTCGGTCGGTTTGTTCGGTTTGAACCGAACTATGCTCACCCCTACACTAGATAGAGCATACTAGCTAGTTCATTATTTTGTCGAAGTACAAAATTGTACAACAAATACTTTTCTTGAATTAAGACTTGCGATATGTATGGTTTGGATGGAGGGAGAAAACTTTCTAACGTGATGGTCCAGAGAAGAGAACAGTTTCGAAAATGACCCTTATATTTGGTACTCATCAAAAGATTCTTATCTTGGAACACTACGTGTATACTAGACCTCAGTCCATGGCTATATGTACTTTCTCATGGTAGGGACAAAACTTCATGCTAGCTATCTTTGAACAGAGGTCTTGCATGAGAACTTAAAATGAGGAAAGGTATTTCTTGCTTTGAGAGCCTAAGAGAGAGGGGTATCGGTAGGGTTTTCAAAATGAAAGCTAGAAACATTTGGCGCTTAACTTAGTATATAATCTCCTAATTACCTACACAGCTTGGATAAGAATTTTTTTTTGTTTTTGTTGGTGGTGTATAGAACTCAAATTGGATTTGTATAGTTACAATCCCAATGCTAGATAAAAAAAGAAAAAGAAAAAAAAAATCCTAATTACTAATAAAAAATAATTCCAAATTAAAGTGTGTTCTAAGAGCATGAGTCAAAACTCTATGATGTTGTAAATACATTTGTTTTTCCAGTTACTTCTAACCAGACACCCTAGCTATATGCCGTTTACTATGTAGTAGAAGTCCTAATCCTCATATTTAGGAAACTATTAAGTTCTAGATTTGTAGATTAGCAGGTTGTGATCTAGGATCTAATTTGAGGGAGCTGTTTCCTTTGTTCCTTAATGAGGTGGAAGATGGCATGCAGTGGTTTTTAAATGAAGATCTTTACCACATTCCCTTGCACATGGAAAGAAATGAGCATTTGGGGACAAACATTTGAGTTTATGCTCATGTTACCTTGTATCAATTTGGTTCTTAATTTTGGGGTACCGTCGTGATGGGGGTTGCATGATGTGCTCTAACCCTCTTCGTTCTTGGTGAGTCTTGTTTCATATTGTATTGAAAGGTCCTAGGTATGACAGCTTGGAATTTTTTTCCAATTTTATTTTTGACTCGATTTTATTTTCTGAATATTGAAGGATAGATTAGATATGTTAGAGAATTTTAATTACTTCATCAATAGATTATTCTAAGTAAATTATAAGGTAATTCACATTTGATTTCATATAAACAAGAACTTTGCAGTATACTTATTTTTTGTTGGGGAGATCGATTAGGTCCAATCTGGGAACCAAATTTTAACCCAAAAACTATTTTTCTTTTTAAATTACTTGGACCATGACCTTAGCTCTGATACTAGCTATTTGTTGGGGAGAAATCAGGAGTCAATGGGCTTTAAACAGAAGTTAGGAACCAAATTTTAATCCAAAAGCTATAGCTTCTAGGTATTGGCCAAAACTCCTATTTTACAATCTTAACTTTTCGTTAACCTATCCAATGTTGGACTACTATTCACATATTAATAACCTCAACAATTTTGAACAACAACCAACTTTCAACTTTTTTTTAAAACTCACCTTTCAGCTCTTTATATTGACTAAGGAATCAATATACGTAGAAATTTCCATTATCTAGTAAGCTGATCATTAGCTATGGTATTGGGTCGTAGCCAAGTACCTTTTAACAAAAATTATTTAGACAAATATTGAACTACTATATTCAAAAGACTGTGTGTGACATTTAATTAATCTTGGACTAGATACAACATAGATTTCCGGCTCCTTCAACATTTAACAATATGTATGAAGGATTCCCCTACATTTGGAATATGAGTTTTTCTATATCATATTAGAATTTTAATTCACAGTTTATGGTGTAGTATAAAATTACCTTATTATTTATATTGTAATATGATATATATATATATATATATATATATATATATATATATATATATATATATATATATATATATATATATATATATATATATATATATATATATATAGAGCTCCTATGAACTTAAGTTCATAATGAATAGTGGTGCACCAACTTTTCTAACCACTCATCTTGCTTTGGGATGTGAAAGATATAAAGTTTCACTTTGAGATTTGTGCATCACAAATCTCAAGACAAATGAGTGGATAAAAAGTTGGTCTTGTCATATGAACAAGTTCATAAACCTCTCTATATATATATATATATATATATATATATATATATATATATATATATATATATATATATATATATATATATATATATATATATATATATATATATATATATATATATATATATAGACCTACACAAGTAATTAACTCTGGGACTTAGAGATGCTTCATCTGATACCCTACCCACCTACCCCACAAACCGACCCACTATAGAGATACATTTGACCAGAATTCATTTTGGCTATATCAGAAGTCGTGACAGTTGAAAAAATATTCAAAAACATCTCTCCCATTAATGGAGAAAATCCTAATCTAGATCCAAATGTTTATGCATTACTTGATTCAATTGTTAGATATTCTCATCTAAGAAAAAATTATGCATCAATGTTTGGAGAACAATAGTATTGATAGAATGCTCCTCATGTGAATAGGATGTTCTGACAATACATGACAGAGATAGGAGAAGAGCGTTGGATGCAAAGGTAGGACCCTTAACCTCTTGGTTTGAAACTGTAACTGAGCTACAGTTTGGATTGTAGGTTAAGGGATCATGAAGAGTGTCATAATGTACGTCTCCTAGTGTAGAATTAAATTGATTTAACGATTAGATTTTGAACTAAAAAAACTGGTTAACTTTATGCTCAGTTGCTCCCAAACAGAATTTTTCCTCTTAACTAACTTGTTTAGTAGGAGGGTTGGCAAAATGCCGTTACAACTTGGTATGTATAAGAAGAAGGAGGAGGAAAAAGAAGGGGAAAAAAAATCACACTTGGTATGTATAAGCAGTTATTAATTAGTAGGGAGTTGTAATCTTGGTATCCCACATGAGCCGAACATGATCCACAGGACTTTAAGTTGTGATCAGTGATCAATGATTCTCTGATTGGAAAGAGCAAAACTTTGCTTTCCACCCGAAATCTTCTAACTATTATTCTATGTATGTTTGGTTATTAATGATTATAAAGTGCCCTTCTCCACTCTACTTGTTTTGTAACATAGAAAATGAACTACTTCATCCCTTACTCATTGAAATCTTTGGAAAATAAGTGTGCAAGTAACCCCTCACATGCAACCCAACATGTCTTTTGACTCGCTCATAAGTTCCATGGGGTCCATTCAAATTAATTTTGAACCAAAAGAGATAATATATATATTACTCCTCCATGAGATTAAAACAAGGGTTATATAACCCGTTAAGTCATGCATATTTGCAAAACTATCCTCAAATCGATTACTCATTACATCCCAAATTGTTAACTTTAAATAAATAACCCTAAATTAACAAATCATCAATTTTGTTGAATATAGAGAGTAAAAATTTGACTATTATATTAACACTTTTATATTGTAATTAAAAATTAGCTTATCCAAGTTAATTTGTTTGTTTGAAAGGATTTTGCACAAAATTGATGATTTGGAAGGAGTTTTGCAAATGCTAAGATTTTTTGATAGTTTTGTTAGTATTCATGAGTTAAGAGGTATACATAAAGAAAACCAAAAGGATATTGATCAAAAAGTGCCATTGGCTTTATAAAGGCAATGTGGCTTGTGGAGCTTATCATTGATTTGGTTTAAATTGGAAGCACATGGTTTGGCAATGATAATCCTTAAACGTCCTTCTTAAATAACTAAATGTGTGACCTAGAACATGATCTGCATTCAAACTCCATTATAAATAATCTAGTCTAGTGTACCAAATCACTTGCTTCATAACTACCAAGTCCTTGAGACCTCAAATTGACCTTCAGATGCTTCTTATTCCTATTAACTGTTAAATCAAAAGGGAAAGAAAAGTTTCATATTATTCCATACGAAGGTGACATGAACTTATACATGTTAGACTCAACGTTCTAATGTGATCCTTTAATTGGAAAGTGGATCCTCTCTTATTTGGAAATGAAGATATAGCTTTGTAAATCACAACCTTCTATTCATATCTAGACTATTATAACTCATTGCAAATATACATGTCACAATACCTTCAATGATTTGCATCTCTTTAAAGTATAAATGTCAGTTATATGTGATTGAAGAAGTTGGACCCTCCATTATTAATACACAATGAGGAGGATCTGAATCTCTTTAATCAAACATAAAGATTTTATAGCATTAGGTTATATGATTATAAAATGGTCTTCCCTAGCTCAGATAAGTTCGTATACTGCAACTCTTAAATTATAAAAGAGATCTATGCAAAATAGGTTAAATGTTTTGAATTGGAAAGAAAATGTCTAACTAATTATGAAATGTAAAAAAAGTACATAATTATGATTATATTCTACTTAGATGCAGAGAACTATTTGTTTAAGTAAATTTGTAACCCTTAAAGGTTTTTTTTTTTTTTTTGATAGCATAGCTCGGAATTGAAACCAAGACCGTGGAAGCCATAATTGGAACACCCCAACCATCCAGATCACCCGTGATGGGTTTTATCTTTGACTTTCTTAAGTTGGAAATAATCGCAAAATTCACTTTTACCAAAAAAATGTATGTACATAGCTCAAAGAAACAATAAAAAATTAATGCCTCGCTAAAACAAACAAGTAAAATGGATTACTTATTTTAGGAGAGGGCAATTCATTTTCTCGACCGGTACAATGAATCTATGATTAGTTCTTATTCCAACTATCTCTTTTACATGACCCACTAAAATAATTTTTATGAACCACTTTGTATTCTATAAAGCTAGTTATTTATTTCTAAGAAACTACTAGTAGTTATTAGTATATTTAGAAAAAGGCATCTAAGGGAAGGAATGGCACATGCTAATGATTTGAGTTAAGCTATCTAATCATGTGACTACAATTGTTTTGAGATGAACTCTCCTCATCATTAGAAACTTCATTCCATCAAGGATTAATGATCAGAAGTTTAATGACCATTTGAACAACTCATTAGCCTTTTAATGATATAAACAATACAAACATTTGTTAATTATCCTAATAACTAAAACAAGGGCCCGAGTTCCACATGCCTTGCTACTTAGACAATAATTGGACCTAGAACAGAGCCAAGCTTATATACGGGTGGAAAATGTTGTCAAATTCAAGGCATACTTGATGTAACTCATTACGTAGTACAATTTAGGGGTTTTTCATAGAAATCACCTAAAATGGGGTGAGAATAAGAAAAACACCTTGAACTTTAATTAATATATAAATCATCTTTGAAGCGGGTCCGATAGCACTCAACTACCTTGACCCATATTCCAATGAGAAATGTTGATTGAAATTCCCGAAATGATTTAAAAATACACATTCAAAACACCTACAATGATCTTCAACTATCGTTTATGCAAATGCCCCTCATCCATGTTTGTTGTTTAAGAGCGTTTCAGGGGAATTTCAATTGAAAATTCACCAGAAAATAGGTCAAGGTCGGTCTGATTGCTATATGAACTCTTTTAGAGGTAGTTTTGCATTAATTGAATTTAAGAGATGGTTTTTATATTGTCAGCATATATTAAAGTTGATTTTCTCTGAAAACCCCTATCATTCACTTGTTTCTTGGTTAGGTGTGTACTTTTTCTTTTTCTCAATTGGCCAACATAGAAAGTCTAGCTATATCCTACATTTTTTTTATTTTCTTTCCTTAATACTAGTAGGCAAGATACTTTGTTACATTAGGTTTTGCTGCCCATTTGTTAGATTTTGGTCTCATACTATTCCAACTGCCTCCTACAAGGAGACAATATTGATCATCAAGATATTAGTTGCCTAATAAATCTCATATCGGCTTTATTTCTCTATATATATATGCATGTTGGACAAACCAACCTCTGACATTTTTCCATAAATTTCCATATATACATAGTGTGGTGTCCTAAATGATGCATCGCATCCTGTTCGGTAAACGTCAATTTGCCTTTACAACAATTTTTGATAGACTCCCGTGCCTACCATAAAGCAAAATATCTCTCTGATATTGTTTTTAAGGTAGTGTCGATTTGAAAAAATATTAGTGTTTTGATATTTCGCTTGCCGACTAATTGGTTCATGGAGATAATAATTAACAATGAAAGTGTAGTTAAATATAACTATAAATATTATTTTAACTACTGTCCCATACAGTTGTATTAACACTTTTTTTGGTCCAGTTTTAAATTTTTAATTTTTAATTTGCAACTGTGTTGTACTTAGGGGTGCATACGGTCCGAATATAGCTCAGATATGATACTTACCATATCCGTATTCACTTATCAATCACGGATCCCCATACAGATATGGATATGCATATGTAAGGAAAATTCATATCCATATCCACTAATGTTGGATAGAGATACAAATATGCATGCAAATATATAAGTGGATGTACATGCAAATACAAAACGGATATGAAAAACTAGATAATATTAAAAATATATATATAGTTCATTTGATACAAGAGAGTTCATTAATATGTTTGTTATATCGAAAATTTAAGATTAAATATCTTAATCATCAAAATTAATCTCAAATCCATTAATCTAAGGAATAAAACTGTTGCAATAGTATATGGCCAATATATATGGAGATATTTCAGATTCGTATATGGATATTTCACTACATAGCCGTATTCATAACCATATCATATCAGTTGTAGATTTCAATAACCATGCCTATGTCCTAACAAATATAGATGCATATATTTCCTCAGAGACGGATATTTTTATGCACCCCTAGTTGTACTTGGAAGCGTTTGTTGTGGGTATAATGTTTTTGGAATTCTATTAGAGATTTTGTGCAATTGAAGTAGTAACATAAACCTTGTCTGCATTTCAATGAGTTACAACTGTGACCTGCCTAAAACTGCATAAATAGTCAGTTACAGCTGAAGGTCATTCTGCAAGTGCAGTTCTAACAGTATTTATATATGAGTTGCAGTAAAACAAACAAATAAAAGACTAACCAAAAAAAAATTCTCAGCTACATACAACAGTTGTACTTACAAATAGATAATTAGTCATTAGCCATAAGATATCTTGCGACCTACTATACCATCAGTCCAAATCATTAGTTGACCACTAATTAAAGCCAAGAAAACCAATCCAGGGACCTATCTGTCATTTCTTAGATATGCAAGGGCAATAGTACCCCCTTTCTCCCCCTATATAAACCCCACCCCTGTCTCATTCCCACCCAAAACTACAACCTCAAACTCCCCCCTCTCTACCTCTTCAATAAAAAAAAAAACATGAACTTCTCATGTCCCTTCTCCTCCTCCTCCTCCTCCACCTCCCAGACCACCAAATCCAAACGTAAACCCCAGCAAGACTCCAAAACTGTAAACAACAACAGCGGCAGCAGTAGCAGCAGTGGCAGTAGCAGCAGCAGTAGCGGTAGCACCCGGTACCTGGGGGTGCGTCGTCGCCCCTGGGGCCGGTACGCTGCGGAAATACGTGATCCGGCCACCAAGGAGCGCCACTGGCTCGGCACGTTCGACACGGCCGAGGAGGCCGCCGTGGCCTACGACCGCGCCGCCCGCAACCTCCGCGGGCCCCGCGCCCGCACCAACTTCGCTTTCCCCGACCTCCCCCCGGGCTCCTCCCTCACCCCCTTCCTCTCCCCCGACGTCCAGAACTACCCCCACTGCCCCTTCTACATGACCACCGCCGCGGCGGCGGGCCCCGCCGCTGACGTCAGCAGCCCTGGGCTCCCCTCGGTCACATTGCTGCCTGCGAATATGGGGTGCCAGCCTCCCGCGACGGCGGTTCCGGCTGAGGTGGAGGCGCCGGTGGCGGAGGGGGCGGCGGCGCCGGCGTGGATGGATGCGGCTGAGTTTGGCGCGTACGCGGGTGAGTCGCATGGGATATATTTTGAGGAGGGGTACGTGCACAGCCCACTGTTTGGGCCGATGCCTTCGGTGGATGAGGACGTTAATGGGTTATCGGATGGGTTTAGACTTGACGGGCCGGGTTCTGGTACGGGTCCGGGGTGGTTTTTTTGAGTTTCTTTTATGCTGGGGTTTGTTTTTGTGAGCGTGGGTTTGGTTTTGGGTGTTGTTGTGTAAAGGTTTTTTTTCCCCCCTTTCTAATTCCTTTTGAGATTTGCGTTTTGGGTTTTTGTTTGGAAATTTAGATGGAATTTGGGGGAAGAGCTAGCTGGCCCAAGTGAGGGACCCAAGCCTTTCTCATATGTATAGGAGAGCTTTTTTACTTGGGTTTTTTTTTGTTTGCTTCTTAGTCTTTGGCACCTGAGACGCATGTTATGATGAGTTACGAAAAGTCTATACTTACGCTTTCTTTTCTTTTCCTTTTTTAATGTTTTTGTTCAAAAAATAAAAATAAAAACAAAAATAAATAAGGCAACACGATCGAGTAGATTTAGTAACTAACAACGAAACTGTAATTGTGTATAAAAACACCACAACAAGACGCAGCAAACATCTTTTAGAATATTCGTGCACCGATACAAGGGTCGGGACCATGCTCATCAGTACTATTAGTTCAGTATCATTAATGAACAAACATCTTATAGAAAATTCGTGCATCGATTCAAGGGTCGGGACCATGCTCACCAGTACCATTGGTTCAGTATCATTAATGCAATAGAATGGACGAAACGAACTCTTTCTCTTTTTGTGTGCATTCATGCACAAAAAGTCCCATGCGGTCAAATCTTTACTAGAATACCCATCCACCTTTGAATAAGGATTTCCTTTGACAAGCATCTCAGTTATTTTAGCCGGAAGAGGTCGATCTCTCCATTAAGATCATCTACATTTCACTCCTTAATAATGCAAAGTGATTGCTTTCTGTCCACCTTGAATCATGCAGTAAACTCATGTTAAATATGAGAACTTGCAATATACCTTTTTTTTTCAACATTTATAACATTTATATACTAATTGTTTGACGGAAACAAAGCTAAAATATGTCTAATGATAAATAGAGGTCGTAATGGGCCGGCCCTGCAGACCAGTGCTTCATTGGCCGTATTTTTGTAAGCCATGGCACAAATACAAAAGAACTCTCTGAAGAATGTTGGCCTCCAGGCCTGAAGTGGGCCTGGAACAGGCCTAAGCCACAATTTGTCTTAAGGTTGGATTTTGCCCAAAAAAAAAAAAAAAGTTTTTACACGTAGAAACCACCTCTACTTTTATCCAAATTGATAGATAGCATCTTTTACTTTGTTTTATGGAAATCACCTTTAATTGCTGTTATAGTTGCAATGCCACATTTTAACCATTTTTTGATTGAAAAAGACCCTCAATACCCATAGTACCCTCACTTCTCCTCCTCCTCCGGAACCTACCTCTAGCGAGCTGTGATGGCAACGAGTTGAGGAGAGTGAGAGGGTGGGTGAGCGGGAGAGGGGCGAGGAAAGTTGGCCAGAGAAGTTGTTGCATGTGAGGAAGAGGAAGTAGAGGGAGGAGAGAAGGGAAAGATTGAAGAGATGGCTGGAGGAGTTGGATTTGAGGCTGAGGATGCGTAGGGGAGAGATTGGAGAGATGGCTGGAGAAGGAGTAGGATTTGAGGCTGAGACCGCGAGGGGAAGTGATGAGAGTGAGAAGATGAGGGGGAGGAGGAGGAGGAGTGAGGGTTACGGATTGTAAACTTGGTATTGAAGAGAACTTCTCATTGAATATTGTTTGGGTAAATTACAAACTATTTATACACAAATTTACACAATATAATATGAGCTAAACGGTAGGTAGATACTGTAACAATAGGCGGTGGGCACTGTAGTCGTAGGTCGGTATAGGCCGTGGGCACTGTAGTCATAGGTCGGTATAGGCGGTGGGCACTGTAGCCGATGACTTTAACAGCCGGAGAGGTATGACTTTAACATGAATATTAGAGATCAGTTTTAACTGTTGGGGCCAAAATGTGTGACACTGCAATCATAACGGCAGTTAAAGGTGGTTTCCTTAAAAATAAGAAAAAAGTGAAAGATGATAATTATTAATTTGGGTAAAAGAAAAGATAGTTTCTACGTTAAAAAATAAAGTAAAAAATTAGTACACATGCTTTTTACCTTGATTTAGAGGATCTCTATCCATTTTAACAACAAAGATGCTTAGTAACGAATAAGCTGCTGCGCTGCTAAGTAAAAACATCAGCCAACAACAAAATCTACTCACAGTTATGCGCAGCATCATGCATGTTGACAGAATTTGGTAAGCATAGCACAATCAAATTTGGTGTGAATAAAAAGGAAAGTAGTGCTTTTGCGTGCTGGAAACATCTAACTGCGAATTTTGAAGATTCCAAGCCCCTCCATCAAAGCCAAAAAACGTACGATGGCACCTCCCAAGTGCTTTTCAAGCAATCTCAGACCTACAGTAACACAGTGTAAGCAAGAAGATGGCGATGGCATCTCCCAAGTGCTTTTCAAGCAATCTCAGACCTACAGTAACACAGTGTAAGCAAGAAGATGGCGAAAGAGAAAACGAAAGAAAGCAGTCGATCTCGACAGAAAAGAGCAACACCGTTAACTCTTGACGGCTCAGACTTAAAGTGTCGCAGTGTAAGCAAGAAGATGGCGAAAGAGAGAACGAAAGAAAGCAGTCGATCACGACAGAAAAGAACTACACCGTTAACTCTTGACGACTCAGAATTAAAGTGTCGCAGTAAAAGCGACTGCAAAAACCTCGTATCAACGGTCTCCTCTTCTAATTTCGGCGGTCACTTTTGACAGTCATTTCACCGATATCAGATACCTTGACCCCCCCTCTCCCCCCACCTCGGCGTATCTGATGCCTTGCCTTTTCTTACTGTCTTGTGACTTTGGGCCCCCTACCTCTTAAATTCTTAGCTCTCCCAAGTTTATGTTCTTCCACTTTTCTATATTTAGGCTCTCAGGCACCCTTCTTTTGTATATGTAATTGTCTGTGTAAAAGGAAAATTTTGGGAACAGTATGGAGAACCAGCCAAACCAGCCACTGCCCGCTGGCCGACAATGGTTCCGGCTAGCTTCCCTGGCGCGAAGGGAGGCATTGGGCCAAGGCCCATCCCAGGGCCCGGCCACCGCCACTCCTGGGCCCGCTGCTCCTGCTCCAGCTCTTGGACCCGCTGCTCCTGCTCTGGCTTCTCGGCCGACCCAGGCTGCTGCACCGAGAATTCCACTTGGACGACTCGGGTCATTTACACTTCAACCCCAGCTTCCTCAGCAACCGACACAGCAAGTTCAGCAAGAACCCCAACAGCCGCCTACACCTGAGGTCTCAAAATCACCGACACCGCCATCTCCAAGATCTAGGATCCCATCACGGGCGACAACACCACCTCCACCACCGGAATCTCTCAAAGTCATCAAACAATCATTGCCAACCCCACCAGAGTCCCCCACAATCCGGAAGCTGAAGCCGATTAAGGCTCCACCGCCGTATCCTGAACCTGAACCCAATCCCCAGACGGCGCCCAGCCCAAGTACTAAGTTTACGCAACAAGAGAACAGCAATCGTAGTGTCAAGGCCATTGCTGATGTCAATGGAAAACCACCAGCGAACGGAAATCAATCCCATACCGACACAAGAGCCTTGCCTCCATCCCTCGACAAGAGGGAAACCACAAACAACGGAGTTGGAATGACCACAGCGTTGAAGAAAAAGGATGATTACGGTGAAATGAAGGTCATATCAATGGCAGGAGAGAACATGGGAGCTTACATGGAGCTGGGATCTTCGCGTCACCTCAACAGGAAGCAGCTGCATGGATATTCTCTGCAAAATCAAACCAAGGGCAATGAATCACATAATGAAGAAGTAACGTCTGAGCAAAAGAAGAAAGATAAAGGGAAAAGCTCAACGGCTGAAGGTAAGCCCATGGTAGCTGTGGTGAACAGCAATGTGCAGAGTGTCAACAACTCTATTCTCTTCAGGAGCTCCTGCACTGAGAAGAGCCCCGGCGTCCGCATGACTATTGTCCGCGGCCAGCGACAGCCCAAGCTTAAAAGCACCCATCATCAGTGAAAAAGACAACCCACCTGCAGCAAAATCTCCCACCCTAACGAAAATCCTATTGTCACTTCCTCCCTTCAGCTCTTGCTTCCTTCGGATGAGTATTTTCAACTAAAGTGTTATTTCCCTACCATATTAAATTTAAAATTACAGACCAGTGATGTTATTTGCATATTATAGTGTGTTACTATCTGTATGCAAGTTATATTGTAATTGCATTCATAGTTTGATCTTTCTTGATGGTTGTTCACAAAGGCAGTCTTATGTTATTCTTATGATCATTGAAGGGGCCAATACCGTGGGATATTTATACATACAAATACCGTGGGATATTTAGCAAAGTATATGAGAGGGAAACTCTTACAACAAAGGAAAACTATGATAACAATAAAATCCTATGAAAAGAAACTATTATATTAACTTCCCTTCAAACTCACGGTAGATCAAGAACGTAGAGTTCGGATAGTAATGAGCCTGAATACAGGAGTTGGAGCCTGCGAGAGACGACGAAGATTCAACAGAGACATAAAACTCAGTGGCAACAAAATTGATGACGAAAGATAGAAATCCAAGGACATTCCATAGGGCCTTGACTAATCTCCCCTTTCCTCTAAAAGTATCCGGAAAAGAAATCATACACTAAATGATACGTCTCTGAACGTGAACTGAATCCATCAACAGTGCTCGCCTTACTAACGTGGTAAAGTAAGCATCTCTCTTTCTCTGCATCGTCTGCAGACCTCTGTTCGACATGCTTTTTAAGGGACGTTTTAAACAGATGAGGAAAAACAAATCCTAATTCTACCGAAGATCAAATACCATGAAAAATTAAGTCTTGTCGCGTTATAAAATCAAATCTACTAATCCTTCTAAATCTTATCTCGTCTTAACAAATTCCTAACTAGACTAGATATCTATCACATTAAAAAAAAAAAATTCAGCCATTAGTGTGAACATGAACCGAATCCTGCAAGAGCATTTGCCTTGGTAATGTGGTAAAGTACGCAGATCTCATGTGGTAGCAGCAGAAGCTGAGGACGCCGGACTGCCATTCTGCTGACCAAGACTTCCAGCTGCCGCATAATCATTCACCATACGAAAACTTAGCCTAGAACTGACCTTACTACCACTGGGAAGACTGTTTTTTTTTTTTTACCAAGTTACCAACTTACGCGGTTATTAATGGCAGTAAGGTCCTTCGATGGGCTCTTATATGCCCACAAACGCATAGCAACATTTGGAACTAGGTGAAAGCAAAGCATCCTTCGTTTTGGAAAAAGGTATTTGGTTAACATGATACTGTGATAGATAAGAGTAAGCCCAGCAAACTTGAACACAACAAAAACAAAGCCTTTATCCCAAATTTCGGTGGTCAGCTACATAAATCATATTTTCCCATTCATTTCTATTGAGGGTTCATCTCCCGCGTATTTGGCTAAAGCATGCAAGCTACATACTTTTGAAGAATTGTTAGAATTTTTCAAAATAATGGGAACCTGGTAAATTATGTTCTTAGTAGGTGACACCATCGCTAAGCTCCCCAAAAAAATAATATAACACGCCCCCAAACGGGCCAAACCCCCACCCTCTTTAGCATACTTTATTCTCATTCAAGCTTCCCTTCTCTCTGATCATCCTTCTTTTATCTAATCAACACATCTTTCTTCATCTAGCAATCTCTGCACAAGTACTAATTGTATCCTATCCGTAACTTAAAGAGTCTTTTCTACTAGATCTGTAGTCTATCAAAATTTAATATACGAAATATACTCCTCTTTCAAACCTTTATAATTACCAGCTCAGCTGAGCTCTTAATATGGAAGTTATAGTGACAAATATTCCATAATAACTTTAGAGGAAGCTCCAACTCAAACAACAATAGATTATACAAACTCGAAAGCAGGATTGAGTTGTATCCGCTAAACAACTGGATTAACCACTGCTATGTGAATCAAAGCAATTTAAGCGTTTTCTAACAGCTCTATAACATAGTCATTCAGGGCATGTAACAGCAACACACACATTTCAATAGAAGGTATACTGATTTAGGAAGCTGACCTCAAGTCTCGTCGCCAATCAGAACTATACAGTCTGGTGAGCACAGGGCCAGCCTTAAGCGAAAACTGTGCCATCTCTTAAGGAAATACATACTATTGCCATCAAAACAACTAATGACTGTTTTAAAAATTTTAAAAAAAAATCAGTAAAGGTATACTTGAGATAGGAAGCTCCCGAAACCTTTGACACTTTGCAGTCTGTACAAGATGAGTGTGAATCCTTTCATTCATTCCCTGTAATTCAAGAAAAAAAGGAAAAGAAAACAAAAAAATAATGCTTCCAACTCATTCGGTTTATGATAGTTTCTCAAGATTTGACCATCAGATAAAGTTCCAAGATTGTAAGAAGCATTACGCTAGGAATTATCACAATTCACCATCTGATAACACCATCACCAGCTTGTAATAACATATCCAGGACAAAAGACCGCTGGCAGGTGCATAAAAGCAAATGAAAGGAAATACAGTAATTGTAGAAGTAGTTAACCCTAATAATTGATCCAAAATGATATCGATGTGCAAGCAGATTTGACAGAAGGCCTGTTCATCAAATCTACAGACACAGCATGAAGTTCTAGCATTACAAATTACCCTACCAATTACCACAAAAACATGCTGACATCGATACATGCACCTTTGAACATTGCCTTCATATTAAATAATTCAAAAGGACCAAAGTTGTAAAATACTTCATTTATCTTATATTCACTCAATCGCTGCCAGGTGCCTCCTGGTCCTGCATGTTCTCCCTCCGCCTCTCAAAGTTTCTAGATTTGGGCCTGTCATCACTTGGTGACCTCTCAGTAGTCCACCTATTGCCTGGCATCCACTCCTCGTGATATTTAGGGTCATAAGGAACAGCTTCTCCGTTGATAAATGGTTCTCCTGAAGAAGAGACAATTAAGAAAAATAGCAGTTAGATGTATACGATCCTCAGCAAAAAGCTACGGTTGATAGAATGATCCACCAATAGTGAAAGTTGAACATGAAAGAGAGGTAATATAACAAACCAGTCGCACAACAGAGGATGTCATTAAGCTAAAAGTAGTAAACAGACAACATAACCAAATATTCTTCAAGATGAAGAAATAAAAAAAACATATCAAGATTTCAAATGTGAACCCCCTATGCGATCAGGATGCTCCTCTGAGCAAAAGATGCAAATATTATATAGTACATGATAGAAAACAAGTCCCCACCAAAAGGGAGGAAAAGAGAAAACATACACACGATAATGACAAGCCACATAGTTTCTCAATTCAAAGCATAATTGATTCCGTTAAAGCCCATCCCACAAAATTATTCGAATATATGTAGCAACAATTTCTATAAATTTTTCTCGGAGAATCACAAAATGCAACTCCTGCACTGAATATAGTATCGTTTTCAAACTAAGAAACCAGGTCTACTTATTTATTAAGGTTGTAGCAGCTGTTCGAAACAATGAAAGGAAATCTTAAGTTTGTAAATGAAAGTAACATTGCTATAGTGTATACTAAAACAATAAGACTATAGCCTACTTTAGAAGAAACAAATACGACAAAAAATCATCAAATCATAGAAGATATGTTTTAAGAAGATTTAATTATTACCCCCGTATTCTCTCGTCCTCACGTCCAAGTATGAATCAGGGAGAGCCCAGCGGACCCCGGGCACCGCTGCAAGGAATTAACGAAGAAAATATACCAACATACAAATTCAAATATCGAATAAAGGACAACTCAAGCAAAATGGAGACGCAAAAATGAGACAGAACTCAACCTTCAATCTTCTTAGCTACTTCCTGCGAAACCACCGCACCAAAAGCAAAATAGTGCCTTGTCGACACCGAATAGATTAACATCCTTGCTTCTTGCTCGCTGCGACATAACACTAGTTAAAATCGATATCTGTAGTGCTGTAGTGTAAACTATGCGTAAAATTCCTGGATCTTTTGGAACGATCGCCACACATCTATTCTTGATCTTCGAACTTATTTTAGATTAAACTATTTAACATTAAATCCAACTCGAAACTAAATTTTTAATCCAAAAACTTAAACTATGAAAATCTTTAGTCCAAACCTGCCGACAACTTGAGCTAGGGTTTTGATGTAAAAATCAATGATCTCTTCTCGCGTAGCAGTGGGCTCCGGGTGCTTCGTGACGACGAGCCAGTGCTCGAAATCGCAGCCATCGAGGAGGATCCCGCCATCTGGCACCGGATTGGTCGTACGGCGAGTGGAGAGGCATCGGAGTTGGCCGCCGACGGCGATGGAGGCGGCGGATGGGCGGCGGGGGACGTCGCGGGCGGCGATGAGAGGGCGGAGGAGGGAGGGGGATCGTTTGGGGACGAGGAATCGGCGGAGGTTGAAAGCTAGGGTTCTACCCGCCATTTTTTTGGAGAGATTGGGGGTTTTTGGGAGTAGGGTTTTTCTGACCGAGGAGACTCGGGAAAGATGATGGGATATTTATTGCAAAAATATTTTTTGCATTTTAGCCCCCAAGATTGAAATTAGCAGCCCAACAACAAAAGCAATCAAAATTAGATGTTATTACGAAAATTTTGTTCAAATAATTTAATTATGGAAAATTTGAAAATAGTTAGAAATACTGATAATTAATTAAACATGTGGTGATCGTAAATGCTGCAGTTATTGCATACATAAATATTTTGTGTGCAGCTTTGTAAAATTAATTCAAATTTATCGTTTGAATACGTGCATTTTATTATAGAAAGTATATACTTTAAAATATAAATATAATGTTGATTCGTCGCAAAGTTATTGGAGTTGTTATGTTAATTTGCATGAATATGTATTTTCTTTGCAAAGCTAATGTTTGTTTATATGAAATTATAGCGCATGATCTATCTTTTATGAGTTGGAATCCACAGCCTTAATGACATGATATTTTAAAATTTTCAATTAATGCAAGGACTTCTACCTTTTATTACATACAACTTTTGATTGTAGCAAATTAATTCAACAGAATTTCTACAAAACTTGAAACCATTAACATTTCCAACTAATATTACTGTTAACCAGTTACCAAAAAGAAAGTTGGCTGAAGTGCTTGTTGCTATAGCGTTATTAATTTCTAGCCAAGCAAACACCCGCATGGTGATGTTGCGCAATTATATATACTAGTTTTTATGCACGTGCAATACATGTGGTTAAATATCATAATTATTTTATTTTTAATTTTTTTCCTTAGTATAATTCAGTAAGATTCAATTTGAGTTGAAATCTCTAAATCTTGATTATTGCAATTGCCATAATTTTTATTTAAATATTTAAAAATTTGATGAAACAAATTTGTGTGTTAAATGGGGATCAATATATTTTTATATAGTTGCATACTATCACTTTTCAGTTTGTACATATCAAATTTCATGTGGCATACTTGTTTATCGGATCATCGATCTCCAATTTGTTTATCTTAGTCATTAAATATAATGTTAAATTTGAAGAAAAATACAATAATCTGTTCTTAATGTGTTTAAAAAGATATAAATAAATTTCCATAAAGAGAGCTTGACCGAAAAATAATAAATAGTAAGTTGGTTTGTATAAGCTCGTTTTGCCACCAAATCACAAGAGATACAAATATAAAAGCAATCTATGATGTATAATAAGATGATTAATCTAGAAATGGGCTTAAATAACATAGAAGAAAAGCATGACATTGACGGTTTATTGAAAAAGGATTTACTATATTTTGTTCATAATTATTGATAGATTTAAAAACCATAAACTAAAGATTATTGGTAACTGTAAGCATAATTTTATATGATTAAAGCATGCAAATAAGCATATAAAAATACTTAAAATTTTGCATGAAAATCCTTCTAAAGATTCCTAATTTACTCAAACAATTAACCTATTCTATAAAATATTCAAAAAATATATTGTCCTTTATTCCTTCTATTTAATTTTTTGATTAAGCTGAGATTAATCCTTCTCCACCTTTATCATTTTCCTGGATAATTCCGAGTAATGTCTTCATCATCTTGTCGATTGTTACATCAGGTTGGAACTAGATTTCTTGTGCTATTATCTTTCCTTGTGCTCATTCATCATTTGTCTTTATTTATTTCTTGCAATTATTACTGCAAGAATGAGTCATTTCCACAAAAGTAATTTGTTAAGAAAATTGGTTTTAAATTATTTTATAAAAGGCTATAGTAATAAGGGCAAAATTACTTAAAGTTGTAACTATTGTTAGTGTATAAGGCATTATGTTTATATCACTACTTAATTGGCTAAAATACTGGATTAGTCTAAAAAGTGACACCCCTTTACCAGTTTAGCCTAAAAAATTATGTCGGCGACAGTTTAGCCTAAAAAGTGACAAATACGATGATAAATAGATATTTTCGGTGCTGGAGATAATTTTTAAGCGAAAATTAACTGATTTTTTGCATATAGAACCCACACTCTCCCATATTTTCGGATTTATCTCCTCAAGTTCTAAAATATGTATAAAAAACTCCTCTCCACCCCCAAACCATCCCCTGCCTCCTTCCTCCCACCACCTCCTCCATTCTTTTCTCATATCGATCCTCAACCTCCCCTCCTCTCTCCCACTCTCTTTCTCCCCCCCTCCCCCCCTTCACATATCCTCCCTATTACTTCCTCCTTCCCTCTTTCTCCAAACTCACCTTTTCTTAACTTTTTTCACTTCTCTCTTCCTTGTCCTCCTTTCTCTCTCTCCCCTCTCATTCACTCTCTCCTAATGCTTCAAGTAGAATATTTGATGTTGGGTTCTGAGAAAGAAAGAGATGAGAAGATTGAGTTTTTTATGATTGGAGGGTGAAGAGGGAGTGGGCAGAGCAAGGAGGGAGAGGGAGTGGGAGTGGGAGAGACGAAGAGGAGAAGGAGGTTGGGTGTTTGATAGAATGCTTGATATTGGGTCTAAGAGAGAAAGAGGAGGAGGTTGGATTTTTTTTTAAATGATTGGAGGGTAAAGAGGGAGTGGGCGGAGCAAGGAGAGAGAGAGAGAGGGAATAGGAGAGAGGAGGCGAGGTTGGGGATTGGGAGGAGAAGAGAATGAAGGAGATGGTGGTAAGGAGAAGGTAAGAATGAGTATGGAAAAGGATAGAGAAGGTGTGGGTGAGAGGACGGAAAGTTGGGGATTGGAGGAGAAGAGAATGGAGGAGATGGTGGGAAGAAGGAAGGAGGAGATCGCGGGAAGGGAGAGTTTTTTTTACAAAATTTAGAAATTTTTCTAAGGGGTTAATCTGAAATATATGGGAGAGTGAGGGGTCTATATGCAAAAATTACTTAATTTTTTGCTTAAAAAATATCTCCGTCACTAGAATTGCCTATTTGTCATCGTACTTATCACTTTTTAGGCTAAATTATCACCGACGTTATTTTTATAGCGGATGTGCTTTATTGTAACATCTATATAAACTCATGTAATTGTACATAATGATCATGAAATGTGATCAACATTCTTCACTGCTCTCCATTTCTGATATGGTTTCAAAGCATTAGCTAATTTTTTAAGTCTTTCATGACTAGGGCGGCAACGGATCGATCGCTCATCCCGCGGCCGGAGCGCGTCTCGATGTGGGCGAGCCAACTCGTGGCTCGCAGCAGGACTACCAGGGCATCTCTGATCGCTTGTTTTCGAGCCTGGAGCATGACCCAGCTCGCTCGCGAGTCGAGAACAGGCAGGACGGGCCATAGCACATGCTGACCCACTTAGTCCACGTAAAAGTTTTTACTTTTATTTTTTTATTTTGCATTATTTATTTTATTATCTTTTAAGTATTGTTGGCACTTAAAAATTTATGTTTAAATAAGAAACAAACAATTTGACCATTATAAGCAATAACAAATAATTTTATTAATAGTTCTATGAACATCCGGACAAATAGTTTTATTAATAGTTCGATAAAGTTAGCTAAGTTATGTCAATTTTTTAAAATATGGAACTTTTTAATTGCCTATGCTCAATTTTCAGTTCAACTAGTTCACAAAATATATATTCCTATGTTGATAAAACTATTATCATAATTGAGAAGAATAATAACGTAAAATTGTAGGCATGATGGGCCGGGATGACCGGATCAGCCCACCTATAAGTGGACCCAGCTCGCTCAATGGGCCAAGAGGGTTGAGTGGGATATTAGCCCACATGGGTCGAGGGCCAACCCACCGCTGCCCACTCAACAAGCAGGCTGAGACTATCTCGTCCCGCCACCGAGCCAAGTCAGGCCGGGACGAAATGCATGCCAAGCCAACTCGGCCCAGTGCCCACCCTTATCCGCGACATTATTTGTAGGGGTGGGCGCGGGTCGCCTGCTTCGCCCCATGACCTCCGCCGAAGTTCAAGGTCGGGCGGTCCAACCCGATACCGCTGGGTCTGGACTGGACCTACCGACGTGACTGCCAGGGGTGGGTCAGCCTGCCTCGGCCACCCACCTGGGTCGTGGGTCGTCTGGGTTTTTATTTTTTCTTTTTAAATTTTAATTTATAAACTATATTGACTTTGTATTTGTATCTATTAAATTATATTTAAATTATTTCTTTTCGATTTTACTCTATGTTTATATATATATATATATATATATATATATATATATATATATATATATATATATATATATATATATATATATATATATATATATATATATATATATATATATATATATATATATATATATATATATATATATATATATATATATATATATATATATATAGTAGTTGACTACAATCCACTTAAGTGGATAAGCAAAAGTGTCCTCCTAACTTTTTCTCCCTTGGATTTCCCTTTTCTTTTTAAATTTTAATTTATAAACTATATTGACTTTGTATTTGTATCTATTAAATTATATTTAAATTATTTCTTTTCGATTTTACTCTATGTTTATATATATATATATATATATATATATATATATATATATATATATATATATATATATATATAGAGACACACACACACGCAGCCAGACACACGATGACACATATTGTATAAAGATAAAACATCACAAACACAAAGATATACGTGGTTTGGACTTCGATGGAACACCTACGTCCACGGGAAGTTAATAACTTTCCTTTAGTTTAAATTTAAATTACAAATATAAAAGGAAAAATAAAAAAAAAGTTAAAATTTAAATACCTGAGCCGGGTCGTTGGTGGGCCGGGTTACGATGGGCCGGGTCAAGTTCTCTCATCCCGAGTTTAGAGCTAGACCCGGCCCGACCAGTGACCCGCATATATCACAGGCCAGGTCGGACCCGGCCTACTCCGGGTCAGGCCTGGTCGTGACCCATGCTAGGGTGGGTCGGGTCAGCCCGCGGGTCGACCCGGCCCGTGCCCAACCCTAATTGTTTGATCTCACCCACATTAATCATTGTTGTCCGATCAACACTGTCATCACCTACACTTCCAACAGTTCCGGTCCAATCAAGGATTCAAAAAGCAGCAAGCGGTGTGAGGCCCAATCCTCAAAATCTATTATCTAGACCATAGATCACCATATCATTTGGTTTTAGCCGTTGCTTTGTCGATCATCTCTGTTTTCAGTTTTCTATCTCTGAAACAAAAACTAGCTAGTTTCATATAACTCTCTTTATAAAAGTCTATTAAAATAATTTTTAGTGACTCATGGTGATTACTAAAGTTTTTTTTAATGAGGATTCTCCATAGACTGGAGGATACAACTGCATTAATCAACTAATCAGCATTCAGAAAATAGTGAACTCCTGAGCAACTGTTTGAGCCAATCACTCGCATTATTTACTTGTCTCCCAATCCTCGTTAGCTAATGCGCCACTTTGTTTGCATCGCGTGACACATAAACTAATTAGAGGCGAACCACATAGCAACCAATTTTCCTTTGCTTCCTCTAGAGGAGACCCAAAATGATGGAGATCAAAGTTATTATTTTGCAATAACAAAACAATTCCCTTGCAAATTCAACTCCATAAAGGAAATAGGAATCCCAGCATCTCTTGCAAACTAAATTCCCTTTATGATTGCAATAACTTCAATATGCTCAGCAGACACCCCGCCCACATATGGCATCACAAAAGCCTCAAGTTTTGAATTACTCCTCCTATACCTGAAACCCCAGAGCTACTTTTGAACCCTCCATTCATATTTAATTTATTTTGATTTATTAGAGGAGGAGATCACCTCGACCTTCTATAAATATCATATCAGCATGCGAGTTACCACGTACAATCTATGATTGCTGAAGACTCGGGTGATTTTGAATAGTTCCTGAGCACCTTTACTTTCACCCATGTTTTGACCCATAAGCCTCAGAAATCCGAATTTACTTTAAACATATAAAACCCTTCTATTTGAGAGAGGCCTTTCTCTCTTGCTCAACAAGAAAACTCTCGAGGATAGAGATAAGGGAGATTGGATATGAAACCAAAGGGATAAGAGCCCTCTGTGTGTGTGTGTGTGTGTGTGGGGTTAAAACTCTGATATTTCACTTCATACTAGTACTAGTATACATAAGACCACATTCTACCATATATAAATATTTAGTGATCATTATCCGTATCCTAATAAAAATGCATATGGTCCATGGATATATATGCGGATACAAATATTTTTTGCACTCCTAATGGCAAGTGTTCCTTCACGTTTTTTCAAAATCGCTTCAAATATTTGAAACATAATTCAAATATTAATGGCTTAAAAGCATTTTAGTAAAACAAAACCCACCTTTGTAACAATGTTTTCTAGGGAGATAATATTTTTTTCCCCATTGAGTAACAACTCTATATACCAAATTGATTTTATATAGGGATTAAGGAATATGAGGTGGCGGCTCATTTAGTAAAATGAGCTCCCACCCACTTACATGTGAGCCCCACCCATCACATCGCGATATGATGGGTAGGGTAGGGCTCACATGTGAATGGTAGTTATTTTACAAAAATGAGCCGCCACCCTATATACATCATTTCCATATATATATATATATATATATATATATATATATATATATATATATATATATATATATATATATATATATATATATATATATATATATATATAAAAGGAATATGAGGTGGCGGCTCATTTAGTAAAATGAGCTACCCAATTAATGAGTATAGTCTTTAGGCCCACCTAGTTGTCACATTCATTGAGTGTGGGGTATTGTGTAAGTGTGTGGTAGCTCACTTTCTTAAATGAGTCTTGAGCTCATATTCCTTAATCCCTATATATATATATATATATATATATATATATATATATATATATATATATATATATATATATATATATATATATATATATATATATATATGGTTTTAACACATTGGTTCCTTAAACCTTCCATAATTGATAGTAGTCCTTCAAATCAATAGAACTACCGATAGGTCCCTCAAATCATGAGGCATGAGGGATCTTGTTATTTAGCCCCTCTAGTTAGCTGATACTAGTCAATGAGGGAAATATTCCCTCAAATCTAACTTTTTACAAGATAGTTCCAGTTAAATTTGCAGTTATGTTCATTAGCCCATTTCATATTAACAGGTTTAAACAAAAAAAAGCGCAAGCTAAAACAAAAGCCCACATCCTTCATCTTCTCCGATGATAGAATTTCTCTCACCCATATCTCATCTTCCTCGAGGTCTTCTTCCCTCAAAATCGATCACTATGCGGGTATTTCCGTAATTGCTCGTGTTGCTTAAGAACTAATCTAACCATGGTGTTCAAATTTAACCGCAAAACTAATAGAAGGACCAAGGTACAAGAATTTATAGTGTTAAGGGCTTATTACCAATTTTATTTATTAGTAGCATACTGAATTAACTTACTAAAAAGTAAAAGTCAATTTAAATTTCTAACAATAAAGTCAAATGGGATCAAATATTAAAAGGCCAAAATTATGCTACTTTATGAATCTGATTGTGCTCAGCTGGTAGCAATGGTGAATATGAGAGAAATGATGAGCTACATTGGACATATCATTAAAGACATCATTATCGAGCTACAAAGCTTCCAAGGGTGAAAAATCAAGCATGCTCGTAGAAGATGTAACCAGGTTGCCCATGAAGTAGCTCAAATGGCAAAAAATCTTAATGATGCTACTGTATGGATAGAGGATGTACCTACAAATATTCATTCTTTTGTGTTGAGGGATATCTCGTATGTAATCTTTGGGGTTGTTCCATTCTTAATGAAAATATTTTCTTGATAAAAAAGAGCAAAATTATAACACTAGAAATCGGAAAAAATATTGAGTGCATATTCATTAAGTAGTGTAGTTTTATAATATTATATTTTTATTTTAATTTAAACCCGCAAAACTAATAGAAGGACCAAGGTACAAGAATTTATAGTGTTAAGGGCTTATTACCAATTTTATTTATTAGTAGCATACTGAATTAACTTACTAAAAGTAAAAGTCAATTTAAATTTCTAACAATAAAGTCAAATGGGATCAAATATTAAAAGGCCAAAATTATGCTACTTTATGAATCTGATTGTGCTCAGCTGGTAGCAATGGTGAATATGAGAGAAATGATGAGCTACATTGGACATATCATTAAAGACATCATTATCGAGCTACAAAGCTTCCAAGGGTGAAAAATCAAGCATGCTCGTAGAAGATGTAACCAGGTTGCCCATGAAGTAGCTCAAATGGCAAAAAATCTTAATGATGCTACTGTATGGATAGAGGATGTACCTACAAATATTCATTCTTTTGTGTTGAGGGATATCTCGCATATGTAATGCTGGGGTTGTTCCATTCTTAATGAAAATATTTTCTTGATAAAAAAAAGAGCAAAATTATAACACTAGAAATCGGAAAAAAATATTGAGTGCATATTCATTAAGTAGTGTAGTTTTATAATATTATATTTTTATTTTAATTTAAACCCGCAAAACTAATAGTGGGCCCAAGTTGCATGAACCCTTGCAGTTTGAAGGGCCAAGTAGCAATTTCATTGATGTGAGGCTCTAATATAAAATCAAATCATAAAACATTTAAGATACCAATATCTTTAAAAAAAAATCAATCAATCCCAACCGTCTATTCATAGCTTGACAATCACGCTTCCTCTCAAATTTGGATAATACAGTTCATACCGTTTTCAAAAACCCTAGGCTCTCTTCTCCTCGTCACAAACTACAATGGCTACCCGAACCCTAATGTCAAGACTCCCTCCACTCTTCGCCACCGCCCGATCCCCCTCCCTCCGCCTCATCATCCGCCCCATCTCAGCCGGTCACCTCCATCTCCGGCGATCTCTCAACGGCGGAGGATTGCGACGCGTGTGCACATCAGTGGCCGCTGCTTCCTCCGCCCACGTGACCAGCCCATCTCCGGTCATCATGAGCAGGAACAAGGAGTGGAACGCGTGCGATTTCCAGCACTGGTTCGTGGTCACCGACGCACCGGACCCGTGCCTCACGCGTGACGAGATCGCCGAGTACTACGTCAAGACTCTGGCCGAAGTTCTTGGGAGGTAAAACTTGCTTTGGGTCATCAGAAAGAGGGTAGACTTGAAACAACCCCTCGAAAGTTTGCGCCATTTGACATAAGCCCCGGCCCCATGGACTTTATAAAATTCATTTAAAACCCCTCATCTGTTGGGCTTGTCATAAAAGACGCTTAACTTTTTCAATTTTTTCAATATACCCCCCTAACAACTACATGATGAGGGGTTTTTGAAACTTCATCAAAAGGTTTTCTGAAATATTGTTGGAAGTTTGAGTTGTTTTCTGAAAATAATTTTGAAAATTAGGGGTTATGTTGATAATGTTAGGTTAGATGTTAGGGGGACTAAGTGCCAACTACAAAGTTTAGGTAGGTCTGTCCATACGGGTCGGTCCGGATTTTCAGGTTCGGGTCGGGCAAAAAACCTCACCTGGACCTGGGATTCTCTGCCCGAACCCTGAGAACCCATGCCGGGCTAGAGTCGAGCTTCGGCGAGACGACCCAGACCAGGGCTAGGAACACAGCCTAGCCCCGCTGTCTAGGCTTTTCTCAAGTCCGGGCCCGGGCTAAGTTTTGGCCCTATCGGGTCTAGGCCATACACCGGGCCATGTCCGGGCCAAAGCTCGAATGGACAAGCCTAATTTTGGGGGATTATCTCAAAGTATTTATGTCAAATTTTTGAGAATTCATCTTATATGAAAATCTATTTTCAAAAGTTTCCATGTGCTTCTCAAGAAGCATTTTTTCTGCTTGTTTCATTCTTAGGGGTTTTTCTGTTCGCAATGAAAAACGCAAAAAATTGGTTTCCATATCTGCTACATCATGCACGGAAATCTGAATTCCCAAAACCTTTACATTTCCTCAGTTTGATTTCCTTGTTGATTTATGTAAAAAAAAATTCCTTGAAAAGCTCCATCGCGTAACATGAAACCATTTTAGAGATAAAAGCTTTGAAATGAGCTGGAAATAGAATATTTTGGAATTAAAAATAGGCCACTTAGGACTCGTTTCATGAATATTTATTTTTAAATGATGTTTGCTAACAAAACAAGCATAAGAAATTGAGAAAAGCTATTTCATGAAAATCTTTCTTTTTTTCAAATTCTCATTCAAACCAAAGAAAAGGTGGAAACTCATTTCAAGAGTTGATTTCATGATGAACCAAATATTAAAAAGTCTTTTCCAAGTAAACCACTGAAACCTTGAAAAATGGATTTTCGGTATGAAAATTGGCTTCATGTTTTTCTAAAACCAACCAAACAACCCCTTAATTCATGGGAAGAAATGTATTTCCATGTCAGTCTACAGTTTAGTTGGAAACTTAAAAATAGAAAATCGGTCTTTTAGGAAAAGGAGAAAGAAAGAGAGGAGTTGTCAAAAAGGTACAAGTGTCACCCACTTGTCCCATTTTTATTGTCAACCTATAAGTTTTCCATTCATTTCCAAGCAAAAAGCTCTAAAATGGATTTCTTGGAAAATATGACGTTTTTGGAGATTCTAGAAAACCCACTTCCTATACCTTTTGCGCAGCCAAACAACTGTTTAGGAAACCTTTTTAGCAAATAGGTTTCCAAAGTGGATGTGTCAAGGGGTTTTTCGTATCTGTCTAAGGTTTGTTGTTACTTTTTAAGCTTTACGTGGGAACCAAATGGGAATGTTCTTGAGAAATGTCAGTTTGATAACCACGTGATCCTCATAGTATTCTACGCAGAAATATCGAATGTTCTTAAGAAATGTCTAATTCTACTCATTACCTGACCCTCGCAAGATTTTAAAAATAGAACATGAGTGATAAATAGTTACACCCTCTTTGGCAAAGGTTTAAGAAAGAGTAATTAAGAAAATGATTAACCGAGTTAACCTATTTGTTAATTCGAAAGATTAAATTAGTTACCCATAGCAAAAGATTTATTTTAGTCATGTGGATTTTTTAGTGTTTGAAATAAAGGATGATTAATTGTCTTTCTTTGTAAATAGAGGAATTATCTCTTAACAGGTCTAAATAGGTGAATTCGTAAACCCCTCACTTTGGGGGACTAACTCGTTTAACCCCTCTAGAGGGGGTTATTAATGGAGCCATTTTGTAACTTTGACAAATTAAGAGGAGTTAACTAACTTTATCCTCTTTGTATATTTTTTGTATTTGGCAGGTTAAAAAGAGGTTAACTCTTCTTAACCCCTCACTTAACCGGTTGCCAAGCCAATTACACCCAAAACATTACAGGGTGCGTATGCAATCAACCCTTCCTCCTTTGAATCTAACTATTTATTTTGTGGTGTTGCAGTGAGGAAGAAGCAAGGAAATCAATATATTCGGTGTCCACTAAGTACTACTACGCTTTTGGTTGCTTTGCTTCTATGAATTTATTGTCCAAAATCAAGAGTATGTCTTCCTCTTTATGTTTCTATTTAGTTGCTTTCCTATAATCTATTTTAAGTTTTAATTAGTTCTTGTTAAAACTAAGAAAAAATAGTTAAGTTAATTAGTCCATTTTGAGTATAAAAACATCACAGATAAGGGGTTATTTCTTAATTCCTCTCAAAGAAGGACTAATCAGCAAAAATATAGTTTGCTAATTAAATAGTTAAGTTAATTTAGTACTAGTTGTTAATTCACTTTAGCCCGTACGTGCTTTTTATGTTTGCCAAACTAGTAAAAACAAAATTTTAAATTAAACCCATTGTGACACTTAATCAGCAAAATAGACCGAAATATTATTTAATCAGTAAAATAGAACTACTTTCAACCAGGGTGAGTGAATGTTGATATATTTTGCTAATTAAATAAATATTAAAATTGGTGTATTTCAAAAATTTGTCCAACCCTTAAACAGTTAGTTCTCCTTAAGTTCCCCGCTTAACATGTACTTGAGTTTGGTCATGCTTAATGAGATGCAGGTCTTCCAAATGTTCGTTGGGTCTTGCCTGATGCATATGTCAGCCGTTCTGGGGACGGAGAGAGCGGTTGGTATGTGGATGACTATGGAGGTGAGACATATCCTATGATTTTGTTTTGTTTTGAAGCAATATTCATCATATATATATATATATATATATATATATATATATATATATATATATATATATATATATATATATATATATATATATATATATATATATATATATATATATATATATATATATATATATGAGTAATGCTATTGTGAGATGGTGAGCTCAAATCTTATCGTGAGCTAGACTAATCGGTTCATCAAATTCATGATCGGCACCGTACATCTTGTTCAACACGTCATTAAGTATATGTGATAAAACTTTCACATAATTTAGAGCCTTTTAGAGTATGAATCAAACTACTTTGATCATTAATTTTTCGACAGTTTAACACCGTCCGTTTTATCGTAGCTAAAATAATGGTTAAAAATATCAAAACAATATAATTTTTTCTACATATAGATCATGATGAGTGCAAATCACGGTGGTGGTGTCGATCATCATTTCGAGTAGTCAATTGGGCTAGCTCACGATAAGAATTTGAGCTCACCATCTCATTTTAGCATTTTCCATATATATATATATATATATATATATATATATATATATATATATATATATATATATATATATATGGCTTAGTAATTATATATCTTGCTATAATTCTAAATTTTCAAATTATTATCTAATTAAACTGCTTAGAAACTCTCCAGATATTTGTGATAGTTGTTTCTTGAGGTCGCAAAATCAAACAATTCTATGGCATTTAAGTGTGTTTCTGTATTTGGTATTTGCTAAATTTTCAAACCTAGCTCGTCGTCTACAATTTTTCTCCTGCAGTCTCTTAAAAGATTTCATTTTGTTAGATTCTTATATAACTTTTTTACTAACTAATTTTTTTCGTTAAAATATCTTATCTTTAGGTGAACCAATTGTCGATGGAAAAGTTGCACCGTATGATCCTAAATACCACAAAGACTGGGTGCAGAACTCACTGTATAAACAGACTCTGAGTTGGGATGACGCGCAACACAGTTCGGATTATAATGACCTTAAGGAATGAGAATGCCGATGATGGTAATGAAGAAGCTTCAATATGTAAACTTATTTTTGAGTCTTTACTTTATGGACACGATATTATCTTTACTGTCGATATTACTTGTTATTGAGAATCTTTTTGGATTTTTTTAGTGCCACTCGCGTGGACTTGCTGCCTTTGCGAAGGCAACAACTGATAGTTGATGATAATGTTATTTATAAATGCTTTTTTTTATGTGTCAACGAGTATCATTATCTATTTTATTATTATTTTACTTGTTATTGTGAATCTATTTAGATTTTTTTTTGTGCCACTCGCGCGGATCTACTGTTTTGTGAAGACAACAACTAATATTTTATGTTAGTGTTATTTATAAATGCTTTTATTTTATGCGCCAACAAGTATCATTATCTATTCTGTTATTATTTTACTTGTTATTGTGAATTTTTTTGGATTTTTTTAGTGCCACTCGCGCGAATCTATTGTTATTGCGAAGGCAACAACTAGTATTTTATGTTAGTGTTATTTATAAATGCGTTTTTTTTAATGTGCCAACAAGTATCATTATCTATTCTCTTATTATTTAAGATGAAGAATAAAAATAAACCAAGGCAGCATGAGATTCTGATTGAAATCACACAGTAGGAAAGAAAATCTAAAGAAGGCCTCAATATTTAATAGCAGCGTAATCAGAAAATTATCAATATAATCATCAATGTCATATCAGTCTATTACATCATTGTACCCGTACAATTACTTAAAATTCTAATACGAGCACCAACTTTATAATCTGTATTGAAACGTATTTTGATCTTATCTTATACACTCTCTATACCATTTCCCCCTGGCTTGCTGCCTCCATTGCCAATCCCTCGTCTTCGGCAGAGATGATGCGTTCAGGTTGTTTATATTAGCCCCTTCTAGGGATGTTGTGTCTTGCAATGTGGTTATTGATGGGTATGCTAAAATTGGGCGTATTGACGATGCGCGTAGAGTGTTCGATGAAATGCCTAACAAAGATGCCGGAAGTATGTTGACTGGTTATGCGAAGACGGGCAGGTGTAGAGAAGAAATGGAGCTCTTTGACAGGGTGCGTAAGACAGGGTTTCACCCGGATGACGTGGCACTGGTCTCCGTGTTGTAGTGTTGTGCGCTGCTCGGGCATTGGACCGAGGAGGGCGATACACAAATATATTACGTGGAATAGGGCGAGGCAGCTTAGTGTCTACTTGTCAACTGGATTGGTTCTCATGTACGCAGTAGGAGGGTGCATGGTCTCTGCCATGGAAGTCTTCGAGTTGAACTCGAGAAGGAATTTGTTGACTTGGAACTCCATTTTAGCCAGAGTCGCAATGCACAGGCACAGAGAGCTTGCGATGGAGTACTTCAATAGGAAGAGCAACGAGGGAGGATTGCCCGATGGGATTAGTTTGGTAGGGGTTTGGTCAGATGTAACCACACTGGGATGATCAATACAGCTGTGAAGTTGTTCGATGAGATGGGGAGGGTCTATGGGGTCGAGCGAGAGCTCAAGCACTACGCGTGCATGGCATGGCCGATTTGTATACACGTGCTGGAGTTATTGATGAGGCGATGGGGATGATAGAGGGGATGCCGATGGAGGCAGATGCTTACGTTTGGGGAAGAGTACTCGGAGGGTGCAGGGTACATTTGAATGTTGAGGTTGCAGACGAGCCATGAAACATTTGTTGGAGATCCATCAAGAAGACAGAGGGGTTTATTCGATCATGATGAATGTATACTCAGCTGCGAGGCAATTGGAGGATGCGGACAGGATAAGAAAGTTGATTAATGAGGGGAAGGTGAAGAACGCGAGGTGGATACTGTTGAAAGTTCTGCAAGATGAGGAACTCCCTGCTGAACCAGTTTCATTGTTAGCAGCTGAAAATGGAGCTAGAGGGAACTGCATTCATTTTTCTACGGAATTAATAGATAGTGGAGAGGCTTCAGGTACTAGTAGGGTGACGGATTTGCTGCTTCCAAATTCGTGGATTGAGGAATATAGTCAGCGGCTACTTGTGCCTAGCTTGTGTTAATCATGAGACTTGAGGTTTGTCGTCCTTCTGATTGGTATAAGTTTCTGTTTTATTTTTATTTTTTATTTTCTCATTTTGAATACTTGCTACGCAATTCATTTTGATGCTAGTGTAGATCTTTGATGCAACTATATCATGATACACATAGATATTGTTACTTCTCTATTGGTTCCAGTCTAATTAGCTTGTCACTTGTCAGTCTGTTGCATGGTAAGCTAGTTGGGGTGAGATCTTTACTTGGCACAAAAGGGTGCTTAAAAATAGACATATGCACCCTCTAAATCTATAATATTTGCTACTTTACCCACCCAACCCCCAAATCTCCCATATCGTTTTCGTTACCCCTCAATTTTTAAAATATGAATATATGATGCCTGATTAAGTGTATATATAGAGAGAGCCCCCCACCCACCCCAACCCCAAAAAAAAAACTCCTCTGCTCTCTCTCATAATTGGTGTAAAAAGCCCAAAATAGAATTGGTGTAAAGGCGTTCTAAATATTATAGTGAGTCCATATGTGCTTGTAGAGATAGAGAGGGGGGGGGGGCGAACCCTGCCCCGCCCTCCCTCCATCTCCTCTACCCTCTCTTAATTGGTGTAAAAAACTCAAAATAGAATTGGTGTCAAGAGAGGGCGGGAGGCATGGAGACCTCCCCCACCGTCCCACCATCTCCTCTACTCTCTCATAATTGGTGTAAAAAACCCAAAATAGAATTGGTGTAAAGGCATTCCAAATGTGGTAGAGCTTTTCTAGATTGAATCTATTTGTGCTTGTAACTTTTTTGTGTTTCTTTTTTGTTCTAACTTAGAGATAATAGTTTCTTTGTTCTAACTTAGAGATGGAGAAATGTTTCCCTCTCATAAGACAGCAGACCAACTTCAATAATACTAGAACAAACTCTAACAAGACACAGAGGCAACTTGAACTTCACATAGGGTTCTTAGCAACAAATGACAAGTAGACTACCGACTAAGGCTTAAGCCTTTACAGCAACAGATATCCAGACCAAATAACAAGATCAAGGCCTAAGAACAAAGATTTGACATTACATCATGGGTAAATTACGCTTAAATACCCAAATGCTTCTTTTGTAGAAAGACATGTCTTGAATCTGGTAGGAGAAAAATAAAGGAGTCCTGTGATCTCTCAGGTGGTAATTGTTTAGACTCCTCAAAGATAGAAGAATAGTAAGATAATAGTTGTTCGATGGCCTTAGCATGAAAGGATGAGCTGATCGTTAGGACTCTAGAATGGATGAGTGGAAAAAGGGTCCAATACTTCAGTAGGTAAGAAAGTTTACTTTCACCGGTTGTGTAAGAGGAGGAGAATGGATGGATGATCATTTCTGTGATAGTTACCAGCAGGAAGCACCAGGAAGTTTGTTGTCATAGTGACTCCTTGACAGTGTATAGGAACATTAGGGCAGCACTTTACCTAATTAGCGTGCCACCTCTTGGAAGAAGTTTCACCCATCGGAGGAGGAGAAGCGAAGCACTGTTTACTCCATCAGAAGCTACTCTTATGAACCAAATATGAAGAAGGGGAAGAAGAAGGGGAAGGATAAGGAGGAGGAGGAGATCTTGGTGTTTGCATTTCCACCAAAATTTGATTGCGTACTTTGCAGCAAAGTTTACCATGAAGATGGCAACCCAATTGGTCCTTTGTGACACATGACAAGAAAAGCAAACGGTTTAAGAACGTGGATGCATTGGGGAAACACAATAGGGAGATGGTTAGATTTCTTTTGGATTTTAAAAAAATAATCGCCCATTCAAATTTTTCTAATTTTTTCTCTTCTCTCCTTTTTCCCAGCACGACAACATGCCCTTTTTGTGCTAGGAGTGTAGACAAAGGTTTGAAACACTGACGCATATGGACAATCATTGGTGTGGTGGTAAGATCTTGTGGAAGCATTATCGTCTGTGTTTTAAGCGGTCAGATGATTCGCAGGTAAAGAACAGTTCAATGAGGCACTCAAGAGATCCTTCATGGAGTTCAAGGAGAAGGTTTGTAAGAAGTGAGCTCTCTTCCAACTTAAGGTGGGGTATTTTGGTTTTGTTTGGGGTCCCTGTTGCTATTTGTTGGCCCATGAATTGACCGGCCCATTTGATGGAGAGGCCCAGTTCATTCTTTACTTACCCGACCCTCGGTTTCTTTCCTCTTTGAGTCCGCTGCCTTCGAAACCCTAGTTTCCTCTCCTCCCCCTCTCGACGGCTGCTTTCGAAAACCCTAGAAATCTCTCCCTCGTGTCGGCTGCCCTCTTCTATATATAGAAGGGTTGGTAGTAGCTCGAGGGTGAGGTGATTGAGAGGGACTTTGTGCGATCTCTCCCCGTTTCTCTGTGAAGCTTTTCTCCGTCCATTGCTTTGTGCGATCCCCCTTTCTTTGTGAGAGACTGTGTGGCTTTGTCCCCTTGTATCCTTGGTGGTGCACTTGAGAAGGATCAATCGAGACTGATTGAAGCAGGCTTCTGAGCCAAACGACGACACCGATCCTCAACAGTGGTATCAGAGCCTCGTTGAGTCGTCGCCGTTCAAAACCGCCGGTCATTGTCATTTGGATCTAGGCGAGCCGCCGTTCAGCCGAGATCGCTGAGCCAACCGCCGCCGCCGTTCCGACCATCGAACCGCCGCCGTCGCCGCCGTCGTCGGCGTGGGTAAGGTCGAAACCCTATCCTAGGGTTTCGCTCGAGTAAAGGGGCGTATCAATTTCGCTCTGATGATAGTTGCTCCTTTAGTTGACCCGTATCATTTTCTTCTGCGTTTACTTGCGATATTTGGTCATTGAAATTAAAATTTAATTTGGTGCTGAAATTAAAATTTAATTTGGTCATTGAAATTAAAATTTCATTTGGTCGTTTGTCTTATTCTTACGTGTGAAGGATGTGCGCTACTAATCACTATGGTATGGTTCAATATGGTTTGGTTCCGTTCAACGGAAAATCGATTTTAGCATTTGGAAACAAAAATAAAATGTATTTTAATTCAGTGAAGTCATTAGGGCTATTGGTCGGACTTATTTGGCCGACGGAAGAAAAAGTGAAATGAACGAAAATGCATGTTCCACAATTTATTTGAACTTATCTGACTCCGTGCTTAGAAAAGTTGGAATTTTGGAATCTGCTAAAACCCTTTGGGATAAACTTGAAGAACTATATACAGAAACCTCTTTACCCAGTAAAATGTTTTTGCTTGAAAAATTTTTCAAATTTAGATTGGATATGTCTAAGGACATTGAGGAGAACCTAGATGTTTTCACAAAACTTATTTCAGACATTAAGTTAACCGGTGATAAACATATAGACGAATATACTCTATTGCACTTCTAAATGCTATTCGACTCATATAGTGATGTAAAATGCTATTAAATATGGTAGAGATGAGGTTACCCTTGATATTGTGATCAATGGTCTTAAGAGTAAGGAATTAGATTTAAAACATTCTAGGGAAAATAAAAATTCTGGTGAGGTTATGCATGTGAGGGGTAGGCCTCAGAATAGGTCTAATAACCAAAAGAATGCAAGTAATGGGGAATCAAGTAAGAAAAAATTTGAAAATGGAAGGGGTAGATCTAAGTCCAGGTTTAAAGTTAAAAATGCTATAATTGTCATGAAGCGGTCACTTTATTAAAGATTGTCCTAAACCTAAGAAATATCGACAAAATGATCATGCTAATATGGTCATGCGTGAGGGCAAAATGGGTGAAATTTTCATGATTAATAATCTTTGTGATTATGCATATTTGAACTCTGTGTTGTCTGATTCTTTGTGTAAATCAGATTGGTTATTAGACTCTGGTTGTACTTTTCATATGACTCCTTTTAAAAACATGTTTTCAAACTACAAGAAAATAGAGAATGGCTTTGTGTCAATGGCAAATGAAAAGAAAAGCAATGTTTTAGGCGGTGATGTATGCCTTAGGTTTTCTTGAGGTTCGAGTTTACTTTGAAGAATGTTAGGCATGTTCACGATTTAAGTTATAACTTGGTTTCTTGTGCATCTCTAGAAAATGATGGTTTGGAGGAAAATGGGGTAAAGGGTTATGAAAATTCGAAAGGGTCTCTTGTTATTTTCTTTGAAAAACAAAATAACTTGTATGTTTGTCATCTTGAACACAGTGCTTCATTAACTCGTGATAGGTGATAAATCGTTTTATGGCATAATAGATTAGGTCACATGAGTAATAAAGGATTAGAAATTTTGCATAAAGGAGGTCACTTTGGTAGTGATAAAATATCCACCATCCCTTTACGTGAATCTTGTGTGCTAGGAAAACAACATAGGGTTAGTTTTCTGTTTCTTCTTTCTAATCGGTCTAAGTGTACTAATGTACTTGAATATTTGCATCTTGATGTGTGGGGTCCCTCTAGTGTTTCTATGGAGGGAACCAATATTTTCTTTCCATAATTGATGATTACTCTAGGAAAATTTGGGTTTTACTCATGAAACAAAAATCAAGTTTTGACAAATTTAAAAGCTGGAAAATTATGATTGAAAACCAAACGGAAAGAAAATTAAAACTCTTAGGACAGATAATGGTCTTGAGTTTTGTAACAAACAATTGAATGACTTGTGTGCTACTTGGGGTATTAAAAGACATAAAAGCTGTTCCCTACACACCACAACAAAATGGGGTTCTTTGAAAGGATGAATAGAACTCTCTTAGAGAGGGTGAGGGCTATGTTGGCCACATCTGGGCTCTCCAAGTTAAGGTGGGGTATTTTGGTTTTGTTTGGGGTCCCTGTTGCTATTTGTTGGCCCATGAACTGCCGGCCCATCGATGGAGAGGCCAGTTCATTCTTTACTTACCGACCCTCGGTTTCTTTCCCCTTTAGTCCGCTGCCTTGAAACCCTAGTTTCCTCTCCTCCCCTCTCGGCGGCTGCTTTTGAAAACCCTAGAAATCTCTCCCTCGTGTCGGCTGCCCTCTTCTATATATAGAAGGGTTGGTAGTAGCTTCGAGGGTGAGGAGATGGAGAGGGACTTTGTGCGATCTCTCCCGTTTCTCGTGAAGCTTTTCTCCGTCCATTGCTTTGTGCGATCCCCCTTTCTTTGTGAGGCGTGTGGCTTTGTCCCCTTGTATCCTTGGTGGTGCACTTGAGAAGGATCAATCGAGGCCGATTGAAGCGGGCTTCGAGCCAACGGCGACATCGATCCTCAACGGTGGTATCGAGCCTCGTTGAGTCGTCGCCGTTCAAAACCGCCGGTCATTGTCATTTGGATCTAGGCGAGCCGCCGTTCAGTGAATCGCTGAGCCGAACCGCCGCCGCCGTTCCGACCATCGAACCGCCGCCGCCGCCGTCGGCGTGGGTAAGGTCGAAACCCTATCCTAGGGTTTCGCTCGTAAAACGACGTATCAATTTCGCTCACGATGATAGTTGCTCCTTTAGTTGACCCGTATCATTTTCTTCTGCGTTTACTTGCGATATTTGGTCATTGAAATTAAAATTTAATTTGGTCGCTGAAATTAAAATTTAATTTGGTCGCTGAAATTAAAATTTCATTTGGTCGTTTGTCTTATTCTTACGTGTGAAGGATGTGCGCTACTAATCACTATGGTATGGTTCAATATGGTTTGGTTCCGTTCAACGGAAAATCGATTTTAGCATTTGGAAACAAAAATAAAATGTATTTTAATTCAGAAGTCATTAGGGCTATTGGTCGGACTTATTTGGCTTCGACCTTGAAGAAAAAGTGAAATGAGCGAAAATGCATGTTCCACAATTTATTTGAACTTATCGACTCGTGCTTAGAAAAGTTGGAATTTTGGAATCTGCTAAAACCCTTTGGGATAAACTTGAAGAACTATATCTGAAACCTCTTTACCCGGTAAAATGTTTTTGCTTGAAAATTTTTCAAATTTAGATTGGATATGTCTAAGGACATTGAGGAGAACCTAGATGTTTTCACAAAACTTATTTCGGACATTAAGTTAACAGGTGATAAACATATAGGCGAATATACTCCTATTGCACTTCTAAATGCTATTCTGACTCATATAGTGATGTAAAATCTGCTATTAAATATGGTAGAGATGAGGTTACCCTTGATATTGTGATCAATGGTCTTAAGAGTAAGGAATTAGATTTAAAACATTATGGGAAAATAAAAATTCGGTGAGGTTATGCATGTGAGGGTAGGCCTCGAGAATAGGTCTAATAACCAAAAGAATGCAAGTAATGGGGAATCAAGTAAGAAAAATTTGAAAATGGAAGGGGTAGATCTAAGTCCAGGTTTAAAGTTAAAAATGCTATAATTGTCATGAAACTGGTCACTTTATTAAAGATTGTCCTAAACCTAAGAAATATCGACAAAATGATCATGCTAATATGGTCATGCGTGAGGGCAAAATGGGTGAAATTTTCATGATTAATAATCTTTGTGATTATGCATATTTGAACTCTGTGTTGTCCGATTCTTTGTGTAAATCAGTTGGTTATTAGACTCGGTTGTACTTTTCATATGACTCCTTTTAAAACATGTTTTCAAACTACAAGAAAATAGAGAATGGCTTTGTGTCAATGGCAAATGAAAAGAAAAGCAATGTTTTAGGAGCTGGGGATGTATGCCTTAGGTTTTCTTGAGGTTCGAGTTTACTTTGAAGAATGTTAGGCATGTTCTGATTTAAGTTATAACTTGATTTCTTGTGCATCTCTAGAAAATGATGGTTTGGAGGAAAATGGGGTAAAGGGGTTATGAAAATTCGAAAGGGTCTCTTGTTATTTTCTATTTGAAAAACAAAATAACTTGTATGTTTGTCATCTTGAACACGTGCTTGATTCTGTTAACTCGTGATAGGTGATAAATCGTTTTATGGCATAATAGATTAGGTCACATGAGTAATAAAGGATTAGAAATTTTGCATAAAGGAGGTCACTTTGGTAGTGATAAAATATCCACCATCCCTTTCGTGAATCTTGTGTGCTAGGAAAACAACATAGGGTTAGTTTTCTGTTTCTTCTTCCTAATCGGTCTAAGTGTACTAATGTACTTGAATATTTGCATCTTGATGTGTGGGGTCCCTCTAGTGTTTCTACATGGAGGGAACCAATATTTTCTTTCCATAATTGATGATTACTCTAGGAAAATTTGGGTTTTACTCATGAAACAAAAATCAAGTTTTTGACAAATTTAAAAGCTGGAAAATTATGATTGAAAACCAAATGGGAAAGAAAATTAAAACTCTTAGGACGGATAATGGTCTTGAGTTTTGTAACAAACAATTGAATGACTTGTGTGCTACTTGGGGTATTAAAAGACATAAAAGCTGTTCCCTACACACCACAAAATGGGGTTCTTGAAAGGATGAATAGAACTCTCTTAGAGAGGGTGAGGGCTATGTTGGCCACATCTGGGCTCTCAAGAAGTTCGGGGAGAAGCCGCTTGTATCGCTGGCTTATTTGATTAATAGGTCTCCTTCGTTCCCTTAGGAGGAAATGCCACGAATTTGTGTTCACGGGCAAACCTCTTGATTTAAATAACTTGAGAATTTTCGAGTCTTGGCTATGTGCATCAAAGGATTGATAAGTTAGAACCTAGATCTAAGAAATGTGTTTTCTTAGGATACCACGAAGGGTAAAAGGTTATAGGCTTTGGAATAAGAGTGAACCGGGGTTTAAGATAGTAATAAGTAGAGATGTTGTTTTTAATGAAAATGAATTTCCTTGTTTATCTTTACTGTTCCTATTTACGAAAATGATGCTCCAAATGAGGTGGAGCAAATGCCTATTATTAATCAATCTGAATTACCTCAGAAGAGAAATTGAATGATATAATTATTGAAAATCAAGATGAGATTATTCCTAATGAGGTGGAGCATAATATGCGGAAATAGATAACATGCATGATTTGAATGATTATCAACTCACTAGGGATAGAAATAAAAGAACCATTAGGAAACACGATAGATATAGAGATTGCAATTTGGTGATTGTAATATGTCCGAGTTTGCCTTTAATGTGTTTGAATCCCTTGAGTGCAATGAACCTAAGACTTATAGTGAAGCATTAAGGTCAAAATATTCTAAAGAATGGATTAGTGCTATGAAGAGTGAGATGGAATCCCTGAGAATTAACCAAACATGGAAACTTGTTCCTAAACCTGCTAGTTGTTCTGTAGTGGACTGTAAGTGGCTATTTAAGGTGAAACAAGAATCTGAAGGTGTTAGGTTTAAGGCTAGGTTAGTAGCTAAGGGATTTACTCAAAAGGAGGGAATTGATTATCTTTGAAATTTTTGCCCTGTTGTCAAATTCACTCTTGTTAGAATTATGCTTGCTTTAGTTGCTCATTTTAATTGGGAATTAAAACAAATGGATGTTACTCTGCTTTCTTACATGGTGACCTTGACAAAATATTTATATGCACCAACCCGAGGGCTTTGTGGACCCTAAATTGCACGATCATGTGTGTTTGTTAAAAAGGCTTTGTATGGTTTAAAACAATCACCTAGGCAATGGAATATAAGATTTGATAAATGCATGCAATCTTTAAAGTTTAAAAGGAGTTCTGTGATCATTGCACGTATTATAAGAATATAGACTCGTACTGTATTTCTTTTAATTTATGTGGATGACATGTTGATTGTTAGCCCTTGTTTGAAGTCCATTGAGCATGTTCAAAAATGTCTTTGTGAAAATTTTGACATGAAAGACTTAGGCGATGCAAAAAGAATTCTAGGCATGAATATTATTAGAGACAAAAACAAATCTACGCTAGTTTTAAACCAAAGTCCATACGTCGAAAAACTTTTGAATAAATTTGCTATGTCGATGCCAAATCGTGAATGTGCCTCTTGCTTCCCATTTTGTGTTAAGTAAGGATCAGTCCCCCAAAACTGAAACTGAAATAAAAGATATGAAGAAGGTGCCATATTCGAATGCTATAGGATCAGTCATGTATCTCATGGTTAGCACTAGACCTGACATTGCATATGCAGTTAGTTGCTTGAGTAGATATATGTCAAATCTGGTATGCCTCATTGGAATGCCTTGAAATGGCTTTTAAGATATTTAAAATCCTCTGTGAATGTAGGATTAACCTTCTCTAAGTGTTGAAGGTGTTAAACTAGTTGGCTATGTAGATTCCAATTATGCAAATGATAGAGATAATAGAAAATCTACTACTTCCTATGTGTTCACTTTGTGTGGCTCTTGCATAAGTTGGAAATCTCAACTACAACCCATTGTTGCTTTATCTACTCTTGAATCTGAGTATGTTCTTGCCTTGAAGCTTTTAAAGAAGCTATTTGGCTTAGGGGCCTTATATCCGAAATTGGTTTTCTTGATAAAAATGTGGTTGTATTTTCGATAGTCAATCGCTATTCAACTTTGCAAAAATCCTGTTTTCATGATAGAACTAAACATATTGATGTCAGATTTCATTACATTCGGGATATAGTTGAAAAGGGTATTGTGAAGTTGGAGAAAATTCCCTCAGAATTTAATCCGGCTGACATGGGTACTAAGTGTTTGACTGCTGAAAAATTTATCTCGTGTCAAAGAATTTTGAACTTTGACATTGGGTAATTTTTCCCCTTGCTTTGTGTGTTGCCTTTGTGGCCTATTAACTTACTTTGTGTTTGTTAATAGCTTTGTGATTTTCCCTTTGAACTTCGATGACCGTTTGGTAGAGTTCGGTCCTTTAATGGACTTGGCATGCTTGGTGATCTTGCCCCGATCTTTGTGATCTGAGTTTACTTTGTGTATTCTCTTCCATTGCTTGTATCCTCTTTGTGATCATACAGGTAATGGTAATGTTATGGCGATGATGAGTCCTGCAGTTCCGTATTCCTTTCTTCAGTGCACTACCTTGGGCCAAAGGTGGAGATTGTTGCTATTTGTTGGCCCATGAATTGACCGGCCCATTTGATGGAGAGGCCCAGTTCATTCTTTACTTACCCGACCCTCGGTTTCTTTCCTCTTTGAGTCCGCTGCCTTCGAAACCCTAGTTTCCTCTCCTCCCCCTCTCGACGGCTGCTTTCGAAAACCCTAGAAATCTCTCCCTCGTGTCGGCTGCCCTCTTCTATATATAGAAGGGTTGGTAGTAGCTCGAGGGTGAGGTGATTGAGAGGGACTTTGTGCGATCTCTCCCCGTTTCTCTGTGAAGCTTTTCTCCGTCCATTGCTTTGTGCGATCCCCCCCTTTCTTTGTGAGAGACTGTGTGGCTTTGTCCCCTTGTATCCTTGGTGGTGCACTTGAGAAGGATCAATCGAGGCCGATTGAAGCGAGCTTCGAGCCAAACGACGACATCGTTCCTCAACAATAGCCTCATCGGATAAATACAACAAATGAGTTAAGTGTGAACAAGAAATTGAAGTTACCCAAGTGAAAGAAAACTGAAATCATAATATTAATGAAACAGGATTAACATTGTTACAAATTAATTATCCACACTATAAAAGTTGGAAAACACAAAAAAGGGAAATTGTTCATATATTGATTACACTTTAGTTCTCAAGTTTGCACTCAGGTACCAAGTTTCTGCGCCCACAAGTCATAATCTACTCAACATGATTTCTAGAAAATGCATTGATTACACTACACACTACAAGGTCTATTATGTACTAATTAAACAGATTGATAACTCACCAGATCATTCAAATAAAAATTTTTAATAAAATAAACACTTGATATGTTGAACAACACATGTATGATTAAAAGAGACCAAATTTGAGAACTAGAAATAAAATGTAAAAAACAAGTCAGTTCAATTGTCACAAAGTTCTACGTCCAAATATAAGCATCAGTAAAAGCCATGGGATCCTACTCCAAATATACGCAGGTAAGTGAGCAAACATCAATTAGAAACATCTACCACTATATTAATTTTCCTCCATGTTCTGTAGCTAAAAACATAAATCAAGCATATGAAGCTTACCTTTGCTCTGCTCCGTCATAGAATATGTATCGTTATCTGTTAGATAAATTACAATTTTAAATCATATCTACGCCAATTTCCAGAGAACTTCATCACCTTCAACAATTCTGGAGGCTATCGCTTGATGTGAGAACATAGGCATAAATCCCCTAGAAAAGCATCGAACCAAATAAGACCCCTCGTGCTCCTGTCTACGATAAACTCGAAGAACTATATACGTAAACCTCTTTACCCAAGAAAATGTTTTTGCTTGAAAAATTTTTCAAATTTAGATTGGATATGTCTAAGGACATTGAGGAGAACCTAGATGTTTTCACAAAACTTATTTCAGACATTAAGTTAACCGGTGATAAACATATAGACGAATATACTCCTATTGCACTTCTAAATGCTATTCCTGACTCATATAGTGATGTAAAATCTGCTATTAAATATGGTAGAGATGAGGTTACCCTTGATATTGTGATCAATGGTCTTAAGAGTAAGGAATTAGATTTAAAACATTCTGGGGAAAATAAAAATTCTGGTGAGGTTATGCATGTGAGGGGTAGGCCTCAGAATAGGTCTAATAACCAAAAGAATGCAAGTAATGGGGAATCAAGTAAGAAAAAATTTGAAAATGGAAGGGGTAGATCTAAGTCCGGTTTAAAGTTAAAAATGCTATAATTGTCATGAAACCGGTCACTTTATTAAAGATTGTCCTAAACCTAAGAAATATCAAAAAATGATCATGCTAATATGGTCATCTGTGAGGGCAAAATGGGTGAAATTTTCATGATTAATAATCTTTGTGATTATGCATATTTGAACTCTGTGTTGTCCGATTCTTTGTGTAAATCGATTGGTTATTAGACTCGGTTGTACTTTTCATATGACTCCTTTTAAAACATGTTTTCAAACTACAAGAAAATAGAGAATGGCTTTGTGTCAATGGCAAATGAAAAGAAAAGCAATGTTTTAGGAACTGGTGATGTATGCCTTAGGTTTTCTTCAGGTTCTGAGTTTACTTTGAAGAATGTTAGGCATGTTCCCGATTTAAGTTATAACTTGGTTTCTTGTGCATCTCTAGAAAATGATGGTTTGGAGGGAAAATGGGGTAAAGGGGTTATGAAAATTCGAAAGGGTCTCTTGTTATTTTTATCACGAAAAACAAAATAACTTGTATGTTTGTCATCTTGAACCTGCTTGATTCTTAACTCGTGATAGGTGATAAATCGTTTTATGGCATAATAGATTAGGTCACATGAGTAATAAAGGATTAGAAATTTTGCATAAAGGAGGTCACTTTGGTAGTGATAAAATATCCACCATCCCTTTCGTGAATCTTGTGTGCTAGGAAAACAACATAGGGTTAGTTTTCCGCTTTCTTTTCCTAATCGGTCTAAGTGTACTAATGTACTTGAATATTTGCATCTTGATGTGTGGGGTCCCTCTAGTGTTTCTACATGGAGGGAACCAATATTTTCTTTCCATAATTGATGATTACTCTAGGAAAATTTGGGTTTTACTCATGAAACAAAAATCAAGTTTTGACAAATTTAAAAGCTGGAAAATTATGATTGAAAACCAAACGGAAAGAAAATTAAAACTCTTAGGACAGATAATGGTCTTGAGTTTTGTAACAAACAATTGAATGACTTGTGTGCTACTTGGGGTATTAAAAGACATAAAAGCTGTTCCCTACACACCACAAAGAAATGGGGTTCTTGAAAGGATGAATAGAACTCTCTTAGAGAGGGTGAGGGCTATGTTGGCCACATCCGGCTCTCCAAGAAGTTCGGGAGAAGCCGCTTGTATCAAGGCTTATTTGATTAATAGGTCTCCTTCGTTCCCTTAGGAGGAAATGCCACAATTTGTGTTCACGGGCAAACCTCTTGATTTAAATAACTTGAGAATTTTCGAGTCTTGGCTATGTGCATCAAAGGATTGATAAGTTAGAACCTAGATCTAAGAAATGTGTTTTCTTAGGATACCTCAAGGGGTAAAAGGTTATAGGCTTTGGAATAAGAGTGAACCGGGTTTAAGATAGTAATAAGTAGAGATGTTGTTTTAATGAAAATGAATTTCCTTGTTTATCTTTACTGTTCCTATTTACGAAAATGATGCTCCAAATGAGGTGGAGCAAATGCCTATTATTAATCAATCAATTACCTCCAAGAGAAATTGAATGATATAATTATTGAAAATCAAGATGAGATTATTCCTAATGAGGTGGAGTATAATATGCGGAAATAGATAACATGCATGATTTGAATGATTATCAACTCACTAGGGATAGAAATAAAAGAACCATTAGGAAACCTGATAGATATAGAGATTGCAATTTGACTGATTGTAATATGTCCGAGTTTGCCTTTAATGTGTTTGAATCCCTTGAGTGCAATGAACCTAAGACTTATAGTGAAGCATTAAGGTCAAAATATTCTAAAGAATGGATTAGTGCTATGAAGAGTGAGATGGAATCCCTGAGAATTAACCAAACATGGAAACTTGTTCCTAAACACGCTAGTTGTTCTCAGAGGGACCGTAGTGGTCGTTTAAGGTGAAACAAGAATCAAGGTGTTAGGTTTAAGGCTAGGTTAGTAGCTAAGGGATTTACTCAAAAGGAGGGAATTGATTATCTTTGAAATTTTTGCCCTGTTGTCAAATTCACTCTTGTTAGAATTATGCTTGCTTTAGTTGCTCATTTTAATTGGGAATTAAAACAAATGGATGTTACTCTTGCTTTCTTACATGGTGACCTTGACAAAAATATTTATATGCACCAACCCGAGGGCTTTGTGGACCCTAAATTGCCCGATCATGTGTGTTTGTTAAAAAGGCTTTGTATGGTTTAAAACAATCACCTAGGCAATGGAATATAAGATTTGATAAATGCATGCAATCTTTAAAGTTTAAAAGGAGTTCTCACGATCATTGCACGTATTATAAGAATATAGACTCGTGCACGTATTTCTTTTAATTTATGTGGATGACATGTTGATTGTTAGCCCTTGTTTGAAGTCCATTGAGCATGTTCAAAAATGTCTTTGTGAAAATTTTGACATGAAAGACTTAGGCGATGCAAAAAGAATTCTAGGCATGAATATTATTAGAGACAAAACAAATCTACGCTAGTTTTAAACCAAAGTCCATACGTCGAAAAACTTTTGAATAAATTTGCTATGTCGATGCCAAATCGTGAATGTGCCTCTTGCTTCCCATTTTGTGTTAAGTAAGGATCAGTCCCCAAAACTGGCGAAATAAAAGATATGAAGAAGGTGCCATATTCGAATGCTATAGGATCATCATGTATCTCATGGTTAGCACTAGACCGACATTGCATATGCGCTTAGTTGCTTGAGTAGATATATGTCAAATCTGGTATGCCTCATTGGAATGCCTTGAAATGGCTTTTAAGATATTTAAAATCCTCTGTGAATGTAGGATTAACCTTCTCTAAGTGTTCGAAGGTGTTAAACTAGTTGGCTATGTAGATTCCAATTATGCAAATGATAGAGATAATAGAAAATCTACTACTTCCTATGTGTTCACTTTGTGTGGCTCTTGCATAAGTTGGAAATCTCAACTACAACCCATTGTTGCTTTATCTACTCTTGAATCGAGTATGTTGTCGCCTTTGAAGCTTTTAAAGAAGCTATTTGGCTTAGGGGCCTTATATCCGAAATTGGTTTTCTTGATAAAAATGTGGTTGTATTTTCTGATAGTCAATCTGCTATTCAACTTTGCAAAAATCCTGTTTTTCATGATAGAACTAAACATATTGATGTCAGATTTCATTACATTCGGGATATAGTTGAAAAGGGTATTGTGAAGTTGGAGAAAATTCCCTCAGAATTTAATCCGGCTGACATGGGTACTAAGTGTTTGATCATGAAAAATTTATCTCGTGTCAAAGAATTTTGAACTTTGACATTGGGTAATTTTTCCCTTGCTTTGTGTGTTGCCTTTGTGGCCTATTAACTTACTTTGTGTTTGTTAATAGCTTTGTGATTTTTTCCCTTGAACTCGATGACCGTTTGGTAGAGTTCGGTCCTTTGTGGACTTGGCATGCTTGGTGATCTTGCCCCGATCTTTGTGATCTGAGTTTACTTTGTGTATTCTCTTCCATTGCTTGTATCCTCTTTGTGATCATACAGGTAATGGTAATGTTATGGCGATGATGAGTCCTAGGTTCGTATTCCTTTCTTGATTGCACTACCTTGGGCCAAAGGTGGAGATTGTTGCTATTTGTTGGCCCATGAATTGACCGCCCATTTGATGGAGAGGCCAGTTCATTCTTTACTTACCCGACCCTCGGTTTCTTTCCTCTTTGAGTCCGCTGCCTTCGAAACCCTAGTTTCCTCTCCTCCCCCTCTCGACGGCTGCTTTCGAAAACCCTAGAAATCTCTCCCTCGTGTCGGCTGCCCTCTTCTATATATAGAAGGGTTGGTAGTAGCTCGAGGGTGAGGTGATTGAGAGGGACTTTGTGCGATCTCTCCCCGTTTCTCTGTGAAGCTTTTCTCCGTCCATTGCTTTGTGCGATCCCCCTTTCTTTGTGAGAGACTGTGTGGCTTTGTCCCCTTGTATCCTTGGTGGTGCACTTGAGAAGGATCAATCGAGACTGATTGAAGCAGGCTTCTGAGCCAAACGACGACACCGATCCTCAACAGTCCCTTATATTGGATGCCTAGCCGTGGTGATCATATTTTGTTGGGTGCTCAAAACTTATATATGTTATTTTCGGTGTTTTAGTTTTTGTTTGGGGTTGGATGCCTTGCTGTGGTGATCATATTTTGTTGGGTATTGAAAACTTACATATATGTTGTTTTGGGTCTTTGGTTTTTGTTTGGGGTTGGACGGCTTGTTGTGGTGATTATATATTGTTGGGTGCTGAAAACTTATATATGTTGTTTTAATTTTTGTTTGGGGTCGGATGCCTTACTGTGCTCGAAATGTACCCTAAAACTAAACTTATATCACCAAGGATCTCCCAAACCCCCTGCTCTCTTAATATTGACATCCTCCAAATCAACCCCTCTCCCCACCCCGGCCAAATCATGATGACCTATGCCATGCATGATCCCAACCTCGACTTACTCATGCCTCAAATTGGTCCTCGAACAAAAATTAGTACACCCAAAATAATATATATAAGTTTTTAGCACCCAACAAAATATGATCACCACAGCAAGGCATCTGACACCAAACAAAAATTAAAACACCCAAAACAACATATATAAGTTTTCAGCACCCAACGAAATATGATCATCACTGCTAGACATCCAAGATAAGAGACCCTAAACAAAACCAAAATACCCCTCCCCACTTAACTTGGAAGAGAGGTCACTTCTTACAAACATTCTTCTTGAACTCCATGAAGGGCCTCTTGAGTGCCTCATTGAACTATTCTTTACCCTACGAATCATCTGACCCCTTGAACAAAGACGATAATGCTTCCACAAGATCTTACCATCACACCAATGATTGTCCATCAGTGTCAATGTTTCAAACATTTGTCTACACTCCTTGCACACAAAGGGCATGTTGCCATGTTGGGAAAAAGTGGGGTGGAAGAGAAAAAATTAGAAAATTTTGAATGGGTGATTATTTTTTTAAATCCAAAATAAATCTAACTATCTCCCATTGTGTTTCACCAGCTCATCCACGGTCTCAAACCCTTTGCTTTTCTTGTCATGTGGTTGCAAATGACCAATCGGGTTACCATCTTTATGGTAAACTTTGTTGCAAAGTACGCAGTCAAATATTGGTGGAAATGCAAATACCAAGATCTCCTCCTCATCCTTCCCCTTCTTCGTATTTGGTTCATAAGAGTAGATTCTGATGGAGTAAGCAGCGCTTCACTTCTCCTCCTCTGATGGGTGAAACTTCTTACATGATTTAGTTCGATTTCCAGTTCCTTCCCTCATCAAAGTAGGACTTATATAAAATCAATCATGTTAGCTATTGGTAAGTTTGTGATACGACCTTATGCATAAACATGAGATTACATGCAACAATATATACTATTATCCGGTCCATGTATTTTGTTAATGAGATATTGGAAACCTATATACAATACTATCCATATTTCCATTCACATTCACAAACTAAAACCAGACATCCTGTCAAAAGAAGATATAGAAATCAAATTCAGATTTGGCACTTGAACCCTACCCACATTTTCTTAGAAAGCCAATGCTTTTGATCACAAGGCAGAAAGTTAAAGAACCGCATTATCTTCCAAGTATAGCAATAAATCACAATGCGGAATTTATATCTTGCTTTACTATGGACATATTATATTTTGTCAATATCAGAGTTTTACCTTAATGGTTTAGCGGATGTTTAGTAACAAGTCGACAAGAACTATCTAAGGTGATTCCGCACTTTTAACACTCAGTCTCGATATTTGTGATAGTTGCTTCTTGAGGTTGCAAAGTCGAACAATTTTTGTTAGAGGCATGCATAAACAACTCACTTATTATTGAGATATATAATAGAATTTTATTGTGTTTATGCATTTCCTAAATTTTCAAACATCAGGATCTACAGAATTTTCGCTTGCAATCTCTTAAAAGAATCCCTCTTGTAGATTTAGATTCTTGTATCTCATATTTTTACTGACAAATTTTTCATTCAATATCTTATCTTTAGGCGAACCATTATCGATGGAAAAGTTGTACTGTATGATGCTAAATACCATAAAGACTGGGTGCAAAGCTCACTGTATAAAGAGGAAGAGGATATGAGTTGTGACGACGAGCAACACACTTCTGATCATAATGTCGTTGAGGAGCAAGATGCTATAAAAAGAGTGACAATGCCGACAATGATCATGATGTTAAGAAGCTTCAATAATAGAATTAATGTGCATATATATATTGATGGTATTCATTAATGTAAACAGAGGATCTCAAGGTTAAATTGGTGATTAGAAAAAAACATAGATTATGGTGATCTTTTAGAGTGATGTATATTTACAAGAGAAATCTTTATTGCTTGTATTTGAAGTTCTTTGCCTCTCAAACGTATAATGTTAATCACGGTGAAATTCCCTTGGATGTTTCAATCAGATCGGATAATAAATAATTGTACCCAGGGGTGTATCTGCAATATCTGCAACAATAAAACTACTTGGGTATGTGCAATTTACCCAAGAATAATTGTATTGAAATTGTTTCAGCGGGGTGTTTCTCATCTTGGAGAACTCTCAACGCCATCCACCTCTGGCTCTACCATACTGCAAGCCACACTCTTCTTCATCTTTCCCTCATTTATTAACCTCCGCATCCTCTCCACATCCTCCCATCTCGTCGCTGCCGAATACACATCCATCATTATCGAATAAACCCCACTGTCTTCTCCGTCGATCTCCAACAATCGCTTCATTGCAATCTCTGCAACCTCGACGTTCCCATGTATCCTGCACCCTCCGAGTACTCCTCCCCAAACATAAGCATCTGCCTCCATTGGCATCCCCTCTATCATCTCCATTGCTTCATCGATAAGTCCTGCACGTGCATACAAATCGGCCATGCACCCGTAGTGCTTGAGCTCTCGCTCGACCCCATAAACTCTCTCCATCTCTTCAAACAACCTTTTAGCTCTATCGATCATTCCAGCGTGGCTACATCCCACCAAAACTCCGAGAAAACTAATTCCATCAGGACGGACACCTTCCTTCTTCATCCTCTCGAAATATTCCATTGCAAGATCTCCGTGCCCATGCATTGCGACTCCAACAACAATAGCATTCCAAGTCAACAAACTTTTCGTCGTGCTCGCCTCGAAAACCTCCACGGCGGACCCCACACACCCGCATTTTGCATACATGTCCACCAATCCGGTCGACAAGTATACACTCAGCCGCCTTGCCCTATTCCTCTGAATATACTCGTGTATCGTTCTCCCTCTATCCAACGCTCCGAGCTGCGCACAGCATGACAGCACCGAGACGAGGGCCACATCATCGGGGCAAAAACCGATCGCAAGCATCCTTTCAAAGAGCTCAATCCCCTCCCTATACCCACCCGCCTTCGCGTAACCAGCCAACATGCTTCCCCACGAGACGGCATCTCTCTTAGGCATATCATCAAACACCCTACGCGCATCAACGATCCGACCACTTTTAACATACCCATCGATGATCACATTGTAAGACACGACATCCCGAAAAGGGCTTAATGTAAACAACTTGAAAGCATCATCCATAGACCCTAGAGAGGAGTATGTTGACATCAAGGTGTTAATGGTGAAGATATCAGAATTGAAGCCGAAGCAAAGGGATTGGCAGTGGAGGGACCGTGCGAGGTAAAGGAAGGAGGGAGGGAGGGAGGGAGGGAGGGAGGGAGGGAGGGGGGGGGTGAGGCGAGGCGTGGGAGAAGGATGAGGTGGGGAGGGTGGTGGTGTGGTGGTGGAGGAGGTGAAGGAAGGTTTTGTGGAGGGGGTTTGGAGTGGGAGGCAATGGTGGCATTTGACTTTTGGAGTGGGTGGGAACTGGGAAGTATTACATCTTGGTGTTTGAATAGGAGTTTGGAGGGAACATTTAACGGTTCAATTTGTTTCTCTGATGACAGCTAACTCTTGGTCAGAACTCAACCTTTTCTTAATTAATTAAATAATAATTGATAGATTATTCTAAAAAAGAATGAGCAATATTTTTCTTTTTTAAAATCATAGGGGGAAAATGAACATAAAAGGGTATTTCCATCAGTATGATATCCTATAAATTTTCTTCATATTTGGGTGCTATAACCAAAATATAAAACTGAAGGATTACCTCCTCTCGATAAACCTCAGTAGTTTCTTGCTACAGCCCTTTCGAGGACGAATCCTTCACCATTCCTCTCCCCTCCTCCCGCCCTGTCGATTCCTTCAACCACGGATGGTTGCTTCTGATGGGCGAAGACAATAACTACCTCTCTAACCTCTTTAATCCAATTTCTGGCTCTAACATCGACCTCCCTCCATTGATTAATTACCCTCATTCCTCCTATCTCACCACCGTTGCCCCTCCGCCCGATTACATAGTCTCCGTCATCAGCCCGCCCAGTTACATATCATTGCTCCGCTGGTTCGATTCCGGTTGGGTCGAACTGAAGTACCTGAACCCCCTGGGGGACTGCACCCCGCGGACGGGAGGATATCGTGTGGAGGGCAGAAGCATTACTATTTATGTCTGGGTGATAAATTCCCCCCCTGCGATTTATTAATGGTCGACGCTCCCGCTAACCCTCCTACTTTCCAGTACTTTGAGATGACGGGCTTGAGCGAGATGGCAATAGAGGCTGCGTGCGATCACGGGGTTTCGCGTCTGGTGGGACTTGATGAGGAGCCATTGCTTGTTAGGGAGATTGTTAAGCGTGAGTCGAATCGCGAAGAGGCTACTACTGTTGGGTTTCAAGTGTTCAGGGCGGATCTTGGTAGAAGGATGTGGGTGAGCGTGGAGAACATCGGGGGTGATCGAGAATAGGAAAAGGAAACTCTAAAACAAGGCTATTATTTCACGGTTGCAAAACTTTGTTATTTTTTAGAGGAGCTCAAAAAACTCCGGTAACGCACTGTCAATTACTTGAATGGTGTCTTGGGGAGCATCAAATTGCCTCCATTGTAGGAAGTGCTACAGATGATAGTTATCAGCAAATTCCGTCACCCCTGAGAATTACAGTAACAAATGCTAAGCATAACAAAAATAATATAATAATAATAACTTTAGTCTTAAGAACAAAAAGCAAGATAGTCATTCCTTCACTGATTTTTATCGGCCAATTTGATCTTAAACAGCTGAGATGCAACTGTAATGCTCCAGCAATGTAGAGAGATTTCTTACCATCATAGGCGGGTGTAAAATGATCCGCGTATGAGTTCTTGTAAATTTTTTACGACACGTCTCCTTGACTCGAGCAAGTTGTCACCACACCAGAAGTGACTTCAAGGTCTGTAACTATAAGTATAATTAGTGAGTTTATAAAAATTATAAGGACTCACATCTGAGTGATCTTACACCAGTATATGATGGTTCTTTACATTGCTGGAGCATTACTATTTGTACCTCAACAGTTTAAGATCAAATTGGCCGACGAAGAAGATCGGTGAGGGAATGACTATATTGCTTCTTGTCCTTAGCGCTGAAGTTATTATTTATGCTTAGCATTTGTTACTGTAATTCTCAGGGGTGACATGGAATTTGGTGATACCATCAAATATGTTAGACGAGTTGATCTCTATCATCTTCAGCACTTCTTGTAAGGGAGGCAGTTTGATGCCCCCCAGGGCACCATTCAAGTACTTGACAATGTGCTGTAGGAGTTTCCTTCTCAAATGTTACAAAGCTTTGCAACCATGAAATAATAGTTTTGATTTAGAGTTTCCCATTATTAGCTTTAACATATGTTTTTATTATTTTCTTAGTTATGTTTTTGTAGCAAGATCATTCTTCTCAATAAATTTTGGGAAGACAAACATTGGTGATGACTTAGAATGTTGGAGAGGTTACTACTAGAGTCTTCATCCCATTCAGATAGCATTATTTCCACAATATATGCTATAAAGGTGGAGATAAGTACTCTTGTCTAAAGGATTTAAAATTAATATGAGAAGAACGTAATATAGTTGGATCTTTTTTTTGTTGGGGATTGGGGAGGGTGTGGGGTACGTTATAGTTTATGAGAGAATGATGTAACTTGCCAATGTAATCAACACATGCACGTAACTACCGGAAGGTTTTCTTTTTCTTAGGAATTTCATCCTAGAACCAAAATTCCTTGGCAATGTATAAAAATGCCTAGGGAAAGGTACTCAATAATGAAGTTTACCCTATGGTCAAGTTAATCATAGATCCATTTATGCTCCCAATTCCATGAACTTGACTTGTTGCTTCTAGGCCCAAGCCAAACATTCTGAGAGCCTAGTTCTAGGAGTGTTAAAATATATCCGTTTCCGAAGAAATATCTATAACCGTATCCAAATGGATATGGATATAGTTACTCATATCTATAACTGATATGATACGGTTACGGGTATGGCTTTATAATGAAATATCCGGATCCTTATCCCAAATATCTGAATACATATTAAGCATACTGTTTCAGTAGTTTTAATCCTTATATTATGCATTTGAGGTTAATTTGGATGATCAAGATGTCCAATCTTAGCTTTTTGGATATAGTGAACATATTAATGAACTCTTTTGTATCACATGAACTATATTTTTTAATACTATCTAGTTTTATCATGTTCGTTTTATATCCATCTGCATATCCGCTTATATATCGCTTATATATCAGCATGTATATCCATATCCGTATCCAAGATGGGGTAAGTGGATATGGATAAGGTACGTATCATATCCGAGCCGTATCTAGACCGAATGCGCTCCTACCTAGTTCAATGCCACCTATGACGAAAAGTTTGAAGGTACCCTTTTGCATTAGCAAAGTGTACCCCGAGAAATAAGTCTTGATTATATTTAACTATTGACCCTTAATGGCGTCGGTGTTATAAATGTTTTGTTCCATGTCTCATTTCAAATCACATTATTTCATAGGATAGCTCTACTCATTATGATTGCAATTATATAGCTAATTACATGAATGATAATGATTAGTTCTACAAGCTTTTAAGTTTCTACTTTATTCCTAGATTTCAAAAATTTTGTTCGTGTTCCCTCTGACCTGATGTTTGTCTTTCTTCTCAGGTGTTTGCTAGATTTGTATTTGTAATATACCCGATGGGCTTTCGCAGGTGTTAGAGTTGTAGTGTTTATGAATGGTTTAAGAAAGGCTAAATTATCATATTGGTATTTTTTATACACTCCTCCAGTTTGGTATTTTCCTAGCTCTGACAAAATTTTTTTAACTTGAGTCAAATGTACAATCACACCGAAAATTTCACCGCTAATGGAAAATCTACAAAACCTCATGTGATGCTATTAATGTCACTCTATATTCACGATGACGCCAGAAGATAATTTGCTATAATAACTATGCCCAAACTTATGGAAGAACATTGCATCCACTAAAAGGAAGTATGTTTTGGGATAAAAAAAAGGAGGGCATGATTTTACCTCCAAATATTGTGAAGTGAATGCTTGTGAGGCCAAACCTCCTAGGACAAAAGAGGTTTCACTCATTTTTTTTCACCTACAGCGAGGTTTTGAATTTAATTGCACATTTGGTTTAGAAAAAAAATATCAAAACGTCGTCGGAGCTAGAAAAAATATCTAACGGTAAGAGGGGTGTACAAAAAATACTAATTTGGTAATTTAGGCATTTGAGAAATGTGTTTTTTGTTCTTCCTACTATGGGAAGGGAACGCAGAAAACAACTAAAGGTGTTTTAAATGTGGTAAACTAGTAGTTGAGCTCTGAATTTGTGGACTTTACAGCAATGCGTTCTCTCTCTCTATGATGTGTATCAGTCTATCAGATATCAAAATGTAACAGAGAACCACTTTCTCCGAAGTAATTTCTTTGTGGTGCATTCCAGCAATGCAGACATTCTATGTGTATATAAATTTCTTGGTTCTTCTTCAATGTGAACAATCTTATCTTGTCGCTTTACATAAATTATATATCTACTCTAAATTAATTTTGACCTTATTATTGTTTTATCTTAAGATTTTTTTTTCCCTTGGAAGGGGAAATCAGTTGCATGATCTCACTCATGACCACTCTACTACTATTATTTTAGTAATTATTCATGCAATGATGCGTTGTATTCATAATTTCATGTCACGGGGCAAAAGATCGGATATGGTACGAGTTTCCAATATCTCAGTAACCAGATGCATGGATCCCGTAGTAGCATATGCTTTTGCGCACAATATTCAAGTTTATGTATTCGCATAATAAACTTAACGACAGCTAACATGATTTCATATTAGTGGTCTCATTGAAGGAATCGGGCTGGGTGGTTATTCAAAGGTGGCCGGGTATGCGGAAGGAATTGGGCTTTTTGATAGTGAGGGAGCCAGGAATTTTTCGAGCCGGGTGGTGTTGAATACTACCATTATTCTAGGCCTCAATTAGAAAAGTGTTCAAATATGATAATATATAATAAATTTTCATATATATGAAAGAAGAACATGAAATAAAAGTTTTACAATTGATATGCTATAAATTTTCCTGTTAAAATTTATTTCAAACAAAATTTTTTTAAAAGAAAGCTTTTGTTCCAGCAGGACTCGGGAGTTTTTTTTCTACTTGTTGGGGGTATATTTTAATTGAAGTGGGTTTTTTTTTAAAGGATAGTTAGATCATTTCACATTTTGAAGTAATGATGAGGGAGTTGTCTGAGAAAAGTGTAAAGATTAGAGAAGTTTAATTTGTGACACGGTCCATAATGAAGGGGTTTTCTAAAATTTTCATACTCTGATGAGGATGTTTGCAGCATCTCCAAACTTGAGGGGATTAACTCAAATTGTAATAGTTGAGAGGGGTTTTCTAAGACGCTCCTACAGTTGAGTGGTTTTTCTGAAAATTAGCCCAACCTTATATTTTAATCAGGGATGGGGCATCATATAGTATGTTACTACACCTTATAATGTGTATGCACTAGTGTGTTTCACTTCCCGCTTAAAGGTAAGTAAAGTATGAGAACATAGAGAGTTACGTGGGTTAAAAGTAAAGAGAGTAAAATTTTGCGTTTATAAGCAAGCCCCTTATATATAGTGGGTCATTCTGCAAAAATCACGAGTACTCGGAGGGTGTAGAATACATTGAAATGTCGGGGTTGCAGAAATTGCGATTGTTGGAGATCAACTGAGAAGATCGACAGAGAGGAGGCCGGAGATGACGGCAAAGACGTGGAGAGATTTGAGGTGGAGGGTGGTGGTAGAGGAGGTGAAGGAAGGTTTTGTGGATGGAGTTTGGAATTGAGGCAATTGTGGTGTTTGATTTTTGAGTGGGAGTATGGATGCAGATTTTAAAGTCGTATTGATAAAATATTGTGATTTACTGATATAGCATTGGTCATTATATTGATAATATTCTGATTATGTGCATTGATATTAAATACTGGATTGCACTCAGCGGATGAAATGTCAAGAAAATTAAAAATTAAAATTAAAATTAGCACAGGGAATATCGAAGAGAAAGGGAGATGAGAGGAGTAGAGATATTTGTTTTGCTAGATTTTATTTTATACTATTTGCATTCTGCCAGAAGCTTGGTATTAAAACATACATCATATGTTTCTAAACAAATCGCCGATACCCTCAACAATAACACGTAATAGTGGCACCAGATATAAATATTGTTTTCATAAAGTAAAGACCAAGAACCAGATTAACAAGTACCATCAATATCTACAAATTAATGCATACTTTATTGTTAGAGCTCCTAGGCATCATGATCATCATCGATATTGCCATTTTATTGAAATTGCTCTGTCCTCCGATTCTTAAGTCACTTTGAAATTAGATTGTCAATTTAGTTAAATTACTATTAGGTCTCTCAATTCTTAAGCAAATAGAGGATTAATTGAAAATAGCTTCTAAGAATTGGGGACATAGTTCAATTTCAATAATTATGAGTCTAATTTCAAAATCACTAATAATTGGAGGAAATGATCATGAGGGTCTACTTTCATAATAACTTAAGATTTGGGGGGCATAAAATTAATTTCGATGATACAAGGGTCTAATTTCAAAATCACTAATAATTGGAGGACCTAATAGCAATTTCAATGATTTGAGGAACAAACCCTTCTTCCTTTTCAGTAGTGGAGTCACTAATAATGTTGGGAGCAAGCAAAGGAAACAAAGAGAGAAGATAGTGACCAATAAATATGGAGGATTGAAGAAAGAGTATCAAAAAAGAGCATGCCCACATCAAGAACCCATATATGGTATACAAGGTGAGCACCTGGCAAGGTTAACTTTCTATACCTCTGCCCCTTTTCTTCCTCCTCCCCTCTCTCTCTCTCTCTCTCTCTCTCTCTCTCTCTCTCTCTCTCTCTCATTATCAAACCAACTCAGATCATCTTTTACTGATACAAGCAACACAGATATCTCTTGCAAAATATACATCACTCTAAAAGTATCATCACAATCTATGTTTTTCTCTAATCATAATGAACATCAGTCACCTTTACACCAAAGACATGATAGATAAGTGAGCTCGGCGACACCACCTTCAGCAACCTGTACCAAGGGGTGATCAATTGCCAGAGTCCAATTCATCTCCACTGTTTACAGAATCATCTACAAAATCTAACTGATCCAGCTTAAACAACAACAATAACATGTTTCATCTTTTTCGAATTCAGTTTCTTAGGTCTTGATAACTTGTTCTTGGTTGCAGCCTGCAATGTTGTCTTACGCCTTTGAGCAGCAGAAAATTGGGCATCTGGCAGTATATTTCTGAAAATTTGTTGCTAGCTGTATTTCTCAATGTGGTATTTGCTTTGTACAGTTTGTAATCAGAGGATTTTTAACCCACAGCAACATTAATCATCAATCAAATAACTTAAGACTACTCATCATTTATTTGCTGAGTTCAAATGTTGATAATAGACAACAGAGACAAGATGGAATTATTTACAAGGTATCAATCAAGAAAATATCTGGCAACATCTCTCAATGATATTACGCCTTCCACCCGTCTACTATGGTGATCGATGACAACAACCCGTCTAACATCTGGAGTGAAATGGATATTTCATCAACGTTCTTACAGTGTGATGAGATGTTATTTAAGAAAAGGGAAAATTACAGAAAATGTTCCTAAGGTTTCTGAAAATGACAGTAAATGCCCCCAAAAGTTTTAAAACTAACACTTTCACCCCTTCCTTCGATATTTCCATCAAACAAAGTCATATATGTATCATGGATATCATGTGATCCATTTAATGACAATAATACCCTGAAAGAGAATAAGCATTCTTCTTTCTTCTCTCAAGAGTTAAGAGGCATTTTTGTCTTTAGCGATGTCACATGATACCCATGTGTCTGTTTGATGGAAAACCAAAAGGAAAGGGGTGAAAGTGGTATGTTTTAAAACTGCAGAACAATTTACTGTCACTTCTACAAGCCTCTTTGTGTGTGTGTGTGTGTGTGTGTTTGGGGGCGTTCTATAATTTCCCTCAAGAAAACATAAGATCACAAAGAGAGCTATACCTGGATCAGAAAGCTGCTGGATAATCTCAAAAAAACGAGTTGATTGGAAGCATGTAGGACATCGTCTCCGGCCATTGTTCTGAGGATTTGCCTGGTATACTAGATCTAAAGCCTGAAAGAAAAATTAAATGTCAAACTATATTCAGCTAACAGGAGCAAAGAGATCGCAGAAACTAATATCATCAGATCGGAAGACAAAAGGGATAAACTCCAATCTTGAATGTAAATATTGTCTAACAAAGCATCTCTTCACAAAACATGATGCTACTCTCCTCAAAATAATAAAAGGAAGATGCCTCACTAAGTTTAGTTAATTCTTTAAACTACTAAAGGATGCTTAACATGCAAAAATCAGGGGGTTCTTTGTCAAACTCAATAAATTAAACCAGTTTATTGCAAAACCGGGTATAAATGAAAGGGATTTCACGTAATTTTTCCTTGAATAAAGACAACAATACTAGACCAAGGTATAACCATTGCCTGTAAATAGTGGTGAAATTGTTTTAGTATTATGTTAAATTGAACTATCTTGCTAATCCAGGTATAAATGAAGCTCTTGCAATTTTCCCTTAATTAAAGCCGATATATATGTTGGACCAAGGTATGCACATAAAATCATTTTCTGCGAAATAGTGATAAATTGTGTTAGATTGATAGAATTACAAGTAAAATGTACAACAGGTGAAACAGTCTTCACTTACTTGGTTCATGGTTATTTGGTCCAGCTGAATGCGGGCATACATGTCATCTTTTGCTAAAGCCATAATGTCACTGCATGAAAAGAAGACATATTTACTGATGGTCAGGATGCATAGAAAAAATCAAGAAAGAAACAATGCAGAACAGATGTAAGGCCTTGAGCAAACAATTCAGAATGCATTCATATTGAAAGTCCCATTGCTCGTAATGGTAACATGGGCAGAAAATTCCAAACAACAATTTACAGGCATTTAGACTTTAGAATTAAGCCAAGACAGGTTTGGCTGGCTGGCCAGGTATGATTAAGGAAAAAAGGATCTGCATAACTAGTAAGAAACATTATGTGCAGCTGACAGTGGGTAAGAGTAAATCCATTTACACTAGTTTATAGGCAAGGGTATACAATTGTTTATTGATAAGTATGAAGTTTTCTTACCCGCTGGTATGAATGGACATGGAAAGGGTAAGGGCTTTATATTTTACCCTTTTACCCGTTTATATAAAAATATACTAATATAGTTAGAATTTTCTTTTTTTTTTAAATAAACATATCAGCAAAGCACTACCTTCTAAAGGGTAACCTTGTTTACACATTAACAGGACATATAGGTAAGTACCTGCGAGAGTATACATCGATTAAAGATCCACTGCCATCCACTACTGGAATGGAACTTATTCTACCTGAAAAAAACAAAAGAAGGGAATAAGTACAGTGTCCATACATGTATATTATTAGCACGCCAAAATATTTTGACAGAGAACAGAACACTTAACTCAGCCAAAGGGGAAAAAAACAAGGATGGATAGTGGATCATGCATGAAATAATATTATAATAATGAAAGGATCGTACGAGTCACTGGAATCCAATTTGATCAAACAAGAAACTGAGGTGAAAATAAACAAAGATTTTAATGTAATACTTAATAAACCTACATAAATCCAATAATCAAGTCTGAGATAGGAAATCCTTCACGGGAACATATAGAATTCCCCTTTTGACCCATAAATACCCTAGAAGAATGTTCCAGCAAATTTAATAATGAAGTTTGAACTTTGATGAATTGATACTGTAAGAATTTAATTTTTTTTTAACTTGCATATGAACCTAATTATTAAATTAAAGTTTTGCATTAGCTCTACAATCTTATGGTTGCCCTCTGTATATCCAACTCCCTAGAGTTTAAAACTTATACACCTCCATTTCCTTTTATTATGCGTGTATGTGCAGACATATGTGGATAGGGAGATAGACGATCTCGAAATAACAGATAAAATAGAAAGGACAATTACTCTTCAGAGCACGAGAAAGAAGTACCTTTTAGTAGCAAATCAAGAGCAGAGCTTAAGGAGGCATTCTGCTGCAACACTGCTAAATGATGTCCACTACCTCTGCCAGTCTCTGGCAACCATGTGCCAACAGGAATCCTACAAATTGGATGTTGTAGGATAGGCACTGAACCTACAACCTCTCCAAAATGGCACGTAATGTCTGGATATTAAAGATACAATATTAACTGTCAAGGATATTCAAAATTATAGGCTAAATGTGAAAGTAGGTAATGAGATACATAGATGTACATTTTAAAATTACAGGAAGGCTCGCGACATTCAACAACGGCATGCATGAAGAATCTGGCAGCAAAGATCTGAAAATAGGAACTGCTGATATCTCATTGTGCAAAATCTTAAGAGCTACATCTTTCAGACAATCCTGATCTGAGACCTTCACAAGGAAAGTACCAAAAGATGAGTAACTAAAAAGCTTCAAAGAAAATCTAAAACCAGGCACTCGACAGACAGTTAGACTAACATCACAAGCATGCTTGCAGGATGCCATCATTAATACAACCATGTTGACTACAAAGAAATGCAAATAATCAATATTATGAAAGTAAGATAAAAGGAAGTTGCTAAGAATACAACCACAACAATCAACAAAAGATTGCCTTACGCATTATATTTATATAAGAAGACAAATCCAAGCCCAACAAATGTAAAAGATAAATAAAAGAGCAACATATGGTTTATAAGAGACTGAAAATTCAAAGGATCACACAAATTATTAGATACCTAAGTGAGTGAACAATCATTTCTTCTTATTCTCGTAATTTCCCATACACGATATATCCTATATGTATCCAAAGTTGGTATAGAGATATACATTACGAGAAAACAGACATATTATTTATGGTCTGGAGTATAACTGTGATTATGCTTTGAGAGGTTAGACAATTATACTCGTCGCAATTTGACTAGCGATTACCCATTATCCGTGGAAGCGAATCCAAGGCAAAACCACCATTATAATCCACGCCAATCTCCGTGTTTTTTCTTCTCTTTTTACTAGATATTTTTTGTGCTTGTGCTTCAATTAATATATGTACTAGGGGGTTTGATATAACAAGGGTATTACCTGTTGATGCAGTACAGGTCTAGATCTGACACTGATGAAAATTTGATTAGGATTTTAACTTTTTCAGTAGGATTTGATTTTATTCTATGTAATCTTCTATTTTACTTAGGATTTTCTTTAGGATTTGATTTTTATATCTCTTTCTAGTTTAGGTAGGATTTTATTTGATTGCATTTTGTACTTATGTTAGGATATGATTGGATAGGATTTTGATTTGTTTCCTTTAGAGATCGGGTGGTTTTCTTTACTATAAATAAGATGTAATCCTCCATGAGAAATAGACAATTGATGAATAAAATTTGAGTTATGAAGATTATTGAGCATATGAATGAATGGTTCTTTTTAAGTGAATTGCCTCCTCGGGTGTGAAGCCTATTATTTAGGCCCTTAGGTGTGAAGACTATTCTTTAGTGGCAAGCCCTTAGGTGTGAAGCCTAAGCTTTTGTGGGGTGCGAAGCCTATTTATCTTAAACCTCTTTTCTTTTTAGCTATCCCGCTTTCAAATTGGAGCCATCGCCGCGTCCCCATCCACCTATGCTTAAAGATACTAAGATGATTAAATGAGAGGGATGACAATAAAATGTGTAGTAAAGACCAACAAGGCGATTTCGGAAGACTTTTACCATGAAAAATAATAAGATAGAAATTGCTTAAATAAAAGAAAGAGGGAAGAAAATATTATGTTCTCATTGATATGAATAAGAGGTTATAACACATATTTATACACTTTATAGAATCGTTGTGAAAGTAAAACTCTAATAAGAAAAGGAAACGATAATAGAGGAAAGTATTAAATCGTAGGTAGACATCTTCATATAAGGCAACCAATAATATGAGATCTTCTCTATCATATATATATATATATATATATATATATATATATATATATATATATATATATATATATATATATATATATATATATATATATATATATATATATATATATATATATATATATATATATATATATATATATATATATATATATATATATATATATATATATATATATATATATATATATATATATATATATATATATATATATATATATATATATATATATATATATATATATATAAGATCTTCCAATAGAACTATCTACAGGGATCAATGCTACTGAAGAATTAAGATAAGTGATGTCATTCTCGCACACATATCTTGAATCCAGACCAAAGGACAAAGTTATCTATGTGTTTTCTTGTAAATGTAAATTTTGCTTATTCATGTTTATGTTTGTGTATGTGTATGGGCAAGCATGTCAAGAACAATCATGAAAAGAAAAAAAGTAAAAGTATTGGTATACGTTATAACTTCTAAAGGTGGTATATATCACACTTCAGATTTATGTCAGGTTGTATCCAATGTGGGGACATGAGTGTTTTCATAATTGTGGCTAGTCTTATGGTTATCAGATCTCTATACACTGTCTCTAGTAAAAATGTAAGCTATGAAAGAGAGTCATTGATTGCTTAGATAAGGAAAAAGGAGGTTGGATTACTTGCTAGTAGAAATTGATTATTTCCAGGTTTGTCTTGTGAGTTGTGACTTGTGAACTTTATTGGTCTGTCCATTGTGATTCTAGGGTACCAGATTAGCCCCAAACGATACCAAAGCATGTCCTGGTCATAAGTGGGGGTAAGGGCCACCCTAAAACTCGGTGGGCTATGCTGAGAATAGATCTAGGAAAATGTTCATAAGCAGTGTCATAGTTTGTTGTGTTGGAGCAAAGAGACATGTGAAGTTCAATACTTCAATTCCTGGAGGGTCAGTGCAACGGTGTGATCTATGGTTTCCGCAGATGTACTTCAATTCCTGGAGGGTCAGTGCAAAGATGTGATCTATGGTTTCTGCAGCTGTTTGTTAGTCCAATATGTTTACATGTGAAAGGATACCCACGCGTTGGGCATGGCCCACATGAGGAGGAACTGAGTCAACAAGTGATGTACTTTAAATATGAAGTTGGGACCAAGACATATTGGCTTAGACTTAGGGATCAAAATGGGTCTCAGCTCATATTTAAGGTCCACATTATCCAAGAGGTCAAAGTTCTATTTTTCAGGAGGAATGTCACACAAGAAGATCAAGTAAATATCATAAAGAAGGAATGACCATAACTCTAACTTTGTCTATATTCTAAGAGGAGAAATGTGTGGAAAGATGGTGGATAAGATGTGGAGTGTTGCTGGAGAAGCAGCAGCAGTGGCCGCTGGAAGTACAAGGAGTGGCGGACGGTTAGAGGCAACAGCAGTGCTAGAATTTATGCTTCATAAACTGAGGCTATCAGATTGTGTGTGGTTTATCGTCGAGTGAGGGAGAAATTATAGTGTTAGAATGTATTGTTGAATATATAACCCAACCACCACAAGAAAAAGAAAAAAAGGACGCACTTCAACTGATGGGTTTTCAAATGGAGAAGACTATGTTGTGCAGCTGTAGCCTTGTTGTGCAGCAAACACAAAGAGGAGCCAACTGAAACTGTGGGAGGGTTATGAGAAATTGAGAACATGTGACCTAGAAGATGTGGCTGCTGCAATAGATTTGGACTGGGATTGGAGGCTGATTGATGAAATCCAGGAGTTTAACCCCATTTTTTAGGGCTCCAAATGCAGTGGTGGACTTTGGATTGCTCTTTTTTTTGGTGGGCGGGGGCTGCCCGTGGGGATGCGGCTGCTTGGAACAACTTCTGTACAGATTAATAGTGATCAACGGTGATGGAGTGTCAATTTAGATTGCATTAGTCAAACAGTTGATGGTGGCTGATTTTGTAGATGAGGTGAGGTTTCCGGTCTCATAGTTGATGGCTATAAGTTACTTCCAGAATCCAAACATGTCTTGGTACATGATTTATATAGTCATCAGGTTTGTCTTTAGAGTTGGTCGTGGTTGGATGGAGATGGCACATGGTATAATGATTGTGGTAGTATAGTGCAAAATATGTGCAGTTGTCATGATTGGTGGCTTTTTTCCTTGTGTTAGTTGTTTTACTTTCTGTGCTTGAGTAAGTGAAGGAGGGATCTCCATCCCCAACATTCACGTGTAACAAGATTATTTAATGTTTCATTTTTTTTCTACTAGCTTGACTTTCCTCAATCCTGAAACTAGCTATTGATCCATGGAACAAAAGACTAGCTTCAATGATAGTGGAAAATGATTTGTGGAGTTTCTACAAGAAGCTTTTAATTATGGGAGAGAGGAGAAAAGGTTCGACTCAAGTATCTATAACATGTGTATACCCATTAAATGGCAAGAGAAACAATAACAACCGCTCTCTTCCTTGACAAGCAACCTTGGTAGTTTCTTCATGTGACAGGTGATTCTTAGTTTCTTACGATTCAAAGAAGTTTTGAACAGAGATCGCATTCACAAAAGTGAAGGGAAAAACAAAATCTGGTGTGAAGTTTAGATTGCTCTGTGAGAATGCAATGTGGGTTTGGGTGTCAGTGTGGCATGTTTGTAGGTGGGTGCTTTATGTGTATGGTTTTTTCGTATTTTGTTTTTTCCTTTCTGATTTTTGTTTATTTATTTATTTACTTACTTTATTTTAAATTTTTTCTTTTTTCTTTTTCTTTTTTTTTTTTGGGTGGGGGTGGGGGTTGTGGATTGCTTTGGATAAGGGTAAATGAAGACTTTTGGAACAATCTTTTGTGCACCAACAATTTTAAGAAAGACAAGTCATAAAGATAGTTCTCGTGAAGAAGATTTCTTACATGAATCAAAGGCCTTAAATTTAGGCCTATAGGTCCATTGCACTGTCTGTATAGTTGGAATTTTCCTTCTTTCCAAGCAGAAACTGAGTGCATTTCTAGTTCTTCATTAGCGAGCATTCTTACATTCTTCTGCAGCTGCATATAGAGAAAAGAGTTAATAGCATAACAAAAAAAATTCTTGCATTGTAGCAAAATGCATAATCTATTAAGAAAAAGAAAACACTCGAAAGAGTAACTAATGAAATAAAATTTCACCCAGTTATTATGGTTGCCTTGAAATACAAACCCGAGAAAATACAATTATGAGATATAACAGACTACTGGCAAATTCTCCGTGTGTACGACTGAGAGAGAGGGATAACAGTTTATCATAGTTGTAACAAGGATATGACATAAAATAATTCAAGCAAACAACTAGTCGAACCTCTTGTAAAATTAATATGAAGTCAGAAGCAGTGAGCATCCCTGTTATCGTAGCTCTGATATCATCCCAAATAGGAACAACTGCCAGACCCTGAGATGGCAAAAGAGTAGTTTGTAGAATGAAATTATATGCCACCCAAGGTATATATAAACTGGAAGAAAAATTGGGTGGAAGGTTCTCTATATAAAAGCAAATTCTCCAACCAATTCAAGTCAAATTAAGAACTACAATCAAAATGAAATATGCAAGTCAGAATCACATGCCAATTGGTGCTCAAGCTTTTAATGACTCAAACTCGAAAAGCAACAACAACTTATTTGACTGCAGATAGAACACTGCAAAAAATCCTCTTGCTTATTGGAGAATTTGCAATTTATTAGGAAATTTCTGATAGATTATGATTAATTGTTCTTCCTGATGCATTTTTATTTTTTTTATTTTTTATTTTTTTTAAGAGGGATGCTGATTTTGTTGCATGATGGTGATGTGTTGGGCATAAGCCCCTAGTTGGCATTTTGCCAAAAAACAAGTCAGTTTAGCATTTCATTCAGCACACCAGAATCTTGTGAGCAAATGTCAAGTTTTTTCTCACAACGAATGTTCTCTTTAAGTGCTTTTACCTTGCACTTGTTTTTCGAAAACTACCGTTGGGTTCTAAATGCTACAAAATAGTGTAATCTTTTCCATGAGGATAAGATTAAATAATCATGATCACAAAGAGATGTCTCCGGAGTTAGACTCTAATATGAGAAGCCACAATGAAACAAAATATTTTGAAAAGTAAAATAAATGTCATTTGAGAAGAATAAAGCAGAATAGTGAACTTCAAGAAAAAATTTATGTCAAAAAATTGTGCTAGAAGAAAGTAAAACTACTGAACTATTTGGGGTTGACTGGAGTGATCACAGATGTTCTGTTCCGATAAGTGACATCCCCAGCCTGGTGAACCTGCAACAAGAATTACCCTTACATGCATCTTTTTGAACTTATTATTAGTTAAGTACCGTTTGAATTCCAAATGGTACAAACTATTCTATTTTCCACGAGGATAAAATAGAATTATCATGAACAGAAAGATGGCTAGTTGTCAAGATTCACTCTAATTCGCAAAGGCTCCAATGGAAAAGGTTTACTAGAATTTTACTGTCTTTCTAAATGGCATAAAACATAAGTTATTGGTTAAGAATAACAACCTGAGAGGCAAGAATATGATAAACATGAGAGAGACTAATCGGCAGCATGAAAGAAAGCCTCAAGGCTCCTTACAATTGAAGGCATACATATACAAAAAGGTTTCATGTTCTCCAATATATAATGTCGGAAATTAAGTAGGCATGAACTACCATAACTGATCGAGCTCACCAGCTAAGAAACTCAAGGCTCTTTCCATGCTGAATATGAAACATAAATGCAACTTTAGAAGGCTAAAAGAAACAATTATAGCAGATTTTACAAGTACTATCAAACTTGACATCTACACTTTGTACTGCCAGATCAGTGAGCCAAAGTATTTACAGCAAGAGAAGGGACGGCTAGCTTGTGTAGTATAGTAAGCCTCAGAACTCTCACAGAAGAAAAGGTGTATGAATGGGCAAACATAATAAAATTTGCACAAGGGCATCATCTCGAAGTACAAGAAAAAACGAAAAACAAATTAGCAGAACTGATGGAACTAGTCATTGTTATTGTTACTAATATCTAAGCCTGTTCCCATCATAATGAAACCACTAGCGGGCAAGTTGGTAGCTATGTAGATTCCACTTTTTCTGTATTAGTTATGCAGTTTAAGGACGTTCCTGCTTTAACTTTCCAATAACATTTAAGTTCAAAAAAGAATGTATATGATAAATTCACGATGGAGAATTGTGTTCATATCTTAACCATAATGTAATCCAAGAAACCATTCTTGAAAAAGATAGAATTACTAATAAGAGTAGGAATTGATGCTCCCCAGAGCATGGGTGTTGTTACCACCTCAATCATAAGATAAAGCGATTAAAGAGAGAAACAGCTATGGCTTTCTAGACATAAGGGGATAATGAACATATTCATAAGAGCTTCAGAAGCACATGAACAACCAGAAATGAAAAATAAATCACTTTCCAAAAAATGTTTCTACAACTCTTAACCAGCCACAATGATTAAATTTGACAAATCTATCATTCTATCAATTTTATAGGGATTCATTTCTTATTAAGCAAAACACATGGAGGTGGTACTGAATGCCACAGGAATGTTTGTACGTAGTGGTTAAGTACCATATGGAATAAATATTTAGATCTACATGCAGCCCAAAATGAGAAGAAAATCATCAAGTGAACTTTTTCATAAAAAGATAGCCTAGTGCACGAGGTTCCCACCATTCTGGGCTCTGTGAAGGGTCAAATGTACGCAGCCTTACCCCCGCATGCGAAGAGGCTGTTTCCAGGATTTGAACCCATGACCTCCAGGTCACAAGGCAACAACCTTACCGTTGCGCCAAGACTCACCCTCATCGAGTGAACTTTTTCATATTTATCAGGAAAAAACATTGAATGATGAGAAATAATAATTGAAGGGTGATAATAGACTCAGCAAACATACTTCTTCATACATGATATGGAATGCCTGTTTAACAGGAAGCTGAGCACCTACAGCGAAGACCTGTAGATTCAACGGAGCACGTTATCACAAAATGGAGGTGGATTTGTGAATTAAATTGAAGGAAAAGAGAAATATTGTTTGCCCAGAAATATTTAAAAAAAGACCTCGTTTTTCACACTTAATACCCATTTTGTTTATGTTTAAATTTACATCCCTATCCTGAATAGCAAATTGAGTTTGTATTGCGTGCAGTTATTGAAATAGTTGGTCTGGCTACAGTTCAATTATCGCAAAGACAATACGTTCACCTTGCTCGAGACTGGAAGAATATCATATATAGTTTGATTTGACAGGACATTGGAAATCCCTCTACGAGAAGTTTGTATCTCTGCATCTGGGATCGGAATCAACGACCCTGGTGGCATGTAGTTCTGTGGTGCCTGATTGTTGCCAAAGAATTATATCGCACAAACAATAAAAACTCATTCATGTATATCACCAGCCATGCAGAAAAGGAGGAGAGATGAGAAAGACAAATGTTAGGACAAGGATTTACCAAATGTAAAGGAAGGCCATCACTTACATGCATTGTTCCAGATACATAAGGGTCGTAGTGTGGCACTGGACTCAAAATGTTTGGCTCCTCTACAAAAATTACATTGTTTACCATTCCATGATCCGCAGGAATAAGATACTGTTGTTCATCACAGCGCCATACACCGTCAACCAAGAATCTATACTGAAATACATCAAAAAGAAAAGAACATTATTGAAAATAGCTGTGATAAATAAAGCATACTGCAAAACAATTTGAGATATAAATATAGAAAAGTCTATATTCTGCATTTTTCTGAATTACTTGAACACAAAGAAGCTTGAAATGCGGCAATTCACAAAAATCATGTGATTGATCCTAGTACTTACAACAGTATAAAATATTATATCCATGTTCTCAATGTTGAAAGATCAATCTATTAACAGCCAAATCATGGTGAACCTACTTAAGCCACAACCAAGAACAAAGTCATCAAAAAGAACATTCTAACGGTTCTGCAGTGACTCATAGAAAACAAAATAGATAATGATTTTTTATGTGCTACTAAATCTGATTTAAAAAGCAGTAGCAAGAACAACCCCAGAGTTCAAGACTTGCATTCAGTGTAAATTGTAACTCTGAGTTTCAAATTGGTGTCCAGCTTTTGTTTCTTCCGCTTCAATTTATAATAAAAAAAATAGACCTTCTTTCTTGTGGGACAGGGTGTTTGTGTGTTTGAGGTACTTTTGGAGCATCTAATCTTAAGTTTCACACCCTTTGACATGGAAGATTCCACTTGCAGCAGCAAAATTCACATATTCAGACACTGAGCATGCACTTGTAGCCAAGCCCATGAACATGAAACATTCTTGATTGCGCAACCCAAAGCTCGAGCCAACCCGACCATTGAAATGTAAATGGTTTACCTAATAATGTCCTGAAAACCCTCACCACAATTATAGAAAAGTGGGGCTGGGGGTATGTGTGTATATGAGAGAGAGAGAGAGAGAGAGAGAGAGAGAGAGAGAGAGGCATGCACAGATGCGCATATAGGAACATGAACCCGCACATGCACGAATGATTGTGTGCACACACACAAACAGAAGTGTACATACATATGTTTCTTGCAAGAAGTCTATGGTTATGGAATTGTAAGCACTTTCTCTTCCTCTATCTTTCTCTTTCCACAGTAGCCACAGAAAACATTACAGGCTGAAGCCAACATGAAATCTGAGCATCGACATAGAAGGAGGTGCAATCCATCTTCTCATGGTATGAGTTGGATGTCAAACATCAATTAGCCATCATGCACTTCAATCTTTTCCTATCAGAATGGTATTCACTATGGAACACAACATAAACTCAAAAAAAGGAAATTTTCATGAGATACTAAACCCCTATAAGTTGACATCAAATTCAAGGTCAAAGGAACTACAGGCAAGATCCTGCCATAAAATCGTATAATGCCCATTGGTGGGTAGGAAGATTAATTTCTTTTTGTCTGCCCTTTAAGCATGTGCAACCAAGGAATCATCAATAAAGATACCCTAGACTGGGAAAAGAGTCCGCGATAAAACAAAGATCAAACGAAAGAGATGTTCTAGGGAATCACATCATCTTTAAGGTATAATGCAAGTCAATGAATCAAATGTAGTCACTTTACCATTCATAATGATTATATCACCATTCATAATGATTATATCACCATTCATAATGATTATAATTATATGCTCTTGAATTACTTTCTTTGCATGTTCAAATGCAATCATAGCAATATAAATGGAAATAAAAAGAAATACGGTGAAAAAAGTTAAAGAGCCTAAATTTAAAAATATAAATTATGGAGTATCAAGGAATATTACATGGCATATCAAGGAATATTTCATGGCATAAAAACAATTTGCACAGAAGGACTCTTTTTCAATTGCAATACCAAATTCCTCCACCTCCAACCCCTTCTCCATCCTAACCCATCACTTTCTCTCTCCTTCCTCCCCTAATCACCAATTACCAATATAAGACGTCTTATGTGTACAGATTAAGCAAGCACTTCAAATAGTAAGTATTAACTACTTCCCCAACTTACAATCTCCAATCGTGAAATCGGAGCCAGTTCTAGCTTCTCTATCCATACTATAAATAACTAGCCTCCCTTTTTTGTATAATGAACCAAATCCCACAAATCTTTTCCTGCATTCTCCAACTCCTTTTTCCTCGATCCAAATTGATCGTGGCATCTTTACTTCATCAACCCCACCCCCCCCCCAACCAAATCCCAGGCACTCCATCCAATATCAAGTTTAAAATAAAAAAAGAACTAGATTTTTGTTCGCATGACAATATCAATCAAAACCTCCTTCCATGGTACCAAAACCTACCAATTGCGCTTCCCCATCCATCAGATCCACTGACTTTAAAGCTGTCACGTCTGGAAAGGCAAGTCTCTCCACTTTATTCATTCCAGAAACAACTAGATGTTACCTCATCATCCTCAATTTTCAAATTAGAACCTCACCAGGAATAATACTCTGTTGGATAATTCCCAACTATTTCTCGGATTATAAATGTCAAACGTCTCAATTTTAATTTCTATGGCAGAAGTAATATAAGTTCGTTTTCAATATCTAACAAAAAGGAAAACAAAGTTGACTTCCCTTTCTACAATCAAGTTATATAACTTTGTATAAAATTCCACAGCAATTGACTTCCATTTCTAGTGTAAAAACTATTGCCACAGTATTTATTGAGCCCTCTAACACATAAGATCAAAGGAAAATTTAATATGCGCTTTAGTGTCAGGTCCCAAGCCTTGGGCTTACATTTGCAAGGGGAAATAAAGTAGAAAGTACTAGATTTCCAAAATGTATTGATAAAAGCTCGATGAGTGCTGCAAATCTAGCCACTGAAAACTATTTTAAAAACCATAAATTAAAACGCTTCTACTAAAAGAGTAATCAGTTAGTCGCTACATCCTTGATGTAGATTCGACCTTGAACATAATTTTGTCTACTGCATCTTCTAAATTTCAAAAGCCATCACTACAATATTAGCAGCTCTCTCACATCCAAACTATCATGAAAAACAAATTCTCCTTCTAATCGGCAGGAAAACGCCCATTAGTAGCATGTCAATCATTTCCATAGGGACTACCCAAATTTAGTGTTTAAATTGCAATAAATAGAAACCATGAGGGGGCATGGGAGCCGACATAAGCGATTCTATTAACTTAAACCACAATGTGTCTGCTTTAGCTGCCTTTCTGGAGCATTTGCAAATTGAAATGCACATGCAAGCACTCAAGTGGAACTTAATGTAATGCTTAAAAACCTTTCATCCCCCCCCCCCGGGCCACCACCACCACCACCCAAAAAATAATAAACATATTTCTACTGTTTATAAATAATTGATTCCAACTGAAATTTATTCCAAACTAGGACAAGAACAAAGAGGAAAACAATACAAAATTACAAAATAACCCAATTTTTCAACATGAAATGTTCTTTACATTACCCAAAAAAATGCCAAGAAATTCGAGTACCCCCAAAATGAACAGTCTTACCTCTCACGTCATATGCAACCTAAGTTGCATGGATACGGGTATGGATATGAAACACGGTAAATTTATAAACAGTAGAGTACAGGACATGATTGAAACACAAAGGCTGAAATCATAGCTTTGGGTTAGATCTACAAAGGACCCCTTGAATTGTAATTTTGAACTGAATATGGGCTGAAATAAACTCGGCGCTTGTCCAACAAGTTTCAAAAAAAGGATGTGAGATGTAGGACATACATCCAAGAAGTGTATGGTGAGCGTTTTAAATTAGACCATGCATTGTATAACCGACTACACTTCTGAACTAATGCATGCATATATTCAGGAGTGTCCGAGAAGTGTTGGTGTCAGTGTCAGGTACGGATACCTGATGTGTAGAGTACGAGTACAGCTTCATGATAGAAGTACCCACGTAACATAGCATGCAACTATATAGCTGACGTTTTTAACCCCCCAAATACTTCTTTATTTATTTAAACTGCCATATTCTCAAAAATTTTCTGAATGGTTACTTCTTTAAGTAAAGAAGTAACCCTTCAGAGAATATGGCAGTTTAAATAAGTGGTTACTTTTTTACTTATTTAAACTGCCATATTCTCAAATTAAGGCAGGAACCCAATGAAAATCACCAGATAAACTTGAACAAGCCTAACAAAATTCCACCATACAATGGCAGAGGAAGATTGCTGAGGACATCTATTTAAAACCAAGTCATGCCTGCTGCTCTTTAAATGAACACTCTTAACTCTGAGCTTACACTCAAGCGATAAAGATTATATTTTGGTCCAATTTTTGAACTTCTACGACCATCCACCAGTCATTGACTATAACTACTCCAAGTAGTAAGCCTCTTCTAGTGATTTCAAATGCAATCTGAGGTGACATAAAGAATAAGTTAAATTCAGATTAAAACTCTGATATCCTCATAACACACTATCAAAGCACTGAACCAAACAAATATCAACTGGAATAACTTTGGTTTAACCCAAATATATGCAAAACTCGGATATGAGCAAAGAAGGAAACAATAAAAATTACAAAATAACCCAATTTTTCAACATGAAATGTTCTTTACATTACCCAAAAATGCCAAGAAATTCGAGTACCCCCAAAATGAACAGTCTTACCTCTCACGTCATATGCAACCTAAGTTGCATGGATACGGGTATGGATATGAAACACGGTAAATTTATAAACAGTAGAGTACAGGACATGATTGAAACACAAAGGCTGAAATCATAGCTTTGGGTTAGATCTACAAAGGACCCCTTGAATTGTAATTTTGAACTGAATATGGGCTGAAATAAACTCGGCGCTTGTCCAACAAGTTTCAAAAAAAGGATGTGAGATGTAGGACATACATCCAAGAAGTGTATGGTGAGCGTTTTAAATTAGAACATGCATTGTATAACCGACTACACTTCTGAACTAATGCATGCATATATTCAGGAGTGTCCGAGAAGTGTTGGTGTCAGTGTCAGGTACGGATACCTGATGTGTAGAGTACGGGTACAGCTTCATGATAGAAGTACCCACGCAACATAGCATGCAACTATATAGCTGACGTTTTTAACCCCCCAAATACTTCTTTATTTATTTAAACTGCCATATTCTCAAAAATTTTCTGAATGGTTACTTCTTTAAGTAAAGAAGTAACCCTTCAGAGAATATGGCAGTTTAAATAAGTGGTTACTTTTTTACTTATTTAAACTGCCATATTCTCAAATTAAGGCAGGAACCCAATGAAAATCACCAGATAAACTTGAACAAGCCTAACAAAATTCCACCATACAATGGCAGAGGAAGATTGCTGAGGACATCTATTTAAAACCAAGTCATGCCTGCTGCTCTTTAAATGAACACTCTTAACTCTGAGCTTACACTCAAGCGATAAAGATTATATTTTTGGTCCAATTTTTGAACTTCTACGACCATCCACCAGTCATTGACTATAACTACTCCAAGTAGTAAGCCTCTTCTAGTGATTTCAAATGCAATCTGAGGTGACATAAAGAATAAGTTAAATTCAGATTAAAACTCTGATATCCTCATAACACACTATCAAAGCACTGAACCAAACAAATATCAACTGGAATAACTTTGGTTTAACCCAAATATATGCAAAACTCGGATATGAGCAAAGAAGGAAACAATAAAAAATTACAAAATAAAACGAAATTTTCAACATAAAATGGATGAAGAAATAACTTGGATTTGACCCCCAATATTATACCTTAAAGGCTTAAACTACCCCTACAACGGACGCTCTTACCTCTCAGCTCACATGCAACTGCATAACATGAGATCTTTAATATTAAATTTTAAACCTTTAAATTACACTTAACAAAAGTTTGCTAAACGGTTATTTCTTTACTTATTTAACCTGCCATCTTCTCAAATTAAGGTAGGAACTCAACAGAAAATCACCCCCGAAAAAAATCGAACAAACCTAAATTCCAACATACATTGGCTTAAGAAGATTGTAAAAAGGAAATCTATTTAAAACCAATCCATGCCTTCTGCCGCTCTTTGGATGAACGCTCTTTACTCCGAGCTTGCTTACATGCAAGTGATAAAAATTAGACATTTGGTCTAAAGTTTGGAGTTTTAGGACCCTCCACCAGTCTTTGACTCCATAACTACTCCAAGCACTAAGCCAATCCTAGCGATTTCAACTATAACATCACAACACTACTGAATCAAACAAACACCAATCTTAAGAAAAATCGAAGTTTTCAAGCATTCACCTGATGAAACCCTAGCTGGAGATCACAAATCGTCTGGAAAACCGCCGGCGAGCCCTCCACAACGGCCATCGGATAATGCTCCAACCAACTAAAACCCCAAAACAAAAATCCGAATCAAAACCCAAATTGACCTCAAACTTCACCAAGAAGAGAAATTTCCGGCCTCAAACCTCGAGAAAGAGCCGCAGAGGAAGACCTGGCGGCCTCCGTACCGCCATTGAAACCTCGTGAGAACCATCCCAGAGCTCGAGCCGATCGCTGAAACCCTAGATTCTCTGCCTCAGCTGAAGCGGGAGGGAGTCGAGTGAGGGATTGGGAGCGGATTTGAGAGGAATTGATGAGGATTCCACTTATGGAAACAAAAGGGAGTTCATTTTCGGGAGGAGAGAGAAAGCGAGGAGAGAGAGGAGAGAGAAAGTGAAGAGTTATATAGAAGTCTCCGCCGGTGAGTTCGATGGTGGTGGAGGGAACGATCCTTGGTGAAATGGCGCGGTAAAAAATGGATAATAATAATGATGGAATAAATTAGGAAAGTGTAGGGGTTAAACTTACGATGGGGTTATTTTTTGGGATCGGTATCCTCTACTAATGCATAGTATTTCCTAATATATGCTAATGTATCTCCAATTTTGATTTTGTGGACAAGTACAATGTGAAAGGTGGAGTCCACAAAGTGAAAGGTGGAGATGCATTAGCAAATATTAGGAAATACTATGCATTAGAGAGGATCTCAATCCTTTTTTTTGAGGGTTTTTACCGCTTGTGAAAAAAAAAACCCCAATTTTTAAGCTGGTTTGATGGGGCTTAGGGGTTTGGGTTTGGTTATTAGGGTAAGGGGGCTTGGGCTCTTTTTATTGAGAGGTTGGGTTGGGATGGTTTAGATCTAGCCGTTCAATTTGATGGTAATGGTTATTGGAATGTGTGAGGTCAGTTATGCAAATGGACGGGAGGTAGACTGTACGCAGGTGATGGAGTCAAACTGAGAGGTACTTGCCTCGTGGATGTATCGATGAGCGGGTTACTTTTTTATTTGAAAGATTTGCTACAAGATAGTTTTTTCATGCAAATATTTTTCTAGTTTTGGGAGAAGATTTGTTTTCCCTTCTTTGATTTTGATAAGTAATTTATGCATTTTGATCTCATGTTTCGTAGGTCGGTGATGATCAATACGGTGCATCTAATTGATTATGAATATAGCAAATATGTATGCATATGGAATTGAATAGGAAAGAAACTACATGCGTATTCATGATGGTCACAAAAGGGTTTTGGTTTGGAAAGTTTTAGACATGACCGTTCAATTTGATATTATGGTTATTGGAACTTGTGAGATCAATTGTGCAACAAGACATAGAGTAGGCAGTACGTGGCAATGGAGTTAGAGTGAAAACCTATCTCGTGGATGCATCGATGAGTGGTTTATTTTTTATTTGGAAAGATATGGTGCAAGATTTGTTTTTCATGCAAGGTATTTTTTGTTTGTATGGGAAGCTCTTTTCTTCTTTGTTTTGTGTAAGTTATTACTATTTACTTTGATCTGGTCATTTGGTGTGTGGGCGGTGATCAATGATGCATCTAATTGGTTATGTATATAACCATCTAGTGTTATGCCCACGCCATGTTGTGGGAATTTCTGTTTTTCAAAATAGATGATGTTTTTGATGGATTCATAATAGATGTATGAGTGCTATTACCCCATAAGTTTATTGATAACTTTGTTTATTTTGGATGTAATAGAGCTCGGGTTTATTAAAGTGCACATTAAGCAATACAAACAGTACTAGAAATATAAGTAACTTACGAGGACAATACAAAAATAAAAATCATGACTGATTGTTTCACCAGCTTCCTCCATGTTTCTAATTTTACAATAAATCAGATAGATTAGATTTGAATCGTCAAAAAATTTTAGAGAATTAGATAGATAAGATAGAAAGTAAATGTTAGGTTTTGCTTAAGATCAAGACTCGTTTATTTCCAATCGAAGTGTGATCAAATTAGGCCTTTCGCGGTTTAAACCTTGCGATATGCTGCCGCCTGACTTAGGTCTCCTCAATTCAACGGTTGTTCCTTTCAGTACTCTTTGATGTGCAAAAAGAATTATGAATGCAAATGAGAAAAACCAAATTCACTAAGAGACCCTTAATTTTATTATATTACATTAAATATATATAATATGCTTACGTGGTAAACATGTATCCTAGTATCAGTGTGCTTGGCTCATGACCATAACATCCTCAACTAAAAGGTAACAAAATGAAAGGGTAATGTATTTTAATGTGAAAAATATGCACATATATATCACTAAATTCATGGTAAAATCCACTTTCATTCAAAGGAGTGCTATGCAATATATTTAGTATATTATGTATGAGCTTCGTCAAGGGAAAGAAAAGAAAATGGCTATCTAATTCTAGGTTCTCTATTGTTAATCTGATTTTGGAGTCAATCATATATAGAACTCAACTCCAAGTACAAAGGCTTGAGAACAAACTTTGAAATGGGAGAAAAGTTCATTGTAGACCTCAAGGTGCAGGTGCTCGGACTCAAGGATGATGCCATCACAATTGAAGATTGAATAATAGGATTATGAGAAAGGATACACCAAGAGAGACGAAGAAGAGTGAAGAGTTGGAAGGGTGGAATGAAAATTAAAGCGTTGAAATGAATTGTAATTGCTTCACTAAATTCAAATCAAGTATAGAATGTTTAAAAATAAATTCTTTATAAGCTTAGCTTCACAAAATATTATCGGAAGTTGTAGAGACAAAGATCTAGAATTAAGTATCAATGTAATGTAAAGATTATAACATGAAGTATTAATGCATTATGGAAAAAGTATTTATTTACTATAAAATATTAATAGGAGGTTAATAGGCAAAGTCCTAAGAATTTTCCAGTTGGATATGATCGTGTAGTAGGTCGGTGGTGACCATTACGGTGCATCTAATTATTATGTATATGACAAAATATACTAGTAAATAGAATAAAATTGGAAAGAAACTATATACGTAGCATGTTTTGATTTTTTTTTATGCATATGAATTGGGTTTGAGAGGTTGGGATTGATTAAGTCATTTTGAGTTTGGTTTCATCTTTGTAGAGGGGTTGGGGTTCGAAGGGTTGAGATATGGTCATCAAGTTTGACGACAATGGTTATTGATATATGTGAAGTCCGTTGTGCAAATGGATATGTAGTAGACAATACGTGGAAGATGAAGCTAAAATGAGGTGTGTACCTTGTGGATGCATCAGTGAATGACCTACTTGTGATTTGGAAATACATGTTGTCAGATTGCTTTTTTATGTAAGATTATTTTTTTATTCGAGGAGATATTTTTTGTTTCATAAGAAATTTATTAGTTATGAAAGCTACGTTCATGTATTTAGGTTGGTGGTGATCTTCACTGTGCATCTGACTAAATGTTTCTATGATAAATATGTTACTATATAGAGTAAAACAGGAAGAATCCGCATATATATACAACTCATTTCAATTTTTTGAAGATCGTATATATATAATACTATTTAATATATATGATGCTATTTAATTACAATTATTTTCTCTTTTTAAATTTTCTTTGAATTGGTGTTTTCACACTCCAAGGCAAAAGGATAAGTAAAAAAACTTTGCAAATCCGGCAACCACAAAGGTGATGAGGGAGAAGTAACCATAAATTGATACTTTACATTTTTTTTCTTCAAATTCTCAATTCTAATCATATCCATATCCAATCTCAATGCATAGAAAAAAATCGTCAAAATAATTATTCATAATGTAACATCTCTCCTCTACATGCTTCAACAGTTCTCTCTTAACAAAATCTAAAATTTTTCATTCATGATTGACTATACGAACAAAGAAATTTATATATGACAAACTATATCATAAATAAAAAGCACTGGATTTATTTTCTAGTTATTAGAGCATTTAACATTATTTGCCTTCTCTCCTTTTGAAGAGAAAACATATTATGAGTAAGGGTGGAAGAGAAACATGTAACTAAAAGTAGTTCAAAATTTATTCTTCCAGTGACTCGCTTATATTCAACCCTGTATTAACAATAAATAAATATTTTTATTTTTTAGTATACGATTCATAACCATGTAAGCCTTCCACATTTAGAGTTAATAAATGATTAGTTGTTTCTTAATTTAAAGTTTTCCATATTTTAAGAAACACTAGTTGGAATGCATGCATTGCACCTACTCAAATACTTTGATTAGTTTATGTTTTTATAACCGTCTATTTATCCTCTCTATAAAAATTGAAAAATATGGATAAAATTTCAAAACCCCAAATAAGTTTGGATGCTTGACACCAAACGTCAAGTATCTTTGAAACTCATTAAATCTTTATAATGTTGGCGAGAAAACCCTTGAAATTAACACTGTTAACTCATGTGCGGTAAAATGACCAAAAACACACCCACCAAATTTTATTAGAGAACCCCAATAAGTTTTAAGTTTTCATTTAACCCCAATAACTTTTAGTAGGAAACCCCCAATAAAGTTTTTATAATGTTTAGATTTTTAAAAGGGTTTTTCTTATAATTTTAGACTTTCTAGGTTTGTGTGTAATTTAGCATCATAGAGGAGATATGAATATTTGTAATTGTTGAAAATTTCAAGTGGTTGTTTGTAACTTTTAAAATTTTTAGCGTTTGTTTACAATTTTTATATTTTTGGAGGCTTGTTTGCAATTTCATATTTTTCCCATTTTTATAATATTTGGATTTTTGTGTAATTGTCTGTAATTTTCATTTTTTAGAATTTTTGATTTTAAAAGGAGTTGTTTCTATTTGTATTAAGTTTTCAATGGGTTGTTTCTAATTTTTTAATCTTTTGGGGTTATTTCTAATTTTTGACTTTTTGCTGTTGTTTTTATTTTTTTGAATTTTAGGGTCAGTTTCCAATTTTTAAGTATACAAAAGTTTTTTTAATCATTGATTTTCAAGGGATATATGTTATTTTTAAAAATTTTAGAATGTTTTTGTAATTTTCTATCAGTTTTTCCTTGAATTTATTAGGAGAATTTTTTAATTATTGATAGGTATGATTTAATTAGGATTACATAATATTTCTTTATTAGAATTGTTTAATTATTGATAGTTTTAATTTGATTAGAATCTTAAGTAAATATATGATTAGATTTAATTTTTTGAGATGTGAGATTTTGAATAGCAAAGTACTAATTTCTCTTTATATATAAAGGATAGTTCATTTCTTTAAATTGGCAATAATAAAATAATTTTATTATTTATTATTACTTAGGATAGGATTGGAATGTAATATCCCAAATGGTTAAGGGTAATGTTGATTACATAAAGATTTTTCTTAACTCACACTTTTATAGGGACTATCATTTTCTCCTTAATTATGAAGATACTTTAGGAGGTGAGAATATTTCATAATATCTTCTAACTATCTTTATCTTTATTTTTAAATTTGAGTATAAAGAAATGAATCATAAAATAAAAATTCTACTTTTTTTACTTGTTAGGTACAAAACTAAACTATAGCTACTAAACAAGACTAAACTATAGTTACTAAAAACATTGATTTTCTTACCAACAAGAGGGAAAATTTGATCGTCGAGATCTTCAATGTAGCTTATATCTTATTAAAGATATTTAAATTAATTAGAACATGATCACAATGAAATTATATTAAAGATATTTCTATTAATTAAGATAATTTGAAATGTAAGGCATTATTTTGGATTTTTGCAAATTTTATAAAATCTAGGACTTTTCTATAAAATTTTCATTATTTTGAAGTCTTTTGCATTTCAGTGCAAGATATACAATTTTTAAAAGTCTTTTGGATATTTCTACTAATTTTGTAGGTTAATTTAATTTTTGTAAAATCCTCAAATTATGTCTTTTGGGTATTTCTACGAGTTGTGCAAACTCTATGGATTTTGGATATTTTCTAGCTTGGTCACTAACGCAAAGTTGACATTTATCTTCTTAATTATGAAAATAGTTAAGGAGGTGGCGTATTTCATAATATCATCTATTATCTTTATTTTTAAATTTAAATATAAGAAACAAATCCTAAGATAAAGAGTTTTTTGTTACTTGTCAAGTACCAAATTCATATCATTAAATTGTCAAAATTTTGAATCTTTATATGTTTTCTTTAGTAAATAAATTTCAATTTCGAGATTTTCTACTTTTAATTTCGGAAAAGTGGCTGAACGTGTTATGCATATGATTAATTACTTTATTTAGTCACTTTTAAATCCCTTTTTCTAGTCACTTTAAAAGTTCTTCTATATGTTATTCATGAAATAAAAATTAACATTTGTCATTCCAAAATTAATTTTATAATTACTTGTATTTATTCTATGTCTAATAAATGTTGAATTAATAAAAATTATAAATAAAAATAATGAGAAATTGAAAGAATATTCCATGAAAAATTAAAATATATTGATATAGTTAAGCTTAGTAATTTCTTTAATAATCAATGTCGTTATCCATAAACTAAGGGTTTTATTTTTGGTTTGAGGAGTTTTTAGCTCAATAAACACCATGATTTCTAAATGCATGATACTTTATTTTTGGTAAAAACACCATGGAAACAATAAAAACAGCATGGTATCCAGACGCTACTTACATTTTGGGTTGGTGTAATTGGGTCACACCCATTTTAGGCGATCCAAACCCGATTCAAAGCTAGGGCTTTTTCACAATTAATTGCTTATGTTCACAATCAATTGCCCCCTGGAGGCACGCAATTGGTGGGTGGCTTCTAGGAGGCGCTTGGTGAGTTCTTTTAGGTATTTCTCCTTTACATTGCTGAGATTATTTTGTGAAGTTTCTTTTCTTGTTCTTTTTTGAGTTTGGTTAAGAGTTGTGTGTTTGGGTCGAAAGTTGTTTCCATTGTAAAACTTGAGAAAATTACACTTTTGATTCTCAGTTACAAAAGAAATTTAAATAACTCTCTCACAAACTCGAACAAAAGACACTACAAGTGTAATTCTCTTGTTTTCGTGGGACTTTGCTGTCTTGGGGGCCAGCGTGTCCGTGGACCACCGGCGGCGATCGTCGAATCGACGGGTTTAGTTGATGCTTCGCAAAGAAAACAAGAACTTAAGCAAATATCTTAGCAAAGTAAGATATCTACTCTTCTCGAGAATAAGTCAAAGCTTAAACTCGAGGAATCTCCGTGTGGATCGTGTTCTTGAACTCCGGAAGCTTGGATCTCGATTGCCCTTCGATAGCCGACCCCGCCCAAGTGGGCGTGGGAGGGTATTTATAGTCTTTGGGAAGCGTGCCCTCTGAAGAAACACAAGTGTCATAAGTGCTTGACATTTATAGTTAGCGGCGGCTCGAGTACTCTCGGCGCCAAGCTGCCTAACTCTTGCGAGGCAATGTAGGCGCCCATGGTGGCGGTATGAGGCTGCCTAACTAACTAGCGGCGATGTCGGATCTCCATTTGTTATGGGTTTCTCTGCTTTTAGGCACGATTAAATGCCCTAAAATCACGCCTAGTGGTATTTTCGTATAACCGTCCATTGAAGTAGTGAACGTCTCTCGCATTGATAAAGTCAAGTGGGCCCCATCGGCATTGATTTAGACCCTTCAAGAGCTCATTTCCAATATTCGGTGTCGCCTTTGGCGAGACACAAGTAAAATCCTTTATAGCGAGACACATCAAGTGTCTCGCTTCGTGGCGAGGCATAAACAAGTGTCTCGCTTCGTGGCGAGGCATAAACAAGTGTCTCGCTTGTAGCGAGGCACCAACAAGTGTCTCGCTTCGTGGCGAGGCATAAACAAGTGTCTCGCTAGTAGCGAGACACAGCGAATGTCTCGCTTATAGCGAGGCACAAACAAGTGTCTCGCACTGTAGCGAGACACAATCTTCCCATATGTTGACTTTTTTGAGATTTCAACGACGTTGTCCTTCGATCTTCTCATAATTTAGTCATATTTGGGGTTCTTCAGCAATTTTTGATGCCTACAGATACCCCCTCCAAAGTTTTCGACTCCTCGTATTTTGTCGAGTGCGGAATACTTTGGATAAGATGGCCTTGCTTACGTTCGCGTTGAACTTTGTAGAAGAGGCCGTGTTTTGCTTCAGTTTCTTAAACCCTGGGTACGCGATGTCGCTATCCATATTCTGAGTTCAATAACTGTTGCATTTGTATTTGAATGGATTGAAATGTCGAAGTCGATTTTGGACTAATCATCTTCATCTTGAAGGTCACCACTTGGGTTGTGATCAGATTTCCAGGAAAGCTTCTATATGGAATATGGAACCGATTTGTTTTGAATATACTGCCTTGAGCCTCGAGTTGCCGGTGACAGTTTGGAATTGTGTCTTCTCTTAGGGCTAAAACTAACCTGTTGTGTCTTCTCTTGGGCAGCGAACCCGTTGTGTTTTCTCTTGGAAACTGTTATTGGAGTAGACCTCTCATTCATAAAAGGAATCAAGAGGGGATTTTGATTATGGTCCTAACTGTAGGAAGGTTTGACCAGGATAGGAATTTTGAGACAATCCTAACTGTCGGAAGGTTTGATCGCTCAATTTGGAAATGGACCTCTCGTTCATGGAAGGAATCGAGAGGGGATTTTGGCCGTGGTCCTAACTGTAGGAAGGTTTGATCGCTCAACCTGAAAGTGGACCTCTCGTTCATGGATTATCCACCCCGACTTTCTTTGCAAAGCATTCATTTAGAATAGTTTATACTCATATTCCTATTGGAGTAGGAAGGAGGGCGGTTTAACCTCTTGTACTCATCGGAGGAGAGGAGAAGTTTATACTCATATTCCTATTGGAGTAGGAAGGAGGGCGGTTTAACCTCTTGTACTCATCGGAGGAGAGGAGAAGTTTATACTCATATTCCTATTGGAGTAGGAAGGAGGGCGGTTTAACCTCTTGTACTCATCGGAGGAGAGGAGAAGTTTATACTCATATTCCTATTGGAGTAGGAAGGAGGGCGGTTTAACCTCTTGTACTCATCGGAGGATGTAAGAAGAAGCTTATTTCGCCGGCCGACCAAGGCTTGGATGATGGCCTTGAGAGCTAAGCAATCCTTAGTAGGATGGAGGATCCTCTGTGATCATGCGATGTTAGAATTCGAAGTCTTGTCGACCTCCTCGATTTGTAATAGGTGGCAACTTGATTTTGTTGTTATCAAGGAGGTGTTTGAAGATGATCGAACTTCTTCGTCTCGAAGAGTATGTCTGTGGAATTGATTTAGAAGCTTTTGGCTGATCGTTGTTGCGACGTTTGACTAACAGCGATCCGGATGCCTTTCCTCTATTACGAGAGGAAAATTTACTTCGAGGGTCGACCACCTTTTAGCCTCTTCGGCTTTCTTCCTTTTGAGGAAGCGTTGGCTTGTTCTCCTCGTATTTTGGATCTTTCCATGTAGTTGGTGGGGCGACCCCATGACTTCCAACAATTCTATAGAAAGATTGTTGTGGCAAGTCTTCAATATGAACTCTTGATGGTGGATCTCGTAATTCATAGCTTTATTGGAGGCTTATGAAACAATTCTATAGAAAGATTGTTGTGGCAAGTCTTCAGTAATATGCCCCATCGTCTCTCCACTCTTCTGCTTTTCATCCAAGAGGGTTCCAATCGAGACTTCGGTGTCGTCATCGAAGAAGTTGTTGAGGAACAAGCTTTCCATATCATTCCAACAGTTGATGCTACCGCCTTGAGTCTTCGATACCAATCAAGGACCATGAAAGGTACGACGAATGACCGAACCATCAAAGGCTCGTTTCGAGATCACCCCAAATGTGATTTGAAGTAAATCGGTGTTGTGTAGGTGACCCTCTCCGTCAAATGGCGTGAAGTTGATCAAATTGAATTTCGGCGGGTAAGGAATTGAATCCCACTCTCTAGGATACGGACATCAAAGCATCGATTTTATCTTCAAGCTCTTTCATCTTTTCGCCATCATCCTCCCCTTGTTTTGGATTACTTCCAATAGGAAGAATTGGACCATTTCCACCTTGAGCACCAGATGCAGCTTTCTTTGGAGGTTGATCGGCGTAAATGTGTTCATCAATCTCCGAATCGTCTTTGACATTATGGGCATTATGGTGGGTAACTCCACCTTGTTGATGGATTCGTGGTGTTGATCGGATCCGTTGTTGTGCAACCGTATGGGTTTGCAACTCCCTCATCTGTTGCATGGCTAGCTCCATCTCTGTTCTCATTTCGGCCTTAAGATCTTCTCTTTGCTTGGCTAAGGATTCTTGTAACATTTGAGCGGGACATCGGGAGTAATTGCAAAAGCTTCTGCGGGATGGCGACCAACACTTGACATTGTGTCATCGGAGCTATCGCCGAATTGATGTCGGAAGCTTCGTCATCGGATGACTCTCCTCATGCATCCTTCTATAGTCGATCGTTGGGTAGCTCGCAATTGTAACCGACATTCTCGAGAAATCGAGACCCAACCTTTCCTCGAGTGAAATCGGGATCTGCATCCGTCGCCGGTCCTTTCCTTTGTTCACCATGTTGATAGTCACTTGAAACTCATCAAATTGGATGGATGATCTCTTTCTTCTTCGATGTCGTCTTGATCGTGGTTTCAGATCTTCCGCTGTCGACAGGGAAAGCCGCTCGAATATCAAGCTCTTTGTGGGTGAGCGCTCGACTCGTAACGTGCACATCCCGATAACAACGTCTTAATCAATTTTGCACATGAGCAAGAACAATCTATTTCGTCGATCGTCCTCTTTAGGTGTGTTGCCACCCTACCGATGATGTGGTTGGTGTGGGTTATTGCAAATAACATTTCCACCCCCAGATGTAACTTGGTTCTTGAGTGGAGGACAAGTCTTCTTTTGGGGGCATCGACTATTGGAAGTTGCTTCGCATGAATAATGGCGTTTGATCGCCTTTAGTGACTTTGCGAATCACACGCTTCATTTTGTCTTTATCGCCAGACTCACGCACTCTTAGGGATACTCAAACGAGACGCAACGGAACTCTTTTAGTTTGGTATGCGTCAGATGGCTCGGAACATTTCTGAACATCACCTGGGATTTGGGTACGACCCCCAACCTGTCGTTGTTCATGGATTGAGTGATCCAAGCGTTCCATTCTTGGTGTTTTGACTTTGGTTCTCGATTGTGGACCAAGGCGATCGAACACCGAAATTGAAGGCTTTCGGACTTAACGGTTGATACCTCGGTAGGAGTGGAAGAAAGGGCGGAAAGTCCATTTTTGATAAGGCATGGAGGGCTGCGCCATTGTCGGCGATTCGGCTTTATTTGGCGCCAAGGCGGTTTACAGCCACCTATTTGTTGGCGAGCATCTCGGCTTGTCTCGCGCGGCGATTTACCTTAATCTCGGTGAAGGTTGTTGGCGGCGGACTCTTGAGCCGATTTTGATGTCGACTTGGGACCCAAATTTTGTGATTTTGGGTCCATTCCTTGGATGATTTGACTCTTGCGCTTGAATAATAGCGCGTGCGACAGCGTGCCACGGCAGGCGGCGCTCCTTCCTTGTCAATCGGGTCCTTTTGGCGAGAACCCATTCTTCCTTGGGAGGAGTGTTGAAGGATTGAGGTTGGCGTTGTAACTTCGGCGCCTCGATCACGCGGAACGTGTTGTAATGAACTCCGTCTGTTGATTCCATGGCCTTTGCAAGTTGTCGGGCCATCTTTTGACGTTGTCTCTGACGAGCCCTCTTCGTCAGAGCGGTTGAGATCTTGTTAAATGACTCCTTCTTCTGAAAGGAGTCAACTTGAGCAGAGCTCCCGGCTTTGAGATCCTCCGGGGTGTTGTTGAGAAGGGAAATCGCCTCCGTCGCAAGCGAACGAGAATCGTTGCGCATCACAACAGAACGAACCTCCCTCTTAGGAGATGAGATCCTCCGATGTTTGCGGGGTGAGGAGGACTTCGATGAGGAAGAGGAGAGGTATTCTTCGAACTTGGCTTGATCGAAGAAGTAATCCAGTCCATCGACCATGAGGTCGGCTTGATCGCTGCAAGGCTGCGACACAACGATCTCGGGCTCGAGACCGTTGGCTCCCATTGTGGTCGCCATCGTGTTTGGGTCGAAAGTTGTTTCCATTGTAAAACTTGAGAAAATTACACTTTTGATTCTCAGTTACAAAAGAAATTTAAATAACTCTCTCACAAACTCGAACAAAAGACACTACAAGTGTAGATCTCTTATTTTCGTGGGACTTTGCCTGTGCCGGGGACGCGTAATCCGTGGACCACCGAAAATGATCGTCGAATCGACGGGGTTTAGTTGATGCTTCGCAAAGGAAACAAGAACTTAAGCAAATATCTTAGCAAAGTAAGATATCTACTCTTCTCAAGAATAAGTCAAAGCTTAAACTCGAGGAATCTCCGTGTGGATCGTGTTCTTGAACTCCGGAAGCTTGGATCTCTGATTGCCCCTTTCTGATAGCCGACCCCACTTGAGTGGGCGTAGGAGGGTATTTATAGTCTTTGGGAAACGTGCCCTCTGAAGAAACACAAGTGTCATAAGTGCTTGACATTTATAGTTAGCCTGGCATTCCGTATCTCGCCCAAAGCTTGCGCTCCTTGCGAGCAATGTGGCTGCGGTGTGCGGCGGTATGGGGTAGCCTCGCTAACTAGCGAGGCAGTGTCGGATCTCCAGCTGTTGTAACGGTTTCCTTGCTTTTAGGCACGATTAAATGCCCTAAAATCACGCCTAGTGGGCGTATTTTCGCAGATAACCGCCCATTGAAGTAGTGAGCGTCTCTGCATTGATAAAGTCAAGTGGGCCCCATCGGCATTGATTTAGACCCTTCAAGAGCTCATTTCCAATATTCTGGGTGTCTCGCCTTTGGCGAGACACAAGTAAATGTCTCGCCTATAGCGAGACACATCAAGGTGTCTCGCTCGTGGCGAGGCACAAACAAGTGTCTCGCTTCGTGGCGAGGCACAAACAAGTGTCTCGCTTCGTGGCGAGGCACAAACAAGTGTCTCGCTTCGTGGCGAGGCATAAACAAGTGTCTCGCTTCGTGGCGAGGCACAAACAAGTGTCTCGCTTCGTGGCGAGGCACAAACAAGTGTCTCGCTAGTAGCGAGACACAATCTTCCCATATGTTGACTTTTTGAGATTTCAACGGCGTTGTCCTTCGATCTTCTCATAATTTAGTCATATTTGGGGTTCTTCACAATTTTGATGCCTACATTGTGGTTTTGATTGCTCTATTGGGAGATTGATGTGAGATTGTTGTTTTTGGTGTTAGTTCTAGCCTTGTAGCTTCAGTTAGTGATAACTATTATTTCTTTTTTTGGGTGCTTGGAGCGATCACTCGTGTTTTTATTTTGCTCGTAGAGTTATTGATTATCACATTTTAATTACAAATTTATACCCTCATTACCGCTTTATATGAATAAAGATATTACTAATAATCGTTTTACCTTAATTTGCGGTTAATGGAGAAATAATGAATAAAAGCCCAAATGACTCAAATTCTTTGAATTTCTACCAATTTTGAAGCCCAAATCTGAAGACAAACGAAGGCCCAAGATACCAAAGTGATCCGAGAGAAATTCGTGAAGAAAAATGAAGAAAAGACAAACTCGGTTGAAACTAACCGGTCGACCAATCGGTCATTAGCGGTTAACCCTTGGTTATTACCGATTATGTCGGTTGGTTATAACAATTGAAATTAAGGGCTGATTTCTCTTTCTTGGTGGCCAAGTTTGATCCAATGGTTCACATCAACTCCGTTGGGCTATAAATAGGGGTGAAATCGAGGGTTTTGAGTGTGAAATATTTTGTAAAACTCCATTTGGAGAGGAGGGTTACTCTTAATTGAGAAGACCTTCTAAAATTATAATTTTGTTACACAATAAATAAAATTTTTCACCTTCAATTTCCTTTCTCTTCTTCTTATCCAAGGACCAAAAGGAGGATGACATGAAGATCGGGGAGTTGTAAGTTTCTATTTTATTTCTTTTGCATTTCTTTTTCTTTCTTGTTTATTTAATTGCTTTGTAGTTTAGATTTATTTTCATGCAATTTAATTCCATGCAATTTACTTTCATGTCTTGCCTTTAATTCATAGAGCGATTTACTTTCATTGCTATTAGTTTAGATTTTCTTTTTCTTTTTTCTTTGCTTTTCCTTTTCTTTTTCTTTTGTAATTAGTTGAATTTTCATTCTCCTCCTCTTACTCTCATCTTGATTTTCTTTCTTTTAATTTTTTAAAGATGTGGAACTAACCTCTTGTGGGGATCTAGTTTTGCATGAAACTAGTCTAATTCTCTCTTATATTTGTGAATCACTCTCTTATGCTAAAAAAATCATGTTTAGGCTAATCTACTAAAGAACTAATCGATAGAAGAAGAATTTGATAGTCTATGCTTTACTTAAGTATTTGATAGGATATGCTTATGAATTCTAGGATTACTATCTTGTTGTTATTCTCCTCATGAGTATTGATTTTATTTAGGTGATAATTTAATAGGTTATGCTTTCCTTAAGTGGTTTGATAGTCTATGCTTAATAAATCTAAAATGAAATGTGATAAAAGAGAATGGTTCATATTTTATAAGTGAGATTAGCTAGTGGATTCAATTCTAGATTCCTTCATATCTCTAATTGAATCCTCCATCTTTGCCTTCTTGATTTTGATTTCTTGATTTCATTTTCATTTATCTCTTTCTCTCTCTATCTTGTTTTCTTTTATTTACACTTATTCACCTTTACAATCTCAATCTCTCCACAACACATTTTCTTCCTCGTTTCATTTATTTTGCACATAATCCACAATCCACTCTTTAATCTTTTCATGACCACTTTCACCATGTACATAAACTCCTAATTGTCTTAGCATAATTTGAGAACCAAAACTTGAGCATAATCTTACAACTCCTTCCTCATGGGATTCGATAATCTTTTATACTATAACTTGATAAGTTGTATACTTGCAACTTAGGAGGTAATCATTTATTTCCCATCGGTTATTGTTCTACTGTTCTTCAATTAGTGATTGCTATTGTTCGTGTGTTAATTATTCTTGCATTTAGCTACTAATTAATTTGTGAAATTATAAGAATCCGGTGGTATCAGTGAGCTTACCTGCAAATGAAAAAAGAAGGCAATTTAAAATTAGGACAAATTTTGGATTTAGACCGTTTTCGTGATTTAATTATAAAAAATGACCGATTTTGTATTTATTTTTAAAATCCAACCTGGTTTCATACTAGAAACCAGGTTGGATTTTGCAAATAAATCTTCACGGAAATGATTTCCGTGAAGATTAGTGGTGATTAGCAAGGTAATTAGCCAATGTTAAGATTAGAATGGTGATTAGAAAGGTGATTAGTAAGATAATTAGCCACTAAACTTCACGGAAATGATTTCCGTGAAGTTGGCTAACTTTGTCGACGATTTGACCTAGTTTCGCCACGCGTAAACTAGGTCGAATCGCTATTAAGTTCGAAATAGGTCTTTTTGGAATTAAAGTTCAAAAAGGGGCTATTTCGAAAATTTGTCCTTAAAATTATGTAAATATAAAAGTACGATTAATTTGCATTTGGTAGGTGAAAATATATTTATTGAAGTCTTTTTTATTAGAAAATCTATAAACATGTTGCTCCATGCTTGATTTTCTTATGTTGGAAAATGGTCCGTTTGAGGTGAGGGGCGCACGTTTTCATTGAGTCTTCCACATGGGGTGCGTAAATGGACTTTGCACCCCCATTGCGCCTTGCTCTTTATAGGGATGATAATTTTTTACCCGACCCATTTATCCGAATCGACCCGTTATTGATGGATACGGGCCATAATAAATGGGTATGAGTCATAAATGGGTCGACCGGAGTAACCTGCTTAGCAATGTTACAAAAAGCGGTCTAGACGGACACGTAGATGGAGCTTAAGACGTCTAATTTTGGCCTAAGCTGCCATGCTAGACGTCCGGGTCGCCTAGGCGCGCTGCCTAGCTTTGTAAGGAAAAAAAAAAAAACATAAATAAATAAACAAATAAATAAAACCTGCCCATCGCCAACCAGAAATTACAAAAAAAAATAGATTTTATTGAGAGACCCAACCCGCTAACCCAAACCCTACCCGCTAACTGATTAAAAACCAAATCCATACCGATCTTCCTCCCGAAAGCCCTTCGTCGCCGCCTCCTGTTCTTCACCCACCGTAGGCTGCAGCCACGTCGACAGCGACGCCTCTCCGGCCGCCACTTCTTTCACTGTATCTCTCTTCTCTTTTTAAGGTAAATTTTTCATCTTTTTTTCGCTATTTTATTTTTTTCACTGTGATTGACTGATTGGTAAAAAAAAATATGTACATGATGCAAGCTGACAAAAAATTTTTATTTTACAGATTGAAATACAATTATACATAGTTCAGTGAGATCTTGTTGATGAAATTGTTGATCTTTTATGCGGTTTGAGAATCCAATCTTGATATAATATAGGAACAATTCAACTGAAACGAATCTTCATGGTGCAGATAGTGGCGGACCCAGGAATTTTAGGAAAGGGGGCCGAAAAATTTAATAGTTAAGTATGAGAAAATGTGAAATTCTTTGTATAATTGATTACTATCTAAACATCATCACATAACAAGAGTTTCAATATCAAATTTCAAATTAGAATATATTGTTTACGACAACATTGTTCTTGACTTCAAATTTCGGTGGCGATGATGATGATAATCGTGAGTCACCCTTACCCTCGGTGGTAGAAGATATTTTGAGCTCTTTTGGGAAATCATTCCATGATTGAGTCACCCATACCCTCGGTGGTAGAAGATACTCGATTTCCTTTAAACACATTATCATTTTCAATTATATTATCCGTACAGATATTTACGATTTTTTAAGCATTTCCCACCATGTAACTATTGTGGAATTGCAGATAAAAGTCCTGTAGTTTGATTGTCATAGATAGACCCCCTGTACCATTGCCGAATGTGAATATGGCAATAGAACATGTCGCCTATCATCAATTAAATGCAAATTGAAATAATTAACGTGCATTTAGTAGGTGAAAATATATTTATTGAAGTCTCTTTTATTAGAAAATCTATAAGCATGTTGCTCCATGCTTGGTTTTCTTATGTTGGAAAAAGGTTCATTTGAGGTGAGGCACGCACGTTTTCATTGAGTCTTCCACATGGCGCGCGTAAAGGGACTTTGCACCCCCATTGCGCCTTCCCTCTTTATAGGGATAGCAATTTTTTACCCGACCCGTTTATCTGAATCGACCCGTTATTGATGGATACGGGTTGTAATAAATGGATATGGGTTATAAAAATGATTTTATTGAGAGACCCGACCCGAACCCAAACCCTACCCCCTAACTGATTAAAAACCAAATCCATACCGATCTTTTTCCCGATCTTTTTCCCGAAAGCCCTTCGTCGCCGCCTCCTGTTCTTCACCGCCGCCTCTTCCTCTTCTCTGCCCAGCCCTCGGCTACCACCGTAGGCTGCAGCCACGTCGACAGCGACGCCTCTCCGGCCGCCACTTCTTTCACTGTAGCTCTCTTCTCTTTTCAAGGTAATTTTTTCATCTTTTTTTCGCTATTTTATTTTTTTCACTGTGATTGACTGATTGGTAAAAAAAAATGTGTACATGATGCAAGCTGACAAAAAAATTTTATTTTACAGATTGAAATACAATTGTAAATAGTTCAGTGAGATCTTGTTGATGAAATTGTTGATCTTTTATGCGGTTTGAGAATCCAATCTTGATATAATATAGGAACAATTCAACTGAAACGAATCTTCATGGTGCAAATAGTGGCGGACCCAGGAATTTTAGGAAAGGGGGCCGAAAAATTTAATAGTTAAGTATGAGAAAATGTGAAATTTTTTGCATAATTGATTACTATCTAAACATCATCACATAACAAGAGTTTCAATATCAAATTTCAAATTAGAATATATTGTTTACGACAACATTGTTCTTGACTTCAAATTTCGGTGGCGATGATGATGATAATCGTGAGTCACCCTTACCCTCGGTGGTAGAAGATATTTTGAGCTCTTTTGGGAAATCATTCCATGATTGAGTCACCCATACCCTCGGTGGTAGAAGATATTTTGAGCTCTTTTGGGAAATCATTCCATGATTGAGTCACCCATACCCTCGGTGGTAGAAGATATTTTGAGCTCTTTTGGGAAATCATTCCATGATTGAGTCACCCATACCCTCGGTGGTAGAAGATATTTTGAGCTCTTTTGGGAAATCATTCCATGATTGAGTCACCCATACCCTCGGTGGTAGAAGATATTTTGAGCTCTTTTGGGAAATCATTCCATGATTGAGTCACCCATACCCTCGGTGGTAGAAGATATTTTGAGCTCTTTTGGGAAATCATTCCATGATTGAGTCACCCATACCCTCGGTGGTAGAAGATATTTTGAGCTCTTTTGGGAAATCATTCCATGATTGAGTCACCCATACCCTCGGTGGTAGAAGATATTTTGAGCTCTTTTGGGAAATCATTCCATGATTGAGTCACCCATACCCTCGGTGGTAGAAGATATTTTGAGCTCTTTTGGGAAATCATTCCATGATTGAGTCACCCATACCCTCGGTGGTAGAAGATATTTTGAGCTCTTTTGGGAAATCATTCCATGATTGAGTCACCCATACCCTCGGTGGTAGAAGATATTTTGAGCTCTTTTGGGAAATCATTCCATGATTGAGTCACCCATACCCTCGGTGGTAGAAGATACTCGATTTCCTTTAAACACATTATCATTTTCAATTATATTATCCGTACAGATATTTACGATTTTTTAAGCATTTCCCACCATGTAACTATTGTGGAATTGCAGATAAAAGTCCTGTAGTTTGATTGTCATAGATAGACCCCCTGTACCATTGCCGAATTGTGAATATGGCAATAGAACATGTCGCCTATCATCAATTAAATGCAAATTGAAATAATTAACGTGCATTGAGTATTTGATGACATTCTAACTTATTTCTATTGCGAAGGTCAAAACAACAACAAAGTAGTTCCCACACTGTTTGATACTATTGAATGATTATGTTTGAAATGGACATATCATTGAAATCAAACCCGAAAAGGCTGGAACCTAAACCAATCCAAAGAGGGAAAATTAGACAAATCCCAAAAGGGAAAATTTAGAAATCATAAACCCTAAAATTCTACACAAATTAAAAATTAGAAATCTACATAGGAAAAATTGCTAAATCAAAAGATAAAAACCTAGAGATTATAAACCCTAAAGTTCTACACAAATCACAATTGAGAAAACTGAAAAATCAATTGGAAGGAAAATTTTAAAGTTAGAAAACTCACCAGGATCAAATGAGATGATCTCTGGAGGTAGGAGCCGCAGTCGAAGTTTAGAATTGAGAAAAATCCTTCACGGTGTGCTTGCTTCGTTTCTTTCTTTTTTTTTAATTAATCGCAGTGGATGAGAAACTCACAAGATTTTGTATTTGAGGGCAAACACTCTACATCTTAGCCCACAATCTTTGTAAAATTACAAATTACTAATGCCCCATGTCTTTTTTGAGAGCAAACATATTACATTTTAGCCCTCCCCCCCAAATATTTGTAAAATCACAAATAACTAATACCCCATGTTATTTTTGTATTTGTCAAGGTGGGGCCAAGGCCTCTTTGGCCCCCATGTGGGTCCGTCCCTGGTTGCAGACCTGAAAAATTCCAACCAAACAAAACTAATCATTGTAATAAAGTTAATTATTATAATTAAATAATTTAAAAAAATAGCTAAACGCCTAGGCGCTAGACGCTGGCTCAAACGCCTAGTCCGCTTAGCGCTTTCTTTAATATTGTATACACCTATAGACTTTAGCAAGTGAATTTTTAAAGAACATAGATTTTAGACATTAACATTAATGTTAACTAGTATTGGAACGAAGAATTAAACATTAATTGTGAAAAATAAGCACATATATAACACTAAATTTATGGTAAAATTCACTTTTATTCAGAGGAGTGCAATGTTTTAGAAAGCACTAAGTTTCTTGGTAAACATAGCGCTTATGTGCGCCTAAGCTTTATTACCTAAGCGACATTGACGCTTTTAACATTGAGAGAGGAAGGGCTGTTTTTGACGATTCAAATCATATCCTCTCTATTTTACTTGAGATAGACTCGAACATAGAGTTTTGATTTCTGGTACATTTTAACCTGGCTAACTCTTCAACCATTACAATGCTTAAGCGAGCAATATACCTCTTTCTAATACATTGTAGTGTGCGTAAGCAACCTGTTGCCCCCTAGGCACTTTCAAGACTTAAGACAGGCGGACTAAGTACCGCTTAGGTTTAAGCAGCCGCCTAGGCGGATGCCCAGACCACTTTTTAAAACAATGGAGTGCTATGCAATATATTTAATATATTATGCATGAGCTTCAGCGAGGGAAAGAAAAGAAAATGGCTAGCTATTCTAGGTTCTCTATCATGAATCCTTTTTTGGACCTCATTATATATAGAACTCAAGTCCGAGTACAAAGGCTTGGGAGATATTGGCAACAACCTTCGAAATGGGAGAAAAGGTCATTGTAGACCTCAAGGTGCAGGTGCTCGGACTGGAGGATGATACCATCGCAATTGAAGATTGAATACTGGGAATTTGCGATTCTGAGATAGGACTCACCAAGAGAGATGAAGAAGAGTGAAGAGTTGGAAGGGTGGAATAAAAATTAAAGTGTTGAAATGAAGTGGAATTGCTTCACTATATTCAAATCGAGTGTAGAATGTTAAAAAATAAATTCTTGATAAGCTTAGCTTTGCAAAATATTATCGAAAGTTGTAGGCATAGGTCTAGAATTAAGTATTAATTTAGTATGAAAGATTATAACATGAAGTATTAATGCATTATGGAAAAAATATTTATTTACTATAAAATATTAATTTCATAGAAGGTTAAAGGCAAAATCCTAAGAATTTGCCAAGTGGCAACTAAAGGGTTCTATTTTAGTATATGGTATACATATGGTGACGTGAAATAGAACTGGAAATAAACTGCACATGTAACATGTTCCATTATGATGATCATAGAACGTTTGGTCTGAAAGGGTTTACATCTAAGCGCTCAACTTGATGTTTATGGTTATTATGATATATGAGGTCCGTTTTGCAAATGAACAAGAGGCAGACAATACATCAACGATCGAGTTAATGTAAGAGGTACTCACCTCATGGAGGCCTCAACAAGCGAGTTACTTTTGATTTGGAGCGGTATGTTGCAAAGATTGTTTTCCATGTGATCATTTAAGAAGATATTTTTTTTTTGGCTTTATAAGTTATTATTCTACATTTGGCTATGGTCGTGTAGTAGGTCAGTGCTGACCATCACGGTGCATCTAATTGTTTATGTATATAACAAAATATACTAGTATATAGAATAAAATTAGAAAGAAATTATATACGTAGCCAGTGTTATCTCGGGTGCTCTGAGGCGATCACCTCGGGTGTCGGGCACTTTGGGTCGCTGAAACTGCGCCCTGCATGAGATGCGGGCGCATTGGGTAAGTGAGGCGCACGTCTCAGTGTGCCTCGTGCCTTGATGCGACTCACTGTTGTGCTATTACTACTACATTCTCTCATTCCTCTTCATTCCCTTGCTCTTTAATCAGTATTTTCTCATTCCGATTCTCCTCTTCCCCAAATTTTTGTCTACGACCCAATTCTTCTACTCCTTTTTTGCTACCATTATTACTATTGACTAGAACAGTCCTTGAAAAAGCACAAACTATTTTTTAGATATTGCGATGTTCAACAATTATAAATAAAATTGAACTTGATTACGTTTCTTTGCTTTCTGTTGAAGCATTGTTAAATCAAGGCCTACACATATTCTGCTTCTTAGAATGTTTGTAATTCTGAATGTATGATTTTATTGAAAAGGTTCATTAAATAACTTTTCATTGTGGATGAATTACTGGAAAGATGAAAGGGTAGTGCTAAATTGTCATTAATTCTCTTGTAACTAGTGTTATGATTATGAATTAGAACCTTATTTTGTGATTTAACATGTGACTTATTTATCTTGACAACTATTTTATATCAAATCAAGAAACATTTTTTTTTTAAAAAAATTGACGTATATGCCTCGCTTCACTGAGGCATGCGCATCGTATCACGCCTTGCGCATGCTGCGCGTAAGGGGATTTTGCACCCCGCATAGCGCCTTGCGCCTTGATAACACTGTACGTGGCATGTTTTGTTTTTTTATGAATATCAATTGGGTTTGAGAGCTTGGGCTTGATTTAAGTCATTTTAAGCTTGGTTTCATCTTTATAGAAGGGTTGGGGTTGGAAGGGTTGAGATACGGTCATCAAGTTTGACGATAATAGTTACTGTATCCCAATCAATCAAGTAGGCTCCAGTCATGTACTCGTTACTGCCTCTACTATGGCAGAAACTTCTTGTTTATTGAAAAGATAGAAATGCATTGTATATAAACAAGCCTGAAGTAACCAGAACTAATATTTCCACTCTAGATGGAGAAGATCTCCTCCCGGCATGATCAGCCAATTTAAATTGTGAGATCATATTACTTGACCTATTCTGATAAATAGTTTGAGAGCCGTGACATGAAGGGATGCAAGGTTCTAATCAACTAAACCCCTTGTTTTCTTGGCGAAATAAGAGGGTGTTTGGGGGAGCTTATTTTCTGGTCAAACTAGCTTTTAAGCTAGCTTTTTCATATCTACATGTTTGGTAAAATATCAAATAAGTTAACTTATAAGTCTCATTTTGAAAAGCTGGTATACCCCAGCTTTTCAAAAACTAGCTTATAAGCTCACCTAAATAAGCTAGGTTTGACCAAAAAAATTACTATTCTATCCAAACAATTTTCATAATATTTTTATCAAAAAAGCCAAAAGTCACTAAAAGCTAGCATAACTTATAAGCTTAAAAAATTAAGCCCTCCCAAACACCCTCTAAGAAAGGAAGAAAAGAAAGCACTAAACATAAGCCCTCAGTTGCTTTTGTTATGTAACTCAACACATTCATTAAACAGTGACTTTCTGCAATCAAGTAGATAGAATTAAGCTCAGACGTGACCAATAGATTCGACGTTCATAAGTTACGATTAAGTCCTATATCATATTTAACTTGAATAAGTATAACTTTTCTTTAGACTTATGATTGCAGCAGAAATTTAGTTCAGGATCAAATTAGCATTACCTGGGACTAAATATGTTTTATTGGTTGTCAGGTCAAAAAGATGAAGAAAGGCATGCATCCTCAGCTGCAGTATGTTTCTTATGTGACTCAAAGCGGGAGGCTGATGCATGTGCTGATGACTAAAATTCACCATGTTGGTAAAGTGTACCATTTCAGAGCTAAGCGTCAGATGGCTCAGAGTCTTGGCCAGATCGCAAAGTTCAAGCGACGTTATGGTGAGAATACCGAGGAAAATGATGCAAAATAAGCGTTCCTACAATTTAGTTGTTTTAAGTAGCACAACATTTTAAGTTTGAAGTTAAGCAGACCTTGAAATGATGTTAGTTGTATTGAATTGTCAAAATGCTCCAACTACTTAACCTCCCTTTGCTTGGATCTCAAGTTTTTAAGTGTTAGTAATTTGTTGGATGATATTGGGAGCTTCTTGTTTGTAGTTGTCGTCGAACAAATTGGATGCATAAATTGAAGAAACTCGAAGACATCATCACACATGATTGAGGAATTTCATCTTTTTGGTTGGTGGTTTAAAACTCCTGATTGAAGCAAGAACTTTTTTTTTTAACCATTTAGATATTGCAGATACTTTTCTTGGTTTACGAGATACTTCTGAGAATAAGTTAAGAGCGCTTGATTATTGTTTGATCATAATTTGAATTAAGAAAGCGTGTATCTGTGCACGTGCGTGTTCATGTGTGTTTATGTTTTGTTAGGATTTTCTGTCATCCTATCATTTGAGAAATGCACATATTTTCTAATTCAAATAGAAGATACTATTTTGGAAGGATTTATCATCATATAATCATGGTAAATTTACCATTTATCTTTGTAAAATGGAGCCATCAAAGGTTGGGTTATGATGATGGTATGTGAGTGTTGGCAACGTACTCATTAAGATTAGAAGATATTTGTATGTTCAAGCGAATGAAGTATCTCATCAAACAAGAGATGAATAGTGTCAAGTCTCAAGTTCAAGTCACATTTTATCAGAGCTACTATTTTACATGAATCTTGATAATGTCTAAAACGTTAGAAGTGAAGTTTGTTGCATCTGGAATAAATGAAATTCTTCTAAAATATTTTTTAAAACATTAATGTACAAATCTTAATTAATTTATAAAACATTAAATGTATCTCCACATTTACACACACTCTTTCTCTGTCTCTATGCATATTATGTTAGGACTGAAAATTGCTTGCGTATTTCTCATTTATTATTCAACTTTAGTGAGCGATTCAATTTTTCCATTTCATCTTTTGAGAATATTAATGGGTTGTTTGGTTCTTACATCTATGGTTGCAATGCAAGTGACAGTTGCATGCAACTCTGCCACATACATTTGCGTTTAAATTTATTTGGCTCAATTTTAAAATTTTATAGGTTTTAATTACAGTCATAGTTGTAGTCAATTATTTTGGAATATAAAGGTTTTTTAAAATTATGTTGGGAGTTTGTTGCAATTGGACTTATAATGTTAAACCCTTTTACAGCTCAAAAATGTTGCAATTGAAAATAATGCCCAAATTTATCTAAGTCGGTGGTCACTGGTCATCCGTAATCAGAGCTGCATTTGCAACTGCAGTGACCAAACAATCCCTAAGGACCTTTTTGTCAACTTCCCTAAACCAATTTAGTGGGAAAAGGACAGCCCAACATTAAACCTAGGGCGTGTTTAGCAACTTAGAAACTAAACCGGTTTAGTTTTTATCCAATTACACATGGCCTTGTTTAGGCTAAATTAGTTTCTATACGGACTAGTTTTGAGTTAAACCTAGTTTGATTTATTTCTAGCTAAACTAGTTTCTATATATACATGGCCTTTCTTTTCCTTGACCCACTAGATTTTTTTAGGGCCAGACTTGTGCGGTTCATTTTCACACGAGGAGAGGCTTAGCTTATTTCTGGCTCGGTTAGTAGGTAAAATGGACTAAAGAAAAACAGGTTTAGTCTAACTTTATCATTTGTCAAACTAGAGCTAAGCACTTTGATCAAAGGTTTGTCAGCTAAAACCGATTTTACTCGCCAAACTAGGGCGAAACACTTGGACCAAAGGTGTGTCGGTCAAAACTGATTTTACTCATTTGCCAAACAGGCCTTTAGTTTGACCCCACATAAATTTTTTAAAAAATCCTGTTCACCGGACCAAGTCAAGGGATCCACATTTCAGGCCGAACCTCAAGTGAGGCCCATCAGCGTCCACAATTCCCTCGTCTGAGTCGTCTCTTCTACTTCCCATTATAAATGCTTATAAATACTACGAATTAAGGGCAAAACTTAAAGCAAATTAAGCACCAATATATACTACTGTCTTCAATTTGATCATGGCTTCAAGGGCTAATGTAAGTGCTAGTTATGGTCATTAATTTATTTTGCGTTTTGTTTCGGTATTACTCACCCCAAATCTTTCATATTTTGAAATTTTCCCCTTAAATCTTTTACTTGTTTTGAAATTAGTTCCGCAAAATTTTCAACTAGTTGCTAGCAAGAAGGACTAATTTCAAATTATTTAAAAGATTTGGGGTACTAATTTCATAACACTTAAATATTTGTTGGACTAATATCAAAATTTGGAAGACTAGTTTCAATATATGAAAGATTTGGGGGACTAGTTTCAATTTATTTTCCTAACGGATTTTTTTTTTTTGGGAAATTTGTAGAAGCTGTGGAGGTCCGTTGCTGACCAGCGCCGCCGATTTGTGACGGCGACGGCACCGAGGATGAAGCCAAATGCACCGGCGGCGGGGGATTTCGTGAACCAAGCCGAGAAACATGCTAGGAAGACATTGTACGTAATTTATCTTGTCTCATTTCCTTAGAATTGCAAATAATCTTTAAGCTTATTTTCACTGTGGTACCTCAAAGTTTATCTGCTTTTCACTTTGACGCAACAAAGTTTTTCTTTTTAATATTTTTATATCTTAAAGTTTTAATCTCATTTCACTTTGATGACCCTGTCCAAAATTTCTTTAGGTTAAACTTGTACCCTATGAAATAAGTGTAGATCAATTGTACCCAACTAAATGTTCCAAGTAGCTAAGTACATGTACAAATTTAACATATATGTAAACAAATCTGACAGTGGTATCAAAATTGAAATAAGATAGAAACTTTTATTGTATGAGAGTGTTTATAAAAAAAAATACTTTGGTGGTATCAAAATGAAAATGAGTTTAATTGTTGTTTTGAACTTACTATTCGAGTAGTTTCATTTTTACAGATATACGACCCAGATTAAAATATTTTGACTCTTTTATCCTTGGTGAAATTATTAAGTTTATCGGAGGATAAAAGAGTCAAAAAATTTAACTAGCGGATCTATCTATAACAATTGAACAACAATGGGTATTATATAAGTTCAATACAACGATAGTACAAGGGTTTTTTTTTGGTTTGTAGCTTGTATTTTGATGCTTGCTAAGTTTCTAAAAATTCATACTCAAAATCTTTTTTTTTTGCATGCATATTGAAGAGAATTTGATGAAGGACAAAATGCAACAAAAGAAATTATTATTTGGTTGCACATTAATTTTTAGGACATCATATCCCTCCTGAATGGAATGGAAGAATAAGATTTATGTAGCCGATTCCAAACATATGAGATAAAAGGCTTTATTCTTGTTGTTGTGTATCATTTTCCTCCTTTCGTTTCCATAGAAATCAAGTAAAATCAATGCACTTTTAGAAAATTACAGTTGTTCTTATCCTCTAAGGAAAATCCCAAATTCATGATAAAGAAAAGGCAAACCAAATATTGCATTTAATAAAAAGTCGGGATTTCTTAATCTTGTGGGTCCTATTTTTTCAACGCAAAGTTATAAATTTCCTTTTCCCACCAAATGCATGGAAACAAACTAACATGTAATCTTTTTGGAGAATAGTAATGCAGATATGATACCCATATACGCGATATGGGGCTTCGTGGCCCTCGCCGGACTCTTCGGTGTCCACACCCTGAAGCAGCAGATCGTCCACAGCCCTACCGTCTCCTTTAGCAAGAAGCGTCGCGAGGAGATGGCCGTGGTTTCGGAGCCGGATTGGGCACTATCCGAATCCGAGAAGCTCATCAAAAAGTCTTTTTTTCGAAAACTGGCCCATATCCAGATTGATGGGGATCGTGTTAAGTCCGGGGTGTCACCCGACCAACCCGGCTAATCCGTTTAGTGGCCCGAAAACTGCGGAGTCGCTCAAGTCTGTTGGAGTTAATCCGCGTGGGAATTGAATTGAGTTTGGGTTTGGGATGTAGATACAATGGGCCTTTGTGGGCCAGGTGTTTTATGTAATGTTTGTAATTTTTGTTTCTGTTTCTTTGTTGTCTGAAAGGTTTGTTCCCTTTGTGAGAGGGAGTTTTCTCCTCCTTTTGCATTGGGAGTTTGAGATTTATGGAAATAAAATTGTAATTTGTATTTTTTTCCAATACTTTAGTGTGAATTTCTCCTTTTTTTTATTTTGAGATGAAAATGAGATGAATTATAGACTGATGTGAGGATATGCTTAACAGTGATAGTTTTGATGCTTAAAAGTATATTTATGTAAAAAAATGCTAAACTATTTCTTATATCCATGATTGTTGTGAAAATGGTGGGATACTTTTATTGAGTATTGAAAATGTGAGTCTGGTGGGTTTATGATATTGGGATAAAAGTTTGTTCAATAATAGTTTATTGAAAATGGGAATATCTCCCTCTAATAATTATATCTTGAGAAATGGATACTACTTTAACTTTATGATGATGATCTGTGTTTTTAAATCTATCTTTTAGATATATTGTTGAAACTTAATTTTCAAGTAATCTCTTAAGATATTACGTTAATTGAATTAATCAACTTCAGTAATTTGAACTATATAGGCATTAGTTTTCCAACTAAGCAGGTTTATATAATTTCAATTAATGAATTAGAAAAATTAATTTGAATTAAAAGAGATTAAGATGCACATAGCTAGGACAATGTAGATTTAATTAGAGAGTTAAATAGCCAAACATCTATGTCGATCTATACTATACTATTATATACTATCTATTCTACTAAATAAAAAGCCAATGAAGAGTAGTGCAAATTTTTATGAATGGTGGACGTATCATCCTTTACAATTGTAACTGAAAGGATAAGGTCATAATTTTGTAAGAAATGACTTTTATCTTCTCTTTTCTTTAATATTCTTTTTCTTCTAGAATGTTCTATGTCTTTTAATGTAATTAGAACCTACATGATGGAATATTTGTTTTATCTTATAAAGAAGCAAAGAGAAAGTGATAGATTCTAGGGTGGGGATCAAATATATATAAATAAAAAAAATCAAGGTTCTATATATATATATATATATATATATATATATATATATATATATATATATATATATATATATATATATATATATATATATATATATATATATATATATATATATACCATAATTTATATAAAGAAAACATTGAGGATGAGAAATTAATGAAGGATTTAAATAAATTATAATGATAATAGATAATTTTCTCTTAGAAAATCACTCAACCTTCACTATATCTCTATCTTATTAGATGCAAATCATTTGTAAATAAAACAAAATTATTTGTTATATTTTAGAAAACTATAAATATTTCAAAACAATATATTTTTATATCACGTCCATTTGCACGCGTCAACTTTCTAGTACTATCATATAATGGCCCAAATGGGATAAATAGCAATTTTCAGAAATGATGGATAATGCATCCATTCCATTGCCACACAAGGGTGTAAAGGTAAACTCCTTCTAAACATTTTTATATTCTACTAGCATTACTGTACGTGCAAAAAGTTACTTTTGTGTCCTAAGTTTCATTTGTTATTTTTACTTTGACATCTTAAAATTTAAATTAATCCAAAATAATGTTCTTACAAAATGGGAGAATCCCAAAATGAAGTTATTAGAACATGAGAAAGTTGCAATAAATTTTACTAAATAAATCACTAAAAGTATTATAAATAATACTTTTTAATGAACAATATAAAAATTATAAGGAGTTCGTATCGCGCCGTGCAAGGGTTACACTTTTACAATTAGATTAGTAAAAATTAAATTAAAGCGGAAATGTTAACTTTAAAATAAAATCATCAATCTAAGTAACACATTTGCAGTGTTGGACTTTCTTGAACAACTATTTCACTAACAAAAAATCAGAACATCCGACATTTACGTTAGAGGATTTCTTGAAAAAAAGTGCTTTTATTATATTAATTGAGTGTGAACTGTGGAGAAGGAAGAGATTTAAAATGGTTAAGAGGAAGGACAGAACTTGAAAGACAAATTATTGAATCAACAGGTGAATAAAAATGGACAAAATTACCAAATTGGTATTTATTTTATAGACCCGCTTAACTAATTTGGTACTTTTTGTAGCTCCGGTGACTTTTTAATATTTTTTTCTTTGCCCGATGGTCAAATAGGCCCAAAAGTTAGCCGCCGGCTAAAAAAATAAGGTTATGGTCCTTCAAATCTTCAATAGTTTGATACTAGCCCCTCAAATCGTTGAAACTTGCCCTCTAACCTGCCTCGACCTCACCTTCCTACGCTCCGCCACCTTCAACTTCCCATTCCCGTTCTCCGAAGCCTCTCCTCTCCTCAAAATCCCTGACCCCAACCCCCTCCTCATCCCTCTCCTCCCACCTCGCTATGGTGGAGCTCAAATCCCTCACCCATGATCCCTTCCTTCACCAAGGAACATGAAAAGGGGAAGGAAAGACGACAGAGCGTTGGAGGGAGGGAGGGGGGCATGGGGGGGAGGGGGGGGTGAATTTTAGTGATTTGAGCGGCTAATATCAAACTATTGAATATTTGACAGACCAAAACCAAAAATTTTTTAGCCGACAACCAACTTTTGTGCCTATTTAACCATCAGGCTAAGAAAAAAAATATCAAAGAGTCGCCAGAGCAATAAAAATACCAAATCAGTTATGTGGGTCTATAAAAAATACCAATTTGATCATTTTGCCGAATAAAATGGGGAAAAAACACAACTTGAAGGACAAATTACGGTAGCAGTAGGTGAAAGTTTTTTATATAATAGTAAGCATAGATAGATGACAAAATCATGAGAAATCAAACTATTGCGAGGCCCCATGTATAAAAGTTTAAATACAAAGTCACCGTACAAAGATAAGGCAGTGATGCCAGTGAAGAGTTTCTAAATAAAAAGTAAAGAGTATTTCATATAAGACCCCAAATGGTTGACTAATTGTAATTGGACCCTTTAAAGTTAAATACTTACAAATAAGCTAAAGTCGCTTAAGATTAATCTTTCAGATTGGTTATCTGATTTAGACCCTCAAACCAATCAAAACCATTTTCTTCCGGTATAAAGCCATACTTCACTTTTATATGGTTCATGGTATCATTTTAAATTTGTATACAATCTTTTATATATTTTCCAATAAACTCTAAAGAATTAATTTATATGAGAAACATCTTTAAATTAGATTTCCTTTCAAAGTTTGAATGTCACATAAAATATTGCATTATGACTTAAGAATTTGAATTAGAAAATAATTCATATTTATATCGCATCACTGTAATCAATACACTGCTAATTAGAAGTTAGCAATTTTCATTCCTCAATTCCAAGTAAGGGGTAAATTTATAAGTCTAGAAACCAAATACCGGTAAATTCGTTTCTCACTCATTCCCTATCATCTGGAAAGTCCAGTGGACAAAAATATTTCAAGAACTTAGATGTTCTTGAAGTTAACACACAAAAAAAAATGGAATAAACTATATATTATTATTATTATTATTATTAATTTTTTCAAGAAGGCTCACACCCGGGAACCTACAAAGATCTTTTTAAAAATAAAACTGTAGACTAAACAGATTCAAAGCATAATAGGATATATATTCTAATCATTTAAAAGTTGAAAGATAACCAATTTAGTGGATATTTTTCATTCAAAATTATAGAAATATTTCTTTTTTTTTGGTGAACAACTCGTTATAATTTAATATTATTGTGAAAAAAAGACTATGTACAGTAATTTTAGTTGATATTAATATAATGGATTAATGCAGAATTCTCATATTTTACTAACTTCATTCTCACGTTCCGATTAAAAGAATTCTAATCACATTGCTTTTAGAACTATATATTAAATATTTTGAAGTATTTTTGGTGTAAATTTAAACATTAGTTCTAAAATTTTTATTTTAACTTTTACATTTATAATCTCAGATGTTTGCATGTTGAAGTATATAAAAGTTCTAATTACGACAAATCGAAGTCTGCAATAAAAGTTTGAATGGAGAACATTCATACGGGATAACCAGAGACATCAACTAGATCAATTTTTTAATACCTATTCAGTTTACACTTTAATGTTATTATGAGATTTTTCAATATTTTTGGCATTAATTTGAAAGCTCAGGAGCATTTTCTTCTATTTACAAAGTTCGGAGGCTTCATGCCAATCCCTTCACATTCCATTGGACTCTTTTGAAATTTATCATTTTTATTAAATTAATAGTGCCCTGTGGACCCCGATCTACCACCTTCTAGAGAACGTGGCACTTCCAGCGCCTTCTCACATCTACGCGTCACTAAGAAGCGTTGCCACGTGTCCCTCCTCCTGTCTTTTGTCGCCACGTCACTCCGTCAGACTTCTCCTCCCTCACACTCTACTTCCTATAAATAAATAAATGAATTCCTCAAACTAAGGACAAAGTCTAAAGCATCATCAATCCAATCCCAGCAAAATTTATACTCAAGAGGAGTTGTTTTGTTCCCTGTGAAATTTGATCATGGCTTCAAGGGCTATTGTAAGCGTACCACTAATAAGAATATAATTATGTTGTTAGCTAGATTTTTATTTACTATAAATTTTTTTCTCTGATTGATTTTGGCGGTGGATTTTAGAACTTATGGAGGTCCTCTGCTCGCCGTGCTGTGGCGAACCGCGGATTTGCAACAGCTAATTTTACGAGCCATGGAGAGCAACATGCTAGCAAGCCCAAGTATGTATTTTGTTGGATGTATTATTATTTCCTTCGCTTTGATGAAATATATGTTTAGGGTAAATTAAGCTAAACCCCAAGAACTTTCAACACTTTGTAGTGAAACCCCAATAACTTTCAAGAGCACACTAAACTCCCAGTAACTTTTGTAGAAAACCCCAATATCTTTTGGGTATATTGCCCTTAGACGCCCAACATCTTTAAAATGTCTTTTTTTACTTTTTGTTGTTCTAATTTATGTGGGGTGGGGGTGGCAAAATGCGGAAATTTATTGGGTTCCAGCAATTCAAAAGTTATTGGGGGTTAGCAATTTGAACCTTAATGGGGTTTTCTGCAAAATGCTTTAAGTTCATGGGGGGTTTAGTGTAATTTACCCTTGCATAAGCTGGCTATCTATTTGTCTGTAAATTCTTGTTAAATAAAAACAACCGACATGAACTTAATTATTTATTTTTAAATAGCAAGGGGGAGTTTGTACCTGTATACGTAGCTCTAGGCCTAATCCTGGTGTCAGTCTCTCTCGGTCTGTTCACCGCGGAGCACCAGATCGCACACAACCCTTCAGTCCGAGTAAGCAAGAAACGGCGTGAGGAGTTACCCGAGATAACGGATCCGGATCGGGTCGTAAACGAATCCGATAAGTACCTTGACAAGTCTTTGTTTCGCAAAGTGGCACGCGTGCAGGACTTCGACGCGGTTCGGGCCGGGTTGCACGATCCAACCCGACCCGACCCGTTTCGCGCCTTGAGGCGGGTGGAGACCCTGAAGTCTGTTGGTGTGGACCCGCGTGGGAACTGAAGTTGTAAATAGTATGATGTTTGGGCCTCTTTTGAGTTTGTTTTGGACTCGTTGGTTTGCAGTGTTTTGCTCTCTACTGTGTAGTATGTCTTCTCCTATATTTTGTAATGGGTGATTAAGATGTAAATTGAAATAAGATTGTATTTGGAACTTATTTTTTTCTTTTGCTAGAAGAATGTATGGAACTTTTATGTTATTAAGATATAAATTTATTATTGGCAAGTATGTACTTCAATTTGTGTTTTAGGAGACAAATGAATGTATGTTCTTCATTATCAACTAGCTCTATCTATGCTTATATTGATCATCTATCACTTAAACTTGGGTCTATGACTTACGAGTTATGAGGGACCATGGACCATTCTAACGGTTTAGGTTCACTTTAGTCAAGCTTCTAATAATTACAACAGAGCAAGTGAGGAAACAAAGTATCTCAAAAGTGATAACAAGCTTTTTCTATACATGAAGACATAATAGGATATTGTTGTCAGATCTGAAATGCAAGCTTGCGGGGCTACTGTTTTTTCCTGAACTATCTCAAGCCAGGGGGCTACTGTTTTTCACTAAACACATAAAATATGCGGCGGAAAAAATAGAATAAAACGATCGACTATAAAAACCACACAAACAACCAATTAAGAATATGTTAGATTTTATAATGCTTTGGATAACAATCATGTCAGCTTCTTTCTTATGAAGGTGTTTTCACTATGCGAAGAGTTCTCCTGAATGACAAATCGAATTCAGTAGAATTATAAGGCAGTACCTTAGAATTTACACAAAATTAGTCGTCAAACCTAATTCTCCACAATTCGTAAACACCTAGCTCTAGATAGTTCCAGTTTTCAATTCCAATCAGCTTGAATACGCTGTGAAAATAAGTTTGAAACACAACCAATCAATGACAATTAAGCTTAGAAAATAGGAAAGATTTCATTGCCCTTTTTAATAAACAAACTGTTTTTAGATAAATATGAGTATAGCACGATGAAGAACGCTGTAGATAATGAATTCAAGGGCAACTCTCCTTGCTGAAATGATTTAGAGAAGTTGTGCGGCGAAGAAGAGCTTGTTGAGGCTCCGAGGGTCAAATCCTTTATAGTATTTTCTCACAAATTAAAACCCTAGAATTCTTTACCCCTCTCTCTCCCTCTCTCTCTCACTCTCTCTCAATGATACATATTCCTCAATAGGACAGGAAAGAGATATCCTAAACGTGGTAGAATTTTGAGATTAAAAGGAACAATGAATGGCTGTGATTAAAACATCAAATTTGCAATCATCCAACTTTACCATCGATGGTTGCTAACGACCATTGATGGTCCCTAAGCACCATCGATGGGTTCTTACAATTCATCAATGATTGAGCGCAACTTTTCTTTAATATTGTTTTTCTTCTAGAGTGTTCTATGTCTTTTAATGTAATTGGAGCCTACATGATGGAATATTTGTTTCATACTCTTCATACAAAAGAGGCTTCGATCACCAGCTTCTTTCGACATGCTTCTCATACTTGAATGGGCCCCACGTGAACACCCCTCAACCGGCTTCGAAGCCCGCACCTGCTTCTTTCAACCGGCTTCTCCTGCTTGAATGGGCCCACATGAGTATCCACAACCGCCTTAAATCTACTCGTGCGATCAAATCCACATGAATGGCTTCAACAGCCACCTCCTGCTTGCATTAATGCATTCCTTTCTTTGTTGCCACATGCCTGCTTAGGCGGAGAAAAAAGATATCAAGTAGATTGGCATGGGCAAAAAAGCCCTTTCATTGACGGATGACTGGGAAGCAGGAGCTGTAGGGTCATGTCGAGTGGGGAAAGGCACAGTCCAAGAGAAGGAAGACAAGCAGAACGACCAGATCAGACCAAACTCTTTCCCTCCTCCGAATGAGAGACTGGAACCGAGACCAAGCGAGCTCTCTTCCCCCACCCAACGTCGCCGCCGCTTCTTCGCCGTCACCTCGTCACTGCCGTTTCTTATAGTTTTCCTAATTCCTTGTTCATCTAAATTTATATTTTTTGTTCTAACGTATGTCTCAACATCATTCTACGGCTATTCATATCTCCTCCAATTTAATTTGGTTGCAGTTTAAAATTGGGTGTCATTTCTTAATCTAGAAAACTAGATTTATGTCTGTTCTTATTGTTATTAGCGACCTAATTCCTTATATAGATCACTGGTGGAATTTCTCTTTCCCTGATTTTAGTTAAAGTTAGGGGAATTTTTAATAATTACCCAATTAAAGTCTCAATTTGCATCATTTTCATATATATTTCTTTCCAATCTTGTGTATTTTTTATTTGTGCAGGAACTTGAACCAGGCTATACTGTTCCCCCAAAGTTAGCTTTGCTAGACATTGCTGTGACCATCAGGTAAATTTTTTTTAGGTGAATATTGTTATATAGAATCATCATGATTAATTCTATAGTCAATTGCATATAGACCCCCCTGTACTATCACAGTTTTGAACCTACTACCTTTCTAGGTTTATTTTCACAAATAGACCCCCTGTCTAAAACGTTAACTTTTATCTTTACATAAAGAGAAATTTGTTTCTCGAAAAGCCCACGAGGGTAAAATGGGGAAAACTCATGATTTATATCTAAAAATAAAACTAGAGAGGCAACAAGTTCAAACAATACTACAGGGCATCTATACACAGTTTACCCCTAATTCTAATTATAGCTGTCCTGACATTTGTCATGATATCTCTGTGAATTACATGTTTTTCACTTTTTAATCAATGTAAATCACAATCGTCCACTAAATACAAACAATTATCACATTATTGTGGGGCTAATATTCGTCTTTGTTTTTCCTTTTTGATTTGAGCATTAATTTTTGTTGATTTGAGCATTATTGTGTGATTAACCAAGCACGTGCATTGCACGTGCCTCTCTTACTAGTTATCTTATAAAGAAACAAAGAGAAGTGATAGATTCTAAGGGGAAAAATTCAAATATATATAAATTAAAAACCAAGGTGCTATACATATATCGATACTATAATTTATATAAAGAAAACATTGAGGATGAAAAATTAATGAAGGATTTAAATAAATTATAAAGATAAAAGATAATTTTCTCTTAGAAAATCACTCAACCTTCACTGTCTCTCTATCTTATTAGATGCAAATCATTTGTAAATAAAATAAAATTATTTTTATATTTTAGAAAACTATAAATATTTCAAAACAATATATTTTTATATCACGTCCATTTGCACGTCAACTTTCTAGTACTATCATATAATGGCCCAAATGGGATAAACAGTAATTTTCAGGAATGGTGGATAATTCATCCATTCCATTGCCATCACAAGGCGTAAGGTAAACTCCTTCTAAACATTTTTATATTCTACTAGCATTATTGCACGTGCAAAAAGTTACTTTAGTATCCTAAGTTCCATTTGTTATTTTTACATTGTCATCTTAAAATTTAAATTAATCCAAAAATAATGTTCTTACAAAATGTGAGAATCCCAAAATGAAGTTATTAGAACATGAGAAAGTTGCAATAAATTTTACTAAATAAATCACTAAAAATATTATAAATAATACTTTTTCGCAATAATGAACAATATAAAAATTATAAGGAGTTCGTATCGCGCCGTGCAAGGGTTACACTTTTACAATTAGATTAGTAAAAATTAAATTAAAGCGGAAATGTTAACTTTAAAATAAAATCATCAATCTAAGTAACACATTTGCAGTGTTGGACTAATATTCGTCTTTGTTTTTCCTTTTGATTTGAGCATTAATTTTTGTTGATTTGAGCATTATTGTGTGATTAACCAAGCACGTGCATTGCACGTGCCTCTCTTACTAGTTATCTTATAAAGAAACAAAGAGAAAGTGATAGATTCTAAGGGGAAAAATTCAAATATATATAAATTAAAAACCAAGGTGCTATACATATATCGATACTATAATTTATATAAAGAAAACATTGAGGATGAAAAATTAATGAAGGATTTAAATAAATTATAAAGATAAAAGATAATTTTCTTAGAAAATCACTCAACCTTCACTGTCTCTCTATCTTATTAGATGCAAATCATTTGTAAATAAAATAAAATTATTTTTATATTTTAGAAAACTATAAATATTTCAAAACAATATATTTTTATATCACGTCCATTTGCACGCGTCAACTTTCTAGTACTATCATATAATGGCCCAAATGGGATAAACAGTAATTTTCAGGAATGGTGGATAATTCATCCATTCCATTGCCATCACAAGGGCGTAAAGGTAAACTCCTTCTAAACATTTTTATATTCTACTAGCATTATTGCACGTGCAAAAAGTTACTTTAGTATCCTAAGTTCCATTTGTTATTTTTACATTGTCATCTTAAAATTTAAATTAATCCAAAAATAATGTTCTTACAAAATGTGAGAATCCCAAAATGAAGTTATTAGAACATGAGAAAGTTGCAATAAATTTTACTAAATAAATCACTAAAAATATTATAAATAATACTTTTCGCAATAATGAACAATATAAAAATTATAAGGAGATTGTATCACGCCATGCAAGGGTTACACTTTTACAATTAGATTAGTATAAATTAAATTAAAGTGGAAATGTTAACTTTAAAATAAAATCATCAATCTAAGTAACACATTTGCAGTGTTGGACTTTCTTGAACAACTATTCCGCTAAAAAAAATATCAAAACTTCCGACATTTATGTTAGAGGATTTCTTGAAAAAAAGTGCTTTTATTATATTAATTGAGTGTGAACTGGGGAGAAGGAAGAGATTTAAAATGGTTAAGAGGAATAACAGTACTTGAAAGACAAATTACTGTATCAACAGGTGAATAAAATGGGCAAAATTACCAAATTGGTATTTTTTATAGACATACTTAACTGATTTGGTACTTTTGTAGCTCCGGCAACTTTTAATATTTTTTCTTAGCCCAATAGTCAAATAAGTCCAAAAGTTGGCAGCTAGCTAAAAAATAAGGTTATGGTCCTTCAAATCTTGATAGTTTGATACTAGCCCCTCAAATCATTGAAACTTGCCCTTTAACACGCCTCGCCTCACCCTCCTGGCTCCACCACTTTCTCCTTTCCTTTCCCGTTCTCAGGCACTCCTCCTCTCCTCAAAATCCACGACCCCAATCCCTCCTCCTCCTCTCCTCAAAATCCCGACCCCAATCCCTCCTCCTCCCTCTCCTCCCACCTCATCATGGTGGAGCTCAAATCCTCACCCACGATCCCTCCCTCCACTAATGAACATGAAAAGGGGATGGAAAGCGTGAGCATTTTGGGGGTGGGGATGGGGGTGAATTCGATGATTTGAGGGTGATATCAAACTATTGAAGATTTGAAGGACCAAAACCAAATTGTTTTTAGCCAGACCAACTTTTGGACCTATTTAACCATCGACTAAGAAAAATTATCAAAAAGTCGTCGAACAATAAAAATACCAAATCAGTTAAGTAGGTCTAAAAAATACCAATTTGATAATTTTGCCAAATAAATCACTAAAAATATTATAAATAATACTTTTCGCAATAATGAACAATATAAAAATTATAAGGAGATTGTATCACGCCATGCAAGGGTTACACTTTTACAATTAGATTAGTATAAATTAAATTAAAGTGGAAATGTTAACTTTAAAATAAAATCATCAATCTAAGTAACACATTTGCAGTGTTGGACTTTCTTGAACAACTATTCCGCTAAAAAAAATATCAAAACTTCCGACATTTATGTTAGAGGATTTCTTGAAAAAAAGTGCTTTTATTATATTAATTGAGTGTGAACTGGGGAGAAGGAAGAGATTTAAAATGGTTAAGAGGAATAACAGTACTTGAAAGACAAATTACTGTATCAACAGGTGAATAAAATGGGCAAAATTACCAAATTGGTATTTTTTTTATAGACATACTTAACTGATTTGGTACTTTTTGTAGCTCCGGCAACTTTTTAATATTTTTTTCTTAGCCCAATAGTCAAATAAGTCCAAAAGTTGGCCGCTAGCTAAAAAAATAAGGTTATGGTCCTTCAAATCTTCAGTAGTTTGATACTAGCCCCTCAAATCATTGAAACTTGCCCTTTAACCTGCCTCCGCCTCACCCTCCTGCGCTCCACCACTTTCTCCTTTCCTTTCCCGTTCTCCGACACTCCTCCTCTCCTCAAAATCCCTGACCCCAATCCCCTCCTCCTCCCTCTCCTCCCACCTCATCATGGTGGAGCTCAAATCCCTCACCCACGATCCCTCCCTCCACTAATGAACATGAAAAGGGGATGGAAAGGCGGCGGAGCATTTTGGGGGGTGGGGGGGGGGGATTGGGGGTGAATTTCAGTGATTTGAGGGGCTGATATCAAACTACTGAAGATTTGAAGGACCAAAACCAAATTGTTTTTAGCCAGCAGCCAACTTTTGGACCTATTTAACCATCAGACTAAGAAAAAATTATCAAAAAGTCGTCGGAGCAATAAAAAATACCAAATCAGTTAAGTAGGTCTAAAAAAATACCAATTTGATAATTTTGCCAAATAAATGGGAAAAAAATACAACTTGAAGGACAAATTACGGTAGTAGTAGGTGAAAGTTTTTTTATATAATAATAAGTATAGATAGATGACAAAATCATGAGCACTCGAACTATTGCGAGGCCCCATGTGTAAAAGTTTAAATACAAAGTCACCGTACAAAGATAAGGCAGTGAAGAGTTTTTCATATAAGACCCCAAATGGTTGACTAATTGTAATTAGACCCTTTAAAGTTAAATGCTTACAAATAAGCTAAAGTCGCTTAAGATTAATCTTTCAGATTGGTTTTCTGATTTAGACCCTCAAACCAATCAAAACCTGTAGAACATGCACAAAAACATGCACAAGGCAGTTTTGAGTTGTTAATAGTCGACTACTAATTGTATACGACTACTTATATGACAATGAAGTTTGGTAGGGAGGCGAAGTAGTCGACTAATATGAGTTGTAGTCGACTACACTGTAAACGACAGAAAGGTGTATTTCTGCGTTGGGTCTGAGTAGTCGACTAATCGGTATTGTAGTCGACTAATCTACAGTGCATTAGTCGACTAATATGAGTTGTAGTCGACTAATGCAGGCATTCAGCGGGTCTAATTAGGAATTGGTTTTAAACCCAATTCGTTTAGAGGCTATTAATAACCCTAACCCGATTGTTAGGGTAAGTTTCAAGCACGTTTTGGAGCGACCTTTGAGAGTTTGGTGCATCTTTGGAGAGGAGATCTTTTGAGATTGAGAGGTTTGTTTTAGGGTTTCTTTGTGAGAACTTGTAATCCTAATTTGTATTCTCTCTTTCTATTAGTGAAAATCCCCTCCTTACCCGTGGGCGTAGGCAACTTGCGAACCACGTAAATCTCGTGTCTTTACTCTTTTATTGTGTTTTTTGCTATCGTTTGTGGTGGTTTCTCTCGACGGTTCCACGGTCCGCGCGCCCAACAATTGGTATCAGAGCTATTGTTCAGATTGGAAGTGGTGTAATTTCTAATTTGAGGGGTGTTGGTGATTCTGAGAGAAGCGGATTCACGAAGACAAAGCGAGGATGGCGTCAACGATGAATCATCAAAGTGGGAAAATTCGAGATTGAAAAGTTCAATGGGAAGAACGATTTTTCTTATTGGAGGATGCAGATGAAAAACTTTCTAATTTCGCAAAAATTGCACAAGACTTTGGATGGAAAGGAGAAGAAGAACAAGGATATGTCGATGAGGATTGGGAGGAGTTGGATCACGGAAACACGGCGTCGATTATCCTATGCCTCGAGAGGGATGTAGCTTTCTTGGTAGATGGAGAGAAAGCAGTATGGCGTGTAAATTTAAACATTAGTTCTAAAATTTTTATTTTAACTTTTACATTTATAATCTCAGATGTTTGCATGTTGAAGTATATAAAAGTTCTAATTACGACAAATCGAAGTCTGCAATAAAAGTTTGAATGGAGAACATTCATACGGGATAACCAGAGACATCAACTAGATCAATTTTTTAATACCTATTCAGTTTACACTTTAATGTTATTATGAGATTTTTCAATATTTTTGGCATTAATTTGAAAGCTCAGGAGCATTTTCTTCTATTTACAAAGTTCGGAGGCTTCATGCCAATCCCTTCACATTCCATTGGACTCTTTTGAAATTTATCATTTTATTAAATTAATAGTGCCCTGTGGACCCCGATCTACCACCTTCTAGAGAACGTGGCACTTCCAGCGCCTTCTCACATCTACGCGTCACTAAGAAGCGTTGCCACGTGTCCCTCCTCCTGTCTTTTGTCGCCACGTCACTCCGTCAGACTTCTCCTCCCTCACACTCTACTTCCTATAAATAAATAAATGAATTCCTCAAACTAAGGACAAAGTCTAAAGCATCATCAATCCAATCCCAGCAAAATTTATACTCAAGAGGAGTTGTTTTGTTCCCTGTGAAATTTGATCATGGCTTCAAGGGCTATTGTAAGCGTACCACTAATAAGAATATAATTATGTTGTTAGCTAGATTTTTATTTACTATAAATTTTTTCTCTGATTGATTTTGGCGGTGGATTTTAGAACTTATGGAGGTCCTCTGCTCGCCGTGCTGTGGCGAACCGCGGATTTGCAACAGCTAATTTTACGAGCCATGGAGAGCAACATGCTAGCAAGCCCAAGTATGTATTTTGTTGGATGTATTATTATTTCCTTCGCTTTGATGAAATATATGTTTAGGGTAAATTAAGCTAAACCCCAAGAACTTTCAACACTTTGTAGTGAAACCCCAATAACTTTCAAGAGCACACTAAACTCCCAGTAACTTTTGTAGAAAACCCCAATATCTTTTGGGTATATTGCCCATAGACGCCCAACATCTTTAAAATGTCTTTTTACTTTTGTTGTTCTAATTTATGTGGGGTGGGGTGGCAAAATGCGGAAATTTATTGGGTTCCAGCAATTCAAAAGTTATTGGGGTTAGTGATTTAACCTAATGGGGGTTTTCTGCAAAATGCTTTAAGTTCATGGGGGGTTTAGTGTAATTTACCCTTGCATAAGCTGGCTATCTATTTGTCTGTAAATTCTTGTTAAATAAAAACAACCGACATGAACTTAATTATTTATTTTTAAATAGCAAGGGGGAGTTTGTACCTGTATACGTAGCTCTAGGCCTAATCCTGGTGTCAGTCTCTCTCGGTCTGTTCACCGCGGAGCACCAGATCGCACACAACCCTTCAGTCCGAGTAAGCAAGAAACGGCGTGAGGAGTTACCCGAGATAACGGATCCGGATCGGGTCGTAAACGAATCCGATAAGTACCTTGACAAGTCTTTGTTTCGCAAAGTGGCACGCGTGCAGGACTTCGACGCGGTTCGGGCCGGGTTGCACGATCCAACCCGACCCGACCCGTTTCGCGCCTTGAGGCGGGTGGAGACCCTGAAGTCTGTTGGTGTGGACCCGCGTGGGAACTGAAGTTGTAAATAGTATGATGTTTGGGCCTCTTTTGAGTTTGTTTTGGACTCGTTGGTTTGCAGTGTTTTGCTCTCTACTGTGTAGTATGTCTTCTCCTATATTTTGTAATGGGTGATTAAGATGTAAATTGAAATAAGATTGTATTTGGAACTTATTTTTTTCTTTTGCTAGAAGAATGTATGGAACTTTTATGTTATTAAGATATAAATTTATTATTGGCAAGTATGTACTTCAATTTGTGTTTTAGGAGACAAATGAATGTATGTTCTTCATTATCAACTAGCTCTATCTATGCTTATATTGATCATCTATCACTTAAACTTGGGTCTATGACTTACGAGTTATGAGGGACCATGGACCATTCTAACGGTTTAGGTTCACTTTAGTCAAGCTTCTAATAATTACAACAGAGCAAGTGAGGAAACAAAGTATCTCAAAAGTGATAACAAGCTTTTTCTATACATGAAGACATAATAGGATATTGTTGTCAGATCTGAAATGCAAGCTTGCGGGGCTACTGTTTTTTCCTGAACTATCTCAAGCCAGGGGGCTACTGTTTTTCACTAAACACATAAAATATGCGGCGGAAAAAATAGAATAAAAACGATCGACTATAAAAAACCACACAAACAACCAATTAAGAATATGTTAGATTTTATAATGCTTTGGATAACAATCATGCGTTCGCTCTTCTTTCTTATGAAGGTGTTTTTTCACTATGCGAAGAGTTCTCCTGAATGACAAATCAATTGATAGAATTATAAAGAAGCGTGCTTTAGAATTTACACAAAATTAGGAATCGGCACAATTCTCCACAATTAAGTAAACACCTAGCTCTAGATAGTTCCATTTTCAATTCCAATCGGCTTGAATCTGGCGTGAAAATAAGTTTGAAACACAACCAATCAATGACAATTAAGCTTAGAAAGGAAAGATTTCATTGCCCTTTTAATAAACAAACTGTTTTTAGATAAATATGAGTATATACGATGAAGAGCAGCGTAGATAATGAATTCAAGGGCAACTCTCCTTCTTTGAAATGATTTAGAGAAGTTGTCTTGTGAAGAAGAGCTTGTTGAGGCTCAGAGGTCAAATCCTTTATAGTATTTTCTCACAAATTAAAACCTAGAATTCTTTACCCTCTCTCTCCCTCTCTCTCACTCTCTCTCAATGATACATATTCCTCAATAGGACGGAAAGAGATATCCTAAGCGTGGTAGAATTTTGAGATTAAAAGGAACAATGAATGGTCGTGATTAAAACATCAAATTTCAATCATCCAACTTTACCATCGATGGTTGCTAACGACCATTGATGGTCCCTAATCGATGGGTTCTTCAATTCATCAATGATTCTGTTGGGGAGCGGACCGCGAACGTCCGAAGAAACCACCATAAGCAAACAAAACACAATAAAGAGTAGAACACGATTTCGTGGTTAGGCAACTTGCTACGTCCCACGGGGGTAAGGAGGATTTTCACTAATAGAAAGAGAATACAAATTAGGATTACAAGTTCTCACAAAGAAACCCTAAAACAAACCTCTCAATCTCTCAAGATCTCTCTCCATGCACCAAACCCTCTCAAAGTCGCTCCAAATCGTGCTTCAAACTTGCCCTAACAATCAGGTTAGGGGTTATTAATAACCTCTAAACGAATTGGGTTTAAAACCAATTCCTAATTAGACCCGTTTTGAATCTGCTTGAATTAGTCGACTACAACTCATATTAGTCGACTAATGGTAATAATTAGTCGACTATAATGATTAGTCGACTACCGGACTTCAACGAGAAATACCTTTCGTCATTTCTGATTAATGATGGACTACTAGTCATATTAGTCGACTACTTTCTCGATTCCAACCACTTGCACTGCATGCTTTCTGATGTATGCGACTACAATGCCTAGTAATTAAAACTCTTGAACACAGCTTGTCTTGTGCATGTTTTTGTGCATGTTCTACAATTCTCCACCTCGTACATCATTTGATTCACCTCAAATTTGGCCGAACACCGAAGAACACCAAGAACATCTAGAGATCACCATCACCAATCCAGGCCAATCGGTACAGCAGCCACTACAGCGGCTGCCCTCGCACCCTCCACCGGGATCAAGCTCATCGTAGTTCACCTCAAATCATCTCCACCCCATACAGCAGAAGAATCATGCCCTCTTGGGCAAATCAACAAGAGGCGATATAGAAGCAAGTCTAAGCAATGCTTAAACTTACTACCTGTGACCACCTTGGTTAACATGTCCGCGGGATTCTCATTCGTGTGCACCTTCATGAGAGAATATCACCTCCTCTATGACATCCGCACAAAATGATACGACATCAATATGCTTAGTGCGAGCATGAACTGATTCGCCAAGTGAATTGCACTCACGGTGTCACACCACAAGTTCACGTTTTCTGCTCAATCCCCATCGTCTAGAAGACCCCACAATCACAATGCTTCCTTCACTCCCTCCGCCATGGCCATGTACTTTCGGCCTCGTAGTAGAAAGTGCCATTTGTGGCACCTGGCATCGATGTAACTAAGACCCCATGTATCTTGAATACATAACCGGTGGTAGATCGCCGTCTATCTAGATCGCCGCATAATCGAGTCCACAAACCGTCAATCGACATGTTTCTCCACCAAAACACGGGCAAGTATCAAGCTGTACCCTTTAAGTGCACGAGGACCCACTTCTTTGCTTCGGTCGCCTTTCCGGATTCGCCATGAATCACGGCCACACTAACCGCTGTGAAATATCACGGTGTACACCATTGCATACATTGCGCCAGCGCACTAGCATAGAATACGCTCCATGTGCCTTCTCTTCCCCGTGAGTGGGAGATTGATTACGAGAAAGCCTGGTGTGGAGCCAATGGAGTCACCACCGGCAACTTTGCATCCCGAACCTCGCGATCAGCTCTATGTAGCCCTCCGACTCAAGAACAATGCGTCGATTCGCCCGCTCTCTTCTAATCTCCATACCCAATATTTTTCTAGCAGCACCCATGTCCTTCATCTCGAACTCTTCACCAAGTTGAGATTTCAACCTATCTATCTCCACCCTGCTCTTAGAAGCAATAAGCATGTCATCCACATACAAAAGAAGATAGATAAAATTACCTCCTTGAAAGCTTCGAATGTAAACACAACAATCATGATCGCCGGGAAAACCCATGCTTCACATGAAGAGTCAAATCGCTTACCTTTGCGGAGATTGCTTTAATCCATCACGGTGACTTCCTCAAACGACACATGATTCTCCTTATCCTCAACAGCCCTCGAGGTTGATGCATGTAGATCTCTTCATCCAAGTCTCCGTGTAAGAAGGTCTGTTTTAATATCGAGTTGATCCGCTCAAAATCACCCCATGAGCAACACTACTCAATAGCACCGAATAGAAGTATGTTTCACCACGAGAAAATATCTCATTGTAATCCACACCCTCTTTACATTGCAAAACCCTTAGCCACTAGCCTGCGTATCTTACACCACCGAATCGAAAGATCTTCCTTTCTTTTATACACCCACTTACAACCAATAGCTTTTCTTCCTACAGGCAATGGGACCACCTCCCATGTTTGGTTCTTCAGAAGAGATTCCATCTCTTCTCCATCATGACCAACCAACTCTCACTATCCTTGTCCCAATAGCTTCCTTGGAGACCGGCTCGTCCTCCTCCACCGAGTGCGTATTCAACCATATTAGCCTGCCATAGTGCTTTGGGGTTGATCAGCCCCGGCCGATGCCTGCTTGTATGCTCGCTTTGGCCTAGTAAGTCAAATTATCCACAGTAGCCATTTGTTGTAGTGCGTGTATTTTCTGTTGAACCTCCTCCCGCTCAAACTCATCATCTACGACTTCCCCGAGCACGATTAGAACCTAGTTGGTCTTTAGATTCTATTTCAATAACACGAGACTTAGAGGTCTCACGATCATATTTACCATCATCCTTGGCGCCCTGCAATCATGGATTTCTCATCAAAGGTAACATCCTGGCGACCACGAACTTTGAATCTTCCGTACACCAAAGGCGATATAGCCTTTCATACCTGCATATCCAAGAATATTGCCTTCTTGCCCTCGCGTCAAGCTTTCCCTCGTTGGCGTGATAGTAGGCGGTACATCCAGAAATTACGAGCCTATCATAATCTGCATGCTCACGACCACACCCTAGGGTGTATCACCATCCAATGTGGTGGCGGTTCACAATGTAACAAGTCAGCGCACCGCTTCGCCCACCATTGTCGCAATCACGCATAAGATCGCGCTCCTTTACGCCTTTCCGCGGTGTTGGGTTGATCTCTCCAGCGACCCCATTCTGGCGTGGTGTAGACACATTGTCCGGTGTCGAACAATTCCTTCACGATCACGAGAACTCCTTGAAAGCACCATCGTATACTCATGCCGTTATCGGATCTCAGTCTTCAATTTCTTTCTGTCACGTTTCTCAACCATTGTTCTCCACTTCTTGAATGTCTCGAACACCTCATTCTTGTGCCCAGTAAATCCAAGCATACCTAGAATAATCATCAATAAGCGAGACATAATACTGGAACCACCCTTGGAAGTTGTGCGAGGGACCCCAAACATCCGTGTGCACATAATCTAGTATCCCTCACGCTCTTAGACTTGTGTTCGGAAACTTGACCCACGTTGACTTTCCATACACACAATCCTCATAAAAAATCCATGCTAGGTTCCTTGATTCTTAGTGAGACCCTCTTTACCAAGCAGAACTAGACCCTTCTCGACATATGCCCAAGCGCTTATGCCATAACCGTATGTGCTCACATGGGTCTCCACCACTTCCTTCGTTTCAGCATTTGCATCTCTGTCACCGTCATTGCGAGAGAGTATATAGGTTCGCGTAATGAACACCCTTCATCACTACTAAGGAACCACGAACAACCTTCTTCACTCGTTTTCCGTCACAATCCACGCAACCCCAGGGTCAAAGCACCAAGCGAGATAAGATTCTTCCGCAGAGTGGGAACATGCCTCACATCCGTCAAGGTTGAACCACTCCATCATGCATCTTGATTTTGATATTACCTATTGCTTGTTTACAAGCATGGTTATTCCCCATCAATACAGTTCCACCATCAATGCCTCTGGGTAGTAAACCACTTCCTATTTGGACACATATGGTAAAACAACGAATCAAGTATCCACTTCCGGAGATCTCCTGCATGCGGTGGCGACATAGCATTCCTATCGCTCCTTCCTCCGAAGCGTAGCTCGCTTCTTCCTTGCCCTCTCTCCTCTCAGGTCTTGTTGTTGTTCTTCTTTCCACCTACTCTCTTATTTGGACGGTCGACTTTGAAATGCCAGCTTCACCGCGACCAAACATCAACAAGAGGTCTTGATTTAGATCTAGACTTTCCTCCCTTGCTTTTCCTCGCTCATTGCTCCTTCCTCTTGCAACAATCCCTGCGCTTGTTCCCCGTTACGCCGGTGGCCATGTCACTAGTTGCGGTCTTAGAGATCGTCCGCTAGAAGTGTCGTTCTAGTCTCATCCATCTTGATTTTTCTCCCAAGCCTCGGTGTTTGCACAGTTCTCATAAACTTAGTGACGGTAGTAAAGCGCTGATCCTCGTCTCCTACTTTAACATCTATGTCTTTCAAATCGATATGATCCTATCAAACTTGTTGATGTGTTCGGATTGATGAGCCCTCCTCCATCTTGCAAGTATACAATTTGGATTTAAGTAGATCGGTTAGTTAGACTCTTAGTCATGAAGGTACCCTCTAACTTCTTCCCACCGCGGTAGTTTCCTCTCTCCATAGACGCCCAACATCTTTAAAATGTCTTTTTACTTTTGTTGTTCTAATTTATGTGGGGTGGGGTGGCAAAATGCGGAAATTTATTGGGTTCCAGCAATTCAAAAGTTATTGGGGTTAGTGATTTAACCTAATGGGGGTTTTCTGCAAAATGCTTTAAGTTCATGGGGGTTTAGTGTAATTTACCCTTGCATAAGCTGGCTATCTATTTGTCTGTAAATTCTTGTTAAATAAAAACAACCGACATGAACTTAATTATTTATTTTTAAATAGCAAGGGGGAGTTTGTACCTGTATACGTAGCTCTAGGCCTAATCCTGGTGTCAGTCTCTCTCGGTCTGTTCACCGCGGAGCACCAGATCGCACACAACCCTTCAGTCCGAGTAAGCAAGAAACGGCGTGAGGAGTTACCCGAGATAACGGATCCGGATCGGGTCGTAAACGAATCCGATAAGTACCTTGACAAGTCTTTGTTTCGCAAAGTGGCACGCGTGCAGGACTTCGACGCGGTTCGGGCCGGGTTGCACGATCCAACCCGACCCGACCCGTTTCGCGCCTTGAGGCGGGTGGAGACCCTGAAGTCTGTTGGTGTGGACCCGCGTGGGAACTGAAGTTGTAAATAGTATGATGTTTGGGCCTCTTTTGAGTTTGTTTTGGACTCGTTGGTTTGCAGTGTTTTGCTCTCTACTGTGTAGTATGTCTTCTCCTATATTTTGTAATGGGTGATTAAGATGTAAATTGAAATAAGATTGTATTTGGAACTTATTTTTTTCTTTTGCTAGAAGAATGTATGGAACTTTTATGTTATTAAGATATAAATTTATTATTGGCAAGTATGTACTTCAATTTGTGTTTTAGGAGACAAATGAATGTATGTTCTTCATTATCAACTAGCTCTATCTATGCTTATATTGATCATCTATCACTTAAACTTGGGTCTATGACTTACGAGTTATGAGGGACCATGGACCATTCTAACGGTTTAGGTTCACTTTAGTCAAGCTTCTAATAATTACAACAGAGCAAGTGAGGAAACAAAGTATCTCAAAAGTGATAACAAGCTTTTTCTATACATGAAGACATAATAGGATATTGTTGTCAGATCTGAAATGCAAGCTTGCGGGGCTACTGTTTTTCCTGAACTATCTCAAGCCAGGGGCTACTGTTTTCACTAAACACATAAAATATGCGGCGGAAAAAATAGAATAAAAACGATCGACTATAAAAACCACACAAACAACCAATTAAGAATATGTTAGATTTTATAATGCTTTGGATAACAATCATGCGTTAGCTCTTCTTTCTTATGAAGGTGTTTTCACTATCTGAAGAGTTCTCCGAATGACAAATCAATTGATAGAATTATAAAGAAGCGTGCTTTAGAATTTACACAAAATTAGGAATCGGCACAATTCTCCACAATTAAGTAAACACCTAGCTCTAGATAGTTCAGTTTTCAATTCCAATCGGCTTGAATCTGGCGTGAAAATAAGTTTGAAACACAACCAATCAATGACAATTAAGCTTAGAAAATAGGAAAGATTTCATTGCCCTTTTAATAAACAAACTGTTTTTAGATAAATATGAGTATATACGATGAAGAGCAGCGTAGATAATGAATTCAAGGGCAACTCTCCTTCTTTGAAATGATTTAGAGAAGTTGTCTTGTGAAGAAGAGCTTGTTGAGGCTCAGAGGTCAAATCCTTTATAGTATTTTCTCACAAATTAAAACCCTAGAATTCTTTACCCTCTCTCTCCCTCTCTCTCTCTCTCTCTCAATGATACATATTCCTCAATAGGACGGAAAGAGATATCCTAAGCGTGGTAGAATTTTGAGATTAAAAGGAACAATGAATGGTCGTGATTAAAACATCAAATTTGCAATCATCCAACTTTACCATCGATGGTTGCTAACGACCATTGATGGTCCCTAAGCACCATCGATGGGTTCTTCAATTCATCAATGATTCTGTTGGGGAGCGGACCGCGAACGTCCGAAGAAACCACCATAAGCAAACAAAACACAATAAAGAGTAGAACACGATTTCGTGGTTAGGCAACTTGCTACGTCCCACGGGGGTAAGGAGGATTTTCACTAATAGAAAGAGAATACAAATTAGGATTACAAGTTCTCACAAAGAAACCCTAAAACAAACCTCTCAATCTCTCAAGATCTCTCTCCATGCACCAAACCCTCTCAAAGTCGCTCCAAATCGTGCTTCAAACTTGCCCTAACAATCAGGTTAGGGGTTATTAATAACCTCTAAACGAATTGGGTTTAAAACCAATTCCTAATTAGACCCGTTTTGAATCTGCTTGAATTAGTCGACTACAACTCATATTAGTCGACTAATGGTAATAATTAGTCGACTATAATGATTAGTCGACTACCGGACTTCAACGAGAAATACCTTTCGTCATTTCTGATTAATGATGGACTACTAGTCATATTAGTCGACTACTTTCTCGATTCCAACCACTTGCACTGCATGCTTTCTGATGTATGCGACTACAATGCCTAGTAATTAAAACTCTTGAACACAGCTTGTCTTGTGCATGTTTTTGTGCATGTTCTACAATTCTCCACCTCGTACATCATTTGATTCACCTCAAATTTGGCCGAACACCGAAGAACACCAAGAACATCTAGAGATCACCATCACCAATCCAGGCCAATCGGTACAGCAGCCACTACAGCGGCTGCCCTCGCACCCTCCACCGGGATCAAGCTCATCGTAGTTCACCTCAAATCATCTCCACCCCATACAGCAGAAGAATCATGCCCTCTTGGGCAAATCAACAAGAGGCGATATAGAAGCAAGTCTAAGCAATGCTTAAACTTACTACCTGTGACCACCTTGGTTAACATGTCCGCGGGATTCTCATTCGTGTGCACCTTCATGAGAGAATATCACCTCCTCTATGACATCCGCACAAAATGATACGACATCAATATGCTTAGTGCGAGCATGAACTGATTCGCCAAGTGAATTGCACTCACGGTGTCACACCACAAGTTCACGTTTTCTGCTCAATCCCCATCGTCTAGAAGACCCCACAATCACAATGCTTCCTTCACTCCCTCCGCCATGGCCATGTACTTTCGGCCTCGTAGTAGAAAGTGCCATTTGTGGCACCTGGCATCGATGTAACTAAGACCCCATGTATCTTGAATACATAACCGGTGGTAGATCGCCGTCTATCTAGATCGCCGCATAATCGAGTCCACAAACCGTCAATCGACATGTTTCTCCACCAAAACACGGGCAAGTATCAAGCTGTACCCTTTAAGTGCACGAGGACCCACTTCTTTGCTTCGGTCGCCTTTCCGGATTCGCCATGAATCACGGCCACACTAACCGCTGTGAAATATCACGGTGTACACCATTGCATACATTGCGCCAGCGCACTAGCATAGAATACGCTCCATGTGCCTTCTCTTCCCCGTGAGTGGGAGATTGATTACGAGAAAGCCTGGTGTGGAGCCAATGGAGTCACCACCGGCAACTTTGCATCCCGAACCTCGCGATCAGCTCTATGTAGCCCTCCGACTCAAGAACAATGCGTCGATTCGCCCGCTCTCTTCTAATCTTCATACCCAATATTTTCCTAGCGGCACCCATGTCCTTCATCTCGAACTCTTCACCAAGTTGAGATTTCAACCTATCTATCTCCACCCTGCTCTTAGAAGCAATAAGCATGTCATCCACATACAAAGAAGATAGATAAAATTACCTCCTTGAAAGCTTCGAATGTAAACACAACAATCATGATCGCCGGGAAAACCCATGCTTCACATGAAGAGTCAAATCGCTTACCTTTGCGGAGATTGCTTTAATCCATCACGGTGACTTCCTCAAACGACACATGATTCTCCTTATCCTCAACAGCCCTCGAGGTTGATGCATGTAGATCTCTTCATCCAAGTCTCCGTGTAAGAAGGTCTGTTTTAATATCGAGTTGATCCGCTCAAAATCACCCCATGAGCAACACTACTCAATAGCACCGAATAGAAGTATGTTTCACCACGAGAAAATATCTCATTGTAATCCACACCCTCTTTACATTGCAAAACCCTTAGCCACTAGCCTGCGTATCTTACACCACCGAATCGAAAGATCTTCCTTTCTTTTATACACCCACTTACAACCAATAGCTTTTCTTCCTACAGGCAATGGGACCACCTCCCATGTTTGGTTCTTCAGAAGAGATTCCATCTCTTCTCCATCATGACCAACCAACTCTCACTATCCTTGTCCCAATAGCTTCCTTGGAGACCGGCTCGTCCTCCTCCACCGAGTGCGTATTCAACCATATTAGCCTGCCATAGTGCTTTGGGGTTGATCAGCCCCGGCCGATGCCTGCTTGTATGCTCGCTTTGGCCTAGTAAGTCAAATTATCCACAGTAGCCATTTGTTGTAGTGCGTGTATTTTCTGTTGAACCTCCTCCCGCTCAAACTCATCATCTACGACTTCCCCGAGCACGATTAGAACCTAGTTGGTCTTTAGATTCTATTTCAATAACACGAGACTTAGAGGTCTCACGATCATATTTACCATCATCCTTGGCGCCCTGCAATCATGGATTTCTCATCAAAGGTAACATCCTGGCGACCACGAACTTTGAATCTTCCGTACACCAAAGGCGATATAGCCTTTCATACCTGCATATCCAAGAATATTGCCTTCTTGCCCTCGCGTCAAGCTTTCCCTCGTTGGCGTGATAGTAGGCGGTACATCCAGAAATTACGAGCCTATCATAATCTGCATGCTCACGACCACACCCTAGGGTGTATCACCATCCAATGTGGTGGCGGTTCACAATGTAACAAGTCAGCGCACCGCTTCGCCCACCATTGTCGCAATCACGCATAAGATCGCGCTCCTTTACGCCTTTCCGCGGTGTTGGGTTGATCTCTCCAGCGACCCCATTCTGGCGTGGTGTAGACACATTGTCCGGTGTCGAACAATTCCTTCACGATCACGAGAACTCCTTGAAAGCACCATCGTATACTCATGCCGTTATCGGATCTCAGTCTTCAATTTCTTTCTGTCACGTTTCTCAACCATTGTTCTCCACTTCTTGAATGTCTCGAACACCTCATTCTTGTGCCCAGTAAATCCAAGCATACCTAGAATAATCATCAATAAGCGAGACATAATACTGGAACCACCCTTGGAAGTTGTGCGAGGGACCCCAAACATCCGTGTGCACATAATCTAGTATCCCTCACGCTCTTAGACTTGTGTTCGGAAACTTGACCCACGTTGACTTTCCATACACACAATCCTCATAAAAAATCCATGCTAGGTTCCTTGATTCTTAGTGAGACCCTCTTTACCAAGCAGAACTAGACCCTTCTCGACATATGCCCAAGCGCTTATGCCATAACCGTATGTGCTCACATGGGTCTCCACCACTTCCTTCGTTTCAGCATTTGCATCTCTGTCACCGTCATTGCGAGAGAGTATATAGGTTCGCGTAATGAACACCCTTCATCACTACTAAGGAACCACGAACAACCTTCTTCACTCGTTTTCCGTCACAATCCACGCAACCCCAGGGTCAAAGCACCAAGCGAGATAAGATTCTTCCGCAGAGTGGGAACATGCCTCACATCCGTCAAGGTTGAACCACTCCATCATGCATCTTGATTTTGATATTACCTATTGCTTGTTTACAAGCATGGTTATTCCCCATCAATACAGTTCCACCATCAATGCCTCTGGGTAGTAAACCACTTCCTATTTGGACACATATGGTAAAACAACGAATCAAGTATCCACTTCCGGAGATCTCCTGCATGCGGTGGCGACATAGCATTCCTATCGCTCCTTCCTCCGAAGCGTAGCTCGCTTCTTCCTTGCCCTCTCTCCTCTCAGGTCTTGTTGTTGTTCTTCTTTCCACCTACTCTCTTATTTGGACGGTCGACTTTGAAATGCCAGCTTCACCGCGACCAAACATCAACAAGAGGTCTTGATTTAGATCTAGACTTTCCTCCCTTGCTTTTCCTCGCTCATTGCTCCTTCCTCTTGCAACAATCCCTGCGCTTGTTCCCCGTTACGCCGGTGGCCATGTCACTAGTTGCGGTCTTAGAGATCGTCCGCTAGAAGTGTCGTTCTAGTCTCATCCATCTTGATTTTTCTCCCAAGCCTCGGTGTTTGCACAGTTCTCATAAACTTAGTGACGGTAGTAAAGCGCTGATCCTCGTCTCCTACTTTAACATCTATGTCTTTCAAATCGATATGATCCTATCAAACTTGTTGATGTGTTCGGATTGATGAGCCCTCCTCCATCTTGCAAGTATACAATTTGGATTTTAAGTAGATCGGTTAGTTAGACTCTTAGTCATGAAGGTACCCTCTAACTTCTTCCCACCGCGGTAGTTTCCTCTCTCCAAGCTACATCCTCGAGGCATAGGATAATCGGCGCCCGTGCTTCCAGATCAACTCCTCCCAATCCTCATCGGACATATCCTTGTTCTTCTTCTCCTTTCCATCCAAAGTCTTGTGCAATTTTGCGAAATTAGAAAGTTTTTCATCTGCATCCTCGATAAGATCGTTCTTCCATTGAACTTAATCGAATTTTCCCACTTTGGTGATTTCAAGTTGGCCATCCTCTTTTGTCTTCGTGAATCCGCTTCTCTCGGGAATCACAGAACCCCTCAAATTAGAAATTACACCACTTCCAATCGACAGTGCTCATACCATTGTTGGGAGCTGGACGGCGAGAACCGTCGAGAAACCACATAAACGAAGCCAAAACACAATAAAAGTAAAGACACGAGATTTACGTGGTTCTGACTTGCTTTCGTCCACGGGTGGGAAGGGGATTTTCACTAATAGAAAAGAGAGAATACAAATTAGGATTACAAGTTCTCACAAAGAAACCCTAAAACAAACCTCTCAATCTCTCAAAGATCTCCTCTCCAAGATGCACCAAACCCTCTCAAAGGTGCTCCAAATCGTGCTTCAAACTTGCCCTAACAATCGGGTTAGGGGTTATTAATATCTAAGCAATTGGGTTTTAAACCAATTCCTAATTAGACCCGTTTTGAATCGCCGAGATTAATTGACTACAACTCATATTAGTGACTAATGAATAATAGATTATGGAGCTATAATACGGATTGATGACTACTCGGACAACTGAGAGAAATACACCTTTCATGCGTTTTACGATTAATATCGACTACTAGTCATATTAGTCGAATTTTCAATCCCGGCTTTGCATGCGCTTCTGGGTGTAGTCGACTACAATGCCTAGTAATTAAGACTCTTGAACCTTGTCTTGTGCATGTTTTTGTGCATGTTCTCTGATTCAAAATGCGTCTCGAAAACATTAATCAGTTCCACTGCGACCATTGATGAGCCTTCAACCATCAATGTGTTCTTGCTCATCGATGGTTCAAAATTCATCAATGATGATTGTTGGGAGCGCGGACACGAAGCCGAGAGAAACCACCTAAACGAAAGCCAAAACACAATAAAAGAGTAAAGACACGAGATTTACGTGGTTGAGCAACAACGTCCGCAGGGGGTAGGAGGGATTTTCACTAATAGAAGAGAATACAAATTAGGATTACAAGTTCTCACAAAGAAACCCTAAAACAAACCTCTCAATCTCTCAAAGATCTCCTCTCCAAAGATGCACCAAACCCTCTCAAAGGTGCTCCAAATCGTGCTTCAAACTTGCCCTAACAATCGGGTTGGGGTTATTAATGCTCTAAACGGTGGGTTTAAAACCAATTCCTAATTAGACCCGTTTTGAATCTGCTTGATTAGTCGACTACAACTCATATTAGTCGACTGAGCTATGGATTAGTCGACTACAATCTGATTAGTCGACTACTCGGATCCGAGAAATACACTTTCGTCATTTACGGTGTAGTCGACTACTAGTCATATTATCGACTACTGCACTTCCGGCCGAAAACTTGCTTTACGTGCAGCTGCGATTGTGATGCATTCTATACTAGTATTCGACTCTTGAACTGCTTTCTTGTGCATGTTTTTGTGCATGTTCTACAATTCTCCACCTCGTACATCATTTGATTCACCTCAAATTTTGGACGAACACCGAAGAACACCAAGAACATCTAGAGATCACCATCACCAATCCAGCCAATCCGGTACGCCGCTACTACAGCGGTGCCACATTCTCCCCTCCAGGGATCAAGCTCATCGTAGTTCACCTCAAATCATCTCCACTTACCATTACCGGCAGAAGGGTCATGCCCTCTTGGGCAAATCAAGCGATATGAAGCAAGTCTAAGCAATGCTTAAACTTACTACACAGTGACCACCTTGGTTGTGTAATATGCGGGATTCTCATTCGTGTGCACCTTCATGAGAGAAATATCACCTCCCTACATGACATCGCACAAAATGATACGACATCAATATGCTTGGTACGAGCATGATGAACTGATTCTTCGCCAAGTGAATTACTCACATTTGTCACACCACAAGTTCACGTTTTCTGCTCAATCCCCAAATCGTCTAGAAGACCCCACAATCACAATGCTTCCTTCACTCCCTCGCCATGGTATGTACTTTCGACCTCAGTAGTGAAAGTGCCATCAGGCTGCAACATCGATCGCCAACTAACCGAGGGCCCATGTATCTTGAATACATAACCGAGTGAGATCGCCGGTATCTAGATCGCATGTCGAGTCCACAAACCGTCAATCGACATGTTTCTCCACCAAAACACGGACATTATCAAGCTATACCCTTTAAGTACGAGGACCCACTTCCTTGCTTCCAGTCGCCTTTCGGATTCGCCATGAATCTCCGACCACACTAACCGCTGTGAAATATGCAGTGTACACCATTGCATACATTAAAGCGCCAATTGCACTAGCATAGGGAATACGCTCCATGTCTTCTCTTCCGTGGTGGAGATTGATTACCGAGAAAGCCTAAAGTGTGGAGCCAATGGAGTCACCACCGACTTAGCACTTTGCATCCCGAACCTGCGATCACCGCTTATGTAGCCCCTCGACTAGAAAATGCGTCGATCGCCAGCTCTCTTCTAATCTTCATACCCAATATTTTCCTACAGGCACCCATGTCCTTCATCTCGAACTCTTCACCAAGTTGAGATTTCAACCTATCTATCTCCACCACGCTCTTAGAAGCAATAAGCATGTCATCCACATACAAAGAAGATAGATAAAATTACCTCATGGCTTCGAGATGTAAACACAACAATCATGATCGCCGGAAAACCCATGCTTCATGAAGAGTCAAATCGCTTGTACCACTTAGGAGATTGCTTTAATCCATACGGTGACTTCCTCAAGCGACACATGATTCTCCTTATCCTCAACCCTCGGGTTGATGCATGTAGATCTCTTCATCCAAGTCTCGTGTAAGATTTTAATATCGAGTTGATCAAACTCAAAATCACCATGAGCAATACTCAATAGCACCCGAATAAGTATGTTTCACCACCTGGGAGAAAATATCTCATTGTAATCCACACCTCTTCATTGCAAAACCCTTAGCCACTAGCCTGCTTGTATCTTACACCAGCTAAAGAAGATCTTCCTTTCTTTTATACACCCACTTACAACCATAGCTTTTCTTCTACCGGCAATGGGACCACCTCCCATGTTTGGTTCTTAGAAAGATTCCATCTCTTCCTCCATCGCATTAACCAACTCTCACTATCCTGAATAGCTTCCTTGAAGGCCGGCTCGTCCTCCTAGAGTCGTATTCAACCATATTACTTGCCCATAGTGCTTTGGGGTTGATCGGCCCAACGATTCAAGCTTGTATGCTCGCTTTGGCCTAGTGGAAGTCAAATTATCCACTGCTTTGTTGTTGTAGTGCATTATTATTTTCTGTGAACCTCCTCTGCTCAAGCTCATCATCTACACGACTTCCCACTTGAGCACGATTAGAACCTAGTTGGTCTTTAGATTCTATTTCAATAACACGAGACTTAGAGGTCTCACCGGTCATATTTACCATCATCCTTGGGCGCCTCGCAATCATGGATTTCTCATCAAAGGTAACATCCTGGCGACCACGAACTTTGAATCTTAGTACACCAGGCGATAGCCTTTCATACTGCATATCCAAGAATATTGCCTTCTTGGCCCTCGCGTCAAGCTTTCCCTCGTTGGCGTGATAGTAGGCGGTACATCAGAAAATTACGAGCCTATCATAATGCGCATGCTCACGACCACACTATAGGGTGTATCACCATCCAATCGAATGTGGTGAACGGTTCACAATGTAACAAAATTTGTAGCCAGCTTACGCCCACCATTCGTTGCCCAATCCGCATAAGATCGCATACTCAGCGCCTTTTCCGGTGTTGGTTCGATCTCGCGACCCCATTCTGCGTGGTGTAGACTGTCGGTGTCGAACAATTCCTTCGATCACGAGAACTCCTTGAAAGCACCATCACGTATATACGTACCGTTATCGGATCTGGCGTCTTCAATTTCTTTCTGTCTGTTCTCAACCATTGTTCTCCACTTCTTGAATGTCTCGAACACCTCATTCTTGTGCTTCGAAAGTAAATCCAAGCATACCTAGAATAATCATCAATAAGCAGACATAATACGGAACCACCCTTGGAGTTGTGCGGCCGGACCCCAACATCCGTGTGCACATAATCTAGTATCCTCGCTCTTAGACTTCTTTGTTGAAACTTGACCATTGTGACTTTCCATACACACAATCTGCAAAAATCCATGCTAGGTTCCTTGATTCTTCATGAGACCCTCTTTACCAAGAGAACTAGACCCTTCTCGACATATGCCCAAGCGCCTATGCCATAACCGTGTGTGCTCATTGGGTCTCCACCACTTCAGCCAGTTCAACCGCTGCATCTCCACGTCACCGTGCATTGTACTGAGAGAGTATATAGTTCCGTGATGAACACCCTTCATCACTACTAAGGAACCACGAACAACCTTCTTCACTCGTTTTAGTCACAATCCGCAACCACCGGTCAAAGCACAAGCGAGATAAGATTCTTCGCAAATTCGGGAACATGCCTCACATCCGTCAAGGTTGAACCACTCCATCATGCATCTTGATTTTGATATTACCTAGGCTGTTTTACAAGCATGGTTATTCCCCATCAATGGTTCCACCATCAATGCCTCTGGGTAGTAAACCACTTCCTATTTGGACACATATGGTAAGAGCAACCGAGAATCAAGTATCCACTTCCGGTCTCCTCGCCTGCGCGTGGCGACATAGCATTCCTTATCGGCTCCCTTCCTCCGGCGTGCTTCGCTTCTTCCTTGCCTCTCCTCCTCGGTCTTGTTGTTGTTCTTCTTTCCACCTACTCTCTTATTTGGACGGTCGACTTTGAAATGCCGGCTTCACGCACTTGAAACATCCTTTTCCCACAAAGGTCTTGATTTAGATCTAGACTTTCCTCCCTTGCCTTTTCCTCGCTCATTGCTCCTTCCTCTTGCAACAATCCACTGCGCTTGTTCCTGATCAACCCGATGGCCATGTCACTAGTTGCGGTCTTAGAAGATCGTCGCTAGAAGTGTCGTTCTAGTCTCATCCATCTTGATTTTCTCCCACAAGCCTCAGTGTTTGCACCGAGGTTCTCATAAGACTTGAGAGCAGTAGTAGAAGCGCTGATCCTCGTCTCCTACTTTAACATCTATGTCTTTCAAATCGATATGATCCTATCAAACTTGTTGATGTGTTCCGGATTGATGAGCCCTCCTCCATCTTGCAAGTATACAATTTGGATTTTAAGTAGATCCGGTTAGTTAGACTCTTCGTCATGAAGGTACCCTCTAACTTCTTCCCACGCCTTGTGTTTCTCTCTCCATCTACCAGAAAGCTACATCCCTCTCGAGGCATAGGATAATCGGCGCCGTGCTTCAGTCCATCCTCCCAATCCTCATCGGACATATCCTTGTTCTTCTTCTCCTTTCCATCCAAAGTCTTGTGCAATTTTGCGAAATTAAAAGTTTTTCATCCGCATCCTCCATAAGAAAAATCGTTCTTCCCATTGAACTTTTCAATCTCGAATTTTCCCACTTTGATCGATTCTTGGTTGAGCCATCCTCTGTTTGTCTTCGTGAATCCGCTTCTCTGGGAATCACCGAACCCCCTCAAATTAGAAATTACACCACTTCCAATCAGAGCAGGTAGCTCGATACCAATTGTTGGGGCGCGGACATGTGAACCGTCGAGAGAAACCAGCATAAATGACCAAAACACAATAAAGTAAAGAACCAGAGATTTCGTGGTTCTGACAGCACTCGTCCACGCTAGGTAGGAGGGGATTTTCACTAATAGAAAGAGAGAATACAAATTAGGATTACAAGTTCTCACAAAGAAACCCTAAAACAAACCTCTCAATCTCTCAAAAGATCTCCTCTCCAAGATGCACCAAACCCTCTCAAAGGTGCTCCAAATCGTGCTTCAAACTTGCCCTCGGGTTAGGGGTTATTATCTTTTCTAAACAATTGGGTTAAAACCAATTCAATTAGCCGTTTGAATGCTGGATTAGTCGTACCTCATATTAGTCGACTAATGAACTAGATAGATTAGACTATAATGCAGTTAATCGACTACTCGGACTAACGAGAAATACACCTTTCGTGGTTTTACGATTAGTCGACTAGTCATATTAGTCGCTACTTTCATTCAACAAAACTTTGCTACATCGCTACGGTGTAGTCGACTACAATACTAGTAATTAATGCGAACTACAGCGTCTTGTGCATGTTTTTGTGCATGTTCTCTGATTCAAATTACGTCTCGAAAAACATTAATCGGTTCACTGCGTGATTGATGAGCCTTCAACCATCAATGTGTTCTTGCTCATCGATGGTTCAAAATTCGTCTCGGAATTTCATCAATCGGTTCTGTAGTCATCGATGAACCTTCAACCATTAATGTGTCCCTAACGATCTTCGATGGTTCGATAGCTGAAATAAGCTTTCGAGCTGATTTTCGCATTGTTTCGCCTCGAACACTTCTTGTATTTGATTCACTTGTATTATATCATTTCAAATATTTGTTAGTAACAAATGAGAATTTTTATTACTCAAATAAGAGATATTATCTGGATTAGCGTCCTAACAACTATGGCTATGTGAGTTTTTAGTGATTTTTTTAGGAAAAAGATAAAAGCGTTTACAAGTTTATTTATTTTGTTACTCTTCTGGAGCCGCAAGAGCACCGTATTGAATTCTCAGCACTTTATTTCTTTTTAGTTCTTTATTACTTATGTGGACAGTTATTATTTCTTTGTTTATTTTATTCAATATCTGTTAGCTAAATTATTACACCTAGATTACAGAAGCTAGATTTAAGATATGATTAAGATATTTTATATTATCTCTTGTATGTGCTCCTAATGCTTTTTAGTAAGGTTTTATTCATAGTTATTTTCAGACTTTAATAAACCATAGTTAATCTATAATTTTCATAGTTTATCTTTAATACATGCAATTTGAGAATAGAAGTTTGGTGCATATCTAGAACCATGCTGGATTTATCTTTGCTTTGAAAAATTATTATTAGATAAATTATTATTAGATCTCACCTTTTATAATGTATTCTTAGCATAATTAATGGATTATTACCGATGAAATTCTTTAAATTCATTCTTTTAAGACTCTGATGTACTCAATGTTGGTTGTAATTAAAAATAAGAGAGTTAAGACTCTTCATATGATCCAATAAATCCGCAGGGGGTAGGAGGGATTTTCACTAATAGAAGAGAATACAAATTAGGATTACAAGTTCTCCAAAGAAACAAAACAAACCTCTCAATCTCTCAAAGATCTCCTCTCCAAAATGCACCAACCCTCTCAAAGGTTGCTCAAATGTGCAAACTTTAACAATCGGGTTGGGGTTATTAATGCTCTAAACGGTGGGTTTAAAACCAATTCCTAATTAGACCCGTTTTGAATCTGCTTGATTAGTCGACTACAACTCATATTAGTCGACTAATATGAGTTGTAGTCGACTACAACTCATATTAGTCGACTACTCGGATCCGAGAAATACACTTTCGTCATTTACGGTGTAGTCGACTACTAGTCATATTATCGACTACTGCACTTCCGGCCGAAAACTTGCTTTACGTGCAGCTGCGATTGTGATGCATTCTATACTAGTATTCGACTCTTGAACTGCTTTCTTGTGCATGTTTTTGTGCATGTTCTACAATTCTCCACCTCGTACATCATTTGATTCACCTCAAATTTTGGACGAACACCGAAGAACACCAAGAACATCTAGAGATCACCATCACCAATCCAGCCAATCCGGTACGCCGCTACTACAGCGGTGCCACATTCTCCCCTCCAGGGATCAAGCTCATCGTAGTTCACCTCAAATCATCTCCACTTACCATTACCGGCAGAAGGGTCATGCCCTCTTGGGCAAATCAAGCGATATGAAGCAAGTCTAAGCAATGCTTAAACTTACTACACAGTGACCACCTTGGTTGTGTAATATGCGGGATTCTCATTCGTGTGCACCTTCATGAGAGAAATATCACCTCCCTACATGACATCGCACAAAATGATACGACATCAATATGCTTGGTACGAGCATGATGAACTGATTCTTCGCCAAGTGAATTACTCACATTTGTCACACCACAAGTTCACGTTTTCTGCTCAATCCCCAAATCGTCTAGAAGACCCCACAATCACAATGCTTCCTTCACTCCCTCGCCATGGTATGTACTTTCGACCTCAGTAGTGAAAGTGCCATCAGGCTGCAACATCGATCGCCAACTAACCGAGGGCCCATGTATCTTGAATACATAACCGAGTGAGATCGCCGGTATCTAGATCGCATGTCGAGTCCACAAACCGTCAATCGACATGTTTCTCCACCAAAACACGGACATTATCAAGCTATACCCTTTAAGTACGAGGACCCACTTCCTTGCTTCCAGTCGCCTTTCGGATTCGCCATGAATCTCCGACCACACTAACCGCTGTGAAATATGCAGTGTACACCATTGCATACATTAAAGCGCCAATTGCACTAGCATAGGGAATACGCTCCATGTCTTCTCTTCCGTGGTGGAGATTGATTACCGAGAAAGCCTAAAGTGTGGAGCCAATGGAGTCACCACCGACTTAGCACTTTGCATCCGAACCTGCGATCACCGCTTATGTAGCCCCTCGACTAGAAAATGCGTCGATCGCCAGCTCTCTTCTAATCTTCATACCCAATATTTTCCTACAGGCACCCATGTCCTTCATCTCGAACTCTTCACCAAGTTGAGATTTCAACCTATCTATCTCCACCCTGCTCTTAGAAGCAATAAGCATGTCATCCACATACAAAGAAGATAGATAAAATTACCTCATGGCTTCGAGATGTAAACACAACAATCATGATCGCCGGAAAACCATGCTTCATGAAGAGTCAAATCGCTTGTACCACTTAGGAGATTGCTTTAATCCATCACGGTGACTTCCTCAAGCGACACATGATTCTCCTTATCCTCAACCCTCGGGTTGATGCATGTAGATCTCTTCATCCAAGTCTCGTGTAAGATTTTAATATCGAGTTGATCGACTCAAAATCACCATGAGCAACACTACTCAATAGCACCCGAATAGAAGTATGTTTCACCACCTGGGAGAAAATATCTCATTGTAATCCACACCTCTTCATTGCAAAACCCTTAGCCACTAGCCTGCTTGTATCTTACACCAGCTAAAGAAGATCTTCCTTTCTTTTATACACCCACTTACAACCATAGCTTTTCTTCTACCGGCAATGGGACCACCTCCCATGTTTGGTTCTTAGAAAGATTCCATCTCTTCCTCCATCGCATTAACCAACTCTCACTATCCTGAATAGCTTCCTTGAAGGCCGGCTCGTCCTCCTAGAGTCGTATTCAACCATATTACTTGCCCATAGTGCTTTGGGGTTGATCGGCCCAACGATTCAAGCTTGTATGCTCGCTTTGGCCTAGTGGAAGTCAAATTATCCACTGCTTTGTTGTTGTAGTGCATTATTATTTTCTGTGAACCTCCTCCGCTCAAACTCATCATCTACACGACTTCCCACTTGAGCACGATTAGAACCTAGTTGGTCTTTAGATTCTATTTCAATAACACGAGACTTAGAGGTCTCACCGGTCATATTTACCATCATCCTTGGGCGCCTCGCAATCATGGATTTCTCATCAAAGGTAACATCCTGGCGACCACGAACTTTGAATCTTAGTACACCAGGCGATAGCCTTTCATACTGCATATCCAAGAATATTGCCTTCTTGGCCCTCGCGTCAAGCTTTCCCTCGTTGGCGTGATAGTAGGCGGTACATCAGAAAATTACGAGCCTATCATAATGCGCATGCTCACGACCACACTATAGGGTGTATCACCATCCAATCGAATGTGGTGAACGGTTCACAATGTAACAAAATTTGTAGCCAGCTTACGCCCACCATTCGTTGCCCAATCCGCATAAGATCGCATACTCAGCGCCTTTTCCGGTGTTGGTTCGATCTCGCGACCCCATTCTGCGTGGTGTAGACTGTCGGTGTCGAACAATTCCTTCGATCACGAGAACTCCTTGAAAGCACCATCACGTATATACGTACCGTTATCGGATCTGGCGTCTTCAATTTCTTTCTGTCTGTTCTCAACCATTGTTCTCCACTTCTTGAATGTCTCGAACACCTCATTCTTGTGCTTCGAAAGTAAATCCAAGCATACCTAGAATAATCATCAATAAGCAGACATAATACGGAACCACCCTTGGAGTTGTGCGGCCGGACCCCAACATCCGTGTGCACATAATCTAGTATCCTCGCTCTTAGACTTCTTTGTTGAAACTTGACCATTGTGACTTTCCATACACACAATCTGCAAAAATCCATGCTAGGTTCCTTGATTCTTCATGAGACCCTCTTTACCAAGAGAACTAGACCCTTCTCGACATATGCCCAAGCGCCTATGCCATAACCGTGTGTGCTCATTGGGTCTCCACCACTTCAGCCAGTTCAACCGCTGCATCTCCACGTCACCGTGCATTGTACTGAGAGAGTATATAGTTCCGTGATGAACACCCTTCATCACTACTAAGGAACCACGAACAACCTTCTTCACTCGTTTTAGTCACAATCCGCAACCACCGGTCAAAGCACAAGCGAGATAAGATTCTTCGCAAATTCGGGAACATGCCTCACATCCGTCAAGGTTGAACCACTCCATCATGCATCTTGATTTTGATATTACCTAGGCTGTTTTACAAGCATGGTTATTCCCCATCAATGGTTCCACCATCAATGCCTCTGGGTAGTAAACCACTTCCTATTTGGACACATATGGTAAGAGCAACCGAGAATCAAGTATCCACTTCCGGTCTCCTCGCCTGCGCGTGGCGACATAGCATTCCTTATCGGCTCCCTTCCTCCGGCGTGCTTCGCTTCTTCCTTGCCTCTCCTCCTCGGTCTTGTTGTTGTTCTTCTTTCCACCTACTCTCTTATTTGGACGGTCGACTTTGAAATGCCGGCTTCACGCACTTGAAACATCCTTTTCCCACAAAGGTCTTGATTTAGATCTAGACTTTCCTCCCTTGCCTTTTCCTCGCTCATTGCTCCTTCCTCTTGCAACAATCCACTGCGCTTGTTCCTGATCAACCCGATGGCCATGTCACTAGTTGCGGTCTTAGAAGATCGTCGCTAGAAGTGTCGTTCTAGTCTCATCCATCTTGATTTTCTCCCACAAGCCTCAGTGTTTGCACCGAGGTTCTCATAAGACTTGAGAGCAGTAGTAGAAGCGCTGATCCTCGTCTCCTACTTTAACATCTATGTCTTTCAAATCGATATGATCCTATCAAACTTGTTGATGTGTTCCCGGATTGATGAGCCCTCCTCCATCTTGCAAGTATACAATTTGGATTTTAAGTAGATCCGGTTAGTTAGACTCTTCGTCATGAAGGTACCCTCTAACTTCTTCCCACGCCTTGTGTTTCTCTCTCCATCTACCAGAAAGCTACATCCCTCTCGAGGCATAGGATAATCGGCGCCGTGCTTCAGTCCATCCTCCCAATCCTCATCGGACATATCCTTGTTCTTCTTCTCCTTTCCATCCAAAGTCTTGTGCAATTTTGCGAAATTAAAAGTTTTCATCCGCATCCTCCATAAGAAAAATCGTTCTTCCCATTGAACTTTTCAATCTCGAATTTTCCCACTTTGATCGATTCTTGGTTGAGCCATCCTCTGTTTGTCTTCGTGAATCCGCTTCTCTGGGAATCACCGAACCCCCTCAAATTAGAAATTACACCACTTCCAATCAGAGCAGGTAGCTCGATACCAATTGTTGGGGCGCGGACATGTGAACCGTCGAGAGAAACCAGCATAAATGACCAAAACACAATAAAGTAAAGAACCAGAGATTTCGTGGTTCTGACAGCACTCGTCCACGCTAGGTAGGAGGGGATTTTCACTAATAGAAAGAGAGAATACAAATTAGGATTACAAGTTCTCACAAAGAAACCCTAAAACAAACCTCTCAATCTCTCAAAAGATCTCCTCTCCAAGATGCAAACCTCTCAAAGTCGCTCCAAATCGTGCTTCAAACTTGCCCTCGGGTTAGGGTTATTATCTTTTCTAAACAATTGGGTTAAAACCAATTCAATTAGCCGTTTGAATGCTGGATTAGTCGTACCTCATATTAGTCGACTAATATGAGTTGTAGTCGACTAATATGAGTTGTAGTCGACTAATATGAGTTGTAGTCGACTAATCGGTATTGTAGTCGACTAAACTACAGTTCATTAGTCGACTAATATGAGTTGTAGTCGACTAATCGGTATTGTAGTCGACTAAACTACGATTCATTAGTCGACTAATATGAGTTGTAGTCGACTAATCGGTATTGTAGTCGACTAATATGAGTTGTAGTCGACTACAATACTAGTAATTAATGCGAACTACAGCGTCTTGTGCATGTTTTTGTGCATGTTCTCTGATTCAAATTACGTCTCGAAAAACATTAATCGGTTCACTGCGTGATTGATGAGCCTTCAACCATCAATGTGTTCTTGCTCATCGATGGTTCAAAATTCGTCTCGGAATTTCATCAATCGGTTCTGTAGTCATCGATGAACCTTCAACCATTAATGTGTCCCTAACGATCTTCGATGGTTCGATAGCTGAAATAAGCTTTCGAGTTGATTTTCGCATTGTTTAGCCTCGAACACTTCTTGTATTTGATTCACTTGTATTATATCATTTCAAATATTTGTTAGTAACAAATGAGAATTTTTATTACTCAAATAAGAGATATTATCTGGATTAGCGTCCTAACAACTATGGCTATGTGAGTTTTAGTGATTTTTTAGGAAAAAGATAAAAGCGTTTACAAGTTTATTTATTTTGTTACTCTTCTGGAGCCGCAAGAGCACCGTATTGAATTCTCAGCACTTTATTTCTTTTTAGTTCTTTATTACTTATGTGGACAGTTATTATTTCTTTGTTTATTTTATTCAATATCTGTTAGCTAAATTATTACACCTAGATTACAGAAGCTAGATTTAAGATATGATTAAGATATTTTATATTATCTCTTGTATGTGCTCCTAATGCTTTTTAGTAAGGTTTTATTCATAGTTATTTTCAGACTTTAATAAACCATAGTTAATCTATAATTTTCATAGTTTATCTTTAATACATGCAATTTGAGAATAGAAGTTTGGTGCATATCTAGAACCATGCTGGATTTATCTTTGCTTTGAAAAATTATTATTAGATAAATTATTATTAGATCTCACCTTTTATAATGTATTCTTAGCATAATTAATGGATTATTACCGATGAAATTCTTTAAATTCATTCTTTTAAGACTCTGATGTACTCAATGTTGGTTGTAATTAAAAATAAGAGAGTTAAGACTCTTCATATGATCCAATAAATCTAGTGAATGTAAACCTAGGTGCCCTTAATATTACTGATAGTTTCTTAATTGTTTTTCTTTCACTTACAACTAGTAATTTAATTCTTTTAAATTTTGTTAATTCAACAATAGATTACTTAATATTACTACCTCCAGTTTTAGTTCTAGTCTGCTCGGGCCACAGTAGAATTCTTGATTTTTTGTACGAATTCTCAATGAGATATGACATGTATTTTCATTATGAAAGCATTGTGCACTTGCGGATACTATAATTGATCAATCACTAAGGAAAATTGTGGTTTACGTTCTTAGGAGGTTTTTGATAAAATTTTAATGTTAAGAGTGATTTTCTAATAACACCTTGAAACCCCTAACTTAAGGGTGTTTTTCGATATTTTGAAACTCACAGGGGTATATGATAATCTTTATTGATACTTAGCCTTAAGAAAAGTAAAATGCTTTGCTTTATTATGCCTTGTAATGAGGTGAAGGAAAAGTTGTTATTGCTTTTGAAATGCTTTGTTTCGTCTTTTATTTGTTGTAATTATTACAAAGTGTGACACAAGGAAAAAAAAATCCAACTATTGATCATTCATTTCTTGAGTTTGAAGTCTTTTGATTCGATTTGCAAGTGATGTGGGTACAAAAATAGATTTGAATCCTCTCCACTATAAAATAGTATCGAGTTCTATAGTTTGTATTCTATTTTTTGGATTTAAAAGTGAATAAACTTTGTATATTGCTTTCATTGGAATATATAGAACTAGGTGAGTTTATCATTAAAAGTTAAAAGCCATAAAAACCAGCATAACCTATAAGCTCCTAAGCCGTTTTAAGGAAAAGAAATAAAAGTGTTTCCAATCTAGTTGTATAACAGTGGATCTTCTTCACAGTCTAAAAGAATCTAGTGATACGCTGTTTAATACCAACTAGATTTGTCACTAGATTTCTTACCATATAGTTGTTAATTAAAGGAAAAGTAAAATGCTTTGTTAGGAAGCAAAAGCTTCTCATTGCTTTCTAGATACTTTATTTGCTCTCTTGGTGAAGAGTTCGAGATGAAGGACATGGGTCTTGCTAGGAAAATCACGGGTATGGAGATTAGAAGAAGCGGGCGAATCGACGATTGTTCTTGAGTCGGAAGGGCTACATACGCGGTGTCGCAAGGTTCGGGATGCAAAGTGCTAAGTCGGTGGTGACTCCATTGGCTCCACACTTTAGGCTTTCGGTAATCAATCTCCCACTGTGGAAGAAGCACATGGAGCGTGTTCCCTATGCTAGTGCGGTTAGCGGTTTAATGTATGCAATGGTGTGTACGCGAGATATTTCCACAGCGGTTAGTGGTCGGTAGATTCATGGCGAATCAGGAAAAGGCATAGCGGAAGCGATGAAGTGGGTCCTCGTGTACTTAAAGGGTACGTTGATAAGTCGTGTTTTGGTGGAGAAACATGTCGATTGACGGGTTTGTGGACTCACGATTATCAGGCGATCTAGATAGACGGCGATCTACTACTGGTTATGTATTTAAGATACATGGAGCTCGGTTAGTTGGCGTCGATGTTCACGAACTCTGATGGCACTTTCTACTCTGAGGAGTACATGGCCATGGCGAGGGAGTGAAGGAAGCATTGTGATTGTGGGGTCTTCTAGGCGATTTGGGGATTGAGCAGAAAACGTGAACTTGTGGTGTGGCGGTCAGTGCAATTCACTTGGCGAAGAATCAGTTCATCATGCTCGTACCAAGCATATTGATGTCGGTATCATTTTGTGCGGGATGTCATAGAGGAGGTGATATTTCTCTCATGAAGGTGCACGAATGAGAATCCCGGACATGTTAACCAAGGTGATCACGGTAGTAAGTTTAAGCATTGCTTAGACTTGCTTCATATCGGCTCTTGTTGATTTGCCCAAGAGAGCATGGCCCTTGGTAATGGGTAAGGTGGAAATGATTTGAGGTGAACTACGGTGAGCTTGATCCCTGGAGAGTGCGTGGCGATCGCTGATGTAGTACGCTTGGTGGATTGCTGGATTGGTGATGGTGATCTCTAGATGTTCTTGGTGTTCTTGGTGTTCGTCCAAAATTTGAGGTGAATCAAATGATGTACGAGGTGGAGAATTGTAGAACATGCACAAAACATGCACAAGGCAGTTCGGGTTGATGATCGACTACTAGGCATTGTAGTCGACTAATCGGTATTGTAGTCGACTAAACTACAGTTCATTAGTCGACTAATATGAGTTGTAGTCGACTAATATGAGTTGTAGTCGACTAATCGGTATTGTAGTCGACTAAACTACAGTTCATTAGTCGACTAATATGAGTTGTAGTCGACTAATCGGTATTGTAGTCGACTAAACTACGATTCATTAGTCGACTAATATGAGTTGTAGTCGACTAATGCAGGCGATTCAGCGGGTCTAATTAGAATTGGTTTTAAACCCAATTCGTTTAGAGGCTATTAATAACCCCTAACCGATTGTTAGGGTAAGTTTCAAGCACGTTTTGGAGCGACCTTTGAGAGTTTGGTGCATCTTTGGAGAGGAGATCTTTTGAGAGATTGAGAGGTTTGTTTTAGGGTTTCTTTGTGAGAACTTGTAATCCTAATTTGTATTCTCTCTTTCTATTAGTGAAAATCCCCTCCTTACCCGTGGGCGTAGGCAACTTGCCGAACCACGTAAATCTCGTCTTTACTCTTTTATTGTGTTTTTGCTATCGTTTGTGGTGGTTTCTCTCGGCGGTTCAGCGGTCCAGCTATAAAACCATTTTCTTCGGTATAAAGCCATACTTCACTTTTATATGGTCCATGGTATCATTTTAAATTTGTATACAATCTTTTATATATTTTCCAATAAACTCTAAAGAATTAATTTATATGAGAAACATCTTTAAATTAGATTTCCTTTCAAAGTTTGAATGCCACATAAAATATTGCATTATGACTTAAGAATTTGAATTAGAAAATAATTCATATTTATATCGCATCACTGTAATCAATACACTGCTAATTAGAAGTTAGCAATTTTCATTCCTCGATTCCAAGTAAGGGGTAAATTTATAAGTCTATAAACCAAATACCGGTAAATTCGTTTCTCACTCATTCCCTATCATCTGGAAAGTCCAATGGACAAAAATATTTCAAGAACTTAAATGTTCTTAAAGTTAACACACAAAAAAAAAAAAAAAAGAAAAAAAAAGAAAAGGAATAAACTATATATTATTATTATTATTATTATTAATTTTTTTCAAGAAGGCTCACACCCGGGAACCTACAAAGATCTTTTAAAAAATAAAACTGTCGACTAAACAGATTCAAAGCATAATAGGATATATATTCTAATCATTTAAAAGTTGAAAGATAACCAATTTAGTGGATATTTTTCATTCAAAATTATAGAAATATTTCTTTTTTTTGGTGAACAACTCGTTATAATTTAATATTATTGTGAAAAAAAGACTATGTACAGTAATTTTAGTTGATATTAATATAATGGATTAATGCAGAATTCTCATAATTTTACTAACTTCATTCTCACGTTCCGATTATAAGAATTCTAATCACATTGCTTTTAGAACTATATATTAAATATTTTGAAGTATTTTTGGTGTAAATTTAAACATTAGTTCTAAAATTTTTATTTTAATTACTTTTACATTTATAATCTCAGATGTTTGCATGATGAAGTATATATTTATCTTTTCTCAAATTTCAAAATTATACAAAATTTTCTGAACTATTAAAAAATTCAATAAACAGTATTAAAAATTTAGTAATAAGTTCTAATTACGACAAATCGAAGTCTGCAATAAAAGTTTGAATGGAGAACATTCATACGGGATAACCAGAGACATCAACTAGATCAAAATTTTTAATACCTATTCAGTTTACACTTTAATGTTATTATGAGATTTTTCAATATCTTTTGGCATTAATTTGAAAGCTCAGGAGCATTTTCTTCTATTTACAAAGTTCGGAGGCTTCATGCCAATCCCTTCACATTCCATTGGACTCTTTTGAAATTTATCATTTTTATTAAATTAATAGTGCCCTGTGGACCCCGATCTACCACCTTCTAGAGAACGTGGCACTTCCAGCGCCTTCTCACATCTACGCGTCACTAAGAAGCGTTGCCACGTGTCCCTCCTCCGGTCTTTTGTCGCCACGTCACTCCGTCAGACTTCTCCCTCACATTCTACTTCCTATAATAAATAAATGAATTCCTCAAACTAAGGACAAAGTCTAAAGCATCATCAATCCAATCCCAGCAAAATTTATACTCAAGAGGAGTTGTTTTCGTTCCCTGTGAAATTTGATCATGGCTTCAAGGGCTATTGTAAGTGTACCACTAATAAGAATATAATTATGTTGTTAGCTAGATTTTTATTTACTATAAATTTTTTTCTCTGATTGATTTTGGTGGTGGATTTTAGAACTTATGGAGGTCCTCTGCTCGCCGTGCTGTGGCGAACCGCGGATTTGCAACAGCTAATTTTACGAGCCATGGAGAGCAACATGCTAGCAAGCCCAAGTATGTATTTTGTTGGATGTATTATTATTTCCTTCGCTTTGATGAAATATATGTTTAGGGTAAATTAAGCTAAACCCCCAAGAACTTTCAACACTTTGTAGTGAAACCCCAATAACTTTCAAGAGCACACTAAACTCCCAGTAACTTTTGTAGAAAACCCCAATATCTTTTGGGTATATTGCCCTTAGACGCCCAACATCTTTAAAATGTCTTTTTTTACTTTTTGTTGTTCTAATTTATGTGGGGTGGGGGTGGCAAAATGCGGAAATTTATTGGGTTCCAGCAATTCCAAAAGTTATTGGGGGTTAGTGCAATTTTGAACCTTAATGGGGGTTTTCTGCAAAATGCTTTAAGTTCATGGGGGGTTTAGTGTAATTTACCCTTGCATAAGCTGGCTATCTATTTGTCTGTAAATTCTTGTTAAATAAAAACAACCGACATGAACTTAATTATTTATTTTTAAATAGCAAGGGGGAGTTTGTACCTGTATACGTAGCTCTAGGCCTAATCCTGGTGTCAGTCTCTCTCGGTCTGTTCACCGCGGAGCACCAGATCGCACACAACCCTTCAGTCCGAGTAAGCAAGAAACGGCGTGAGGAGTTACCCGAGATAACGGATCCTGATCGGGTCGTAAACGAATCCGATAAGTACCTTGACAAGTCTTTGTTTCGCAAAGTGGCACGCGTGCAGGACTTCGACGCGGTTCGGGCGGGTTGCACGATCCAACCCGACCCGACCCGTTTCGCGCCTTGAGGCGGGTGGAGACCCTGAAGTCTGTTGGTGTGGACCCGCGTGGGAACTGAAGTTGTAAATAGTATGATGTTTGGGCCTCTTTTGAGTTTGTTTTGGACTCGTTGGTTTGCAGTGTTTTGCTCTCTACTGTGTAGTATGTCTTCTCCTATATTTTGTAATGGGTGATTAAGATGTAAATTGAAATAAGATTGTATTTGGAACTTAGTTTTTCTTCTTGCTAGAAGAATGTGTGGAACTTTATGTTATTAAGATATAAATTTATTATTGGCAAGTATGTACTTCAATTTGTGTTTTAGGAGACAAATGAATGTATGTTCTTCATTATCAACTAGCTCTATCTATGCTTATATTGATCATCTATCACTTAAACTTGGGTCTATGACTTACGAGTTATGAGGGACCATGGACCATTCTAACGGTTTAGGTTCACTTTAGTCAAGCTTCTAATAATTACAACAGAGCAAGTGAGGAAACAAAGTATCTCAAAAGTGATAACAAGCTTTTCTATACATAAAGACATAATAGGATATATATTCTAATCATTTAAAAGTTGAAAGATAACCAATTTAGTGGATATTTTTCATTCAAAATTATAGAAATATTTCTTTTTTTTGGTGAACAACTCGTTATAATTTAATATTATTGTGAAAAAAAGACTATGTACAGTAATTTTAGTTGATATTAATATAATGGATTAATGCAGAATTCTCATAATTTTACTAACTTCATTCTCACGTTCCGATTATAAGAATTCTAATCACATTGCTTTTAGAACTATATATTAAATATTTTGAAGTATTTTTGGTGTAAATTTAAACATTAGTTCTAAAATTTTTATTTTAATTACTTTTACATTTATAATCTCAGATGTTTGCATGATGAAGTATATATTTATCTTTTCTCAAATTTCAAAATTATACAAAATTTTCTGAACTATTAAAAAATTCAATAAACAGTATTAAAAATTTAGTAATAAGTTCTAATTACGACAAATCGAAGTCTGCAATAAAAGTTTGAATGGAGAACATTCATACGGGATAACCAGAGACATCAACTAGATCAAAATTTTTAATACCTATTCAGTTTACACTTTAATGTTATTATGAGATTTTCAATATCTTTTGGCATTAATTTGAAAGCTCAGGAGCATTTTCTTCTATTTACAAAGTTCGGAGGCTTCATGCCAATCCCTTCACATTCCATTGGACTCTTTTGAAATTTATCATTTTTATTAAATTAATAGTGCCCTGTGGACCCCGATCTACCACCTTCTAGAGAACGTGGCACTTCCAGCGCCTTCTCACATCTACGCGTCACTAAGAAGCGTTGCCACGTGTCCCTCCTCCGGTCTTTTGTCGCCACGTCACTCCGTCAGACTTCTCCCTCACATTCTACTTCCTATAATAAATAAATGAATTCCTCAAACTAAGGACAAAGTCTAAAGCATCATCAATCCAATCCCAGCAAAATTTATACTCAAGAGGAGTTGTTTTCGTTCCCTGTGAAATTTGATCATGGCTTCAAGGGCTATTGTAAGTGTACCACTAATAAGAATATAATTATGTTGTTAGCTAGATTTTTATTTACTATAAATTTTTTTCTCTGATTGATTTTGGTGGTGGATTTTAGAACTTATGGAGGTCCTCTGCTCGCCGTGCTGTGGCGAACCGCGGATTTGCAACAGCTAATTTTACGAGCCATGGAGAGCAACATGCTAGCAAGCCCAAGTATGTATTTTGTTGGATGTATTATTATTTCCTTCCTTTGATGAAATATATGTTTAGGGTAAATTAAGCTAAACCCCAAGAACTTTCAACACTTTGTAGTGAAACCCCAATAACTTTCAAGAGCACACTAAACTCCCAGTAACTTTTGTAGAAAACCCCAATATCTTTTGGGTATATTGCCCATAGACGCCCAACATCTTTAAAATGTCTTTTTACTTTTGTTGTTCTAATTTATGTGGGGTGGGGGTGGCAAAATGCGGAAATTTATTGGGTTCCAGCAATTCAAAAGTTATTGGGGTTAGTGCAATTTTGAACCTTAATGGGGTTTTCTGCAAAATGCTTTAAGTTCATGGGGGTTTAGTGTAATTACCCTTGCATAAGCTGGCTATCTATTTGTCTGTAAATTCTTGTTAAATAAAACAACCGACATGAACTTAATTATTTATTTTTAAATAGCAAGGGGAGTTTGTACCTGTATACGTAGCTCTAGGCCTAATCCTGGTGTCAGTCTCTCTCGGTCTGTTCACCGCGGAGCACCAGATCGCACACAACCCTTCAGTCCGAGTAAGCAAGAAACGGCGTGAGGAGTTACCCGAGATAACGGATCCTGATCGGGTCGTAAACGAATCCGATAAGTACCTTGACAAGTCTTTGTTTCGCAAAGTGGCACGCGTGCAGGACTTCGACGCGGTTCGGGCCGGGTTGCACGATCCAACCCGACCCGACCCGTTTCGCGCCTTGAGGCGGGTGGAGACCCTGAAGTCTGTTGGTGTGGACCCGCGTGGGAACTGAAGTTGTAAATAGTATGATGTTTGGGCCTCTTTTGAGTTTGTTTTGGACTCGTTGGTTTGCAGTGTTTTGCTCTCTACTGTGTAGTATGTCTTCTCCTATATTTTGTAATGGGTGATTAAGATGTAAATTGAAATAAGATTGTATTTGGAACTTAGTTTTTTCTTCTTGCTAGAAGAATGTGTGGAACTTTTATGTTATTAAGATATAAATTTATTATTGGCAAGTATGTACTTCAATTTGTGTTTTAGGAGACAAATGAATGTATGTTCTTCATTATCAACTAGCTCTATCTATGCTTATATTGATCATCTATCACTTAAACTTGGGTCTATGACTTACGAGTTATGAGGGACCATGGACCATTCTAACGGTTTAGGTTCACTTTAGTCAAGCTTCTAATAATTACAACAGAGCAAGTGAGGAAACAAAGTATCTCAAAAGTGATAACAAGCTTTTTCTATACATAAAGACATAATAGGATATTGTTGTCAGGTCTGAAATGCAAGCTTGCGGGGCTACTGTTTTTCGCTGAACTATCTCAAGCCAGGGGGCTACTGTTTTTCACTAAACACATAAAATATGCGGCGGAAAAAATAGAATAAAAACGATCTGACTATAAAAAAAACCACGCAAACAACCAATTAAGAATATGTTAGATTTTATAGTGCTTTGGATAACAATCATGCGTTCGCTCTTCTTTCTTATGAAGGTGTTTTTTCACTATGCGAAGAGTTCTCCTGAATGACAAATCGAATTCAGTAGAATTATAAAGCAGCACCTTAGAATTTACACAAAATTAGTCGTCAAACCTAATTCTCCACAATTCGTAAACACCTAGCTCTAGCTAGTTCCAGTCTTCAATTCCAATCAGCTTGAATACGCTGTGAAAATAAGTTTGAAACACAAGCAATCAATGACAATTAAGCTTAGAGAATAGGAAAGATTTCATAGCCCTTTTTAATAAACAAACTGTTCTTAGATAAATATGAGTATAGCACGATGAAAAACGCTGTAGATAATGAATTCAAGGGCAACTCTTCTTGCTGAAATGATTTAGAGATGTTGTGCGGCGAAGAAGAGCTTGTTGAGGCTCCGAGGGTCAAATCCTTTAAAGTATTTTCTCACAAATTAAAACCCTAGAATTCTTTACCCCTCTCTCTCTCCCTCTCTCTCTCTCTCTCTCTCTCTCTCTCAATGATACATATTCCTCAATAGGACAGGAAAGAGATATCCTAAACGTGGTAGAATTTTGAGATTAAAAGGAACACTGAATGGCTGTGATTAAAACATCAAATTTGCAATCATCCAACTTTACCATCGATGGTTGCTAACGACCATTGATGGTCCCTAAGCACCATCGATGGGTTCCTACAATTCATCAATGATTCAAAATTCTGTCTCTGAAAAACATTAATCAGTTCACTGCAGCCATTGATGAGCCTTCAACCATCAATGTGTTCTTGCTCATCGATGGTTCAAAATTCTGTCTCTGGAATTTCATCAATCGGTTCCTGTAGTCATCGATGAACCTTCAACCATTAATGTGTCCCTAACGATCTTCGATGGTTCGATAGCTGAAATAAGCTTTCGAGCTGATTTTCGCATTGTTTCGCCTCGAACACTTCTTGTATTTGATTCACTTGTATTATATCATTTCAAATATTTGTTAGTAACAAATGAGAATTTGTTATTACTCAAATAAGAGATATTATACGGACTGCGTCCTAACAACTATGACTATGTGAGTTTTTAGTGATTTTTTTAGGAAAAAGATAAAAGCGTTTACAAGTTTATTTATTTTTTTACTCTTCTGGAGCCGCAAGAGCACCGTATTGAATTCTCAGCACTTTATTTCTTTTTAGTTCTTTATTACTTATGTGGACAGTTATTATTTCTTTGTTTATTTTATTCATTATCTGTTAGCTAAATTATTACACCTAGATTACAGAAGCTAGATTTAAGATATGATTAAGATATTTTATATTACCTCTTGTATGTGCTCCTAATGCTTTTTATTAAGGTTTTATTCATAGTTATTTTCAGACTTTAATAAACCATAGTTAATCTATAATTTTCATAGTTTATCTTTAATACATGCAATTTGAGAATAGAAGTTTGGTGCATATCTAGAACCATGCTGGATTTATCTTTGCTTTGAAAAATTATTATTAGATAAATTATTATTAGATCTCACCTTTTATAATGTATTCTTAGCATAATTAATGGATTATTACCGATGAAATTCTTTAAATTCATTCTTTTAAGACTCTGATGTACTCAATGTTGGTTGTAATTAAAAATAAGAGAGTTAAGACTCTTCATATGATCCAATAAATCTAGTGAATGTAAACCTAGGTGCCCTTAATATTATTGATAGTTTCTTAATTGTTTTTCTTTCACTTACAACTAGTAATTTAATTCTTTTAAATTTTGTTAATTCAAGAATAAATTACTTAATATTACTACCTCCAGTTTTAGTTATAGTCTGCTCGGGCCACAGTAGAATTCTTGATTTTTTGTACGAATTCTCAATGAGATATGACATGTATTTTCCGCTATTATGAAAGTACATTGTGCACTTGCGGATACTATAATTGATCAATCACTAATAAAAATTGTGGTTTACGTTCTTAGGAGGGTTTTGATAAAATTTTAATGTTAAGAGTGATTTTCTAATAACACCTTGAAACCCTAACTTAAGGGTGTTTTCAATATTTTGAAACTCACAGGGGTATATGATAATCTTTATTGATACTTAGCCTTAAGAAAAGTAAAATGCTTTGCTTTATTATGCCTTGTAATGAGGTGAAGGAAAAGTTGTTATTGCTTTTTGAAATGCTTTGTTTCGTCTTTTTATTTGTTGTAATTATTACAAAGTGTGACACAAGGAAAAAAAATCCAACTATTGATCATTCATTTCTTGAGTTTGAAGTCTTTTGATTCGATTTGCAAGCTGGTGTGGGTACAAAAATAGATTTGAATCCTCTCCACTATAAACATAGTTTGCAGTTCTATAGTTTGTATTCTATTTTGTGGATCTAGAAGTGAATAAACTTTGTATATTGTGTTCATTGGAATATATTTGAATCCTCTCCACTAAAAGAATCTTGTGATACACTATTTAATACCACTAGATTTGTCTCTAGATTTCTTACCAGATAGTTGTTAATTAAAGGAAAAGTTAAATGCTTTGTTAAGTGAACCGATTGGTTTCCAGCAGTTTTGTCTTTCTTCATATTTTTGCAATTCTTCTTGGATCCCTTGGTATTTTGGACCTTCGTTTGTCTTGATTTGGGCTTCAAAATTAGTAGAAATTGAGAATTTGAGTCATTTGGGCTTTATTCATTAATACTTCATTAACGTAAATTAAGATAAAAAGCGATTATTAGTAATATCTTTATTCATATAAAATAGGTAATGAGGGTATAAAATGTAATTAAAATGCTTTGTTAAGAAAAGCAAAAGCTTCTCGTTGCTTTCTAGATACTTTATTTGCTCTCTTGTCTTTTGTAATTGTCACAAGTTGATGAAAAAGAACCTAAAGCCACTGATTGATATATAATGGTGGAAGGCTTCTCATAGAATAATCAATGTAAATATGTAATTATGGATTTAGCTAGTTGATAATGAACGATATAAGACGAGATCCAACGCTCGAGAGCTTTCAGTTCACACAGCAATCGATCTTGAGTCCCTGATCGCTCATCTCACGAGCTGAACATACGTCATCAATGTAACCGCGATTATCTTCACATGCGAAAAGAATCTCTATGATACAATTATAGTCTCCTAAATACCAACTAGTTCTATTACTAGTTAGTTATTAATTAAAACAAAGACTAAATATAAGAAAACCTTTTTGTTGCGTAACGTTGGACGATTATCAAATACTTCCATTTGATTTTCAAAGTATCAAAAAATTCCTTTTAAGTTGGTGGCTAACAGAAAATGTTCTTTAACTTTAAGATTTCATTAGAAAAACCCCAAACAGGTAATCACAAATTTCAAATAGGTGGATAAAAGTATACATGAGATATTAATTTTTGCTGAAAAAAAATTGTGGTTTATGCTCTTTTGGGTTTTTCTTTTTTTTTGGGGTTCTTGTAACCTCTTAAACTTAAAGAGTGGTGTCGATAACACGAAAACCCCAACGTAAGGGGATTTTCGATATTGAAAGTCATGGGGTATATAATAATCTTCAAAGTTACTATGGGGCTTTGATATTTAGCCTTAAGAAAAGTAAAATGCTTTGCTTTATTATGCCTTGTAATGAGGTGAAGGAAAAGTTGTTATTGCTTTTTGAAATGCTTTGTTTCGTCTTTTTATTTGTTGTAATTATTACAAAGTGTGACACAAGGAAAAAAAAATCCAACTATTGATCATTCATTTCTTGAGTTTGAAGTCTTTTGATTCGATTTGCAAGCTGGTGTGGGTACAAAAATAGATTTGAATCCTCTCCACTAAAAGAATCTTGTGATACACTATTTAATACCACTAGATTTGTCTCTAGATTTCTTACCATATAGTTGTTAATTAAAGGAAAAGTAAAATGCTTTGTTAAGAAAAGCAAAAGCTTCTCGTTGCTTTCTAGATACTTTATTTGCTCTCTTGTCTTTTGTAATTGTCACAAGTTGATGAAAAAGAACCTAAAGCCACTGATTGATATATAATGGTGGAAGGCTTCTCATAGAATAATCAATGTAAATATGTAATTATGGATTTAGCTAGTTGATAATGAACGATATAAGACAAGATCCAACGCTCGAGAGCTTTCAGTTCACACACCAATTGATCTTGAGTCCTTGATTGCTCATCTCACAAGCTGAACATATGTCATCAATGTAACCGCGATTATCTTCACATGCGAAAAGAATCTCTATGATACAATTATAGTCTCCTAAATACCAACTAGTTCTATTACTAGCTAGTTATTAATTAAAACAAAGACTAAATATAAGAAAACCTTTTGTTGCGTAACGTTGGACGATTATCAAATACTTCCATTTGATTTTCAAAGTATCAAAAATTCCTTTTAAGTTGGTGGCTAACAGAAAATGTTCTTTAACTTTAAGATTTCATTAGAAAAACCCCCAAACAGGTAATCACAAATTTCAAATAGGTGGATAAAAGTATACATGAGATATTAATTTTTTGCTGAAAAAAAAATTGTGGTTTATGCTCTTTTGGGTTTTTTTTCTTTTTTTTTTTGGTGGGGTTCTTGTAACCTCTTAAACTTAAAGAGTGGCTGTCTGATAACACCTGAAAACCCCCAACGTAAGGGGATTTTCTGATATTGAAAGTCATGGGGGTATATAATAATCTTCCAAAGTTACTATGGGGCTTTTGATATTTAGCCTTAAGAAAAGTAAAATGTTTTATTCTGTTATGCCTCTGTCCGAAGTAAAGGAAAAAACTTATTATTGCTTTTGTATATGCTTTATGTTTTGTTCTGTTCTGCCTCTATCCGAAGTAAAGGAAAAGCTTATTGTTGCTTTTCTATATGCTTTATTTCCTCCTTTAATTTGTTGTAAGTTGTAACTATTACAAATGTGACAAAAAGAATCCAAAGCAACTAATCATTTCTCAAGTTTGAAGTCATTTGGTTCGAATTGCAAGCTAGTGTGGGCTAGAAAAATAGCGACCGACACTAGAGACTGAAAAGATTTACAATGATAATTTCAAAGAAATTTCTGAAATTTTAATTTTACTAAACCCTCTTGAATTACTACATCTCTCACAATATCTCTCTAGCGGACCTCCAAATCTGAAATGGCTCAAAATGCCCCTAATTCTAAATAAAAACCCCAAATAGAAACAATTAATAAAATAATTCACATTATTACCATGCATTCTCCCCTCTTTTTCTCGCAAAAACGCTTAACTGATTTTTTTAAGGGTTCAATTTTGTATTTCAACCTAGAAAAATAAAGAAAAACTTTGAAGCATAAACAAAATAGAAACAGTTGAAATTCAAGAATTAGATAGGCAGTCGGACCTACCAAGGGGTTATGGTGGTAGATCGACTGATCAGACTAGTGCAGACCTCCAAGCAGTAGATTGGCCAATCTAACCAGCAATAGTTTGTTGGGCTTTTTGTTTATTTGGAAGTTTTTTTTTAGTTTAGAGCTTCTGTTTTGTTTTGTTTTCAAGTTTAACCCTATAATTTCATGTCTTCGAGGTTTTGGATTAATGATGAATCCAAAGAAAGCTGCATAATTGCAAACGAGTTGAATAGATTTTTTAAAAAATTATTTTTTAGGGTTTTGTGAGAACTTTATGTTAGATTGAGAGAGGATATCGTGTGCTGATTCAAAGAATGCTAGAAAGACCAAACTTTGTATAATCTCTGAACTATTAAAGAAAAGTCAAATCATTATTGTGGACTTAAGCAATTGTTGAACCGAGTAAATCTCGTGTCTTCGCTACCTGATTGCTGTGATTTACATTTCTATAAAATCGTTGTGGTTTGTTTCTATTTATTTGGACTTGCTCTTCTCAATATTTGACAATTCACACTGTTTCTCTATTGCAAAGAGGACCGATTGCCCTGGCAATTTCATTTGTTTACTGGGAATAATTTAAAGTAACTTAAGAATTTGGTGATCTAATAGCAAGGTCTTCAATGATAGAGAGATGAATTTCAAAACATAATGATTTAAGGGACTAAAGCCCAAAAATAAAAAAAGATAAAAAAAAATTGTTTTTGTGGAGTTTCTAATATTTCCCAGGTTTGTGTTGTCACATGGGGCCTATTCGATTAGTTTCTTGGATACCAAAAAAAATAAAGGAACAGTTTTCCCCCATTTCCATAAAGAAGTTCTTTGGTTATTTCTCCAAGAAAATGAGAAATGTAAAGCGAGTCTAAAAGTTTTTTTCCAAAGGTTTTCTATCTATTTCTTGGAAAACTTTTTGTATGGTCCAGCCTAAAATATAAGATGGAAACATGTTTCCATTATAATCTCTAGTTTAGTTCAAAATTAAATTAGGTTACAAAAATAAAGTGGGACATCAAATTACTAGCCAATGTCAGATTTCAAGTTGGACTAAAAAGTAAAGTTGGACATTAATTTAATGGTTTGTGTTATATTTCCATTTCATTTCCATTTAAATAGATATGAATTCGGTTTTTACACATTTGTGATGTTTTCTGCACTTTAAATATGGCTGAATTATTAGATTGGTATTGAAAATAGTATCTAATGATCAAATTAATATTAAAATTATCTCGATAACAATAAAATATTTAAACTTGCACGATAAGACAAATAAGCCCAAAACTATATTTTCTAGCCAATTTTTTCGGTAACCACTAAGTTGATCTATCACATGATGCTTACATGGTGGTTTTTGAAAAATATTGGTTTTCAAGGTCATAGTGGTTTTATCTCGTAGTCTAATCTTGATCCGTGAATTTAGAATATACGGCAATGATTAGAGGAATTGGAGACTCTCCAATTACCACCTAATTGGAGAGGATCTTAATCCAATTTTAATACTAATCTAGCCATTTTGTCGCTATTTTTAATATCAATTTAAATATAAAAACCCAATTTCCGGAAGTATACTATAAAACAAACTAAAGAATATGAATTCTTCTTTGCTAAATGTTTTCTAGGATGATGCTGTCAAATGGTTTCCTTGCCTTTTTTTGGGGTTTCTGAGCAAACCAAATAACGAAAAAAAAAAACACGAAATCGTTTACTAAAGTAGGTTTCAAGGTAAAAGAATAAATAAAAGAAAAGAAAAGAAAAGTTATTTTTCTCTCTCAGACATCTTCTTCTTACTTTTATGGATGGATATAAGTTCTATTCTTGTGATTTCCAGGCAGAGCGAGCTAGAAATTAATCAAAGATAACAATGCCAAAGTTTATCGTTGAAGACCCCCTTATTGAAGATGCTTCTTCAGAATTGAACACCCCAGCGGGCAACACACCTGTTCACAATGCGCTGAGATACTTGCATGGTCCGTTGTCGGGCCTGCAGTTCTGTGAGCAGTGCCCGGTGGCTCACTTAACGCATGCCAACGCCAAGAGAGAGACTCCTTTGCATATCGCCGCGATGACAGAAAACCTGCAAGCAGTGCGGCGCATTCTGCATAGAGTACGTTGGAGTAACAACGAGGAACATGTGAAACGGACGGTGAGGATGGCTGATGAGAATGGGGACACCGCATTGCACTGGGCTCTGAGAAAGGGCAACAAGGAGATTGCACGGGAGCTGATGGCGAAAGACATGGAGCAGCTGCCGGACTTGGTGAACGCCAACGGCGAGTCTCCGTTGTACTTGGCTGCAAGCAGGAGCTTATCAGAAAATGTCGCTGATCTCTTGCTAGAGCGCCCTCTCAAGAATCATGGCGGACCTAACGGGCTCACGGCTCTTCATGCTGCAGTTTTTGAAGGGAACTCAGGTACTTCTTTCACCGTGCCATAGAATGTACTCTAGTTGAAACAGTGATTATCGGCGATCAATTAAATGCCGTATCACGGATGAAAAACGTGTACCGGTCATATCCTTTCGTTCTGCAACATCACCACGGCCCAGTCGCTATCAGCGTATATATGGAACAAGATCAAACTTTCAATCTTTCATGTAGAACTTCTCATGTATCGATTTTGCATATCCCTCCTGACAAACATAAAAATGCCATATGAATTTTAGCATGAAACAAGGGATTTATATATTAATGAACCTTGCACTGAATTAAATTTATGCAGGTTGGGTGGATAAATTGCTGCAGGACAGAGAGGGAATTGCAGAAGAAGCAGATGGCGACGGACGAACTCCCCTCCATCACGCAGTGTTGCGGTTGGATGAGGACATGGTGGTAAAACTCGTCGAACATGATTACAAGTTAAGCTACATGAGGGACAAGAATGGCGACACTGCCATCGCTATTGCAGCTCGAATGTGGGGAAGTCCCATTTCTGTTATCATGTTCAAGAGTATCTTTCACCGGTGTCCTGATTCTGTGGGCATCAAGAACAACGAAGGGATAAATCCATTTCACATAGCTGTGGAATACCAAAACGTGCGCCTTATGAGGTATATCTTTGCTGTTGAGATTCTCCTCCGGAGGCTGATAAATGAGCAAGATAATGATGGCAACACTCCCTTGCACCTCGCTGTCCTTAAAGAGAGAATCTTCATTCAGGAGGGGGCGGTTCCAGTGAAACGCTTGATCAATTTCATGACTGAACGCAATTTTAATTCGGTTGCTGACTTGAGAATCAGAAACAAGCAGGGTCTCACGGCTGCCGAATTGTTCTATTCATTTAAGTGGCCATATTTTGTTGAAGTACGTTATCTATCTTTCAATCTACTTTATATATAGTATCATTGCACGTGAAATAGATATTAAAATCAATTTATCTTAATTTGTTTATATAAAAAAGGCTACTTTTTTTTTTCGGTATACCCCCGCGGTTCACACACTTGCTTCGCAAGTGGCTAGTCCGCGGTTCGAGGCTTGAGAGCGGAAAGGCCCTCCTCTAGCCCGTTGGGATTTTTGCAGGCGCAAGGGCTCGAACCCGGGTTCCCCGGCTTGCCCCCACCCTGGACACACACCCGCTAGCCATGTGTGCCACCCAAGCGGGTTAAAAAGGCAACTTTTTGATATCCTAAAATCCACCTATTTTTCAATTTATTGTTGTAAAGTTTAACTTTATCCACAAAATAGTCCAAAAATTAACATATAATTTTTAAACAATGTGATAATGTTGTATTATTATAATTTGAGATGTGAAAATAAAGTGATAGGAACATGAGAGTTTTGCATTCCATAATACTAAATATCCACAAAAATTTCTTTCTACAACTTTGAATGAAATGCGTTGAACAGAACGTGTTTAATTTGTTTTATAAGGTTTAAGTGATTAGAATATGCTTTTATACCCTTGAATTTAAATTTTTTAAGGTTGAAGTGATTAGAATATACTTTTTACCCTTCAATCTATATACACTATACTTTCCAATTTTCTTTCAAAATAGCTTGGTTAATTTAAGATAGTGTGTGGGCCTTCTTGGAAAAATGCATTGTTTATTAATTTTTCTTTTAACTTCAAAAGCTCATACTTCTCAAAAGTTATTTTTCCATTGGATTTTTAGATGAGGTAGAATAAGTGAGAAATGAATTTACCATCACTTGGTTATTGTAATTACAAACTTAATTTGGAATTGAGGAATGAAAATTTCTAACTTTTAGTGGAGCATGTTTGGGTCGAAAGTTGATTCCATTGTAAAACTTGAGAAAATTACACTTTTGATTCTCAGTTACAAAGAAATTTAAATAACTCTCTTACAAACTCGAACAAAAGACACTACAAGTGTAGATCTTCTGTTTTCGTGGGACTTTGCCTGTGCCGGGGACGCGTAATCCGTGGACCACCGAGCAACGATCGTCGAATCGACGGGGTTTAGTTAATGCTTCGCAAAGGAAACAAGAACTTAAACAAATATCTTAGTAAAGTAAGATATCTACTCTTCTCAAGAATAAGTCAAAGCTTAAACTCGAGGAATCTCCACGTGGATTGTATTCTTGAACTTTGGAAGCTTGGATTCTCTCTCTCCTTGCAATAGCTCTGCTTATCTGATCTCTGATTGCCCCCCCTGCCCAAGTGGATATAGGGAGGTATTTATAGCCTTTGGGAAACGTGCCCTCTGAAGAAACACAAGTGTCATAAGTGCCCCATATTTGTAGTTAGCGCTACCGAGCTGCCCGCCAAGTCAGCCGCCACCGGCGAGTCGGCCGCCTCACCGGCGGCGGTGGTAGTGATACGCCTCGCTAATCGGCGAGGCGCTGTCGCCCCTCCACCGTTGTAACGGTTTCGCTATTTTTTAGGCGCGATTAAATGCCCTAAAATCACGCCTAGTGGTATTTTCGCGATGTAACCGCCCATTAAAGTATCGAGCGTCTCTGCGTTGATAAAGTCAAGTGGGCCCCATCGGCATTGATTTAGACCCTTCAAGAGCTCGTTTCAAGTATTACGGGTGTCTCGCCAAAGGCGAGACACAAGCAGTGTCTCGCTTGTAGCGAGGCACAAACAAGTGTCTCGCTAGTAGCGAGACACAAGCAATGTCTCGCTCGTGGCGAGGCACAAACAAGTGTCTCGCTAGTAGCGAGACACAAACGAGTGTCTCGCTTGTAGCGAGGCACAAACAAGTGTCTCGCTCTATGGCGAGACACAAACTTCCCATGTGTTGACTTCTTGAGATTTTGATGAGGTTGTCCTTCGATCTTCTCACAATTTAGTCATATTTGAGGTTCTTCAGCAATTTTTTATGCCTACAGATACCCCCTCCAAAGTTTTCAGACTCCTCTGTATTTTGTCGAGGGGTCTGGAATACTTTGGATAAGATACGCATTGTTTCCGTTCAACGTTGAACTTTGTAGAAGAGACCCGTGTTTTGCTTCAGTTTTTGAACTCTGGCTACGCGACGTCGCTGACCATATTTTGGGATCAATAACTGTTGCATTTGTATTTGGATTGGTTGTAATGACGAAGTCGATTTTGGACTAATCATCTTCATCTTGAAGGTCACCACTTGGGTTGCGACTGAATGCCTTGAGAATCATTCAGAGAAAACAAGCGTCGTCTGGTTTTCTGAACACTTGGGACACAAATTGTCCGTTGTGAGAATTCCGGGAAAGCTTGTTTAACCTCGGCAGGAGGAGTGAACCCGCTGTCTTGAGTTATTGCTTGTACGATAGGATTTTTGGCAAACCCTCAGCCATCAACGGATTTGATGAGCCTTTACCAACTACCGTTTGAGTTGGGCTAGCATGTAGATTGTCTAAGTCCGTTCTACATGTTACGTTGTGCTAAAAGAATGAACTCTCTTAGACTTTGTGCTACGATATTGAATACGTAGACTTGATCAATTATCACGGGAATTGACTACCCGGCAGCATGTGTTAGATGCAGACTTATCTCTGGTAAGGGGCAGAGATAACATCCCTATGCATGAAGGCATAGTTTAGGTGTCATTAGGTAATGACATCTATGCTACGATATTGAATACGTAGACTTTGTTTGTTATTTTTTTGTGTCTTCTCTTGGGGCAAAGACGAACCCGTTGTGTCTTCTCTTGGGGCAAAGACGAACCCGTTGTGTCTTCTCTTGGGGCGAAGGCGAACCCGTTGTGTCTTCTCTTGGGGCGAAGGCGAACCCGTTGTGTTTTCTCTTGGGGCGAAAACGAACCCTGTTACTGGAGTAGACCTCTCATTTATAAAAAGGAATCGAGAAGGGATTTTGACCATGGTCCTAACTGTAAGAAGGTTTGACCAGGATAGGAATTTTGAGACAATCCTAACTGTCGGAAGGTTTGATCGCTCAACCTGAAAGTGGACCTCTCGTTCATGGAAGGAATCAAGAGGGGATTTTGACCATGGTCCTAACTGTAGGAAGGTTTGACCAGGATAGGAATTTTGAGACAATCCTAACTGTCGGAAGGTTTGATCGCTCAACCTGAAAGTGGACCTCTCGTTCATGGAAGGAATCAAGAGGGGATTTTGACCATGGTCCTAACTGTAGGAAGGTTTGACCAGGCAGATAGTGGGATTGGGAGTACAAATCATAGTGAGAGTCTTGACTTGTACCAGTCAGTCAGTGGGGGTTCTTAGTATTAAGTGACAAAGCTTTAACACGAGGAGCTTTGACAATTTCCACAACTATGTCCGGACTTTAACAAATGAAAGTGTTGGCTTCGAACCAGGCGGGAGCTTTGTGAGAGATGATTGATCCAATGGAATGATCGGATCATGTCTCAATAAAAGAATGCTGGGAAGTCACCGTAGAAATTGGTGGAATTAACCCAGCAATAGGATGCTTTTCACCTTTGGGGACATTCGAAGTCCAAGTGGGAGTTCCTCCCAGCTGGGCTGCATTCATTTAGAATAGTTTATACTCATATTCCTATTGGAGTGAGAAGGAGGAGCAGTTTAACCTCTTGTACTCATCGGAGGAATTTCTCATTCGGCTTATTTCGGCGTTAAGACGCCGGCTTCGACCAAGGCTTGGATGATGGCCTTGAGAGCTAAGCAATCCTTAGTAGGATGGAGGATCCTCCGTAGTGCGCCGAGTATTTAAGGTCGAAGTCTTGTCACCTCCTCGATTTGTAATAGGTGGCAACTTGATTTTGTTGTTATCAAGGAGGTGTTTGAAGATGATCGAACTTCTTCGTCTCGAAGAGTATGTCTGTGGAATTCGATTTAGAAGCTTTTGGCTGATCGTTGTTGCAACGTTTGACTAACAGCGATCCACGGATGCCTTTCCTCTATTATGAGAGGAAAAATTTACTTCGAGGGGTCGTAGTCATTTTGCCTCTTCGACTTTCTTCCTTAGAAACTTTCGGCTTGTTCTCCTCGTATTTTTAGGTCTTTCCATGTAGTTGGCGGGGCGACCCCATGACTTCCAACAATTCTATAGAAAGATTGTTGTGGCAAGTCTTCAATATGAACTCTTGATGGTGGATCTCGCAATTCATAGCTTTATTGCGGGCGCTTAGCAGAAGCGATCAATCGTCTCTCCACTCTTACGCTTTTCATCCAAGAGGGTTCCAATCGAGACTTGTGTCGTCATCGAAGAAGTTGTTGAGGAACAAGCTTTCTATAACATTCCAACAGTTGATGCTACGGCCTTGAGTCTTCGATACCAATCGAAGGCCCTTGAGAATACCGACGAATGACCGAACCATCAAAGGCTCGTTTCCCGAGATCACCCCCAAATGTGATTTGAAGTAAATCAGGTGTTGTGTAGGTGACCCTCTCCCGTCAAATGGCGTGAAGTTGATCAAATTGAATTTCGGCGGGTAAGGAATTGAATCCCACTCTCTAGGATACGGACACGGGATACCAGTCCTTTTGACTTCCTGTGCGGACATTAAAGTATTGATTTTATCTTCAAGCTCTTTCATCCTTTCACCATCATCCTCCCCTTGTTTTGGATTACTTCCAATAGGAAGAATTGGATCATTTCCACCTTGAACACCAGATGCAGCTTTCTTTGGAGGTTGCTCAGCGTAAATGTGTTCATCTATTTCTGGATCACTATCATCTACATGATGGGTAACATGGCGACTGGATCCACCTGGCTGATTAACTTCGGGTTGGTCAACTTTTTGACTTTGCAATTCCCTCATCTATTGCATGGCTAGCTCCATCTCCGTTTTCATTTCGGCCCTAAGATCTTCCCGTTGTTTAGCTAGGGCCTCCTGTAACATTTGAGCTAGGGTTTCAGGGGTAATTGCAAAAGCTTCTCTGGGATGGCGACCAACACTTGACATTGTGTCATCGGAAGCTATCGCCGAATTGATGTCGGAAGCTTCGTCTTCAGATGACTCTCCCTCATGCATCCTTCTATAGTCGATGCGTTGGGTAGCTCGCAATTGCAACCGAGACATTCTCTGAGAAATCTGAGACCCAACCTTTCCTCCAGGAGTGAAGTCAGGATCTGCATCCGTCGCCGGTCCTTTCCCTTTGTTCACCATGTTGATAGTCACTTCGAGAAACTCATCAAATTGGATGGATGATCTCTTTCTTCTTCGATATCGTCTTGACTGTGGCTTCAGATCTTTCGTTGCTGACAAGGAAAGCCGTTCGAATACTGAAGCTCTTTGTGGTTGAGTGTTTGATTCGGAACAGGCACATCCTGACAACAATGTCTTGATTAGTTGCGCACACGAGCAAGAACAATTTATTTCATCAATCGTTCTCTTTCGTGTGTTGCCACCCCCAGCCTGATGACACAGTTGATGTGGTTTGTCACTGGTTGTACTTTCACCCCCAAGTGTAACGTTGTCCTTAACTGGAGGACATGTCTTCTTTTGGGGGCGTCGATCATTCGACTTGGGAGGCACACGTCTCAAGTTCTTCCCTTCAGTAGACTCGCGGACCCCTTGCGGGATGCTCAAACGAGATGCAATTGGAATTCTGGAGACCTGAGATATTTCAGCTTGCTCGGGACTCTTCCGGGTGGGTAATCCAAACGTCCTTTCTTGGTGCCTTGACTTTATTTACGGTACGTGGTGGCGGTCGCTGAAGTTGAGCGGTTCCGGACTTAACGGTTGATACCTCAGTAGGAGAGTAGAAAGAGGCGGAAAAACCAAATTCTTGCTAAGGCATGGAAGGCGCCTCCGCCGTTGGCTGGCGATTCGAATTGCTCGGCCGGCCTTGAGGCGATTTATTACTACCGGTTGGCGGGCGGCAAACTACCATATAGCGAGGCTTATTCAGCTCTCGGTGAAGGCTGTTGGCGAAGCGGACTCTTGAGCCGATTTTGATGTCGACTTGGGACCCAAATTTTATGATTTTGGGTCGATTCCTTGGTTGATTTCGACTCTGCGCCTTGCGAACAACGGCGATGCACGAGCAGCGTGCCGCGATGCTTTGGCGCTCCTTCCTTGTCAATCGGGTCCTTTTGGCGAGAACCCATTCTTCCTTGGGAAGAGTGTTGGTGATTGAGGTTGGCGTTGTAACTGGCGACACCTCTGATCACACGAGTTCGTGTTGTAATGAACTCCGTCTGTTGATTCCATGGCCTTTGCAAGTTGTCGGGCCATCTTTTGACGTTGTCTCGGCGAGCCCTCTTCGTCGAGTGTTTGAATCTTGTTGAATGACTCCTTCTTCGAAGGAGTCAATTTGAGCGAGCTCCGGCTTTGAGATCCAGGGGTGTTGTTGAGAGGAAATGCGCCTCCGTGCATAGCGAGCGAGAATCGTTAGCATCACAACGAAGCGAACCTCCCTCTTAGGAAATGAGATCCTCCGATGCTTGGGGGGCGAGGGGGACTTCGATGAAGAAGAGGAGAAATATTCTTCGAACTTGGCTTGATCGAAGAAGTAGTCCAGTCCATCGACCATAAGGTCGACTTGATCGTACAAGGCTGCGACACAACGATCTCGGGCTCGAGACCGTTGGCTCCCAGTAATTAGCCATCGTGTTTGGGTCGAAAGTTGATTCCATTGTAAAACTTGAGAAAATTACACTTTTGATTCTCAGTTACAAAGAAATTTAAATAACTCTCTTACAAACTCGAACAAAAGACACTACAAGTGTAGATCTTACGTTTTCGTGGGACTTTGCACGTGCTTAGGGGGCCAGCGTATCCAGTGGACCACCGAGCAACGATCGTCGAATCGGCGGGGTTTAGTTAATGCTTCGCAAAGGAAACAAGAACTTAAACAAATATCTTAGCAAAGTAAGATATCTACTCTTCTCAAGAATAAGTCAAAGCTTAAACTCGAGGAATCTCCACGTGGATTGTATTCTTGAACTTTAGAAGCTTGGATTCTCTCTCTCCTTGCAATAGCTCTGCTTATCTGATCTCTGATTGCCCCCCCCCTCTGCCCAAGTGGATGTAGAGAGGTATTTATAGCCTTTGGGAAACGTGCCCTCTGAAGAAACACAAGTGTCATAAGTGCTGCAATGCTCGGTTAAGCGTATTTCGGTTGCCTCAGCGCCAAAGCCATTTCGTCGGCGATTATTGAACTGCTGCGGCTGGCCGAAGGCGGTATGGGCTACCTCGCTAAGCGGCGGCGTGTAGATCCCTCGGTATTTATGCGATTTGTTGCTTTTAGGCGCGATTAAATGCCCTAAAATCACGCCTAGTGGTATTTTCGCGTGTAACCGCCCATTAAAGTATCGAGCGTCTCTGCGTTGATAAAGTCAAGTGGGCCCCATCGGCATTGATTTAGACCCTTCAAGAGCTCGTTTCAAGTATTACGGGTGTCTGCGCCTTTGGCGAACACAAGCGAGTGTCTCGCTTGTAGCGAGGCACAAACAAGTGTCTCGCTCTATGGCGAGACACAAGCGAGTGTCTCGCTTGTAGCGAGGCACAAACAAGTGTCTCGCTCTATGGCGAGACACAAACTTCCCATGTGTTGACTTCTTGAGATTTTGATGAGGTTGTCCTTGATCTTCTCACAATTTAGTCATATTTGAGGTTCTTGACAATTTTTATGCCTCTGAGCATACTCGTTTTTTAATATCTAATAGGACTACTCTTGATACAATCACATGATACAGATTTTAATTATTTCTTATATTCATTTCATAAGTAATATTTTAAAGAGAACAAAAATATTTTTAATAAAAATATTTATATGAAATTCAATATTTGAAAAAGAAAATACAATTTAAAGGTGTTTCTCATGTAAATTAATTTGTAGAGTTTATAGAAAAAATTATAAAAGAATATATATAATGCTATAATAAATCGTCAAAAGTGAAATCATGCCTTCATGAATAATGAAAATGATTTTAATTGATTTGAGGGTAAATTATGATGGTCATGAAATAGATTCAAGAAATGAAGGTAAGAAGAATGCTACTAAAAGACTATATCCTAATTGGAAATATTATTTTATAGAAGTCTTGTTATGTAATAAAGTTTACATGCTAATCAACTGTGGAAAAAAATGACATTATCACGTTTAGTTATTTTTTCCCAAATCGAAATTCTCGGCTCTGCCATCGGTGGCGGCTTATTTAGCAAAATGAGCTACCAAGTGATAAATTGGTGAGATCTACACATTTTGATGTGACTAGTTGTGTGGGTCTCATCACTAGCTTATCTCTTGGCATCTCATTTTGCTAATGAGCTGTCACTTCATGCCCTTTTTTTTCCCACACATATACATATACATACACCCCCCACGTATGGTCACAGTGTCAATGTTTCTGATTCACTTTGTGTGTTACAGGTGTGCTTCAACTTGCTTCATGGCCTAAATGAATGATATCAAAGCATCGACTTAATTTCATTGTTTTGTGAATAACAATGTGACTTTATTGTTTTTTTTCCTTGTCATGTTTAATTTGTTATCTTTTCAGCGACGTTGGAATCCTCTCTTCAATACTGCTTTCGGAAGAAGAGTTGCAATAAGGCAGAAACATGCGTTTAGTGACGCTCCTGAACTCCCCTTCCAAGAAATAACAGAGAAGCAGTTGGTCAACTACATGAAAAATGTGCCGCTTATCGCAACACTCATGACCAGCGTGACATTTGCTGCTGCTTTCGCCATGCGGAGTGTATACACGGACGAGGGCGAGGCGCCTCTCGCCAAAAAAGCAGCACTGAAGGCATTCTTCGTCTCCGATACCATGTCCATGTGCTCGTCCCTTGCGGTCGCCTATCTCAGTACATTATTATGGCAAACATCGATCGCACTCTATCGCTTCACACTGCGTCTTATGAATGTGGCATTTGGGACGATGCTGGTTGCATTCGCGACGGGCATGTATGCTGTAGTTGCCCGTCGGTTGGAATCTTTATCTGCGTACTTTGTGTTGGACTCGGATTTGTAAGACTTCTTCTCCCATTTTTTCGTTTATGTACTACTCTTTTCATTTGAACTGATTCAATTACAATTTTAACTTTTTTTTCCCCGTCAAAATCAACTTTATCTCAAACCAAACTATGGTTATACTTTAACTACAATTACTTAAGTCCCCTTTGTAATTATTGCCGGCTTAGAGATTCTGATATATATGTTTCTTGTCTAGTTCACTAAAAAGGATAATGCTGGGAATAGTACTCATCTATTCGTCCCATTTTTTCTTTTTTTTTTCGGTGGTTTCGAGAAACTCTCCTCTGCTGATAACTAGTTATAGCTTATGATGTATAAAAACTTCATAAAAAACATTATAAGGTGCAAATTACCTTGTAATCATGCAAGATTTTCTAAGTTTTAGAGCAATATTTTTACTGGTATGATCGAGGTACTTTCAAGTCTAATATCGTGGATATGGCTGCCATCAAACGTCTCTTGGAAAATCCTACCTTAATTGGTAAGCGCAATTGAAAATTTATTTATAGCTTACTTTTTAAGAAATTGTAAAAGGTGCTGATTTTATGGATTGATTTTTTTTTTTTTTTTTTTTGCCCCCTTCATTTCAATTTGGCTTCTTGATTAATCAATGGGTAGGGTAAGTAGCATGTTAAACTGTGATAGCTACATAACTATGAAGGTTAGAGGATATGTTACCCAAAAAATCCTCCTTAAGTTTAGGGGTTGTCAGAAAACCCTTAACTTCAAGATTTTACCATTTAAAAAAAGCACATTATCTCATTAAACCTGGCTATACTCTTGATGTAGAGAGAAAAGTCTCACAAATCTTGACAATAGAAATCTAGTTATGAAAGTTCTCCCGTTCAATTCATAGCCTTCAGTTAAAAGAAAAAGGGGAAGAGAGCTTCTTTGTTGACCTTTATTGGTAATATTTTCTCATTGAATGTTTTATTTGCCAAGGCCCATTACTGCTCTCTTGTTATGGACCCAATAAGGCCCATATAGGTCTATTAAAACTAAGACTGGGGACAAATGCGTATTGTAAATATAAAACCTTCTCTAATATATTAATAGACCTCATATCATTATAATTCACTTTCACAAAGTTTACCCACCACGGATAGCGCGGGCGGTCTGGGGATGCAGTCATAGTTCTGCTAATTTGAATCTTGTCTAGCTAACCCAGAGTGTGAGAATGAGAGGTGAGACCTACAAATCCGGGGTTTACTTAGTAGGAATCTGGAATCAAACTCGAACTTCACCTGAGGATCCTTGTGCATTGCCGAGGTTTCTCTTCGTATCCCAAAATTTAGGGGTATAAAGAAGGGGAAAGAGCATAAATGGAATACGTATGCACATGCTTGAACCATTGGAAAAGTTGTTGATTCCATGGTATATTGGGGCCTTTTGTCCATAATAATCCCCATCCTAGTCAAAACTTGTCCCATGGTATGTTTGATAAGCCACTATATTCATTATTCATATAGAAATATAGAGTCAAATCTATTATTAGGTTTTCTTTATCCCTTCTAATTTTGTGCTTTATGAACGAGACAGAATATCATAATCCTATTTCATTCAATGGATGGTAGTAAAGTATACAAAGACAAACAAGCCAAAGTTAGCTAATTTAACTTATTTCCCACTTCTATCTGATAAGCCTAAGAGTTAGTTACATATAAAAGTGATCTTCATAAAGAATTTTCGTAAGATTTAAGGAGATGCATAGTGATTTGAGGGATGCAATTATTCTTGTTCATGTTTCTAGCATTAAATATATTTTGACAAATTTAACTTAAAACTTAAATAGACAGCATGCCCGATTGTGATTAATCTTCAAATTCGACAACTACTCCAATACAAAAATACACTGATAAACACAATAGGACAAATTCCGAAGTAGGGCAAATATGATGTCAGTCCACAGATTTTAAAGTTGATGATTATATTTTAATAGTATTATATTTATACCAAGACTTTACCTATTTGCATTGATATTTACGCTTTGACATTGTATATTGATTATGTTAGATTTAAAACTTGTACAAGACACAATGATATGAATTTCTTATATACCTTTTTTATAAAAATCCTCTAGGAATTTTTTTTAAGAAAAAGAAAGAAGCTTCTGTACGTTTGTGTACGACTTTTGCTCATGGAAAAGGAACGCTCGATGTCACCTCCGTATATCCGGACATCTCTTTGGACGCGGATTCTGAATATAGGAAAAAGGTTGTATTAAAAAAGTAAGATCATTCAAGATGTATAATAGGACAAAGTTTGATCTAAAAAATATGGACAATTATTGAATTTCAAAATTGTTGAGAAATGGAGGCTCAATATCACGATGATTCATACCATCATTAGGGGTTATAATTTTGACGGGTTTGTACCCAAACCAACATTGTTTTAACATTATTTTAACGAGCATGTGATTTCAATTTTTTAAAAAAATCAATATCTACTTTATTGACAGGGCAAAAGCTTATGATAGAGAAAACTTTCAAATTGCAATATATGAAAATAGAATAATCTGTCCGCGACTCCAAAAACCAAAACCTAAATATCTGAAAACCTGAGAATATCTTAACATAAATATTGTTGCACAAATACAAAGCCCGAAATCGAAATAACACGAAATAATTCATAAATGCAGTTTACTTGATTTGGCAAAAACATTCCCAAAGTCCAAAGAAGAAGGATTTTGGATCAAGAAAATGACCTGGAATGTAGTTTATTTGATTCATCATGTCGTGGAGTTGAAAATAGCTTTTCGTATAACCTCTATCCGACATGTGGATCAAAAGTTATGGCTATTTTAAATTTAGGTGTGCAAGTCATTCTTTAAAGTCTTTGATGCTTGTTTTTCTTCACTCGTCTTTCAGTTGTATGGAAATTTATTTTTTTCAATTCAATATTTAGATAATTAGTTGATTGTATTTTCAATTTTCAATTTTTGAACCCTAATTAGAGCCACAGTCTTGCACCTCTACCAATAATTGAGGTTGCAAAAGCTTCATTTTTACATCTATACATCCTTTGTTTATATTATCACTTTGGTTCCTATTTCGAAAAATTACTCATAATATTCTTGCACTATACAATTACTTACATGTAAGCCAACAATACCATGACTTCTCGATCAAAATAGAATACGTGAAAATTATTGACCCCTTAAATATTATTTTTTAAAGATGTCCATATAGTTTTTTGGGTCATGATATAATTACACTATACTCATACACTACATTTTACACTACACTCACACAAGGGTGGGTCATAATGATTCGTCCTTCTGACTTTCAAGGTGGTGAGTGAAATTAACGGCACTCTAATGAGTGTAGTCTGGTATAGGCTAAGTGTGATGTAGTTACCTTTCCTTTTTATACTTCTTTTATAATTCTTGTGCAAAATAATGTAAAATTGAAGAATTGACAGAAGAATTGGGTTGTACATAATGATTGACAAAGGATTTTTTTATTGATCATTGTTTATTAGATTGCATAAAATAAGGTTATATACATAACTGAGTCATTAACATTGCTGAGCACCAATTTCCTCCACATTATAATATTACGGAATTAATTTATGTCAAATAAAAGTCAAGACTCCGATGACTCAACCTACAATAACTCTGATGACTCAAAATGTACGAAACCCTTTCTCCTCTCCTAGTTAGAGCTTAATTAATCAACTTTTACGGTCTTAATTAATATTTTAGGTCCCTGTAGTTGTGACTACATAAGACATGCTTCAGTATTATGTGTATTTGACTTTATTGGAAGAATATTATGAAATAAACATAATTAGTAATTAGTCTACTAATGTCAGTTAACTATTAACTGAAAGGCATAAGAATCAGATAAAACTAATGATAACTCTGGATGTAATGATAAAGACATGAACTAATTTAACTATAAAGGGCATTGATAAATAACAGATGAAAATAAATTCATCAAATTTCCCTAACTACACTGTTTTTGCATACGCACATGTGTGCGTGTGTTTGCGTGTGAATTTGGAATTTTTGTGCAACCTGACTCACTCAGAATTTGTCACTTAAAGTAAGATATCGTATCCACTGAAATAAACTTCCTCTATATATATCCTCTATATATAAAAAGGCCTAGAGGTGTTAATGTTCACTTTTTTACTGTTCATTTTTGTCTGAGATCACTGTTAACCTTTCACTGTTCACCACTTTTCACAAAAGACCTTTAACTTAACACATTTATGGAAAACACCTTTAACTTAACACATTTATGGAAAACACCTTTAACTTTTAAAATTACAACCAACATCAAATTCAAAGAGATTTCATATCTAAAACAAATTCAAGGAGATATAAACAACCCCAAAAATTTATAATTTACAAAAATATCCCCTAAAGTTTTAACTTTGCAAAGAACACCCAAAACTTTTAAAATTTAAGAAAAATAAGCTCAAAATTTTAATACTTACAAAAAGCTTAAAATTTTCAAACCTACGAGAATCTATAAATTGCAAGCAGCCCCTAAAATTTTAGATTCTCAAAAAACACCCAAAACTTTTAAATTTGCAACAAACACCCTCAAAAATTCAAAATTTATCCCAACACCCTCAAAACTAAGTTTAAAAATAAATTGAAGATTTCAAATCTGAAACATTACAATGAAATTCAAGGAGATATAAACAACCCCAAAAGATTTCAAATCTGAAACATTCTGAGAAAAAGCTTGAAAATTTCAAACCTACACTGAGAATCTATAAATTGCAAGTAGCCCCCTAAAATTTAAAGCAAACTTTAAAATTTACCCCAACACCCTAAAAACTAAGTTTAAAAATAAACTTAAGATTTCAGATCTAAAACATTACAATGAAATTCAATAAGATACAAACAACCCCAAAAGATTTAGAATTCTGAGAAAACACCCAAAACTATAAATACTTGTAAAAACACCATAAAATTATAAATTTACAAAAATATCCCCTAAAAGTTTTAACTTTGCAAAGAACACCCCAAAACTATAAATACTTGTAAAAACACCATAAAATTATAAATTTACAAAAATATCCCCTAAAAGTTTTAACTTTGAAAAACAATACAAAACTTTCAAATTTAGCAAAAATAAGCTTAAAAATTTAAAACTTCTGAAAAAGCTTGAAATTTTCAAACTTTACTTGGACAACTTGCCCCGAAGTTTCCACTTACATATGAAGCAAACACATGCAACGACGTGCCTAATTACTATATATATCTCTATATCTCTATCTCTATCTCACTGTTCACCACTTTTCACAAAAGACCTTTAACTTAACACATTTATAGAAAACACCTTTAACTCATTAAAATTACAACCAACATCAAATTCAAGGAGATTTCATATCTAAAATAAATTCAAGGAGATATAAACAACCCCAAAAATTTATAATTTATAAAAATATCCCCTAAAAGTTTTAACTTTGCAAAAACACCCAAAACTTTTAAAATTTAAGAAAAATAAGCTCAAAATTTTAATACTTACAAAAAGCTTAAAATTTTCAAACCTACACTGAGAATCTATAAATTGCAAGCAGCCCCTAAAATTTTAGATTCTCAAAAAACACCCAAAACTTTCAAATTTGCATCAAACATCCTCAAAAATTCAAAATTTATCCCAACACCCTAAAAACTAAGTTTAAAAATAAATTGAAGATTTCAAATCTGAAACATTCTGAGAAAAAGCTTGAAATTTTCAAACTTACACTGAAATCTATAAATTGCAAGTAGCCCCCTAAAATTTAAAGCAAACTTTAAAATTTACCCCAACACCCTAAAAACTAAGTTTAAAAATAAACTTAAGATTTCAGATCTAAAACATTACAATGAAATTCAAGAAGATACAAACAACCCCAAAAGATTTAGAATTCTGAGAAAACACCCAAAACTATAAATACTTGTAAAAACACCATAAAAATTATAAATTTACAAAAAAATAAGAGTTTTAAACGAAACCAATAAACTGAAAATCAACATCCCTTGAAAAGTTTTAACTTTGAAAAACAATACAAAACTTTCAAATTTAGCAAAAATAAGCTTAAAATTTAAAACTTCTGAGAAAAAGCTTGAAATTTTCAAACTTTACTTGGACAACTTTGCCCCGAGTTTCCACTTACATATGAAGCAAACACATGCAACGCGTGCCTAATTACTATATATATCTCTATATCTCTATCTCTATCTCTATCTCACTGTTCACCACTTTTCACAAAAGACCTTTAACTTAACACATTTATAGAAAACACCTTTAACTCATTAAAATTACAACCAACATCAAATTCAAGGAGATTTCATATCTAAAATAAATTCAAGGAGATATAAACAACCCCAAAAATTTATAATTTATAAAAATATCCCCTAAAAGTTTTAACTTTGCAAAAACACCCAAAACTTTTAAAATTTAAGAAAAATAAGCTCAAAATTTTAATACTTACAAAAAGCTTAAAATTTTCAAACCTACACTGAGAATCTATAAATTGCAAGCAGCCCCTAAAACTTTAGATTCTGTAAAAACAACCAAAACTTTCAAATTTGCATCAAACATCCTCAAAAATTCAAAATTTATCCCAACACCCTAAAAACTAAGTTTAAAAATAAATTGAAGATTTCAAATCTGAAACATTACAATGAAATTCAATAAGATACAAACAACCCCAAAAGATTTCAAATCAAACATTCTGAAAAAGCTTGAAATTTTCAAACTTACACTGAAATCTATAAATTGCAAGTAGCCCCCTAAAATTTAAAGCAAACTTTAAAATTTACCCCAACACCCTAAAAACTAAGTTTAAAAATAAACTTAAGATTTCAGATCTAAAACATTACAATGAAATTCAAGAAGATACAAACAACCCCAAAAGATTTAGAATTCTGAGAAAACACCCAAAACTATAAATACTTGTAAAAACACCATAAAAATTATAAATTTACAAAAAAATAAGAGTTTTAAACGAAACCAATAAACTGAAAATCAACATCCCTTGAAAAGTTTTAACTTTGAAAAACAATACAAAACTTTCAAATTTAGCAAAAATAAGCTTAAAATTTAAAACTTCTGAGAAAAAGCTTGAAATTTTCAAACTTTACTTGGACAACTTTGCCCCGAGTTTCCACTTACATATGAAGCAAACACATGCAACGACGTGCCTAATTACTATATATATCTCTATATCTCTATCTCTATCTCACTGTTCACCACTTTTCACAAAAGACCTTTAACTTAACACATTTATAGAAAACACCTTTAACTCATTAAAATTACAACCAACATCAAATTCAAGGAGATTTCATATCTAAAATAAATTCAAGGAGATATAAACAACCCCAAAAATTTATAATTTATAAAAATATCCCCTAAAAGTTTTAACTTTGCAAAAACACCCAAAACTTTTAAAATTTAAGAAAAATAAGCTCAAAATTTTAATACTTACAAAAAGCTTAAAATTTTCAAACCTACACTGAGAATCTATAAATTGCAAGCAGCCCCTAAAACTTTAGATTCTCAAAAAACACCCAAAACTTTCAAATTTGCATCAAACATCCTCAAAAATTCAAAATTTATCCCAACACCCTAAAAACTAAGTTTAAAAATAAATTGAAGATTTCAAATCTGAAACATTACAATGAAATTCAAGAAGATACAAACAACTCCAACAAATTTAGGATTCTGAGAAAACACCCAAAACTATAAATACTTGTAAAAACACCATAAAAATTATAAATTTATAAAAATAAGAGTTTCAAATAGAAATCAATAAACTGAAAATCAACATCCCTTGAAAAGTTTTAACTTTGAAAAAACACTACAAAACTTTTCAAATTTAGCAAAACGAGCTCAAAATTTAAAACTTCTGAGAAAATGCTTAAAAATTTCAAACCTACACTGAAAATCTATAAATTAAAAGCATCAAACCTACACTAAAATTTATAAATTACAAGCAGCCCCTAAAATTTAGATTTTATAAAAACATCCCCAAAATAAGCTCAAAATTTTAAAATTTACTCCAACACCCTCAAAACTTAAAATTTATCCCAACACCCTCAAAAACTAAGTTTAAAAATAAATTGAAGATTTCATATCCAAAACATTACAATGAAATTCAAAAGATGCAAACAACCCCAAAGATTTAGAATTCTGAGAAAACATTCTAAAGCGTAAATACTTGCAAAAAACAAAAAATTATAAATTTACAAAAAAATAAGAGTTTTAAACGAAACCAATAAAAGTTTTAACTTTGCAAAAACACCCAAAACTTTTAAAATTTAAGAAAAATAAGCTCAAAATTTTAAACTTATAGAAAAATCATTAAAATTTAAAACCTACAATGAAAATATATAAATTGCAAGAAGCCCCTAAAATTTAAAGCTTGAAAATTTCAAACCTACACTAAAATTTATAAATTACAAGCAGCCCCTAAAATTTAGATTTTATAAAAACATCCCCAAAATAAGCTCAAAATTTTAAAATTTACTCCAACACCCTCAAAACTTAAAATTTATCCCAACACCCTCAAAAACTAAGTTTAAAAATAAATTGAAGATTTCATATCCAAAACATTACAATGAAATTCAAAAGATGCAAACAACCCCAAAGATTTAGAATTCTGAGAAAACATTCTAAAGCGTAAATACTTGCAAAAAACAAAAATTATAAATTTACAAAAAAATAAGAGTTTCAAACGAAACCAATAAAAGTTTTAACTTTGAAAAAACACTACAAAACTTTTCAAATTTAGAAAAAACAAGCTCAAAATTTTAAACTTATAGAAAAATCATTAAAATTTAAAACCTACAATGAAAATATATAAATTGCAAGAAGCCCCTAAAATTTAAAGCTTCAAACTTTCAAACTTACATCGATAATCTATAAATTTTAAGTAACCCCTAAAATTTAGATTTTATAAAAACATCCCCAAAATAAGCTCAAAATTTTAAAATTTACTCCAACACCCTCAAAATTTAAAAGTACATTCAAAATCTTAGAATTACAAATAGCCCACTAAAAATCAGTAGAAACTTTCAAATTTATAATAAACACCCTCAAAATTCAAAATTAATAAGAAAATGTCAATATTTACAAATAGTCCCATAAAATCAATAGTTACCACAACTCTGTGCTTTTTGCGTAACTTTACTTAGATAACTTTGCCCTGAGTTTCCACTCACATATGAAACAAACACATGCAATGCGCGTGCCTACTTACTATATATATCTCTATATCTCTATCGTTATATATCAGTTTATAGCAAGCGTCTTTACCTTTTAAAATTACAACCAACACCCTCAACCAAAACATTTAGATTTTATAAAAACATCCCCAAAATAAGCTCAATAATTTTATACTTACAGAAAAAGCTTGAAAATTTCAAACCCACACTGAAAATCTACAATTTACAAGCAGCCCCTAAAATTTAGAATCAGTAAAAACACGAAACTTTTAAATTTGCAACAAACACCCTCAAAATTTTAAAATTTACTCCAACACCCTCAAAAACTAAGTTAAAAAATAAATTGAAGATTTCATATCTGAAACATTACAATGAAATTCAAGGAGAAACAAACAACCCCAAAGATTTAGAATTCTGAGAAAACACCCTAAAACTATAAATACTTTAAAAAATTATAAATTTCCAAAAAATTAGAGTTTCAAACGAAACCAATAAAAGTTTTAACTTTGAAAAGCACACCACAAAACTTTCAAATTTAGCAAAACGAGCTCAAAATTTTAAAACTTCTGAGAAAAAGCTTGAAAATTTCAAACCTAAAATAAAAATCTATAAATTGCTAGAGGCCCCTAAAATTTAAAGCTTGAAAATTTCAAACCTACACTGAAAATCTACAATTTACAAGCAGCCCCTAAAATTTAGATTTTGTAAAAAAACACCAAACTTTTAAATTTGTAATAAACACCCTCAAAATTTTAAAAGTTATAAAAATATGTGAACATTTCAAATCTACAAATAGTAGATTCAAAATCTTAGAATTACAAATAGCCCACTAAAAATCAGTAGAAACTTTCAAATTTGCAACAAACACCCTCAAAATTTTAAAATTTAAAACCTACAATGAAAATATATAAATTGCAAGAAGCCCCTAAAATTTTAGATTCGCAAAAACACCCAAAACTTTTAAATTTGTAATAAACACCCTCAAAATTTTAAAACTTCTGAGAAAAAGCTTGAAAATTTCAAACCTACACTATAAATTGCAACCAGCCCCTAAAATTTTAGATTTTATAAAAACATCCCCTAAAAGTTTTAACTTTGCAAAAACACCCAAAACTTTTAAAATTACAACCAACATCAAATTCAAGGAGATTTCATATCTAAAATAAATTCAAGGAGATATAAACAACCCCAAAAATTTATAATTTATAAAAACATCCCCTAAAAGTTTTAACTTTGCAAAAACACCCAAAACTTTTAAAATTTAACAAAACAAGCTAAAAATTTAATACTTACAAAAAGCTTAAACATTTCAAACCTACACTATAAATTGCAACCAGCCCCTAAAATTTTAGATTCGCAAAAACACCCAAAACTTTCAAATTTGCAACAAACACCCTCAAAATTTTAAAATTTACTCCAACACCCTCAAAAACTAAGTTTAAAAATAAACTTAAGATTTCGGATCTGAAACATTACAATGAAATTTTAGAAGATACAAACAACCCTAAAAGATTTAGAATTTACGAAAACACCCAAAACTATAAATACTTGTAAAAACACCATAAAATTATAAATTTCCAAAAAATTAGAGTTTCAAACGGAAACCAATAAAAGTTTTAACTTTGCAAAAACACCCAAAACTTTTAAATTTGTAATAAACACCCTCAAAATTTTAAAATTTAAGAAAAATAAGCTCAAAATTTTAAAATTTAAAACTTCTGAGAAAAAGCTTGAAAATTTCAAACCTAAAATAAAAATCTATAAATTGCAAGAAGCCCCTAAAATTTTAGATTCGCAAAAACACCCAAAGTTTTAAATTTGCAATAAACACCCTAAAAATTCAAAATTTATAGAAATATATGTGAATATTTACAAATAGCCCCTAAAATCAATTGTTACCACAACTATTGTACTTTTTGCGTAACTTTACTTAGATAACTTTGCCCTGAGTTTCCACTCACATATGAAGCAAACACATGCAATGCACGTGCCTACTTACTATATATATCTCTATATCTCTATCTCTATCTCACTGTTCACCGCCACAAAACACCTTTAAATTAACACATTTATAGAAAACACCTTTAACTTATTAAAATTACAACCAACATCAAATTCAAGGAGATTTCATATCTAAAATAAATTCAAGAAGATATAAACAACCCCAAAAATTTATAATTTACAAAATATCCCCTAAAAGTTTTAACTTTGCAAAAACACCAAAACTTTTAAAATTTAAGAAAAATAAGCTCAAAATTTAATACTTACAAAAAGCTTAAACATTTCAAACCTAAAATAAAAATCTATAAATTGCAAGCAGCCCCTAAAATTTTAGATTCTGCAAAAACACCCAAAACTTTCAAATTTGCAACAAACATCCTCAAAAATTCAAAATTTACCCCAACACCCTAAAAACTAAGTTTAAAAATAAACTGAAGATTTCAAATTTGAACATTATAATGAAATTCAAGAAGATACAAACAACCCCAAAGATTTAGAATTCTGAGAAAACACCCTAAAACTATAAATACTTGTAAAACCACCATAAAATTATAAATTTATAAAAATAAGAGTTTCAAGCGAAACTAATAAACTGAAAATCAACATCCCCTAAAAGTTTTAACTTTGCAAAAACACCCAAAACTTTTAAAATTTAACAAAACAAGCTAAAAATTTAATACTTACAAAAAGCTTAAACATTTCAAACCTACACTAAAAATATAAATTGCAAGCATCAAACCTACACTATAAATTGCAAGCATCAAACCTACACTATAAATTGCAAGCAGCCCCTAAAATTTTAGATTCGCAAAAACACCCAAAACTTTTAAATTTGCAACAAACACCCTCAAAACTTAAAATTTATCCCAACACCCTCAAAAACTAAGTTTAAAAATAAACTGAAGATTTCATTCTGAAACATTACAATAAAATTCAAGAAGATGCAAGCAACCCCAAAGATTTAGAATTCTGAGAAAACACCCTAAAACTATAAATACTTGTAAAAACATAAAATTATAAATTTACAAAAAATAAGAGTTTCAAGCGAAAGTAATAAAAGTTTTAACTTGAAAAACACACCACAAAACTTTCAAATTTAGCAAAAGCAAGCTCAAAATTTAAAACTTAAAGAAAAATCATTAAAATTTCAAACCTACAATGAAAATATATAAATTGCAAGAAGCCCCTAAAATTTAAAGCTTCAAAATTTCAAACTTACATTGATAATCTATAAATTCAAGTAACCCCTAAAATTTTAAATTTACAAAAACACCAAAACTTTTAAATTTGTAATAAACACCCTCAAAAATTTTAAAAGTACATTCAAAATTTTAGAATTACAAATAGCCCACTAAAAATCAAGAGAAACTTTCAAATTTGCAATAAACACCCTCAAAAATTCAAAATTAATAAGAAAATGTCAATATTTACAAATAGTCCCCTAAAATCAATACTTACCACAACTCCTGTGCTTTTTGCGTAACTTTACTTGGACAACTTTACCCCGAGTTTCCACTCACATATGAAGCAAACACATGCAATGCGTGCCTACTTACTATATATATCTCTATATCTCTATCTCTATATATCGATTTATAGAAAACACCTTTAACTTTTAAAATTACAACCAACATCTTCAACCAAACTATTTAGATTTTATAAAAACATCCCCAAAATAAGCTCAATAATTTTATACTTACGGAAAAAGCTTGAAAATTTCAAACCTACGAAAATCTACAAATTACAAGCAGCCCCTAAAATTTTAAATTTACAAAAACACCCAAAACTTTTAAATTTGCAACAAACACCCTCAAAATTTTAAAATTTACTCCAACACCCTCAAAACTAAGTTTAAAAATAAATTGAAGATTTCATATCTGAAACATTTCAATGAAATTCAAGGAGAAACAAACAACCCCAAAGATTTAGAATTTATAGAAAACATCCTAAAACTATAAATACTTTAAAAAACCATAAAAATTATAAATTTCCAAAAAATTAGAATTTCAAAGGAAACCAATAAAAGTTTTAATTTTGAAAAGCACACCACAAAGCTGCTCAAAATTTAAAACTTATAGAAAAAGCTTGAAAATTTCAAACCTAAAATAAAAATCGACTTGAAAATTTTAAACCTACAATGAAAATATATAAATTGCAAGCAGCCCCTAAAATTTTAGATTTTGTAAAAAAACACCAAAATTTTCAAATTTGTAATAAACACCCTCAAAATTTAAAAGTTATAAAAATATGTGAATATTTCAAATCTACAAATAGTAGATTCAAAATCTTAGAATTACAAATAGCCCACTAAAAATCGATGAAACTTTCAAATTTGCAATAAACACCCTCAAAACTAAGTTTAAAAATAAATTGAAGATTTCATATCTAAAATAAATTCAAGGAGATTTCATATCTGAAACATTTCAATGAAATTCAAGGAGATTTCATATCTGAAACATTTCAATGAAATTCAAGGAGATTTCATATCTGAAACATTTCAATGAAATTCAAGGAGATTTCATATCTAAAATAAATTCAAGGAGAAACAAACAACCCCAAAGATTTAGAATTTATAGAAAACACCTTTAAATTAACACATTTATGGAAAACACCTTTAACTTTTAAAATTACAACCAACATCAAATTCAAGGAGATTTCATATCTAAAATAAATTCAAGGAGATATAAACAACCCCAAAAATTTATAATTTATAAAAACATCCCCTAAAAGTTTTAACTTTGCAAAAACAATACAAAACTTGTCAAAATTAGCAAAACTAAGCTCAAAAATTTTAAAACTTATAGAAAAAGCTTGAAAATTTCAAACCTACAATGAAAATATATAAATTGCAAGCAGCCCCTAAAATTTTAGATTCTCAAAAAACACCCAAAACTTTCAAATTTGCAACAAACACCCTCAAAATTTTAAAATTTACCCCAACACCCTAAAACTAAGTTTAAAAATAAATTGAAGATTTCATATCTGAAACATTTCAATGAAATTCAAGGAGAAACAAACAACCCCAAAAGATTTAGAATTTATAGAAAACATCCTAAAACTATAAATACTTTAAAAAACCATAAAAATTATAAATTTCCAAAAAAATTAGAATTTCAAAGGAAACCAATAAAAGTTTTAATTTTGAAAAGCACACCACAAAGCTGCTCAAAAATTTAAAACTTATAGAAAAAGCTTGAAAATTTCAAACCTAAAATAAAAATCGACTTGAAAATTTTAAACCTACAATGAAAATATATAAATTGCAAGCAGCCCCTAAAATTTTAGATTTTGTAAAAAACACCAAAATTTTCAAATTTGTAATAAACACCCTCAAAATTTTAAAAGTTATAAAAATATGTGAATATTTCAAATCTACAAATAGTAGATTCAAAATCTTAGAATTACAAATAGCCCTCTAAAAATCATTAGTTATAATAAAAGCACGTGCAATGCACGTGCCTACTTACTATATATATCTCTATATCTCTATCTCTATATATCGATTTATAGAAAACATCCTAAAACTATAAATACTTGTAAAAACACCTTAAAATTATAAATTTCCAAAAAAATTAGAATTTCAAAGGAAACCAATAAAAGTTTTAACTTTGCAAAAACACCCAAAACTTTTAAATTTGCAACAAACACCCTCAAAATTTTAAAATTTACTCCAACACCCTCAAAACTAAGTTTAAAAATAAATTGAAGATTTCATATCTAAAATAAATTCAAGGAGATATAAACAACCCCAAAAATTTATAATTTATAAAAACATCCCCTAAAAGTTTTAACTTTGCAAAAAACACCAAAACTTTTAAAATTTAACAAAAACAAGCTAAAAATTTAATACTTACAAAAAGCTTGAAAATTTCAAACCTACACCAAATATCTATAAATTGCAACCAGCCCCTAAAATTTTAGATTCTGCAAAAACACCAAAACTTTCAAATTTGCAACAAACACCCTCAAAATTTTAAAATTTACCCCAACACCCTAAAACTAAGTTTAAAAATAAACTTAAGATTTCAGATCTGAAACATTACAATGAAATTTCAGAAGATACAAACAACCCCAAAAGATTTAGAATTCTGAGAAAACACCAAAACTATAAATACTTGTAAAAACACCTTAAAATTATAAATTTACAAAAAATAAGAGTTTCAAATAGAAACCAATAAACTGAAAATCAACATCCCACGAAAAGTTTTAACTTTGAAAAAACAATACAAAACTTGTCAAAATTAGCAAAACTAAGCTCAAAATTTAAAACTTACAAAAAGCTTGAAATTTTCGGACTTACTGAAAATCAATAAATTGCAAGCAGCCCCTAAAATTTTAGATTCTGCAAAAACACCCAAAGTTTTTAAATTTGCAACAAACACCCTCAAAATTCAAAATTTATAGAAATATATGTGAATATTTACAAATCGCCCCTAAAATCAATAGTTACCACAACTATTGTATTTTTTATAACTTTACTTGGACAACTTTGCCCCGAGTTTCCACTCACATATGAAGCAAACACATGCAACGCGACGTGCCTACTTACTATATATATCTCTATCTCTATCTCCTTTGTTCACCGGTTCACAAAACACCTTTAAATTAACACATTTATGGAAAACACCTTTAACTTATTAAAATTACAACCAACATCAAATTCAAGGAGATTTCATATCTAAAATAAATTCAAGGAGATATAAACAACCCCAAAAATTTATAATTTATAAAATATCCCCTAAAAGTTTTAACTTTGCAAAAAACACCAAAACTTTTAAAATTTAAGAAAAATAAGCTCAAAATTTAATACTTACAAAAAGCTTAAAATTTCAAACCTACACTGAAAATCTATAAATTGCAAGCAGCCCCTAAAATTTTAGATTCTGCAAAAACACCCAAAGTTTTTAAATTTGCAACAAACACCCTCAAAATTCAAAATTTATAGAAATATATGTGAATATTTACAAATCGCCCCTAAAATCAATAGTTACCACAACTATTGTATTTTTTATAACTTTACTTGGACAACTTTGCCCCGAGTTTCCACTCACATATGAAGCAAACACATGCAACGCGACGTGCCTACTTACTATATATATCTCTATCTCTATCTCTATCTCCTTTGTTCACCGGTTTTCACAAAACACCTTTAAATTAACACATTTATGGAAAACACCTTTAACTTATTAAAATTACAACCAACATCAAATTCAAGGAGATTTCATATCTAAAATAAATTCAAGGAGATATAAACAACCCCAAAAATTTATAATTTATAAAAACATCCCCTAAAAGTTTTAACTTTGCAAAAACACCAAAACTTTTAAAATTTAAGAAAAATAAGCTCAAAATTTAATACTTACAAAAAGCTTAAAATTTCAAACCTACAATGAAAATATATAAATTGCAAGAAGCCCCTAAAATTTTAGATTCTCAAAAAACACCCAAAACTTTTAAATTTGCAACAAACATCCTCAAAAATTCAAAATTTACCCCAACACCCTAAAACTAAGTTTAAAAATAAACTGAAGATTTCAAATCTGAATATTACAATGAAATTCAAGAAGATACAAACAATCCCAACCGATTTAGAATATACAAAAACACCCTAAAACTATAAATACTTGTAAAACCACCATAAAAATTATAAATTTATAAAAAATAAGAGTTTCAAATAGAAACCAATAAACTGAAAACCAACATCCATTTGAAAAGTTTTAACTTTAAAAAACAACGCAAAACTTTTCAAATTTAGCAAAAACAAGCTCAAAATTTTAAAACTCACGAGAAAATGTTTGAAAATTTCAAACCTACACTAAAATCTATAAATTACAAGCATCAAACCTACACTGAAAATCTATAAATTACAAGCGACCCCTAAAATTTTATATTACGTAAAAATACCCAAAACTTTTAAATTTGCAACAAACACCCTCAAAACTTAAAATTTATCCCAACACCCTCAAAACTAAGTTTAAAAGTAAACTGAAGATTTCATTCAGAAACATTACAATGAAATTCAAGAAGATGCAAACAACCCCAAAGATTTAGAATTCTGAGAAAACATCCTAAAGCTGTAAATACTTGTAAAAACATAAAAATTATAAATTTATAAAAAATAACAGTTTCAAGCGAAACCAATAAAAGTTTTAACTTTGAAAAGCACACCACAAAACTTTCAAATTTAGCAAAAACAAGCTCAAAATTTTAAAACTTATAGAAAAATCATTAAAATTTCAAACCTACAATGAAAATATATAAATTGCAAGAAGCCCCTAAAATTTAAAGCTTCAAAATTTCAAACTTACACGATAATCTATAAATTCCAAGTAACCCCTAAAATTTTAAATTTTACAAAAACACCAAAACTTTTAAATTTATAATAAATACCCTCAAAAATTCAAAAGTACATTCAAAATCTTAGAATTACAAATAACCCACTAAAAATCAGTAGAAACTTTTAAATTTGCAATAAACACCCTCAAAAATTCAAAATTAATAAGAAAATGTCAATATTTACAAATAGTCCCCTAAAATCAATACTTACCACAACTCACTTGCTTTTTTTGCGTAACTTTACTTGGACAACTTTGCCCCTGAGTTTCCACTCACATATGAAGCAAACACATGCAATGCACGTGCTTACTTACTGTATATATCTCTATATCTCTATCTCTATATATCAGTTATAGAAAACACCTTTACCTTTTAAAATTACAACCAACACCCTCAACCAAAACATTTAGATTTTATAAAAATATCCCCAAAATAAGCTCAATAATTTTATACTTACAGAAAAAGCTTGAATATTTCAAACCTACACTGAAAATCTATAAATTACAAGCGACCCCTAAAAATTTAGATCTGTAAAAACACCGAAACTTTTAAATTTGCAACAAACACCTTCAAAATTTTAAAATTTACTCCAACACCCTCAAAACTAAGTTTAAAAATAAATTGAAGATTTCATATCTGAAACATTACAATGAAATTCAAAGAGAAACAAACAACCCCAAAGATTTAGAATTCTGAGAAAACATCCTAAAGCTGTAAATACTTGTAAAAACATAAAAATTATAAATTTCCAAAAAATTAGAGTTTCAAGCGAAACCAATAAAAGTTTTAACTTTGAAAAGCACACCACAAAACTTTCAAATTTAGCAAAAACAAGCTTAAAATTTAAAACTTATAGAAAAATCATTAAAATTTCAAACCTACAATGAAAATATATAAATTGCAAGAAGCCCCTAAAATTTAAAGCTTCAAAATTTCAAACTTACACGATAATCTATAAATTCCAAGTAACCCCTAAAATTTTAAATTTTACAAAAACACCCAAAACTTTTAAATTTATAATAAATACCCTCAAAAATTCAAAAGTACATTCAAAATCTTAGAATTACAAATAACCCACTAAAAATCAGTAGAAACTTTTAAATTTGCAATAAACACCCTCAAAAATTCAAAATTAATAAGAAAATGTCAATATTTACAAATAGTCCCCTAAAATCAATACTTACCACAACTCTGTGCTTTTTTTAACTTTACTTGGACAACTTTGCCCCGGTTTCCACTCACATATGAAACAAACACATGCAATGCACGTGCTTACTTACTGTATATATCTCTATATCTCTATCTCTATATATCAGTTATAGAAAACACCTTTACCTTTTAAAATTACAACCAACACCCTCAACCAAAACATTTAGATTTTATAAAAATATCCCCAAAATAAGCTCAATAATTTTATACTTACAGAAAAAGCTTGAATATTTCAAACCTACAATGAAAATATATAAATTGCAAGAAGCCCCTAAAATTTTAAATTTTACAAAAACACCAAACTTTTAAATTTGCAACAAACACCTTCAAAATTTTAAAATTTACTCCAACACCCTCAAAAACTAAGTTTAAAAATAAATTGAAGATTTCATATCTGAAACATTACAATGAAATTCAAAGAGAAACAAACAACCCCAAAGATTTAGAATTCACAGAAAACACCCTAAAACTATAAATACTTTAAAAACCATAAAAATTATAAATTTCCAAAAAATTAGAGTTTCAAACGAAATCAATAAAATTTTAATTTTGAAAAGCACACCACAAAACTGCTCAAAATTTAAAACTTATAGAAAAAGCTTGAAAATTTCAAACCTAAAATAAAATCTATAAATTGCAAGAGGCCCCAAAATTTAAAGCTTGAAAATTTCAAACCTAAAATAAAATCTATAAATTGCAAGAGGCCCCTAAAATTTTAGATTTTGTAAAAACACCAAACTTTCAAATTTGTAATAAACACCCTCGAAATTTAAAATTATAAAAATATGTGAATATTTCAAATCCACAAATAGTAGATTCAAAATCTTAGAATTACAAATAGCCCTCTAAAATCAGTAGTTATAATAAAAAGCACGTCGTTATATAATAAAAAGCACGTGCAACGCACGTGCCTATGTACTAGTATTATATAAAAAGTTGTTTTTGTTTATGATGATAAACATACATAATTTCATCTTAAAAGAGTTGGGGAAAAAAGTTTTATGATGATTCATACCACAGAGTACAAGTAAGGAGCTTCCTTTGTGATTTTTTTAATTTTTTTTCCACATTTATCTTGAAAGAGAGATTGCCCCTTCCCTGCATACAGCCAAAAACTTTGCTGACATAGGCTTCTTGGTTGATAGAAGTAGTAAATGAACACCAAAAAAGAAAAATATTCAGTGTCAAACTAAATAAACATCTTTGAAGTCAATAAAGAAGGCTCCCATTTATCTTGCTTTAGTTCTTACAAGTAATCAAATGTTGTGGAAAGCGAAACCAGAAGCAAGTTGGCAATCCAAATATTTAAGTAATAAAAAAAACACTAAGAATTTTTTCGAGAAGGAAAAATAACACTAAAAATTTTTTTTCGAAAAGGAAAAAAACTAGAAGACAACAAAAAAATATTAAAAATAGGAAGAAAATAGAAATTAGGAACTTGCACTTGAATACCTTATAGTTTCCCCGACTTTGCACTTATATACCTTCACTGGATTTCTACAGCACTTATACACCCTAATTTTTTTTAGAATTGACATTTTAATACCTTCTGTTATGCAAACGTGAGAATATTTTCTCGGATATTCCCATGTGGCACTCAAATGCTAATTTTAGAACTTTTTAGCCTTAATGTTTGTTGAGATACTCTCGGACCAATCCAAATTCTACTTTAAAACAGAATTGGGGTATGTTTAAAATAGAATCTAGGTAGGTTTCACAGTAAATTCAATAAACATTAAAGGTAAAAAAGTAAAGTTAACATGTGAGTGTCAGATGGGAATATTTGAAGGAAAATTCTCATATTTGTATAACAGAATGTATTAAAGTGGTAACTTCAGGTATGTATGTGCTACTAAAAACAAGTGAAAGTATATAAATGCAAAGTAGGGGAAACCATAAGGTATTTAAGTGCTAATTAGCCCTTAAAAAATGAGTATTTGATACTAAAATCTTAGTGAGAAAAACAGTAAGATGATGTTTACAATGATAAAAATCTTTTAAACCTTGGAAAAAGAGTTAAAAATGTCCCACACACGATAGAGCAACAGTTAGGTGAGTCCTTCATGCAAAGTTCTAAAGCTAAAAATTCCATTAGGGGCAATTTAGAATCAACAACTAAAACCCTTATTGTGCCCCTTCACTGCATAACCCATTGAGAGACCCTAAAAAAAAGCATACCTAAAAAGGATATTCTTATACAGAGTCAATAGAAAGATGTGAAATTATTAAAGAATAAAAATTCATCAACATAACATAAACTAACACCAATAATGCATTAGAGTGTTAAATAAGATATCCTTTAATTAGGAAGTCAAAGCTTGTACCAGTTCAAAGGAACACGAGAAAGTTTGTCAACTTTTACTTTTTTGGCTAACAAGTACCTTGTGAAACTTACCTGTAGAGTAGGGAGTTGAAAGAGTCCTGATTGCATTGGCTCATCTCATCCATAATGTCCTATTTTATAACAAAATTAGAGTAATACTATTTCATTAAACAAAATTAAAGTTGAATAAGTTGCAATAATACAGGCTGAAAGAACAAGCAAGATGCACTGGCTCAATTGAAAGTATGTTTTCAAACAATGTTTGGTTGAAAATATGTCAAGTAAGATTTAATAATGAGATCTGTTCACAGGTTCCTCGATAAATGTTCATTAGAAACAATAACAATTCCATTTTTAAGAGAGTGAGGTTCTTTTCATTGTTCTTAGAAGAGTGCAGTGATAGCCGAAAGCTAATTTTGGCTAAACAATTCATGCACGAATGAAACCTTCCATAGATGAAGACTCTACTTTACGACACCAGCTTTCATTGGAAGTACAGTACCTGTTTACAGGGCAAAAAAAAAAAAAAGGGTTCTATTGAAAGTCAGAAATGAGCAGGTAAGTGGAGGAATAAACTTAATCTAGAGCATGAATGGAATTTTTAATTCCTTTGAACTTGACAACTCCTGAGATCTGGAGGATGGTTGCTTGTCCAACTTCTTTTTTGATAAACTTTACATTTTCCTTTTATTGGTCAACTTACAAGCACCCATGACAAATCTGCAACTTGTTTTTGGAGCTCAGATGAAGCGTACCTAAGGTTTGTAATATGTTACATTAATCATACTTCTTAGTGTACGATGACCATAACATTAACATTCCCAAATGACAATTAGCAAAGATAACTATTTTGTTAGCAAGCCAAGATTTCATTAACTAACTGGTGCTATTAATGTTATTATACTCATTACCAGTGTACGAAGTTGGTGTTGTTATCTAGCTATATATGCACACACATACAAATATACATATACATGCACGTACATATATACTGTATGTTCTTAGCATGAGGAATGTTAAAGGTCCCTTCCACTGCACCAAAACCCTAATGTTGTTATGACGGTCAAGGGTTATACTTTTATACTCTAACATACCCCCGCAGGTTGAACGCCCTTTTCATGGGCTGAAACTTAGACTCCCGCATTGGTATCTCTTTTTCTATATTAAAAATCCGCTTTAATTTTGTGTGGGACTTGAACCTGGATTGCTCTAATACCATGTTAAAAGGTCTCATCCATTACACCAGAATTCTGAAGTTGTGGCAAGGGTTGAGAATTATAATTTTATACTCTTAACAATGACAATGATATTAACGTTCCAAAATGATAATTAGCAACAATAAGTATGTTGTTAGCAAGCCAAGGTTCCGTTGACTAACTTAACTCTATGGCGTTGGTGTTGTTATCTAGATAGTACACATATACAGATATACATAACACCCCAAAAAAAAACACACACACCCACATATTATATACTCTTAGTGTATGAAGTTAAAGACATCAACATGCCAAAATGATAATAATTAAATATAACTCTGTTGTTGGCAAGCCGAGATTCCATTGACTAACTGGTGCTATTAATGTTATTATACTCATTACCAGTGTACGAAGTTGGTGTTGTTATCTAGCTATATATGCACACACATACAAATATACATATACATGCATTACATATATACTGTATGTTCTTAGCATGAGGAATGTTAAAGGTCCCTTCCACTGCACCAAAACCCTAATGTTGTTATGACGGTCAAGGGTTATACTTTTATACTCTAACATACCCCCGCAGGTTGAACGCCCTTTTCATGGGCTGAAACTTAGACTCCGCATTGGTATCTCTTTTTCTATATTAAAATCCGCTTTAATTTTGTGTGGGACTTGAACTGGATTGCTCTAATACCATGTTAAAAGGTCTCATCCATTACACCAGAATTCTGAAGTTGTGGCAAGGGTTGAGAATTATAATTTTATACTCTTAACAATGACAATGATATTAACGTTCCAAAATGATAATTAGCAACAATAAGTATGTTGTTAGCAAGCCAAGGTTCCGTTGACTAACTTAACTCTATGACGTTGGTGTTGTTATCTAGATAGTACACATATACAGATATACATAACACCCCACCCCAAAAAAAAACACACACACCCACATATTATATACTCTTAGTGTATGAAGTTAAAGACATCAACATGCCAAAATGATAATAATTAAATATAACTCTGTTGTTGGCAAGCCGAGATTCCATTGACTAACTGGTAATATTAACATCATTAACACTGTATGAACTTGCTGGTGTTATCTATATACATACATATATATTATACAACGGTTTGTATCAATATATTCATTTTCCAGTGAGTAGTTGGCTATGCTGGCTGCCTATAAATGTGAAGGGAAGAGAACATGAAACTCAAGCATACCAGAGACGCAGCAGTAAGCTTGCAGACATGGCTGATGTAGAGTTTGATACCAGCATCAAATCCGAAGTAGTGGATAATACAGAATCCATAGATGCACTCAAAGGAAGGAAGCCATCAGCCAAAAAGCTTCCTCGTATTGACTCACTGAGTCTGGAGGCAGGAAATGTGTCGAATATCCGAGCACACGGTGCTCAGGTCAGAAACTCTCTTTATTCCCTTGTAACACTCTGCAATATGAAATATGCACACATTTTTAGATAAATCAAATATGACAGTGCGATCAACTTCTAATAGAAGTGTTTGGATAAAAATATTTAATGGCTTCTTTCCTGATATCTTACTGTATCATGAGACTAATGGACAGGTTCAGCTTAAAATTTCTGTATCTGTCTAAATAAAGTTTCACTTGCTTTTGGAGAATGGATGGGTATTATGGCAATTTTTAGCTAATTAAATCGCTATAAGTTTTTCAAGTATTTTAAGCGATGTTTGATTTCAGTCTTTCTTTTCCCTGTAAGACTTTGCATCAAGATCTGTGTAAGTAGTTGATAAATAAGATGCCAAACTTGTTCATGAATATAATTTGATCATTAATCTTAAAACTTCAGCAAGATGTTCACATAAAAAATCTCTAGAAAGACAAGCAATGTTACAAAAAATGTTAAACTTCTAAAAGTGTTTGTATATAAATATTTGACGATTTGTTTACTGGAGATCCTACCATATCATGATAACAAAGGATAAGTTCAGCTTTGCAAACTCCATATGTTTCTATATTTTTCAGATATTTTCAGGAATTTGATGCATATAGTGAAAAATTTTAAAGTAAGAGCATGACTGGATTAGTAAATTTCCATAGCTTATTGTTTCAAGAATTTTCAAATCTTCGAATATTGGTTGTTGCATGCAGGCGAGTTGGGCAATCACATTGCATCTTGCTTTCCAGAGCATTGGGGTTGTCTACGGAGACATCGGGACTTCACCCCTGTATGTGTATGCAAGCACCTTTACTGACGGGATCAAACATCAAGATGACATACTTGGCGTCCTGTCTCTCATCCTCTACACTCTATTTCTCATACCTTTGCTGAAATATTCCTTTATTGTGCTGTGGGCTAATGATAATGGAAATGGTGAGTTTGTTTCAAATTGAAACATCTGATATTCCCTGGAACTAATCGACTCAATAAATAATTTGAGTAATTTTGTAAATTTATAAGATTCAGAGGAGAGTGACATATTTCACTTTAGCCAGTGAATTTTGCTGAAATGATTTGCAATTTTCTCTGAGAATACAACTACGCTCTACGCCTAAAAGGAGATAATTCCTGTAAAAGAACAAGTCAGATCTAATTCAGTGGAAACTCATGTTTGTGCAACTAAACTTTTGACTAACATCTCACCATGGCTTCATAATTAATTCTCTTGTAGGAGGGGCATTTGCTCTATATTCCTTGATATCACGGTATGCAAAGATAAGCCTGCTACCAAATCAACAGGCTGAAGATGCAATGCTCTCCAATTACAAATTACAGACACCGTCAGCATAAATGAAGAGGGCTCAGTGGATCAAAGAGAAGATGCAGAACAGTCAAGCGGCTAAAAGTGTTTGTATATAAATATTTGACGATTTGTTTACTGGAGATCCTACCATATCATGATAACAAAGGATAAGTTCAGCTTTGCAAACTCCATATGTTTCTATATTTTTCAGATATTTTCAGGAATTTGATGCATATAGTGAAAAATTTTAAAGTAAGAGCATGACTGGATTAGTAAATTTCCATAGCTTATTGTTTCAAGAATTTTCAAATCTTGAATATTGGTTGTTGCATGCAGGCGAGTTGGGCAATCACATTGCATCTTGCTTTCCAGAGCATTGGGGTTGTCTCACGGAGACATCGGGACTTCACCCTGTATGTGTATGCAAGCACCTTTACTGACGGGATCAAACATCAAGATGACATACTTGGCGTCCTGTCTCTCATCCTCTACACTCTATTTCTCATACCTTTGCTGAAATATTCCTTTATTGTGCTGTGGGCTAATGATAATGGAAATGGTGAGTTTGTTTCAAATTGAAACATCTGATATTCCCTGGAACTAATCGACTCAATAAATAATTTGAGTAATTTTGTAAATTTATAAGATTCAGAGGAGAGTGACATATTTCACTTTAGCCAGTGAATTTTGCTGAAATGATTTGCAATTTTCTCTGAGAATACAACTACGCTCTACGCCTAAAAGGAGATAATTCCTGTAAAAGAACAAGTCAGATCTAATTCAGTGGAAACTCATGTTTGTGCAACTAAACTTTTGACTAACATCTCACCATGGCTTCATAATTAATTCTCTTGTAGGAGGGGCATTTGCTCTATATTCCTTGATATCACGGTATGCAAAGATAAGCCTGCTACCAAATCAACAGGCTGAAGATGCAATGCTCTCCAATTACAAATTACAGACACCGTCAACGCAAATGAAGAGGGCTCAGTGGATCAAAGAGAAGATGCAGAACAGTCAAGCGGCTAAAGTCACCCTTATTTTTCTAACAATCTTAGGTACATCCATGATCATGGGTGACGGCGTCTTAACTCCATGCATCTCTGGTGAGTTAAATTGACTGCATAGTTAAATTCACTAAGCAATGATGATTGCATAAAAGAAAATTGCATTTGTTAATTTAGCACCAAAACATTCAAAGGTCAAAACAAAAAAAAAAAAATCAGGTAGGAATAGACAACATACTTCTCACATCTATACTATATATTAAGAGAAGCCACCCTTTCAGTTTGTGTGAGCCGCATTTTTTAAATGCCAAAAATGCCCTCGCACATGGAGAAAAAACTAAGGAAATGCCCTCACACTGGAAGAAACTACAGAGATGCCCTCTCACTTGGAGAAAAAAATAAAATGCCCTTGCACTTGGAAAAAACCAAAAAATCCAGAAAAGTATTCATTCCCCTGACAATTCGACTAGCGCGCTCCACGTTCCATGTCACACACGCACCGCCAGCACTGGGATAATAGTATTATCTATAAAAAGATTTATGGAGATTCTATTTGCTCTCTAGTTGGTGCGTATGCCAGTTTTCTTTATGATGCTTAAAATTATACTTGCAAAAATCCAACACAATCCGATGGTTAATATTGTTCAATTTTTTTCTCATATTTAATGAGGATATAAACCAAGTTTTTAAACATATACCTTTTATCCTATAAGCATAATTGACATTCTTGTAGATTCTTACCTCTCTTGTTCGGATATCTCATCATACTGACATTTTCAGCTATATTAATGATGCTCAATTTTTTGTTATTTTTGCAGTGCTTTCAGCAGTAAGTGGGATTCAACAGAAAGCAACTGCCTTGACTGAAGGTATGAATTTTGATTCTGCAAAAGCTATGAGTGTTTGAAGCATGTACAGGATAAGTGCGCACAAAAAATAATATATTGTGATAAACTAGAGTAGACTGTTTCTTTAGAATATGACAGATCACTGCAACAGTAAAGTATTCTGAAGGCGGACTGCTGTGGAGAATATCTAGATTTAACATCCATATATCACGTCCAAAATGCATGAAAAGTACATAAAATTTCATGGACGAATTTGTACACATGATTTCTATTAATATAACAAAGGGATATGTCTGTTTTACCCGTCAAACTTGATCAAGACCCTTATGACATGAATAAAACTAGCAAAATTTGAATGAAAGAATGACCTATTATTTGAGAGCTAGAAGTTTCCTTGTTATCATTCCCACTAGTCAAACAAATATGAAAACCATCAGAAAAGAGAAGTTCTGCAAGTCAAGAGTTTGAATACTTTTAGTTGAAGAATAATTATATTTATACCAAAAACAGAAAATATGTTCAGCTGTTCCAAATATTGCTAAAACAAGTTTTAAGTACTAAAATCTGTAACGAGTTTAGCTTCTTAACTAAACTACAAATCCAATGCACACGAAAAACACCTTTTAAGTCAAAATTCTCCACAGACGAGTCAACTACTTCTTCACAGTTGAGTAGCAAACGTACTTTTTAAGTATAGCAATGTACATATGTCTTAAGGCTCTTAACATTCAGTGGAAGTTACACACATCAACTCTTTAAGTCTAGATCTAGACAATTGAGTGCCCAAGAAAGTTTGAAAGCTAATGGAGATAACTGAATACATGAAGATGGAATACACCCTTCAAACCTTGATGTTGATACAAATGCAGGTTAACTAATGATAATTTCTCATCGTCCTCTTCTTTCATCTTGAACAGGCAAAATTGCAATTATTTCAATCATCATTTTGATCATGCTATTTTCCGTTCAACGCTTTGGCATAGATAAAGTGGGTTATACATTTGCTCCTGTAATCCTACTTTGGTTCAGTCTTATTGGTGGTATTGGGATGTATAACTTAATCAAGTATGACGTGAGAGTTCTGCGTGCATTTAATCCGATGTATATAATAGACTATTTCAAGAGAAATGGAAAACAAGGATGGCTCTCTCTTGGAGGTGTTGTGCTGTGCATTACAGGTAAATTAAACTGATCACAACATTTCTTAATCGGGGTTTCCTTACTGTATTTATTTGCATGAGGAGTCCAGGCAACTTAATTTGCTACACTAAGAAAACTCATGAACAGGGGCCGAAGCTATGTTTGCTGACCTGGGCCACTTCAATGTTAGAGCCATTCAGGTACTTGTGCTTTTATTTTTGAATATTAAATCATGCATTTCTTACCCTTCAACAAGAAATTTATAACTTGTTGAAACTTCTATTACCTGTTACCTTGTATTTATCTAGTCGGACATAATACTGTAAATACGACAAGCATGAACTTACATAACAGTGAGATTTGTCTAAAAAAATAATTTGGTTGTCAACTTAAAAACTGGAATCAACAAATGCAACCATAAAGCTGGAATAAAATCCATATTAATATTAAGTTCTCAATCGTTGGTTGACTTGCCTACTGCTACCTAAATCACCCCCTCCCAGAATTGCATTCCGAATTGTGAAACTGACAACATAAGGACTAAATTAAGCGATTTCAAGTGCATTTTTTAAAAGGTGCTTTTTTATCACCCTACTTATTTGTTACTTTTGAGATTCATATTATTGGCTTGCAAGCTTGAAGTTCGGATAGACTGCTGTAGGCACGATAAGAAGGAACTTACTTGTGTGTGGATGAACTTTGGGAATCTGATTGAAATTATCTTCTTGGATCCTAACTGAATCATCTGTCAGCATTTATACCTCTCTTTATAGCCAGATTAGACGGTTTAAATTTTCTTGGTTCAGGTTGATACCAGGGGCTTCTGAAAATGTAATTTCAATCATCTAAACCTTGTTACAGATTAGCTTCACTGGAGTTTTGCTCCCTGCGGTATCACTAGCATATATAGGGCAAGCTGCATATCTAACAAAATTTCCAGAAAATGTTGCTGATACTTTCTATAAATCAATTCCAGGTAAATATATCTAATGTGAATACAAAGAGACCTCATATTGACTATATGACAGGCTTCATGATAGAGATACCTTCGTTCATTGCAGGTCCACTATTCTGGCCGACATTTGTAGTAGCCGTTGCTGCTGCCATCATTGCAAGTCAAGCTGTGATATCTTGTGTATTTTCAATCATAGCACAGGCCCAAACTCTAGGTTGCTTCCCAAGAGTGAAGGTTATCCACACTTCTCCTAAGTATGAAGGGCAAGTGTACATTCCTGAATTAAACTTTGCGCTGATGATCGCTTGCATAATAGTTACGGGGACCTTCAAAACTACCGAAAATATTGGACATGCCTATGGTAAGGATACAGCATTAACATTATTCATATCAGGATTAACCAATCATTGCTTGTCATATATAATAAATATAATTCACATAACTAGAGATTCATACATGCACAAGTTAGATGTGGTACGCATCTTCCTATGGTACAAGGAATAATGCATCCATACTATGTTGGAGAAATATAGCAACTGCAGAGTTGTCAGATGTTCGAAAAAAACATTTTAAAAGTTAGAGCTTATGCGAGTAGCTTACCAAGCAAGAAAGCTCAGACATCAGTATAGGAAACTGTAAATTAAAATTATACGAGCAATTCTAGCCACATCCGCGAGTGCACCGCACTCGCGCTGTGGCTGGGACATATGCCCCCTACAAGGACATGTAGGGGCACATGTCCCTGCTACAGTGCGAGTACTGTGCACTCGTACTGTAGGTAGCACTCCTCAAATTATACTACTTGTTTTATGATGCATTTATATTGAAAAACCACACTGTCCTCAGCAAATCATATCGCTGCAATAGGAGTATAAACTTGCTCATGCATGAATCCTGCCTCTTTTGCCAAACATGATTGTTCTATTTCTTTCTACAGGAATCGCGGTTCTTTGTGATATGACAATCACAACACTTTTGGTGACTCTAATAATGCTCGTCATATGGCAAAAGAGCATTTGGCAAATATTATTGTTCTTCGTTGTGTTTGGTGGAGCAGAGCTGACATATCTATCTTCAGTCCTATCCAAATTTGTCGAAGGTGGCTACCTACCACTGGTCTTCTCTCTTTTCCTGATGCAGATAATGGCTATATGGCACTATGTGCATGTGAAAAGGTACATGTTTGAGGTTGAGAACAAGATCTCCAGCAATTATATAAAAGATTTGGCTCTTAGCAAGGACATAAACAGAATATCTGGAATTGGATTTCTATATTCGGAACTAGTTGAAGGCATTCCTCCGATCTTTGCCCACTTTATCGAGAAAGTACCTTCCATTCATTCAGTCTTGGTGTTTGTTTCGGTGAAACACATTCCAATCCCCAAAGTAGAGATCCAGGAACGTTTTCTTTTCAGACAAGTGGAGCCAAAAGCATCTAGAATTTATCGATGTGTGGTGCGCTATGGGTATAAAGATGCCATAGAAGAATCCACGGAGTTTGAAAGCATGCTAATTGATCAATTAAAGAACTTCATCCACAATGAATACTTCATTATGGGAAGTTGGCGAGCCAGGCAAAGCAGTCGTCAGCAAGGGGAAGTAAGTTCAAAAGGATCTTCCCTAGTGCATGTGGAGGAAAACATGATGGTAGAGAATCCACCTCGTGTTTCTTCAGGATCAATACAGGCAGCAACCGGCAATCAACAAGCAAACATTGCTGCCCACATTCAGAGTGTTGAAGATGAGAAACAGTTTGTTCAGAGAGAGATGGAGAAAGGGGTAGTGTATCTATTAGGAGAAACTGAAGTCGTGGCAGGAAACAATTCTTCTTTTCTAAAGAGAGTAGTCGTCAACTACGTCTACAGCTTTATGAGGAAAAACTTCAGGCAGGGAGGAGACATTATGATGATTCCTCGCAGTAGGCTGCTCAAGGTGGGAATGACCTATGAGATATAACCCAACAGTCATGCCCTTAATTGTCTATATGTTTCTATTTCTTGTACTTCTAAACCAGTGTGATTAATGTGGAGTGTATAATAAATTATGTTTGATACAGCAAGTTGTCGATAGCACGTCCATAAAATTCGTGCAGTTCTCTCCCTACATGTCGCTTTGGTTGGTACTTGGTGAGGAGAACTAAAAAACACCTAGTGGCTAGTAATGCATCAATTTCAGCTTTGAACGATATTAGTACAACAACAGCTTCTTTTTATTAAGCATTGCAATACTGTGCAATGTTCTTATGTTGGAATATCAGAATTATACTCATTTCCTTGACCTCAAATACCAAGTGTATTTATCCTTAAATATACCATGCTCTCTAATCCCAAAGAAACAAAATTCCTAGCCTCGTTCGCTTACACTAACCAGCTTACACTAACCAAAAATCTGAAGTCCGAAAACTAAACCTGATTACCAATGACTATTTCCATTCATGATCAGCCAGGAGATAATAACGTCAGAGCACCTAAGCGATATATCTGTTAATGTCTGTTTTCTTTTCCCCCCTCAGATCTATAACAATCCCAAAGTTAAAAAATTGCACTAAAGATATCAAATTCCCAAGTCACATCAATGAAAATGGGGAAAAGTACCACTTTGATAATTTATGCCAAGTCTTCAAGGAATCCAGCAGCAGCTGAAGCATCCTCTGCAATAACAAACTAAGAACAGTCAAATAAATGTTATCTCTATTTCAGGATAATGGGCATATAAGAAAAATCACATAAATCGAACAAAGGCTACTCCTTTCATGAATTTCATCGAACAGATTCAAGGCGTTATCTGGCAATATACCTTGAAACTCAACAAGCATGATCACAATGGAAGAGAAATAGAATGACTTCAACATTGGAAATTATGCACAAAAAATTATCGATGACAAGCATTGAAAGTCTACCACAATAACGACGGAATTCACGGAGAATAGCCCATTTGATTATTTTGTTTTTGTTAGGGTTTTTTTTTTTCCCTCGTCATTTTCCTTTACTACGGGGGGGTTTTTTTTTCTCCTTCTTTAAAAGCACCTTCAAAGTTCAATTTATACCAAGATCACCTTTAAAGAAGGTTTCAATTAACCACCTTTAGCTAATGAAATTTTAGGCTTAATTTAACTTAAACACCACATAGTTTCAAATATATTGCACTTACATACATTTACTTGTTTCTGGCAGCACTTACACATCCTAAATTTTTAAAATTTAAACTTATATGTCGTCGCTTGTTTATTGCAGCACTCATATACCCTAAAGTTTTTAAAGTTTGCACTTACATACCTCAAGTTTGCATAACCGAGGATATTTAAGCGCAAATTTAGGATTTAGATGCAAGTTTTAAGAACTTTAGGGGGTGTTTAGCAAATTAAAAGTGAATTGAAAGCAAGAAAGTCACTTTTGCAAGTGAGAAAATATATCCACGTCATCATGCAAGTGAAATCACGATGTTGTTTACAAAATCAAATTGTTATTTGAAAGTAGAAAAGTATAGATGATATGACAATTATTATTTTTTATTTAAAATCATATTATATTTAAATGATTTTTGGTAACTACACCTGAAAATATTTCGCGAATCATGTTCGAAATACACAACTAGCAAGATTAAAAGCGAAAATACAAAATTTAGTATTTAGCATAACAATTTTCAAAGGAAAAAAATATGCAAAGTTCCCTTACAAATTAAACTAGTAACTAGATATTAAGATAAAATTAAGATTTACTATAATAGTCTCTTACATCTTAAGTATTTTACAACTAGTACCCCACAATTTTGAAATTGGTAATGGGTCCCTCAATTCTTATATCTTGTTACTACTGTACTTGATTAAAGGATTATCTTGAAACAATTTGTAAGCGTTGAAGATATTATAGAAATTTCAACAGTAAAGGCTAATTTTGCAACAACTTATAAGTATCGAGGGACTTTATAAACATTTTCCAATATGTGAGGAACTAATTTATAAACAGTAAATATGAAAGGGACTAACATAGGAAACTTAAAAAAAACATATTCCAAACTTAAAATGTTGTCAGCAGCATCCAACACGGAAAATTCTTAGTTGGTGGGTAAACTTAAAGATTTAATAAAAGAAAGGATAAATTACACTAAACCCCCATGAACTTTTAGCCTTTTGTGCTAAACCCAACAAACTTTTAAAATCACACTAAACCCCATGAACTTTTAGCCTTTTGTGCTAAACCCAACAAACTTTTAAAATCACACTAAACCCCATGAACTTTTAGCCTTTTGTGCTAAACCCAACAAACTTTTAAAATCACACTAAACCCCATGAACTTTTAGCCTTTTGTGCTAAACCCAACAAACTTTTAAAATCACACTAAACCCCATGAACTTTTAGCCTTTTGTGCTAAACCCAACAAACTTTTAAAATCACACTAAACCCCATGAACTTTTAGCCTTTTGTGCTAAACCCAACAAACTTTTAAAATCACACTAAACCCCATGAACTTTTAGCCTTTTGTGCTAAACCCAACAAACTTTTAAAATCACACTAAACCCCATGAACTTTTAGCCTTTTGTGCTAAACCCAACAAACTTTTAAAATCACACTAAACCCCATGAACTTTTAGCCTTTTGTGCTAAACCCAACAAACTTTTAAAATCACACTAAACCCCATGAACTTTTAGCCTTTTGTGCTAAACCCAACAAACTTTTAAAATCACACTAAACCCCATGAACTTTTAGCCTTTTGTGCTAAACCCAACAAACTTTTAAAATCACACTAAACCCCATGAACTTTTAGCCTTTTGTGCTAAACCCAACAAACTTTTAAAATCACACTAAACCCCATGAACTTTTAGCCTTTTGTGCTAAACCCAACAAACTTTTAAAATCACACTAAACCCCATGAACTTTTAGCCTTTTGTGCTAAACCCAACAAACTTTTAAAATCACACTAAACCCCATGAAACAAAATTCTAGCCTCGTTCGCTTACACTAACCAAAAATCTGAAGTCCGAAAACTAAACCTGATTACCAATGACTATTTCCATTCATGATCAGCCAGGAGATAATAACGTCAGAGCACCTAAGCGATATATCTGTTAATGTCTGTTTTCTTTTCCCCTCAGATCTATAACAATCCCAAAGTTAAAAATTGCACTAAAGATATCAAATTCCCAAGTCACATCAATGAAAATGGGGAAAAGTACCACTTTGATAATTTATGCCAAGTCTTCAAGGAATCCAGCAGCAGCTGAAGCATCCTCTGCAATAACAAACTAAGAACAGTCAAATAAATGACATTGTAAGCTAATTCATTTTCGATAAAAGAACCGAAATGTTATCTCTATTTCAGGATAATGGGCATATAAGAAAAATCACATAAATCGAACAAAGGCTACTCCTTTCATGAATTTCATCGAACAGATTCAAGGCGTTATCTGGCAATATACCTTGAAACTCAACAAGCATGATCACAATGGAAGAGAAATAGAATGACTTCAACATTGGAAATTATGCACAAAAAATTATCGATGACAAGCATTGAAAGTCTACCACAATAACGACGGAATTCACGGAGAATAGCCCATTTGATTATTTTGTTTTTGTTAGGGTTTTTTTTTCCCCTCGTCATTTTCCTTTACTACGGGGGGTTTTTTTTTTTTCCTCCTTCTTTTCTTTAAAAGCACCTTCAAAGTTCAATTTATACAAAGATCATCTTTAAAGAAGGTTTCAATTGCAATTAACCACCTTTAGCTAATGAAATTTTAGGCTTAATTTAACTTAAACACCACATAGTTTCAAATATATTGCACTTACATACCTTCACTTGTTTCTGGCAGCACTTACACATCCTAAATTTTTAAATTTAAACTTATATGTCGTCGCTTGTTTATTGCAGCACTCATATACCCTAAAGTTTTAAAGTTTGCACTTAAATATCTCAAGTTTGCATAATCGAGAATATTTAAGTGCAAATTTAGAATTTAGATGCAAGTTCTAAGAACTTTAGGGGTGTTTAGCAAATTAAAAGTGAATTGAAAGCAAGAAAGTCACTTTTGCAAGTGAGAAAATATATCCACGCCATCATGCAAGTGAAATAATGATATTTGTTTACAAAATCAAATTGTTATTTGAAAGTAGAAAAGTATAGATGATATGGTAATTATTTATTTATTTCTTTATTTAAAATCATATTATATTTAAATGATTTTTGGTAACTACAACTAAAAATATTCATGAATCATGTTCGAAATACACAACTAGCAAGATTAAAAGCGAAAATACAAAATTTAGTATATAGCATAACAATTTTCAAAGAAAAAAATGCAAAGCTCCCTTACAAATTAAACTAGTAACTAGATATTAAGATAAAAATAAGGTTTATTATAATAGTCTCTTACATCTTAAGTATTTTGAAACTAGTCCCCAAAATTTTGAAATTGGTAATAGGCCGATTCTTATATGTTGTTACTACTATCCTTGATTAAAGGATTATCTTGAAACAATTTGTAAGAGTCCTAGGATATTAAGAAATTTCAATGAGTAATGGCTAATTTTGCAACAACTTATAAGTATCGAGGGACTTCTCTCTTTCCTGATGCAGATAATGGCTATATGGCACTATGTGCATGTGAAAAGGTACATGTTTGAGGTTGAGAACAAGATCTCCAGCAATTATATAAAAGATTTGGCTCTTAGCAAGGACATAAACAGAATATCTGGAATTGGATTTCTATATTCGAACTAGTTGAAGGCATTCCTCCGATCTTTGCCCACTTTATCGAGAAAGTACCTTCCATTCATTCAGTCTTGGTGTTTGTTTCGTGAAACACATTCCAATCCCCAGTAGAGATCCAGGAACGTTTTCTTTTCAGACAAGTGGAAAAAGCATCTAGAATTTATCGATGTGTGGTGCTATGGGTATAAAGATGCCATAGAAGAATCCACGGAGTTTGAAAGCATGCTAATTGATCAATTAAAGAACTTCATCCACAATGAATACTTCATTATGGGAAGTTGGCGAGCCAGGCAAAGCAGTCGTCAGCAAGGGGAAGTAAGTTCAAAAGGATCTTCCCTAGTGCATGTGGAGGAAAACATGATGGTAGAGAATCCACCTCGTGTTTCTTCAGGATCAATACAGGCAGCAACCGGCAATCAACAAGCAAACATTGCTGCCCACATTCAGAGTGTTGAAGATGAGAAACAGTTTGTTCAGAGAGAGATGGAGAAAGGGTAGTGTATCTATTAGGAGAAACTGAAGTCGTGGCAGGAAACAATTCTTCTTTTCTAAAGAGAGTAGTCGCAACTACGCCTACAGCTTTATGAGGAAAAACTTCAGGCAGGGAGGAGACATTATGATGATTCCTCGCAGTAGGTTGCTCAAGGTGGGAATGACCTATGAGATATAACCCAACAGTCATGCCCTTAATTGTCTATATGTTTCTATTTCTTGTACTTCTAAACCAGTGTGATTAATGTGGAGTGTATAATAAATTATGTTTGATACAGCAAGTTGTCGATAGCACGTCCATAAAATTCGCAGCTCTCCCTACATGTCGCTTTGGTTGGTACTTGGTGAGGAGAACTAAAAACACCTAGTGGCTAGTAATGCATCAATTTCAGCTTTGAACGATATTAGTACAACAACAGCTTCTTTTATTAAGCATTGCAATACTGTGCAATGTTCTTATGTTGGAATATCAGAATTATACTCATTTCCTTGACCTCAAATACCAAGTGTATTTATCCTTAAATATACCATGCTCTCTAATCCCAAAGAAACAAAATTCCTAGCCTCGTTCGCTTACACTAACCAAAAATCTGAAGTCCGAAAACTAAACCTGATTACCAATGACTATTTCCATTCATGATCAGCCAGGAGATAATAACGTCAGAGCACCTAAGCGATATATCTGTTAATGTCTGTTTTCTTTTCCCCCCTCAGATCTATAACAATCCCAAAGTTAAAAAATTGCACTAAAGATATCAAATTCCCAAGTCACATCAATGAAAATGGGGAAAAGTACCACTTTGATAATTTATGCCAAGTCTTCAAGGAATCCAGCAGCAGCTGAAGCATCCTCTGCAATAACAAACTAAGAACAGTCAAATAAATGACATTGTAAGCTAATTCATTTTCGATAAAAAGAACCGAAATGTTATCTCTATTTCAGGATAATGGGCATATAAGAAAAATCACATAAATCGAACAAAGGCTACTCCTTTCATGAATTTCATCGAACAGATTCAAGGCGTTATCTGGCAATATACCTTGAAACTCAACAAGCATGATCACAATGGAAGAGAAATAGAATGACTTCAACATTGGAAATTATGCACAAAAATTATCGATGACAAGCATTGAAAGTCTACCACAATAACGACGGAATTCACGGAGAATAGCCCATTTGATTATTTTGTTTTTGTTAGGGTTTTTTTCCCTCGTCATTTTCCTTTACTACGGGGGTTTTTTTTTCCTCCTTCTTTCTTTAAAAGCACCTTCAAAGTTCAATTTATACAAAGATCATCTTTAAAGAAGGTTTCAATTGCAATTAACCACCTTTAGCTAATGAAATTTTAGGCTTAATTTAACTTAAACACCACATAGTTTCAAATATATTGCACTTACATACCTTCACTTGTTTCTGGCAGCACTTACACATCCTAAATTTTTTAAATTTAAACTTATATATATGCCGTCACTTGTTTATGGCAGCCATATATCCTAAAGTTTTTAAAGTTTGCACTTAAATATCTCAAGTTTGCATAATCGAGAATATTTAAGTGCAAATTTAGAATTTAGATGCAAGTTCTAAGAACTTTAGGGGCGAGGGGTGTTTAGCTAATTGAAATTGAATTGAAAGCAAGAAAGTCACTTTTTTGCAAGTGAGAAAATATATCCACGTCAGCATGTAAGTGAAATACGATGTTTGTTTATAAAATCAAATTATTATTTGAAAGTAGAAAAGTATAGATGATATGGTAATTATTTATTTATTTCTTTATTTAAAATCATATTATATTTAAATGATTTTTGGTAACTACAACTAAAAATATTCATGAATCATGTTCGAAATACACAACTAGCAAGATTAAAAGCGAAAATACAAAATTTAGTATATAGCATAACAATTTTCAAAGAAAAAAAAATGCAAAGCTCCCTTACAAATTAAACTAGTAACTAGATATTAAGATAAAAATAAGGTTTATTATAATAGTCTCTTACATCTTAAGTATTTTGAAACTAGTCCCCAAAATTTTGAAATTGGTAATAGGCCGATTCTTATATGTTGTTACTACTATCCTTGATTAAAGGATTATCTTGAAACAATTTGTAAGAGTCCTAGGATATTAAGAAATTTCAATGAGTAATGGCTAATTTTGCAACAACTTATAAGTATCGAGGGACTTTATAAACATTTTCCAATATGTGAGGAACTAATTTACAAACAGTAAAGATGAAAGGGACTAACATAGGAAACTTAAAAAAAACATATTCCAAACTAAAAATGTTGTCAGCAGCATCCAACATGAAAAATTCTTAGTTGGTGGGTAAAATTAAAGATTTAATAAAAGAAAATATTATTTTTGGTTAAAAGTGGTCCTTACTTCTCCACTTTCATATGACATCCGCACTTTTCTTTATTATTATTATTATTATTTTTGATTTAGGAAGGGAACTTCTCCATGATCCTTCGGAAGATGGGTGGGGCGTGACTAAGAGGCACCCTCCAATGCACGGCCTTAAGTATTCTAGAAAATTAAATTCGTGTGGGTGCTAACTATGAAAATCGAATCTGAGACCATGGAGTACTATTCATAGATAGTTTACCAACCCGGCTAGACTCTCTTAGGTATATTGTTTTTGTTTTTTTACATCTAGCAACATTTGCCATGTTTAAGTATCAATAAACAAACATGTGAATCATATTTTTGCATTTTCTCATGTTTTTATTAGCTAGAATGGACTAAAATCAGTTTTTTTTCATTATTCGCCTTTTGTATCCTAAAATTTACATCTTTTTAGCTTTCATACTCACAGTTTCACCATTATTTAATATTTTTACAATGAAAATAATTTATCCTCACTAATCCTTATTTTTATTTGGATGAAATGAGTTTGGTCTAACAAAATGAGAAGGAAGAAAAATGTTAGAGTAGACTTATTTTTCATCACAACCACATTATTGATCTAACTAATTATATCACGTGTTATACAAGTGATAATTTTAAGCAGCAAAATAAATGACAGCAAAATAGAAGGTACTAAAGATAAACGAAACTATTACTTTGAAATATCATAGCTTGAAAGGTGTAAACTTTAGGGCGCAAAATGCAAATTATTAATTAAAATTTCACTCAAGAGGTTTTAAAAAATTTCTTCAAGTTAAAAAAAAATAAAAAATAAAAAATTCTCCTCCTCCTCCTCTCTCTCTCTCTCTCTCTCCAGTCTCCACGTCCACTCACTCTCTCATTTATCCATAAACCCTCTCAAAACCCTCAACCCTCTCTCTCACAGTCTCATGGCAAATTCTCGTCCTCCTCTTTAAACCAACCAAAAACCCTAAATCCATGGCCTCAATCAAGCTCACCCCCTCCCCTTCCCCCTCCCCAAACCCTTCACGCCCTCTCTCCCCCTCTCCCCCTTCAAATTCCCCTTCCCCTCCCTCACCCGCCTCCCCAAAACCCTAACCCTAGCCTTCTACACCGAGCGCACCCCAATCTCCGCCCCTCCCCCAAAACCCAGAACCCCCAACCCCTCCGACCCCGACGACATCTCCATCCTCAACGAGCGCATCCGGCGAGAGCTCGGCAAGCGGAACCAGTCGCCCGACGGCGGCGGCGGTGAGAGGAGCCTGGACTCGAAAGAGGCCGAGAAGTACATCAAACTGGTGAAGCAGCAGCAGCAGAGGGGCTGCAGAAGCTCAGGGAGGCGATGAGGGGATGGCGGGTTCGGGTACCGGGTTGACCCCTATACGCCCGACCTGGGGACTATGTGGTGCACAAGAAGGTCGGGATTGGGAAGTTTGTTGCGATTAAGTACCCCACCTTAAAAAAACCCTCCCACTTAAAATCTTATAACCCCTTCACCTTTTTTCCCAAACTGTAAAAAAATTACCGAGCAAAAGGCATTGAGGGAATCGGTCAGTCTAGGGCTTCATCGAAATTGGATTCTTGGGGTTAAGTCGGTTTTCATTAAAAGACTTTGAAACCATTGATTATGGGCCCGATCTTAAGAGGAGAGTTGGGGAAAAATAAAAATGAGAGATTTATGATTAGGTGGAATATATAGAAAAAGATCATAAATAAAATTTTTAATAAGTTAAAGGGCATTTTGGTCTTTTTTAGTCACGTGCATTGCACGTGCCAAGTTAGACTTAATGGTGTTAGTATGGGGTTTTTTTGCAAAACTTCGTTGGGATTTAGTGTGATTTTGAAAGTTCGTTGGGGTTTAGTGCAAAAGGCTGAAAGTTCATGGGGGTTTAGTGTAATTTACCCTAAAAGAAAATATTATTTTTGGTTAAAAGTGGCCCTTACTTCTCCACTTTCATGTGACATCCGCACTTTTTTAGGAAAAGTTAAATTTCCATTAAATCTGATGTGACAAGTTTTTTGTATTTCATTTTTACATACACTTACAATCAAACAAACACCAAAACCGATAAAAGTGAGTCGCTTTCACTCTTTTATTTTTCACTTTTGGGTAAACAAACATCCCCTTAGAGTGTATAGGTGTGCCAAAATCAAGTAAGAGTGTATAAATGCAACTTTTAAAAGTTTTAGGACATAAAAATCTTGCCAAAACAAGTGAGGATATATAGGTGCAAAGTAGTTAGAACTATAGGGTATTTAAATGCAATTACCATAAAGGAATAGCTTTTTCTTTAAAGTTCAGCCATGGTTTTTCTAGAACTTATAATAAATTAATAATATAAGTATTTTATAAAACAATTTATATAGTTGCTTAAAATAATAATCCGTAATCATATATCATAAATAGCTTACATAAGCACTTAAAGTGTTTGGTAAAACTATATGTTTAAAGAACATTATCACGAAAATGATCAAAATAGACATAACTTTAACTATCAACATAGACAATAAAATTTTAGAACATATAAGATAGTATTGTCAAAAGATAATAGGTACAAAAAAATTGTTTTGGAAGCATCCTCATTCCTTAGACAACTTTGTTAATTGTTTCTTGAAAATAAAAGTTGTTTGGGAAGAACAATAGCAAACTCAACTGAATCTTTGAATATCTCGTGTAGTGTATCGATTGCTATCAATCATCAATAAAAAATTTATAAATACTTTCTTATTGATTATATTATTTCTTTTGTAATGATTAGCCATGTTTATGCCCAGAATTAACTAAAAATAGTAGGGCAAAATCATCCAACCCAAAGTTACGCAAAAAGCACTAAAATTTGTGGAGCCCTTAGGAATTTTTATATATCCTCAATATCTCATTATAGTGTATCTATTACTATCGATCATCAATAAAAAAAATTATAAATACTTTCTTATTCATTATATCATTTTCTTTTTAGTAATGATTAGCCATGTTTATGCCCAGAATTAACTAAAAGGAGTAGGCAAAATCGTCCAACTCAAAAGTAAGCAAAAAACACTTAAATCTGCGCAAAAAACACTTAAATCTGCAGAGCCCTTAGGGCTTTTTATACATCTTAAGGATATCAAGAAACAAATAAGATAGGAGAGAAAAATATACAAATAAAAGAAAAATGATCTTATATTAAATATCACTAATGCAAATGAAAAATCATTCAAAATCTTATAATTTATTTATTGCTTGTTACATTAAAATTTTTTTTAAATTTTCGGGAGGGAACTTCTCCATGATCCTTCGGAACATGGGCGGGCGTGGCTAAGAGGCACCCCCAACGCACGGCCTCGAGTATTCCAGGAAATTAAATTTGTGTGAATGCTCCCTAGGAAAGTCGACGCTGAGACCTTAGAGTACTACTCATAGATAGTTTACCAACTCGGCTAGACTCTATTGGGTATATTATTTTTGTTTTTACATTTAGCAACGTTTGCCATGTTTAAGTATCAATAAACAAACATGTGAATCATATTTATGCAATTTTTTCTCATGTTTTTATTAGCTAGACTGGACTAAAATCAGTTTTTTTCATTTCTTCGCTCTTTTGTATCATAAAATTTGCATCTTTTAGCTTTCATACTCACAGTTTCACCATTATTTAATATTTTTACAATGAAAATAATTTATCCTCACTAATCCTTATTTTTATTTGGATGGAATGAGTTTGGTCTAACAAAATGAGAAGGAAGAAAAATGTTAGAGTAGACTTATTTTTCATCACAACCACATTATTGATCTAACTAATTATATCACGTGTTATACAAGTGATAATTTTTAAGCAGAAAAATAAATGACAGCAAAATAGAAGGTACTAAAGATAAACGAAACTATTACTTTGAAATATCATAGCTTGAAAGGTGTAAACTTTAGGGCGCAAAATGCAAATTATTAATTAAAATTTCACTCAAGAGGTTTTAAAAATTTCTTCAAGTTAAAAAAAATAAAAATAAAAATTCTCCTCCTCCTCCTCTCTCTCTCTCCAGTCTCCACGTCCACTCACTCTCTCATTTATCCATAAACCCTCTCAAAACCCTCAACCCCCTCTCTCTCTCTTGAGTCTCATGGCAAATTCTCCTCCTCCTCTTTAAACCCCCAAAACCCTAAATCCATGGCCTCAATCAAGCTCACCCCCTCCCCTTCCCCTCCCCAAACCCTTCACGCCCTCTCCCCTCTCCCCTTCAAATTCCCTTCCCTCCCTCACCCGCCTCCCCAAAACCCTAACCCTAGCCTTCTACACCGAGCGCACCCCAATCTCCGCCCCTCCCCCAAAACCCAGAACCCCCAACCCCTCCGACCCCGACGACATCTCCATCCTCAACGAGCGCATCCGGCGAGAGCTCGGCAAGCGGAACCAGTCGCCCGACGGCGGCGGCGGTGAGAGGAGCCTGGACTCGAAAGAGGCCGAGAAGTACATCAAACTGGTGAAGCAGCAGCAGCAGAGGGGGCTGCAGAAGCTCAGGGGAGGCGATGAGGGGGATGGCGGGTTCGGGTACCGGGTTGACCCCTATACGCTCCGACCTGGGGACTATGTGGTGCACAAGAAGGTCGGGATTGGGAAGTTTGTTGCGATTAAGTACGACGTGCCGGCTGGGGAGGTGACGGAGCCGGTGGAGTATGTGTTTATTGAGTATGGGGATGGGATGGCGAAGTTGCCCGTGAAGCAGGCTGCGAAGATGCTGTACCGATACAATCTGTGAGTTCTTTCGGTTGCTTGATCTTCGAGAATTTTGATCTTTGAGAATGCACTGGTATAAATTATGCATTGAGTAGTGACTATCGAAAGTTGGATAGAAAAGTGTTTAACTGAATTAGTAGTCTCATACTACTTTTGCACTACAAGATACAATTGTGTTGGGTCCTTTCTCTTGACTGGCAATCAGAATCCATATATTCTATTCTGAAAGATGTTCAAGTCTTATAGTATCAAAGCAGTGTGAGAATTATTGCATAGATAGCTTTTCTAGATTAAGTAATCAATTTCAGTTAAGAAGTTGGTTGGTAAATAAGAGAGGGATGTGCCTCATTAGAACTGAATGGAGAGAAGAAATTCGCTCAAAGAGTTTGCACTTGCATGATTCTTATACCTTTTAGATGAACCGTGGAACTTGTTTGATGTATTTCTAATTTCATGTGCAATCATTTGACCTTTTTTAGGTAACTTCAAAACTATCATCATATTTAATATTTCAAACTCTGTAGTTTGGAATCTTAGGATAATGAGACCAGTTGTACCAATAGAGTTATAGATTTCTGTGGTAGGTATGTATTAACCATTGAATTCCTCTTTTGTGCAGCCCCAATGAGAGCAAAAAGCCTCGAACTTTGAACAAACTGAATGACACCAGTGCATGGGAGAAGAGAAGAATAAAAGGAAAGATAGCCGTCCAGAAAATGGTTGTTGACTTGATGGAGCTATACCTGCATAGATTGAAACAGAAACGACCACCCTATCCCAAAAATCCAGCCATGGCTGAATTTGCTTCACAATTTCCATACAAACCCACCCTTGATCAAAAGCAGGTGTAGTATCTCTTAGAATGCCCTTTTGTTTCCTATTATTCAGAATTTTATCTTTCTCATTGTTGTTCTAAAATAACATACATAATTTTACTTTTTGAGAAATTTATTCTTGTATGCTATTCTTGCATTATAAAATCTTCATTATGTAGTAGTATGTTCAAAAGCTTAGGGTAGCCCATATTCACTTACAAAGTTTCTTCACCTCCAGTTTGAATGTTAGATATTGACACAACGTAAATGTATAGCCATCTTTATCACGAAAAAGTTGACGCAGATGCATTTTCTTCTGAGCATGATATGTAACAAGCATCTTCATACATGAGTTATCACTTATCATAGGACATTGGTGATGATAAAGGAAAGTGATGTAACATCTTATGGACTTGCTGGCACCTCGTCTAGGAATACTAATTTTAGATTTGAAGTTGTACATTTTTGGACTCTCTGTCTTTTCCTGCATAAGCTTTGAGGCTATCTTGAAGTTGATAAAATATATCACTTAAGTGTGCTTGTGCAGGAATTGTTTCTTACATATTGGCTTTTGTAGCTTGGCTAGGAATTATTTATTATTGAGATAATGGCCAATATACATGCCTTTTACTATGCCATTTGGAAATGGAATCGAATGAATGCTAGTTTTTTTTGCTCTTTTGGTTGATAAGTTATATGATGTTGTGCTATTAGTGGAGTTTATGAGTCAGTAAATTATATTCATGAGGCCTATATTATTATGATTATGCTAATGCTAAGACTTCTTGCATATATGGAATGTGATTTTCATTTTGCTATCCAGGCTTTTATTGACGTTGAGAGGGATTTAACAGAAAGGGAGACTCCTATGGACAGGTTGATCTGTGGAGATGTTGGGTTTGGCAAAACCGAAGTTGCACTGCGTGCCATCTTTTGTGTTGTTTCTGCTGGCAAACAAGTGATGGTTCTAGCACCAACCATCGTTCTAGCTAAACAACATTCTGATGTCATCTCTGAGCGGTTTTCTCGATATCCTCATATAAAGATTGGACTCCTTAGCAGGTTTCAGGTATTTCCTACCTGGTGGAGTGCAGTTTGTTTTGTGTCTACTTCTTGTCATTATGATTTTCCTTTGAGGATTTGATTAGAAAAATGACCTTTATCTATATTACAAATTACAACAATATATGTATTTATTATCTATTCAATACGAGGTTCAATTTGCTTGGAATTTGTATTAACCAAACAACACAGATGTCCACTTTCTTTGACTTTCAAAAAGAAAGACTGAGTTGCTTTCAAGGGGAAAAACTTGCCATTTTCATTTTTCTTGCTGACTTTGGAAAGGATTGTGTACATTTAAGCCTTATGTTCACTCCCTTGAAACATTGATTTCACCTATCACATTTGGATAAAGCAATGAATTTCTCCATTCTACCGCGTGATTTCAGAATACGATGTATTACTACAGCATCCTTGTATTGATGAAAAGGATGCTTAAAAAATTTCAGTAGCTAAACAATTATATGAGCTCTCCAGGCCAAGTATTAAGCTGGAATTGATAAGGTTTCAACCCAGGACTTATCAAACCCTAGCACTACACCAAAAGACCAAATAAAGGGTATATTTTTTAACTGAAACAGTGTGTTGGAGGTTGGCCCTTGTTCTGGGCTCAAAGAACAGAAACCAACCTTTTAAATGCAAAGCTGGTGGACTTGAACTGGATGAGTTTGCTACCACCTTAGAGTCCTTACCACTACAAAAAAGTCCAAATTTATGAATGAGAGTTAAAGAGAATACTTTTCTAATCAAAGACATAGTCTTGAAATGTATGTTAGTCACTCCAGGCTACTGAGAGAATTACATCCATGTTTAGCTTTATTGATAATTTCTTAATTTTCTTTTTTACCCTAGAGATCTTCGAATTTGACATTTCACATTCAGTTTCCTTGGTACTTTTATCTTGTTCGCTATTCTCATAATTTGAAAATTTACCTATATGGGATCCTAGTATTATGTGGAAGGCCTCACAGAAACTCGGACATGTTCCTACTTGGATGTTTATCAAGGCCATAACCCTGTTTTGCATGTGTTCTATATATTTATTCTGCAATTTATACTGTTTTAGTGGTTTTGGCTTCATATTAAGATTAAACCAATGATGCAGATTGAGATGGCACCTGTTGTATCATATAGAAATATTTTGCTTTTTTCATTGTCCTTAGATGACAATTTGATGATTGATGATACATAATTTCTTATGAATCTATGATGCTGTCAGGTTTGGGGGTGGGGGTGGGGTGGGGTTGGGGGTGTTATGTTCAAAATAAGTTTTTTTTATTAACATTTAATTCCTTGTTGCAGACCAAGTCTGAGAAAGAGGAATACCTTAAGATGATTAAACATGGGCAATTGGACATTATTGTCGGCACCCACGCACTTTTGGGAAATAGGGTGGTTTACAACAATCTTGGTCTGCTTGTCGTTGATGAGGAGCAGGTCTTTTCCTACTTATATTATGTATTTAAGCAGAGTAAAACTTATATAAACTGAAACTGTGTTGGCTGCTTGCATCATTTTATTCTTCCATAAAGCTATTAATTGAAATTGCAGTAGAAAAATAATTGGTTCCTGCTACAGACCTCTAAGCATAGGCTGAAAACCTATTCTAACTTGTTACTTTCTTATATATCAAGTCTCCATTATCTTTATTTCATAGTTTACAATCTGTACATCTGTGATTCTGATCCTTTAGTCCTGTACTAGAACTCATATTTTTTAAAAATTAATGGCCATGGTTTTGGCTAGATTGTTTAATGTGTAATGCTACAATTTATGGTTCCCCATGAAGTCATCCAGCATAGCAGAAATGTTCTCTCCCTAGCACAGTTAACCAATGAGTTTTTACTATGGTTCCCTCAGGAAATTTTAGCTATTAACTCAGTTCGTTGGAATTATTATATTTCACCCATTCTTCGCAGACAGCTAATGTGCCTTATCACTTTGGTTGGCAACATAGTCCCCAATTAATTGTCCTGCATCGTCACTAGACTGAGTTCAACATATGTATGGTTATTCAATTAATTGTCTTGCATCATCACTAGACTGAGTTCAACATACCTATGGTTAGTGTTGGTAGGCAAGGACTTTATAGGTCACCCATCCCAGTACTACCCAAATCAGAGAATGCTTGATTAGCAAGTCTTTACCATGTTTCCTCCCTCAGAAAATGCTGCCTATAGTTAATATTTATGTTCCTTCCTTGGAACTACTATGTATTAGTACTCCATTGCAGACGACTGACACAAGGACTTTATAGGTATCCCATCCTAGTACTCCATTGCAGACAACTGACACACGGACTTCATAGGTATCCCATCCTAGTACTACCCAAATCAGAAAATGCTTGATTAGCAAGTTATTACCATGCTTCCTCCCCCAAAAATGCTTTCCATGGTTAATTTTTATGTTCCTTGGAACTACTAGATACCCCATTGCATACACCTGATCCAGGGCTACCCATTTCGTGATTGTGACATGAAAAGAGTAAATTTTTTTTGGGTCCATTCGTATGATTTTATTTTTGTTGTCTTTAATCTATTGCCTATAAATCATCTTTATCTATCTCATTATTTCCTTATCAATAGTGCTGAAGTCCTCAATACCAGTTTTCCTTGGTTTTTATTGTACAACTTCTCTCCATTAGTTTAAGACTTTTAGGACAGTCCTGAAACAGCTAAATCTTGCATCCCAGCCGTCTCATGAATATGGTTTTGGGTTACAATCCATGGAACGATGAATCTGTTAATTCAACTTCCACGAGAAAATGCCTTGTAAATGGTGGGAAGACAAAAATGATGGAGAATGGGGAATTAATTTTATTCTGTTTATGGAAAAATCTAGTGTAAATTTGTCAGCAAAGTTCCTATTTGGCAGAAAAATCTGAAGCCTAAGCTAGATCAGTCCTCGTCACTGAAACCAGGAAGCATTATCTTAATTTATAAACTAACGTGAAAGTAATAAGATCAGTATGAAACATTTGAAATTAAAATAAATTAATACTCCCTTTCCATTTTAATAAAATATGCATGAATTAATCAGGAATCTAAAAGATTATGGATGGAAATACTTGCTCACTAGTTAATATAGTGAAAGTTTTGATTTTGCGGGTAACCAAAATAGTGTAAACTTATTCTCCTTAGTGTAAACTTATTCTCCTTATGTCAAAAAGAAGTTAATTTAAGAAGTGCGGATGAATGGAGTTCAGGAGGAAGACATCTTCCCTTATAGTTGATGACTCAAAAGTTTACCTCGTGAAGTAGAGGTGCCATGAGGACAAGGGTCTTCTACAGGAGTCAACCCAATGTTATCTTGGGAAATCCTTTCAAGAAACAAAATACCTTAAACCCATTGTATTTCATTGATTACAATAAAGTTAGAAGAACTGTGAATGAGCATTACAAAAGTTTTGGAAAAGGGAAATAATATTGATCTTATGGTAAGAAAAAAGGTTTGATGTATGGCTGGAACATGGAAGAGCAAGGGTTGCCATATGAAAAAGTAGATTGATAGGTATGGCTTTTCTTGATGAAAGTTGGACAAGGGTGTTTCGCATAATGGGGTCTAACAGGATAGGGAACACATCACAGGTTGTAATCAATTTGTGGATAGTCTGCAATAGTTGGCTTTGCTGGGGCTACTGATATGTAGCATGTGACTGTTCTTTTAGCTTGTTCTACATCAAGAACTAAACCAATTGTTAACACATCATGACATTTAATCATAACTATCTAAAGTTTACTACTTGTTCTTGGAAATCCTCTTACTGCTGAAAATTTGTTCTTCATTATGTTGTACGCTCCTTGAATTTTGTTATTCTGTTGTCTGCATGCTGTATGGAGGGTAATTAATATCTCTCTTCTAGTTTTTGATTAACAGAGGTTTGGGGTCAAGCAAAAGGAAAAGATAGCTTCATTCAAGACTTCAGTTGATGTTCTTACTCTTTCAGCAACACCTATTCCACGTACCCTTTACTTGGCATTAACTGGATTTCGTGATGCTAGGTAATGGATTCGTCAATATACTTGCATATATATATATATATATATATATATATATATATATATATATATATATAGAGCAAGGCTCCTATGAACTTAAGTTTATAATGAATAGTGGTGCACCAACTTTTCTAACCACTCATCTTGCTTTGGGATACGTGAAAGATATAAAGGCCACTTTGAGATTTGTGCATCACAAATCTCAAGGCAAGATGAGTGGATAAAAAGTTGGTGCACCACTTCAATATGAGTTAAGTTAAAATGGCACTCACTACCTCTCTCTATATATATATATATATATATATATATATATATATATATATATATGGGTAGCTTGGTACCAAGGACCAATTTTGGTCCTAGGTAGTGAGTGGCTCATTCTTATCCACTCATTTTCAAGGAGGGACTATTTTCAAGTGGGGACCATTCAAATGAGTGTATTAGAATGAACCACTTCACTACCAAGGATCAAATTGTCCTTGGTACCAAGGCTATATATATATATATATATATATATATATATATATATATATATATATATATATATATAGAGCAAGGCTCCTATGAACTTAAGTTTATAGGAATATCATACACCAACTTTTCTATCCATTGATGTTGCATTGGGATCCATGAAAGATATATATTTTGAGATTTGTGCATCTCTTGATGGCACAAATCTAAAGCAACATCAATGGATACAAAAGTGATACTATTCCCTATAAACTTAAGTTTATATATATCTCTCTCTCTCTATATATATATATATATATATATATATATAGTTGAACTACTATCCACTTAAGTGGATAGTGACTTGTCTACCCAACTTTTTAGCCATTGGATGAACTTGATAAATGAAAATCAGATTTAGATGACGTGGCAACTATAATTAAGGAAGAGTAATGTGGTAAAAGAAATAAATATCTAAATAGGAAAAAGATCTTATTTTCTGTTATCTCTTCTGTTCCCGACTACGCCTTTCCCCCTTCCTTGTGATTGGCTCCTAAAGCAAACTGAAAAAATAAAAATGCAACGGAATTGAAAATGCTGAAAATTGGAAGGTAACTAAGAGAAATCCAATAAACAAAGGCATTTGACATGGATCCATAAGCTTGTCAGCAAGCTCGCACTTAAAGAAACAAAAATTTCGACTTATCCAATAGACTTCTCAGGCTTCCTTTTCCAGAAATTCCTCTATCCCGAGCTTGGCACCTGTGACGGCCTGATTTAACATGAATTTATTTGTTAATTGATTTCTTTGTATCCTATGATCATGTATTTATGCTCTGTTAAACCCTATACAAACCAATCCATCTAAATTGATTTCTTTGTCTATCTAAGATGATTTCTTTGTGTTGTAGCTAGTTCTTATCATCTGCAAGAAGATCCAAATCTTGTATGGTGCTTTGTGATTTCTTTTCCCTAATAATAAGCCATTAAATCATACAATCAAGAAATTGTACTACAAAAATAAACTATAAATTGGGTGCAAGGCTATTTTGTTTCAGAAGATTCAACTTGCACAAATTAGGTTAGAAAAGATGCGTTTTTCATTTTCCATTATTTTCATCTTGCTGATGCTCGTCGGCAAATGATGCTTGCCGGAAAAGAGAAGGCGCTCAAAACCAATGGCAGCATTGGACAAGAGCTTAAGTATCAGAAAATTTAATTGGGTAATTAAAATTATGAGGGATCGGGGTGCAAAGGTGGAGATGTTTATATGAGCAAAGTTTGCCGACGTCGCAACGATAGGGAAGGCCGAAGTTTTTCTCTGCAGGGAAGAAGAGAAAAGAAATGTCCAGAAAAGAAAAGGCGCTCAAAACCAATGGCAGCGTTGGACAAGAGCTTAAGTATCAGAAAATTTAATTGGGTAATTGAAATTATGAGGGATCGGGGTGCAGAGGTGGAGATGTTTGCGTGAGCAAAGGTTGCCGACGCTGCAACGATAGGGAAGGCCGAAGTTTTTCTTTGCAGGGAAGAAGAGAGAAAAGAAATGTCCAGAATTAATGTTAACCATTTTTGTCCCTCTAAATAATTTTACAATATTACCCTAAACCACTAAATGTGTGCCACCTCTGTAGATCAGATTTTAATTATCAAATCAATCCAATGGTTAAAAAGTTGATGAATAAGCGCTATTATCCACTTAAGTGGATAGTAGCTCATGTATGTATGTATGTATGTGTGTACGTGTGTGTCTGTATGTGTCTGTGTGTGTGTCTGTATGTGTCTGTGTGTGTATATATCTGTTATGTATGTATGTATGTATATGTGCGTGTGTATATGTGTGTGCGTGCTCGCGTGTGCGTGTATGTATTTGTTTATATGTGTGTATGTGTGTGTGTGTGTGTGTTTGTACGTATGTATGTATGCGCACACACCCACGATCGTGCACACGCGCGAATTGTGTTACCATCAGATCAACGAGTCAAACTTGTATTTCCTTGATAAGTCTGATAATGGAGTTTGATGAAATATCTACTTTTATATATGCACTTAGGTTACACTTTTAGATCCTTATTTCCTTTTCCTTGCACAGGAGCATCATTACGCCCTCCTTTGCTAGCCATGAGACAGCACACTGTGGTCTGGCACATAACAGTATGACAATTAAATTGTTTTACAGTAAATGATATAAGCTTTTTTATATCATTTTGGCGTTGAGCTATTTTTTCGCAGGAGCTACCCTACAATATCGTCACCGCAGTAGAGTTTAATCACCAAGTTCGGGATGAATTGGTGTGGTTCCTTTACGCCTAGGACACCAAAATATCGAATCATGAACAAAGAACGGCATGAGAGAAAAGCATATTGGCTAGTGATTGTGAGGCCCCAAATCTTGACTGGAAGGGACACCAAAGGTCTCTGCCCATCCCTATCTATCCAAGGGAGAGAAGGGAAGAGCTTTTGGTTTTTCATGTTGTCAGAGTTGCCAATGCTCTTTGCTAATAGGCTTGCTAGGGTCTAGACCTTCTAGGATGACTGTCATGTACTCTTTCCTATCATGTTGTCAGTTATTCACATGTATTACATTTTCGTCTCTACCCTAGAATAACTTTCGTGTGTTTTTGCAAGCTGTGGTTATGTCATATGCATCAATTTCGTATAAGTGTTCCTGCAATTTGGGTTATATTGCGGGCTTCAATTACTTTATCAGGTACTTGGAGTCACCTATTTCACTTGGTTTTGGTTGATTTAAAACTTTAAAGTTTAAAACTAACTTTGCTATTGCATTGTCATCTTAATTATACATTTTAGATTAAATACTAACTGCAAATTCTAAAGCATGCTCATTTGACAACGATTTTATTGCTTTTGTTCCGAACGTGCCTTTCTTAATATAATTTCTTGACTTGTTTATTTGGCCTTGAACTTTTTTCTGTGATGCTTTTCTCTTGCAGTTTAATTTCAACACCACCTCCAGAAAGAGTTCCTATTAAGACTCATCTATCATCATACAGTGAAAGCAAAGTCTTGTCAGCAATCAAGTTTGAATTGGATCGTGGTGGGCAAGTGTTCTATGTTCTACCAAGAATAAAAGGTCATTTGTCTGTCATATTTTGCTGTATATTTTTGGACAAATATGTTTGGTACTTTTCTCTTTTATGTCATATCCCCGGATTCTTTGGGATTTGATAAGGAACTGCTCTTTTAAATGCCTCTAAGATCATGCCTTCTTTTGCTGGAGGAAATTGGAAACATTTATAATTGTACTAAAGCAACTAGTGCCTAGTGGTGCATGTTCATGTATTAGGCTGGTCTATAATTCAATCCAAGCCCAATGAAACCTCTCATATCCTAGTCTAAAGTCCATAGTGTTCCTACCTTAGGGCCTTAGGTTTCATTATGATTGTGAGAATACCTCTATTTATTGTAATCCTAGATTTGTTTCGGATCAAGGCAGACCTGATTTGAAATGCCTTCTGCCACATTAGTATATTGAAGAGGAAGAGGAAGGCAACAATATTCATGATTGAGAGGATTAGAGGAATGCTATATGGTCTGTTTAAGCGGTCTACATACTAGATTAGGAGGCAACCGGTACAGAAGGTGTAGAGAATAAACCTAGAGAGGAACCACTGGGTTGGGCCTTAGATTTCCCCTTTTATGGAAAATATACGATAAAAGAAGGAAGAGAGCCAAACGAGGAAGAAGAAAAAAAGAAGAAAATGTGGAATTTTTACTGGTTTTGGCATAACATACAAAGAATGAATGAGGGGGAAAAAGGAAGACTTAGTGTTTCTAAATTCTAACTATGTATCTCTAACTACACAAGTAGACATTGTTCTCTCATCATTAACAACAATAAAGGCTATCCCAAATTTTTAGGGTCGGCTATATGAACCTATTCTTCCATTCATTTATGTGAAGAGTTATCTCCTCCATTAAAGTGAGCCGCTATCATATCCTCCTTAGTTGTTTCCAACCAAGTTTTCTTATGTCTACCTCTAGTCCTCCTTACTCTATTAATTATAATTGTGTCACTCTCCTAATTGGGGTATTTAGTAGCCTTTCTTGAACTCATTTCTTCTTATATCTCTTAATGTATATCCACAAGTCCCGTCACGACATTTTAATGTCTGTTATAACTCAATTTTGCCATGTTGTTTCTTAACTGTAAAGCATTTATGTTGTTTCTTAATCATTCAACATTCTGACCCATAAAGCATTGTTTGTCTTAAAACTGTCATATTGATTTTTCTCTTCAATTTCATAGGTATTTTTCTCTTTGATTTCATAGGTATTCTATGATAACATAGGACTCCACATAGGACTCCACGAACACTTCACTTTAACTATCCAATGTTCGTCATTGTTGACGAAGTAAAATATGGAACACTATAAACAATACAAATCCGAGAGGGAGGGAGATCCACATTGATGGTATATATTTTTTGTAGTCAATATAACCACATCTCATCTAAGCCTTGACATTGCTTGACATCTGCTTTTATAGGTTTCATTTTAGTCAGGTTCTTAGACATGTTTGTTGGTGTTCTTCCCAATTTCTCAAGTATTCTTTAAATTGGCCTAGGATGGTTGGGTTGCTTACATTAAAAATGTTGTTAGACTAAATCTACAAGAACTGATATATGTTTAAACCTCTAGAAGACCACACCCATAGACACACAAATACACCCATACACACACAAATACATACAGACGCATATGCGCGTGACGCACACCACAACCACTTCCACACGCACACCAACAGATATGGTGGCATGTGATATGAGTTGCAACCTCATTTAGCAAAATGAAGTTCCACCTTACATCCATTTTCACACACAAATATAGAGTAATTAGTAACATATGATAGATGAGGGTATTCTTTCATATACAATGACATGACTTTAGCTCAACCAAGTGAATATTCTTTCTTTATTACTTAACGCAACCCACATCAGTTGTGTGATGCTCCCACTTACTTTAGTCTCACATCGGTGGATGTGTGTGTGAGATATTGGTTTATAAGTTAAGCCTAAGGAGTCAAGTGCAACTAGTGCTAGCACTTTTGGCAGTAGATTGTGCTAAACAACGAGTTGCACTCAGCTGGTCCCACGGCTTACACCACAACAACGGGCTCACAGGTCTGGGGCGCGACAAATAATATCAGAGTAGTTAGTTAGCCGGAAGTATGGAATTAAGTGCCATGTGAGACTACGTGTTACATTGTGCGAGAGTGGTGGGAGCCACCTCTAGAACTCGTATGATACTGGGACGGATTCGTTGTCATGTCGCAACAAGAAAGTTGTGTATTTTAGGGTGATTGTGTTGCCCGCCCACTCTCTTTAGTCCTACATCGGTGGGTGAGTGAGATATTAAATGGGTTATAATGCAAGCCTAAGGAGTCAAGTGCAACTAGTGCTAGCATTTTTGGCAGTAGATTGAGCCAAACAACAAGTTGCACTCAGTGGGTCTAATTGCTTACACTTCGCCCACAGGCTCGCGGGTCGGGGACGTGACAACTTGGTTGAGATTTAGCCACATCACTATGCATGAGATTCATTTCATATGTGATATGATATCCACTATTGAAAATAGCACCCAATAGTACCGCTATAGTGCCGCAAATTGCGTTAACGCCTACTATCGGCAACAATATCGATGAAAGCGGTGGAAGATAGCGCTATGTGCGCCTTTTGCTCACAATAGCAGTGTTTAGTGCGTAATAACGTTTTTCATTATGGATTCTCAATTTAATAACCGATTCAAACCCGACCCGTAATTAACTCAAACCCCCTCAGCTTCGTTTCTCTCTCTCGCTTCTCCGATTCAATCTCAAAAGATGAAGAAAAAAAACCCCTAATCCCACGATTCCCACCTACTTCGCCGCCTCCTCTCCCTCCACGAACTTCGTCGCCCTCAACCCTCCTCTCCCTCTCCGACTACACCTCATCCTCAACTTCTCCCTCTCCAACTACAACACCTCAAACCCAAAAGCCCTCTCTGACTGCCCTCCACCTCAACCACAAAATCCTCTCTGATTGCCTCTCCTGTAGCCTTCGCTAACTCGAAGCTCACGAGTCCTCTTCCTCAGGATCTTTATAAATTATCAAATATGCATTTGTAGAATTTTTAGATTTTTTCTTTAATTTTTTTCAATGTTTATGCATATTTAAATTGAACCACTGTTTGATTTTACGCTTTTTACCGCAATAGTCCTAAATAGCCTTAGCTGTGATGCTATCCTCTATCAATAACCTTGATGATACCCATTATTCTCTCATACACACACTAGAAGAGAAGTTGATTGACTGTTTGAAAAACAAAAACAAAACAGGATCTATTAGAGGGATTGAACAACTAGCACAATCAGGTTGAATGAATCATATGCTCAGAATTGATCAGTCATATATTGCTGCATTAGAGGGCCAAATTGGGTGTGCAAAGATTCTCTTCAAACTTTCAAAATTCAACAAGACTATTTTTTGGGCTTATTCTACTTGGTTTGGCATACAAACACATACACATATGGGTAATGAGTATGAGCTGGCAGCTTAGTAAGCAAAATGAGTTACCAAGAGACAAAAATGGTGATGCCAAACCTCTACTAGAGTGGGCCTCACCATATAGCACTTTGGAAGCTCATTTAGTAAAATTAGCTGCTGCCTCATGTCTATTTTTTCATATATATATATATGTGTGTGTGTGTATACATATGCACACACATATATTAATGTATATTATGTCATATGAGAGGATTCTATCATACACATTGTGACAGCTCATTTTGCTAAATGAGCTACCGAGATTAACTATCTGATGAGGCCCACCTACTAGTCATATTGGAAGGTGTGAGCCTTATCAATTCTATCTCATGGTAACTCATTTTGCTAAATGAGCCAACTCACAACTATCAAACCTTATATAGGTGTGTGTATGGGGATACTGGTTATGAGATGCCTACTTTATATCAAAATGAGCTTCCAAGAGACATGATTTGTGAGGTTCACCTGATCCAATGAGACTAGCAGAGTGGATCTCACGAGTAGTCTATCTCTTGATCGCTTATTTAGCAAAATGAATTGTCACCTCATATCCATTTTTCATACACATATAAAGTAAATCTTGAATAAACTTAAGTTGATTGAGGGCTTCATCCACCAATTTTTTTATTCATAAGATTTGCTACTTTGAAATTCGTATTGGTATGTGATACACATCAAGATATACATCTCATAGATAGCCTTTATGTATATCACACACCAAGACCATTCTTAAAATTTTAGTGAACAAAAATATCGGTGGATAGAGCGCTCAATTAACTTAAGTTTATTCTAGATTTACTCTCTCTTATATATGAGGAATATGAGTATGCTTGGTACCAAATATCGAGTTTGGCACTTGGTAGTGATGTGGTCAATTCTCATGCACTCATTCAATTGATGAGGAATCATGTGGGGACCAATTTCAAGTTGATAACGTCAAATGTGTGGACGAGAAATGGTCACACCACTACCAAACACTAATTTACAAGAGATATAGTGGTGTAGTCCACGCATTTTGATGTGATAAGGAAAGTGGGCCTATCACATGGCTATCTCTTGATGGCTCATTTAACAAAATGAGCTACCATCTCATACCCATTATTTCCATATATATAGTAAAGCTAGAGTAAACTTAGGTTGACAACAGCTCTTATCCACCAACTTTTTTGTAACTTGATCTTGCTTTGAGATTCATGCTACACATCAAAGCTATCTTTGAGATGTGTGCCTTGATGTATATCACATGCTAATACGAATCTCAAAGCAAAATCAATGGATAAAAAAGTTGGTAGACAAAGGGCTCTTGTCAACTTAAGTTTACGAAAACTTTACTCTCTCTACAGATACACAAAATAGTTTTTTAGGAATTTTCAAAGTTTCAAAAATCTAGAAAACTAGAAATGTAATACTCTAATGTGATCAGTTGATCCTGAGAATCTTTTGTTCTAAATATGACTAGTACAAGTTCCCTTATGTTGGGTGTATGGAGTAATTGGAGAACCAGACGTTGATGAAGGTTGTATAGTTGATCAGTCTCCCGCTATGTTGCATGGGTAGGGGTATGGGTAGGGGTACCGATATGGGTACGAGACACTGCAAATTTGTAAAAGGTAGGATACAGGGACACGACTGTATAAATATTTATATACACATATTATATATTGGAATTAATAATTTATATGAGAACAAGCTTGAGAATTAAAATTCCTATAATATTTTTATGTTTCTTTTAGTATGTGGATTATAAATTGGAAAATCACTAGTTTTTGAACTAGACATCCAAGCGACCCTTCAAAATCACAATTCAGAACTTGACCTATGTCTAACGAGTTTCAAGAAATGGATGTGAGTGTAAGAAATATGTCCAAAAAATGTGTGACAAATGTTTTAGATTAAAACATGTATCGTATAATTGACTACATGCCTGAATAGATGTATGCATATGTGCAAGGAGTGTCCTTAGAGTTTGTGTACGGGTACCAGTACGTGTTAGGTGTGGGTACGGCTTCAGATTAGAAGTACAACATAGGTCTCCAGCTGTCTGATATTAGTATTTGCTGTGTATTGTGTAGTTTTAAAAAAAAATACATTATTGGTTTCAGTTATTCTGACTAGTTCCCTAATTCTTTGATTGACAGGATTGGAAGAAGTCATGGAGTTTCTTGAGCAATCCTTTCCAGATGCTCCAGTTGCGATTGCTCATGGAAAGGTGGTTCAAATATTCAATCTCATATATTTTTTAGTCATGGAGTTATTCTGACTAGTTCCCTATATTTTTTAGTGGTGCTTCCCCAGATTACTTGTTTACTGTTGTTTAATCATATTTTCTACCTTCAGTTATTAGAACTTCTCATACGATCTAGATAATCACGTTAACCAAAACCTCATTCCCATTTGTTCTTGGCCAAATGTACACGTGAAGCAGCTCCTTGTTGCTCTTCGGTAAAAGATGAGATGCATGAAATAAATAATAAGTATGGATAAATGTAATTTACTTCCTTCGCAATATGGAGACTGTTAAGCATCGATGATGAGATTGAAACACTTATCATGTTAGGGAATGCTTTGAAGCTCAAGCCATGGATTCTGGATTTAACCCCTCTATTTCTTCTGTTTTCTACTAATCTTGTATATTCACACTTTTGACACAGGGATAGTTTTTCACGCTGTTCTCATATTTGAATAATTCTTCACTTTTGCACTCAAACTTTAAATAATTCCTAAAGTTTCCTTCAAGAATGTCGTTTTTTCACCTTGGCCTTACATGTACTATTACAATTTCGGAGGATATACACTGAATTCAATAAAGCTTGTGTAACAAAAGACTATGCTAAAGCTGTCGATGATTACTGATCTTTTATCGCTTACATTTTCAATGCAGTTTAATTGGGGTAAGGAGGTGCTAAAAAATGCACTGTGATTTGTAGAGACTAAAGCCTCAATTTTCTTATTGTAGTGCTTCATCTGTTATGACATTCTCAATTATTTTTTATAATTAAAGTACACATTTCTGAATACAATGCCAAGCTCTTCTTGTGGACATTTTCCAGTTTCTAAAGGCTTTTCTCTGAAACTTTGACAGCAACACTCAAAGCAGCTAGAGGACACCATGGAAAAGTTTGCTGCGGGAGATATTAAAATTCTCATCTGTACAAATATAGTAGAGAGTGGACTGGATATTCAGAATGCCAACACCATAATAATTCAGGACGTTCAACAGTTTGGGCTGGCCCAACTATATCAGGTGAGAGTTTTTTTCTCACTGTTTCTGCTCAAACCTCTTTATGTTTCCTGAGATTTATAGTGACAACTGATAAATTCTACATGAGCAAGACTAATTGGTACTGTTAATTTTCTTGGGTTTCTTTTGATTTAAAGATTTTAGAAAACTTTCCAGGTTTTATTGAATACTACCTACGGGACTTGAAGGGAGTATGGATATGTCAGCTCAATATGCTAATAAGATTAAGCTTATCAAACTCGGAATGAGCTAAATTTTAAGCTAATAATTAAACAAGCCTTGCTTATCTGTCTGCATGTAATTAAGAATAAAAACCTTCTGACCTTTTTTATTGCTGAAGTCGCTGCCGCTGCAGCAGAACTCGTAAATTAGACTGAGGGTTGTGGTGGGGTGGAGGGTGGGGGTGGGGGTGGGGGGCATAACTTATAGGCTCTTGAAGCATGCCGTAACTAATTAAACAAGCCTTGCTCATCAACTTATTTTCTAGACTAGTGGAGTTTGAACATGCATGTTTCAGCTTAAGCTGAGTTCAAGCTGCCCTAAGAATGAACAGCCAATCTTGAAGCAAGTTGTAATCATCATACTAGACCCCATTGTATCCTTTTGTCCAACTAGTCTTGCATTATTTTACCAATCTTTCCATTTTTATTCATTTAAGAAATGATAGTAGCTGTTGCATGGTAGTTTGTTATCCAAGTCTTTTGCATATTGATGATATATTATATTCCATCTAACACATTGAGGTCAATTTTGGAGTTCTTTTCTTTCAAATGAACGAGATGCATACTGTTCCAAGTTTTTTTTAATATTTTTTAAAGTTAAACTGTAGAAAGAAAACAAACAAGTTTTAAATGCATCTATGTTTTAATTCTACTTTAGTGATGAAGGACAATTACTGGCTCGTGCTTCCTATTTTGTATATTATACCACGTAATATGGTTGACATTTGGTTGTTGCAAGTTAACCAAATTAATTTATTGAATTATGAATATCTAATGTGTTCTTTCTCATAGATTGTTTACAAAGTAAGATTTTCTCAAAGTTTGCTTTGTGTAGAGTTCACATTGTTTGCGAGATGGTCTAGCTTATATTTATGATACTGGCCTTCCACTCTCTTGAGGAGTTCAGGGAATGGTATCAATACCATTGACTTCTTTAAGCCATTTGATTACGTCTGTTGAAGTGTCATTCCATTAGAGCTATATTTGTCTTTTGCACATATGACAATCTTGGATTAACATGCTGTATCCTTTGTTGATGGAGATGCAGTCTTCTCTTGTCCTTAGATCCTCTTGCTAGGATTGTGCATTAACCCAATATCTGATATCAGGTTGACTAGTTGTAAGAGTTTTGTGAATTTTTCATGGATACTAACTGATTTAAACATTGTGGTATTATGTTCGATAACCAAGCTCATTATGATTTTTAATGAGATATACATGATTAAGATGGTTCTTAAAAACATTCAGGTTCAGAGATGATCCAGTACTTCACTGGAAACATCACGATTTCTTAAGAGAATTTGAACCCATCAAGAACTGTCAGTGCCATGGAATGTTTACCATGTTAGGCCCTTCCTCATCAGAAGTTTTGGTTCTACTTGTCCTTAAAAATTACTTAATTATAATGACTACTCATGTGCTATTTTACATGAAAATTTTGTCTTTTGCTTCCATCCTAATTATTCTTATAACGCTGGTGACCAAATATTGCTTTTAACAGCTACGAGGAAGAGTGGGTCGTGCTGACAAAGAAGCTTATGCATATTTGTTTTACCCCGACAAGTCGTTGCTTTCTGATCAAGCATTGGTGAGTTGTACCGTCCCTCAGTTGATTCCATTCTCTGTTAGTACCAATTTTATTCTGAGTAGAAATCCATACTGACTGTATATTTAGCTGCAGTCACAAAGTTGTTATTTTCCTAATTTGAAAATATTTCAGGAACATGAGATAGTTATGAAAAAATTTGCATTTGTCACAGTTCTGTTAGTTTGTGATGTTCATAGGTCTTGTGAATGTTTCAAAATTGTATATGTTTTAGAAGAATCTATCTGCAATTTTGAAATGCGTCCTTATTTCCAAGTCCCAGCCACATAGACAAATGACTGCTTGCATTGAAGCAAGGTTATATTAAATGACGAGAAAACCCTATGCGACTGTTACCTCTTTATAATTTTTCCCTCAAAACATTTTAGAAGACTTTCCCATTTCCCTCATGTTTTTTTACACTAACAGGACTTTTCCCAAGCGTCGAACCTATGACTGTACATTGGTTTCTTCCAGACATGCAGAAGTTTAGAATCTCATTCTACACCTCTTAGTTATATTTGTGGGCTTTGTATTTAAAATCACTCTTAACATTCTGGAATCTCATTCTACACCTCTTAGTTATTTTTGTGGGCTTTGTATTTAAAATCACTCTTTAACATTCTGGAACCTAAATCAAATAGTTCCTTCTGCTAGTTAATTATCCTGGTTATTCTTGTTGGCTTTAGGAGAGACTTGCAGCTATCGAGGAGTATCAGGATCTTGGCCAAGGATTCCAACTTGCGGAAAGAGACATGGGAATAAGAGGATTTGGAAATATTTTTGGTGAGCAACAGACAGGGGATATCGGCAATGTTGGAATTGATCTCTTCTTTGAGATGCTTTTCGAAAGCTTGTCCAAGGTATTTTATTGTTTGATGTATCGTCATGTTTTCTTCTTCTTATGAAGACTTCTTTAAGTATGTACAAATGCATTTACAATTAGCTAATGTAATTGCCATTGATTTTTTGTTGTTGTTTCTTTTTCACTCTAGGAGTCTGCCCAATCCCTTATCACATTGAAGATTATCCTCTGTTATGTGTGAGCGCATGTGTGCATACATGTGTGGACTAACTTCTTTTCTCTGTGCAGTTGATGGGCCTTAAATAGAGGTCGATAACCAATTCTAATTCAAAACTCAGGCTGTTACATATTGAACCCGACTTTGTATTTAAGTCCATTGCTCTTTCTAATTCCTCCATTGTGGGACTATAATGCGGATGTAAGACCTTGTAAATTATGTCAACAATCATAAACTTGGAAGAGGGCAGTATAAACAAAATATAATGTGGGTTTAAGACCTTTTAGGTATTTTCGTTCTGATCAAAATTCTTGAGCCAGTGACGCTAAGAAGACTGAGGGGGATCAAGCTACATGACTCTTCTAATGCTATGGCAACTGATCAACAAAATATTTACTTAATTAGAAGAATAACGTGGATGTAGACTTTTGAGACGATACTGAAGTCTGTTTTAGTTCATTAAGGATATCTTTACCTTGAACACAAATTTTATATCTGGACTTTAGTTACACTTCAATACAACAATGCATGGAAGCCTTAAATTTATCTTAAAGATGAAACTGATGTGGGAATGATTGGATCATTGAACTAATGGATTTTTTATATGTTAGTTTACAGAAATTCATTAAGCTTATTCTCTTTATTGCCAGGTTGACGAACATCGCCTTGTGCCAGTCCCTTACGAAAATGTTCAGGTAAAGTCGACCCTATTTTCTCAAAAGTTAAGTTGAGTGTGAGTTACATATTAAAGTTTTACCTTTTTCATCTTTCCACAGCTCGACATAAATATCACTCCCCATCTCTCCTCTGAATATATAAATTATCTTGAGAATCCCATTGAATTAATTAATGAAGCTGAAAAAGCTGCAGAAAAAGACATGTGGACTTTAATGCAATTTACTGAGCATTTACGCAGGCATTATGGGAAAGAACCTCGCTCCATGGAGGTAACTGAAGTTTTACAGTCCAATTAGTCTGGAAGATGTTTTAATTAACAATCTTTGCTTATTTCATGCAGATACTTCTTAAAAAGCTCTATGTAAGACGAATGGCAGCAGACCTTGGTATCAATAAGATATACACATATGGCAAGATGGTTATCATGAGAACAAACATGAGTAAGAAGGTATTCAAGATTATGACAGAGTCAATGACATCTGACATACACCGCAATTGTCTGGTTTTCACTGGAAAGGAGATCAAGGTTTGTAAAAAGCTCCCTTCATTTCTGTGTTCTCTGTTAAACAGCTACTATATGATGGTTCAAAACTTCAAATATTTCGTATGTGGTCTGAAACGCTCTCAAAAGGTTGTCATTTTTTAGAATCTCTGCAGTGTAGATATGGAAATGGGATCCTTTATAGAAGGACGTACAATATGAACGTGGATGCAAGAATTCCTATAAATGTGTAAGGACATGACATAGGCCTGACAAAACGCACGCACAACTGATATTCATGTATGCAGATACATTTATGTATGCAGATACATTATGTGTATTGCACATGCACATAGATAAATGCACACACATACCTATGCAAAATGTACGCAAGTATGTGTCTTTAGAAGAGCCTGTATCTGTGTGTTCTTACATGCATGCATGTATATTTCTCGAAATGTGTGTTTCCATGTGCTTATGCATGTGCGCGTGATTCACATGTGCATGCAAATAATGACATGCCAAGTCTGTATTTTCTAAAAAGAACATTAGAAATTATAAATCTTTATGTGATAAAAAGTTGAACTCTTTATCTACCGATGAATAATTCATCAAATAAGCATCAAATATTTGAATGTCAAGAACCGCTTAGCACAAGGATTCAGTATTCAAACAGGCTTGTGAAAACATATCCTGTGACTTTTCACTGGGATTCAGTATGCAAACAGGCTTGTGAAAATATATTTTAGCATCAATGCATATCAAACAAGTTTCAACTCTACATACTTGAGAAGAAATAGAGCAGTGGTAAAAGGTAAGATGGCATTGAATTCATCTGGTGGTCAATAGCAGGAGCAGCAGCAGAAACAATAATGACACAAGAAAGATGTCTTGTTATGTTATATTTATAGGATATATATGGATAAGCTTAAAATTGCATGAGTTCCAGTCAGTAATACATCCTGAAACAATTGAATATAACGAGTGTTTCTTCAGTTATGATCTTTGTACTTGCAAGTGCATCTTTCAAGGCGCATTGAAGCTCTACATGAGCATTCAACCAAAGATTCTTATGTTGGTTGCTATATTTTGTTTATAGTATTTTAACCAACATAGTCTTCTTTATACCTTCTCTCCATGTCAATGTGGATTCTGGCTGGAAATGAGTGTGGACTGTAGTTTCAAATTTCCTTTTCTTTCTTTTTTTTTTTTTGGCGTGCTAGGGTTTGGAGTTCCTCTATTTCTGTTGTCTCTTCGTTATTACCATGAATTAATTTTGGGGTTGCCATATTGACCAGTTTTGCTTTTTATTTTCTCCGATGGTACAATTTTCTTTGCATCATTTTAAATTGTTGACCACTGCTTGGTAATTGATATCAATTACTACAATCCCATCTGGAAGTTCCCATTCTTCAGAAGTTTATCTGCTTTGTTTCATTAAAGTTATAACATTTGTATTTGTAAAAGGCAGTATCACCTAACTTTCTTTTACCAAATTCACAGGCGAGCTTCTGCTAGAGCTACCAAGGGAGCAACTTCTTAACTGGATTTTCCAATGCTTAGCAGACCTCTATGCTTCATTGCCTGCTCTTGTGAAATATTAGTACTTCTCATTCAACAATTATACAAATTTATTATTTTTCACCTCTGATCACCATTGGTTCGTAGTGGAAAAAGGAAGAGGAAAAAAGTCAGCATCTTGATTGGTGCTCTGACTGAAGAACTCAGAGAAAACTTCAAGGTGTATAGACCTTTTCTCCAGCACGAGCTTGTGATTGTCACTGAAGGAAAAGGTCGGTAATGTAAGTCGTTTTATGTCTTGTTCTACTTACTCTATTACTTAGACATTCCTTAATATTCTGATCAAAATCATGCAGGAAATCAGTTGAAGAAAATACTGTTGTTCTTCCAAATTGGAGAAGTCTATTGTATCATATGGCTACTAACATCACAGATCATTGGTATTTTACCACATTCAAACGAGATAGATAGCGGTTCTTTCAACTCGTGCACTTTGTAGAGGTGTTTCGTCATGACACGAGGCTTCTGCTGCGACTCAAGTACGAAATGAGAGGGAAAAACCATTCAAAATGTGTTCCTAAAACTGCTATACCGGCAAGAATGTTCAAGATTCCATGGATCGTGAAACTCCTTTTGAAGTAAGTACACTTAACAGAGTTCAATGTATTAGTAAAATCCCCGACTGGTTTATGGATGTGTTTAAATTATTGGAGAAAATATGTTGAAAATGTATCTGTAACATCTACATGCCTCACCGTAGACATGTTCATGTAACTTTGTATGAGGGAATACATTGGATTAAATTAATGAACATATGGTCCGAAAAAAAACATATCCATTTGAAGACAATTCTATTTATTTCAAACATATTGCATTATCTTATCTCTTGATTTCAATTGTGCCATATAGTTCTACGTGTGATTCTGCCTTCAGAATGTGGAAACGACTTCTTGTAAAAAAATGTTGTAAAAATGCTAGGCATGTATAAATGTCCATATCACATACGCTGTTAAGGACGTTATCTGAAATAAACTGCCTCCTATCAAAGTCCAAATTTCTCAAACATTGGGTATCAAGTGGGTATAAAGGAATTTTGGGATGCCAAGATTCAAAATAGGTGAAGCGTTGGGGGTAGGAGAATGCAATTAAGGAAGAGTTAATGACTAATTTTTAAAATATCTTTAAATCAACAAAAAAGTTGCATGAAAAATAAATAAATAAATATTTTGTGATCTTAAACAAAACATTATTACATGAGGACAGGCTCGGTCTTAGGTAACCTAAAACCGAACTACAATCATCACCATTCCTCCATCATCCCCTCCCTCTTCCTCCCAAAAGAGGAAGCAATTTGCAAAAAAAAAAAAAATGAATCTAATCTTGTATCACATCATCATCTTCCTCACTCTCTTCCCCTACGGCATCTACACCCTCACCCTCTCCACCCTCCTTCCTCCTCCTCCTCCTCCTCCTCCTCCTCCTCCTCCTCCTCCTCCTCCTCCTCCTCCTCCTCCTCCTCCTCCTCCTCCTCCTCCTCCTCCTCCTCCTCCTCCTCCTCCTCCTCCTCCTCCTCCTCCTCCTCCTCCTCCTCCTCCTCCTCCTCCTCCTCCTCCTCCTCCTCCTCCTCCTCCTCCTCCTCCTCCTCCTCCTCCTCCTCCTCCTCCTCCTCCTCCTCCTCCTCCTCCTCCTCCTCCTCCTCCTCCTCCTCCTCCTCCTCCTCCTCCTCCTCCTCCTCCTCCTCCTCCTCCTCCTCCTCCTCCTCCTCCTCCTCCTCCTCCTCCTCCTCCTCCTCCTCCTCCTCCTCCTCCTCCTCCTCCTCCTCCTCCTCCTCCTCCTCCTCCTCCTCCTCCTCCTCCTCCTCCTCCTCCTCCTCCTCCTCCTCCTCCTCCTCCTCCTCCTCCTCCTCCTCCTCCTCCTCCTCCTCCTCCTCCTCCTCCTCCTCCTCCTCCTCCTCCTCCTCCTCCTCCTCCTCCTCCTCCTCCTCCTCCTCCTCCTCCTCCTCCTCCTCCTCCTCCTCCTCCTCCTCCTCCTCCTCCTCCTCCTCCTCCTCCTCCTCCTCCTCCTCCTCCTCCTCCTCCTCCTCCTCCTCCTCCTCCTCCTCCTCCTCCTCCTCCTCCTCCTCCTCCTCCTCCTCCTCCTCCTCCTCCTCCTCCTCCTCCTCCTCCTCCTCCTCCTCCTCCTCCTCCTCCTCCTCCTCCTCCTCCTCCTCCTCCTCCTCCTCCTCCTCCTCCTCCTCCTCCTCCTCCTCCTCCTCCTCCTCCTCCTCCTCCTCCTCCTCCTCCTCCTCCTCCTCCTCCTCCTCCTCCTCCTCCTCCTCCTCCTCCTCCTCCTCCTCCTCCTCCTCCTCCTCCTCCTCCTCCTCCTCCTCCTCCTCCTCCTCCTCCTCCTCCTCCTCCTCCTCCTCCTCCTCCTCCTCCTCCTCCTCCTCCTCCTCCTCCTCCTCCTCCTCCTCCTCCTCCTCCTCCTCCTCCTCCTCCTCCTCCTCCTCCTCCTCCTCCTCCTCCTCCTCCTCCTCCTCCTCCTCCTCCTCCTCCTCCTCCTCCTCCTCCTCCTCCTCCTCCTCCTCCTCCTCCTCCTCCTCCTCCTCCTCCTCCTCCTCCTCCTCCTCCTCCTCCTCCTCCTCCTCCTCCTCCTCCTCCTCCTCCTCCTCCTCCTCCTCCTCCTCCTCCTCCTCCTCCTCCTCCTCCTCCTCCTCCTCCTCCTCCTCCTCCTCCTCCTCCTCCTCCTCCTCCTCCTCCTCCTCCTCCTCCTCCTCCTCCTCCTCCTCCTCCTCCTCCTCCTCCTCCTCCTCCTCCTCCTCCTCCTCCTCCTCCTCCTCCTCCTCCTCCTCCTCCTCCTCCTCCTCCTCCTCCTCCTCCTCCTCCTCCTCCTCCTCCTCCTCCTCCTCCTCCTCCTCCTCCTCCTCCTCCTCCTCCTCCTCCTCCTCCTCCTCCTCCTCCTCCTCCTCCTCCTCCTCCTCCTCCTCCTCCTCCTCCTCCTCCTCCTCCTCCTCCTCCTCCTCCTCCTCCTCCTCCTCCTCCTCCTCCTCCTCCTCCTCCTCCTCCTCCTCCTCCTCCTCCTCCTCCTCCTCCTCCTCCTCCTCCTCCTCCTCCTCCTCCTCCTCCTCCTCCTCCTCCTCCTCCTCCTCCTCCTCCTCCTCCTCCTCCTCCTCCTCCTCCTCCTCCTCCTCCTCCTCCTCCTCCTCCTCCTCCTCCTCCTCCTCCTCCTCCTCCTCCTCCTCCTCCTCCTCCTCCTCCTCCTCCTCCTCCTCCTCCTCCTCCTCCTCCTCCTCCTCCTCCTCCTCCTCCTCCTCCTCCTCCTCCTCCTCCTCCTCCTCCTCCTCCTCCTCCTCCTCCTCCTCCTCCTCCTCCTCCTCCTCCTCCTCCTCCTCCTCCTCCTCCTCCTCCTCCTCCTCCTCCTCCTCCTCCTCCTCCTCCTCCTCCTCCTCCTCCTCCTCCTCCTCCTCCTCCTCCTCCTCCTCCTCCTCCTCCTCCTCCTCCTCCTCCTCCTCCTCCTCCTCCTCCTCCTCCTCCTCCTCCTCCTCCTCCTCCTCCTCCTCCTCCTCCTCCTCCTCCTCCTCCTCCTCCTCCTCCTCCTCCTCCTCCTCCTCCTCCTCCTCCTCCTCCTCCTCCTCCTCCTCCTCCTCCTCCTCCTCCTCCTCCTCCTCCTCCTCCTCCTCCTCCTCCTCCTCCTCCTCCTCCTCCTCCTCCTCCTCCTCCTCCTCCTCCTCCTCCTCCTCCTCCTCCTCCTCCTCCTCCTCCTCCTCCTCCTCCTCCTCCTCCTCCTCCTCCTCCTCCTCCTCCTCCTCCTCCTCCTCCTCCTCCTCCTCCTCCTCCTCCTCCTCCTCCTCCTCCTCCTCCTCCTCCTCCTCCTCCTCCTCCTCCTCCTCCTCCTCCTCCTCCTCCTCCTCCTCCTCCTCCTCCTCCTCCTCCTCCTCCTCCTCCTCCTCCTCCTCCTCCTCCTCCTCCTCCTCCTCCTCCTCCTCCTCCTCCTCCTCCTCCTCCTCCTCCTCCTCCTCCTCCTCCTCCTCCTCCTCCTCCTCCTCCTCCTCCTCCTCCTCCTCCTCCTCCTCCTCCTCCTCCTCCTCCTCCTCCTCCTCCTCCTCCTCCTCCTCCTCCTCCTCCTCCTCCTCCTCCTCCTCCTCCTCCAGAGATGGAGGGTGTGCGGATTGGGGGGAAGAGCACCGCGCAGGCTTGAGATTGGATCTTTTCGCTTGGTGGTGAGTTCTTGTCTTGTGCGATTCTGTAGACTGCTAATCTGAGCTTTGAATATACGCATTGTTGTGTGCTGATCAATGTTGGACATTCATTAGTATGATTCTTGTGAGAAATTGAATGCTGATTGGGTCTTTGATGAGAAGAAATCTATTTGGGGGTCTTGGAAATGATGACGATTTATGACACTCTACTCTTGAAAACTGCCTCCGTGAAGGCTTTAGGGATGTTCTTGAAAGTATCTGACACCCATATTTTGCCCTGCTACATAGAGCTTTACAGAATAATTAACCAAGTTCTTTCATCTGAATTCAACTTGAGATCCAAGACTATTAATACAGTGTTCTTCAGAACTTAAAGATACCTACGTGCAGAGAGGGTCTTGCTATCAAGTTTACAGGGCAGTTCACGAGTAGGTAGACCTACCATTTCAGTTAGATAAGGTTCATGCAGGATGATGCATAACCCTCCAAATTCCAATAATTTCATATATTAATGCACATCTCTTAAGGCATGGTTCATATCTAGCGTACCTTGAAGGATTTAGGAGACTTATTTTATAACACTGTCTTTTGGTAATGCCTAGTTCAAATTAGACAATCTTTTAGGGACCAATATTATAAAAACCCCTTATTAGTGAAGAGAAATTACTAAAACGTACAGGTTAAAAATCAGACCAATAATGCCTATGGGCTAGAAACTTTAAATGAAGTTTACAAGCAACATCTCCAAGCAATAGTAGAAATGAAAATGTTGGGATGTGTGAAAGTTATAGGTTGTTCTTATTGAGGATGAAATAAGAGAAGGCTAATGAGGATGGCTCACGCATGTGCGATGGAGGCCAATAAAATTCCTGTAGTAGAGTATCCAGTTGTACTCAGTGAGGATCTAGAAGTAGGCCTAGATTAACATGGATTAAGGAGATAATACGGTGGTTGTTAATTTATAGGAGGAGGTGCCATTTAACAAAGCATAATTAGAAAACTGACCTATGTAATGGACCCCAGATGTTTCGCATAAATACTTTGGTGCAAGATGCTTTCAATAAGGAGTTTGAGGAATAAAAGAGAAAGGAAAGAGCACTAGACATGGGTTCCGTGGATCATTTTTGATATCTAATTTGAATCTATTCTCCTCATCTAGAATGGAGATGGCTTTATTGTCTTCGATGGTGCAAGTATCATGAAGGAAGGAGTCAAAATTGCACGACTTGATAGCATATAGGGGGTGATGTCAAAATGGATCCAAAAGATAGTCACATCGATCTGGACCTAATTTATGGTGCTCTTCTAATCAATTCAGGGTGCAGAAAGGATATTCTAGGTTCTTTCTTTATTTTTGACGATTTTAACATCATACTCGAACCTTACCTAGTACTGTGAAGCCACCTTGATTGCCCTTGTTCAATGTGAAATATCATAGGATATAGTGAAGAAAGAGACAAAACAAAACAATTATAATTGATTGAATGATGTCGTATGCATACTGTTTATGAAAATTTGATGAACTAATATGGGTGTGAGCATTGCAAGCATGGTATTCTTGATGACATGTTACCATCTGGAAAGAAAAATAGAGTATATACTACAAGCTGCAAACACAATGTAGTTATCTCCGAAGAGCCTTGCTGAAAATGTCCCCAATGTTTATTGCACTAACCATATTCACCGAAAATAAAAATGAAAGAGGAGATTTCCTTAAGGCAACTTCACCATCTCGAATAAATGATGCATATTGATAATACATTTGATTCAGAAACAAAACACAAAAGAAATGGAATTACTCCATCAAAAGGGAAAAAAAAAGAAAAAGAAAATAAGTGGAATTACACTATTGTAGTTAGTCATACATTGATTTTTTCCCTTATATGTCTGTACTACCTAAAGAAGACCAAAACAAAAATATTCCATAAAGTTAGAAGATACCCAGAATACATGTGATATATTGACATTAACTATGAAGAATATTCGGAAAAACATTTTATCCTAACGTTTGAAATACTAAGAGATCTTTCTAACTCATTGAGGAATGGCTCTAAATATAATATTAAACTAGTGAAAGGAGTTAGGAGTTTATTCTGTAAATAAAATGTGTAACGAGGAAAGAAATGGCTTGGTAAATGATGAGTGATGGAGAATAGATTGTATGATTAGCAATGCTGCAGATTTAAAGTTTTGCTAATGAATGGAGCCATTTCTACTAGAGGTCAAGTGAATGTTTTTGCTACATTATACTTTGGATAGTGTTTGATGATTTTTTTCTTCTTTGCTACATTATACTTTGGATGGGGTTTGATGATTATTTTTTCTTCTTTTGAATGAACATTGAGCCATCATGTCCTGATATCAATGTTTTGGCTAAGAATAGTTTTTGAATGGACTATGAAGGTTCTGTTGGACACTATTATGATAAAATGATCATAATACTAAATCTTACAATTGGCAATATAAGCAATATAAGTACTTTATTCATATCAGGAAGGTGTCCAATGTCCATGAAACATGTACTTGTATGAAGAACAACTCGTATATTAGCATTCTAAATTCAGATCAGTTCCAACTTTTTTCAGCTCTGGTATTAGCATTGTTGACATAATTATGCTTATATTCCTTTTTTTATCTGACACCAAAGAATGTTTTAATTGCTTTGTTAATAATTGTTTGGGTGACAACCATATTGAGTGCCTATGAATAGTATAACTTTGACGGAAAAATAATGATATTAGCAGTAAAAGAAGCATAACCTAAGTTGTCTTGTAAGGCATTCACTTATGTAAATGACAGAAAACTTTTAAAGTTTCAGAATGTATATGCAAACAGTTCCATGCTTCAAACTGTGAATTACTCAATAAAGCAGGAATAAAGCAAGAAACAAAAACATCCTGCTCACAATTTGATTGGCACTGCAATGAGATACAGCCATATTATTCATGAAGATTTTGAAAAAGTCCGAAAACACTTGAGAGAGCTTCATGAGATGGTTACTCCTATTTCCTTTTGGGAAATACAATGTATAAGAGCGAAGAAAGAGAGAAAACGGAACCAATATACTTGATTCGGATGATCTCAAGCAGCATTCTCGTCAAGATCCCGTTGTTTCATTAAACAGACTTAGCTATTAGTTGGATTCCATTTCAATCCACCACCATATACTCTAAACATAGTCACTCATTGTTGTGAAATTCTAAAGATGCATATCGGCTCACGAGAAAAATTCTCTCCTATCCTTTTTCTCATGAGAACATGACAATAACTCATGAATATTTTTCAGTTCCGTTGTTCAAACTGTTAAGCCGATATTTAAGTCCTTTTTTAGAGATTGTCTACAAATTCATTTACGAATCTTTGGTCATCATTAACTGTTCATTCTGCAAGGTCTTCAGAAAGAGTAGTAGTAAATTTTTATTGGACCAAGTATTAGACCAGCTGTTCAAAGGCATGTCAATAAGAACAAGTCTTTCCTTTGTGGAGAAATAGCTCTCAGCTCATTGAAAAAATAATGAATTTCAACTCTACTCATAAGAACCATATACTGAAGTTATAGAACAAGTCTTTAAAAGTTTCTAAGCATAATAATGCAAAGAATTTTTCAATCTATGTTCAACATAATGAAAAGCAACGACGACAAAGCCTTTATTCCAAGCGTATACTCAACATAATAAAGAATACCAGAATTTCAACCAAGCAACTAGCCACCTGAAACTCTATGAATCAAGCACTCTCCATTAGACAACAACCAATCTGTGATCACCTGAAGACAAAAAAATGAAAAGAAAGATAACTTGGACCCTTGGAGATATCACATAACACAAAGCTTAAGCTAAGGGGCTATTTTGGTTTGCTCCAACTAGGAGAGTTGCAACTGAGATATTTTGGATCACTTGCAGCTGTTTGTTTAACTACAACTAGTAAATTCAGTTGTAGTAGAAAAAATGCCTCCAGTGTAGCCAACAACTTATGCAGACTTGGACATAAAGTCGCAGTTATAATCTTTTTGAGCTGCAAATAAAATTTTTGTTGCAATTCAATTACAAGCAACTCCCAATAGATTTTTTTTTTAAAAAAAATCTGATAGTAAGAAACAAACCCCTGCAACTAAAAAGTAAAGACTACAGTTCTAAATTGAAATTTTTTTAATCAAACAAGCAAGAAACACAACTGCATGCGACAGCAGTTGCAGCAACTGCAATGTCAGGTGTACTGACACTTGCATTGCAACTAAAGTTTCAACGAACCGAACAATCATTTTGGGTGTCTTAAGTTTTGTTTTGTTTCATATGTGAATGATGCTGGAAGATGAAGGTAGAACAAAAATGGTAAATTCTTGAATAGCTAGGCGTAAGTCGTGTTTACATTTTATCATTAGATAAAACTCTTTTTGCCTTAAAGATTTAATTGAAGGAAGTGCCTAAAAAAGGTTGTTTATATCGCAGAAAGATTGGTGATTTCGCATCATATCAGATTACAGTTTGTCATGGGTATTTGTATGATATCTTGACAAGATGAAGACTAAGACTTGCAGCTTTTCTTGCATCATTAGCTTTACCGTGAAGAGGGTGAAAAAAAGCCAAGATGCTGTGCAGGAAAAAGGAGGGCGTCTTTGTTTTGGATTTTCGACAGGCAGTTTAAAAAGAGAAATTTTAGTCTTCTATTGTGTGGAAAAACTCTAGATATCAAGATTGAAATATTTTCATTTGTTGCTTTTCGAGCATCTTTCTTTACTTTGAACCATATACTTGTTATGGTTTTTAGCACAATGGCTAATTCAATTTTGTAATGCAAATGCTTGGAGGCATTGTCGAGAATATTGCAAAATTCACTGTTATATTCCATGCTATCACGCTGTTTGCAAATGATTCATCCCTCATCAGTAATGTTTGTCGACTTTAGCAATCATTGTATGACATTGTTTTTGAACTTATGAAAATGCTGCAACTTTGTCCGGATACCAAAGTCCATTTTTCTCTTAAAAGGCTACATAAGTTCATACCATCATTCTATTTAGGACGCTTGGCAGTAAATATTTGTGTTTAGACAATAAATATTTGTCGATAAACAAGCGACATCAAGACCAAGTTTCTTGTACTCTCAGAGGCATGAATTCTGTATTTTCAGAGTTTAGAAGTTGAACAAGCTCGACTCCACTTGACCTGTACTTGAAATTTGTATTGCGATTTGTTTTCCCTTGATCGCGTGGTTTGGAAAAATGCCGGACTGCAGTCTTTGTCTGAAAATTATATAATTGAAATCTAATCTCCTAGTTTCTATTATATTCCTTTCAGATCCAATGATCATGCACGCAACCTTTGTTTATTTTAATGTGAGAATTGATTAAACTTTTAAACAATTTCAGCAAAGATTACTGCAGGTTAGCAGGCGAGAGCCTGTGAAATTGACATGGGTCCTCCTAATTTAACAATAGGGTAATTTGCATATATTTAAATGTTTACTTTAAACATTTAAAGAATTTGATGCCATTGCTTTGAAGTTGAGATGATGACCAAGTCTTATATACTTATAAGTTTTTAATTGTGCTTCATTTATTTGATCATGTAAACATTTGTCTTGGCTCATACGGCCTGTACCTTTTGGTTAATTTCAATCAAGTAGGAAAATGATTGAGATTGACAAGCTTTTCTATTGTAGAAAGAGATGATCTTTTACTGCAAAAATATAACTATATAATAATATATTGATCAAAGTTGGTTGGCCTAAACAATTAATTATTTAGAAATAATTTCCATACTTGTCTCTTCGTCCGGATCTATCACATTGTCACTCTTCAATTGTCTTCAATAACTTGTCTTCGACTTTCTTGTTTCTATTAGTGGATTTTCTATCTTCTCTCTTTTACCAATCTATACAATATGTTGGATTTAACACTAACAATTATTCAATCCATATTCTACATAACCAATGTCTGAATTTTCAAGTATCTTAGTAGTGGTTTAGTTCTATCAAAGTCGATAAAATACCAAAAAAACGGCATGCAAATCAGCGTTTAAATAGTGCAGTATTTGAACATGTTACAAATACAAAATAGAAAACAGCATGTATTGGGGAATCATGAAATAGCTTTCAATAGGTATTTTCAGGAAATATGTTTGCTTGTGATAATCATAGTACTGCTACAAAAATATCTTAGTAGTGGTTTAGTTCAACCAAAGTCGATAAAAATCACCAAGGGCATGCGAACCAGATGACATTATGTTTAGACGATGCAGTATTTTAACATGTTACATATACAAAATAGAGAATGACTGAAATAGGTTCAGGCAGTATTTTCCTCGGTTTCACCACCAACGGTCACTTTAGAAAGCCAGAAGAAACAAACAAGAAGCTCTACATCCTTCATCGTCAACATTTCCATTAAACTATGGTGCAGTTTGGACTATGCTGAGGCAATCAAATTCTAAACCAGTAACTTCTTTTTCTTCTTGGATGTTTCCTGATACCTTAAGTTTGTAATCTATGTATATATATCAGTTCAGGTTTCCCCTCTCTCAGACATGAAGAGAGAATTTACATTATCGAATATGTCCAATACATCAGAAGAAGAATCACATAATACTTCTCATCATCAGCCACTTATGGGGAATTGTGTCGCAGTTCCAAGCAAAGGGGATGCTACAGCTGCTCCTGCAGTGAAGAAGAGAAGAAGCCTACCGGGAAATCCAGGTACATTATATTTCTCCAGTTTCACCCAAATATGCACAGATTTTGTTTCATATCAAAGATCTCCCTATGTGCATAGAAGGGTCCTGAAGTTTTCTCTAAATTTGCTTTCTATGGCATTTTATTGTACTTGAAGGTTTTTGCAATATGTTCGTTAGATCCTTTCGAGGAAATATATAGTTTATAAATGATTAGCCTTTATTACAATAAGTAAACAGAAGTTCTTTAAAAAAAAAAATCAAATAAGTTAAGTATGACAAAAATTGAATGAGTAGTTAGCTTACCTCCAACTAGGATATATGTTGTAGCTGCATGGTAGCTGACAACCAGAAGGATATTCAGCTGTTTCTTCTTATCTTTTTATTAGAAGCAGACATTTTATGTTTGTAAATAATCCAATGTAGCTTGGAGTTTGCTTAGAGTTTCAGCTGAGCATTGATAACTATTATCGAATCAATACTGAATTTCTCTATGTTCAGCCTTAGAATTCTTCTGCTTCGATCATTTTGTGTAAACAACTTTCATTTTGGTTTTCGATCAATACTGAATTTCTCCATATTAGATGTTTCTTCTAAAAAGCTCAATCTATGTGCATTTTACTCAAGCCAAGTCTGCATGTTGATTGGTATGGATGAAGATCAGATATAGTTAGGTTTGTGAAGTTTCATAACTACATAAACTTGAAACTGAATATTTGGTCTACATCCAGCAAATTACAATTTAATCAAACCTGTAAAATTTCTTGAAACTAAAACCAACCAGCTCGTAATCTATCATGTAGCAATGCTGTTTTCTTGGTTTCATAACTCGATTAAGAAACACAAATTTTCGATGTTAACTTCGAGATTTAATTTTCTTAGACCCAGATGCAGAGGTTGTAGCCCTCTCACCAAGAACCCTCTTAGCAACAAACCGTTACATTTGTGAAGTATGTCACAAAGGATTCCAGAGAGACCAAAATCTCCAACTCCATAGAAGAGGCCACAACCTCCCATGGAAATTAAAGCAGAGAACAACTACAGAGGTGAAGAAAAGGGTTTATGTTTGCCCTGAAGTTACCTGTACTCACCATGATCCTAGCCGAGCTCTAGGAGATCTGACAGGCATTAAGAAACACTACTCGAGGAAGCACGGGGAGAAGAAGTGGAAGTGCGATAAGTGCTCGAAGAGGTATGCAGTTCAATCGGATTGGAAGGCTCATGCGAAGATATGTGGGACTAAAGAGTATCGTTGCGATTGTGGAACTATCTTCTCTAGGTATTGTTTCCTTTTCGAAGTCACATCAAAATATTGAGAGTTTGAGAAGAGTATTTTCTCCCGTCCATTTATACTTTATTTCCACCAAGGGTGGTTAAATTTATGAAATCAAATAATCCTATTCAAATTCAAATCTGAAACCATTGATGTTAATTACTAATTGCACTAAATATGGGCTGTACATAACTAACATATGACTGTTTTCACATAATGTGATGAAATGCACAATAATATATAACAAAAGGAGAGTAAATAAAACAACATTGTATAACTTTCTTTGAAATAAAATTAAACACTTCAGTTAATGAGGTATTTCTTTATTCAAAGTAATAATAATGAGGTATTTCTTACATATAACAAGAAAAGTTAATAGATTTGGTTTTAATCCATATGTTGCAATTATGCTTTCAAAATTTATAGTTCATATAAGCTCTTTCGAGATTAAACAGTTATAACATGGAAAAGGAGCCTATTTAGGAACTAAAATTTATACAAATTTACTGAAAACACTGTCATGTAAAGTATCAAAGATTTCAAACATACTTAACTGAAACAACTAAGTTCTCAGAAGTCTGGCCAGGGACCTGCACGAATTTCCAGTAAAAAAAAAAAACTAAGTTCTCACGTACAATATATTTTCTTTTTCAAAATTGTTATGTTACTTCAGGAAAGATAGCTTCATAACCCACAGAGCATTCTGCGATGCGCTAGCCGAAGAGAACTATAGAGCCAACCATGGTCTCGCTGCAATGGTCGGGACTCTTCAAAGCCAAAATCAAGAAATGTTCTCCAACTCAATGCCAAGCCTCAACGCCTCTAACATCGACACAGTGATGAACTCCTCAACCTCCGAACCTCAACCAAACAACCCCCTAAAATCTCTCTCTCTAAATCCATTCATTCCCAACACTTCAGACATTATGTTCAATCCAAGCTCTTCGAGCCTTCAGTTGCCGATGAACAACTCATCCTACATGTCAGCCACAGCTTTGCTTCAAAAGGCGGCAGAAATGGGGGCGAAAGTTAGTGATGACTCAATCTCTCCTATACTCCTCAGAGGCTTCACTGGATACTCATCAACACCGAGGCCATCAGAAGTATCAGAATCTAGGCAAAGTACATTTGCCCCTATTGCTCAAAGGAGTGGAGGGAGCCAAGGAGGGTCTATGGTTGTTAATAATTGCGAGGAGATTGTGGAGGGGAGAGATGTGAGGATGACTCAGGATTTCCTGGGATTGGGCGAGTCGAGCTATGGTGCGAATGGAGCAGGGTTGAGCTATGGCGATGGGCAACAGGAGAGCCAGCAGGTCATGTACTCGTACCAGCATATGGCTCATGGGCCGAATGCAATGGAGAAACAGATATGGGACTTTTAGTTATGCATAATTCGAGACGTTAGGATTTCTCTAGGATTCTGACTCCAATTCTATGTGCAAGTGTTCATAAGATCAAATTGAACAAGAAGAACGGTTTTGTTTCGATGTTGGTCATGATTTCTTGATGGGTTGCTAACAAGTGCTGATTTCATGAGAAAGCCTCGATCAAGAATCTTGGATTTTGACAGGGAGAGGTCTTTGGTGATCATGAGCTGAGTCAATGAAGGGTAGCTGTATCTTTTCTTTCTTTCTTTTTTCCTCCCTTATTTCCTGTTTGTTTTCTTTTAAAAAGTATTGTGAACTGCATTGTATTCTTCAGTTTTATCAGAGTATTTGAACTATAACTTGAGATTCACTGCAGCAAACAAAAACATGGTAAACTTTCTTCCATTGTTCTTTCAGAAACATGAACTTATCTAACTCGAGGAAAATAATCAACTTTGATACAAGAACTGATACCCAGGCTTGAAATGTAAAATCGAGACAACCATCAAAGGCACATCTCATCAATCCTGATACAAACTCCATATTTAGTCGATGCCAACTTCGTCAAATATTTATGTTCTTTTAAAGGTCGTCGTGAATATTTCACTAATGTTAGAAAGAAGTATATTCTTTATATATTCTTCTTCTTCTTTTGTTGAAAACAAGCAAGTATTCTTCGTGCTCAAATGGCTCTAACCTCAGAGATGAACAATAGCGTATTGAATTCGACAACTCCTAATGTAGAGCAAGATTGTTTCTCCCCTTACATGATCATAACCAATGGAATAAGACTCGGGGATGATCCCTAAAGATGCTCTCTCCCTTTATTTCTGATCCAACTCCCCATAACAACGCTAACTAGTCGTGCTCTCTATGCAATCTTGAAGCCCTTCGGTCAGCCTATGGTCCTCGCTGAGATCCAGTATGTCGTTATAAACAAGTAACAGTTTTTCTTTTCTTTGATTTTACATCTTGATAGTGTGCTTATTTTTTAATATTACAAATGCAGGCAGGGATTTTACTGGGACCGTCTTTTGTAGGAAAATTCTTTCCGGGCTTTCAGGGTCGTTTCTTTCCACCGAGAAGCTTTAGGATATTCTCATTGATGGATAATTGTGGCCTACTTTGCTTTGTGTTCATGGTTGGAGTTGTGATGGACATAAATGTGATAAGCCAAATGAAGAAGAAAGTAATGGCTATTGGCACGATGAGCATTGCCTTCCCCTTTGTGATCACCTTGACCGCTGCCTACCTCTTACGCGATTACTTCCTCGAAGAACAAAAGAACAATGCATTCTACATCTATCTTGCTCTGGCTCTTTCAATCACTACATTTCTTGTGCTTGCTCGAGTCCTTAGATATCTCAAGGTTCTAAACACAGAGGTCGGTTGACTTTCCGTATTGTCTTCTATCGACGACGATATATCCTCTTGGCTGTTGCTTGGTCTTGTTGCCATATGCTCAGGAACGATGAGAGCGGATAAAGAGATGGATGGCTTGCCATTCCTCTTTATACTGCTGTCGAGCCTAGGGGTTTTTGTCATTTGCATCGTCTAGGTGAAGCCTATACTAAAATGGCTCGTGGATAGAATGCCCGAACGTGAGCCCATGAGTGATAGGGAATGGTCATCATGGGGGTTATGGTGTCTGCATACATCACTGACTTCATTGGCATACATGGTGTCTTTGGGGCGTTCAGGACTGACACATCAACGATCGAGCACTCTGATATTATTGCCATTCTCATCTTCATCGAGCACTCTGGTATTATTGCCATTCTCATCTTCATCTTCATCCTCTCGAGCATTACTAAAGTGGTCACCACTACACTGATATCTTCGTACTTCAGCATGCCATTGTCCGAAGGACTCTCCCTTGGTTTCCTAATGAACTCCCCTGGCCTTGCCGAAATAATCTCTCAATGTCGCTAGCGATAAAAATGTATGTATATATGTGCTAAAGTTGATTCAGTCATAAGTAAGTGCTAGGCAACTCATTTTCTTTCTAATAATCAATGACCGATTTGATGTGTCACAGATCATCGCCCAAGAGATGTTTGACCTAATGACAGCACTGATGATGCCGTTGGTGTCAGCGCGTATAAGCCATTGAAGCATATCGTCGAGTACAAAGAGCGATCTCTTATGAGCGTGAAGCCAAATGATGAGCTCCGAATGCTCGCTTGTGCCCACTCCAACAATAATGCTGCTTCTTTGATCAGCCTCCTCGACATGTCCAACCCTACAAAGAGATCTCCGATATCTGTTGCCTCTTCACCACATTGAGCTCACAGGCAGAGAGTCTGCCATGCTCATTGCGCGCGACACTGACTCCATGTCCTCAAAAGCTGGTGGATTTAATATCAAACAAAGTGAGGTTCAAGGTAAGGACATTATCTCTCTCTGCCTTCGAGACCTGCGAGCAACATACAGGCGGCATCTCCATTTAAGCCCACACGGCCATCTCTCTCTACACTACAATGCACGACGACATCTGTACCCTTGCAGAAGAAAAACATTCCTCGATCATTATCCTACCTTTCGACAAGCTCCAGTCAGTTGATGATGCGGCCAATCTTTCCATCCGTAATGTCAACCAAAACGTCCTAGATTCCGCACCCTGTTCCGTTGCTATCCAGGTTGATCACGGCCTTACTGCGGAGAAGGTTGCCGGAAAATCCAGTCTCTGCGCCAAACGACATATTGCCCTTCTCTTTTTTGGTGGCTCTGACGACCGAGAGGCACTCTCTTATGCTTGGAGGATGGCAGAGCACCCTGCTGTCACCCTCACAGTTGTGAGGTTCGTACCTGGCAAACAATTTGCTGCAGCGGCACTGAGTATGTCACCACCAATGTCATTCTCAGATACCAATGAACTGTTACAGCATTCTAGCTTCATTGACATAGGAAAATTTGAGGCTGACACAACTCAAATTCCTGACGAAGAGTACATAAATGAGATCCGCACAAGGAACCTAGGCAATGAGTTTATCGAGTATGTGAAGAGAATGGTGAAAAATAGCGAGGAGATGGTGGCGACGATCAGGGCAATGGATAGTATGTTTGATCTATGCATCGTGGGGAGGTCGCAGGGAGCGTCACCGATGACTGCAGGGCTGACGGAGTGGATGGAGTGTCCGGAGCTAGGGTCGATAGGGGACTTGCTTGCGTCGACGGATATCAGGGACGGGATGTCAGTGTTGGTGGTGCAACAGTACAATGCACATGAAGTTGAATCCAAGTTATATTAAGCTCTTGATAGAATGTAAAGATGATAGTTCGTTGCTATAACAATCTGCATTCAATTTTGTCAAGAAAAGAGAGAAAGAAAATAGTTTTTCAACCGTCATCTTATACTTTTCCATTCATTATCGATATTATAATGTATTATCTTTGTTTGTTTTGTTATTAGCTAATGTTAATGCCTATCAGTTGTTGTAACACATTGCAAGAGAAGAACCTAGGTCAAAAACACCGAACTCTATCACTGAACGAATTCTATTCAACTTAAATTGCTCATTAGTCTTAAAGAGTATATCAACATTAAAGCATATTATAAATGAATATAATATGAGCGTTCACTGAAGACACATGACAAGTTTTCTCATGCATGATGCCCAGAAAATAATGGAACATAAACATTTCTTTTAAGAATGGAAGAAAGCCATAAGTATTGATGGAAATAAACATATCGATGGAAATAAACATACTGTCGTAGCACCCAGATATATAGACATCTTCTTGTAAAATACATCACTCGTGCTATACTATTTGGCAAGTTAATAAACTATGAGTAAAGATGTTATTTGATAAATTCAACAGATACATGAGGATTACACACTTGTAATCGAAATAAATTAACATAAGATCGAATACAACAATTTCAATGTGAATAATACAACATGATGAATGACTCTTTGCCAGGAATTAGTACCTTTTGAGGAAGTTCTTAAAACTGGATGAGGACTAATATTTATCCTGCATCATCCACTCAGTGCTCCAGCTCCTGCGCTACAATGACTTGAGCAGCTTTCAATTTCCACAACATGAAGATAACACAAAAGATGCATCAAGAGTTCATTGAGAAGGTGAACCCTTTAGCAGTTTCCAAACTCCAAAGAAAGCAGATGAAGAGCTTGTGTACTGGTGAAAGTTACAAGCAATTATAAAGCTTTCAGCCATTCGCGGAAGTAGGATTGCATCTTATCGCGTGTAGCAGCATTTCCAACATTCACAGTAGGAATGATCTTGTCAGGTCTCAGGAACTAAAGGATATTAAAATAAACATGTTAATATCAGATTGCAGATAAGAAACAACTAGGAACAAATTAAAATTTTCTTATCATACCTTCACAAAGTTTTCGAGCTCTGTGAAACTTGAGTGCTCACTATAAGGAACCCCTGCAGATACGAGCCACTGATGCCTTAGCATAAGAGATGCAGAAAGTTTAATGTTGAAAGTGTCTTGCACTTGCTGAAAGTTCATGTAACATCCATTCAGAAAATAAAACTTACCTGCTTGCAAGCAAGGATCCGAAAAGATGTGAATATGTTTGATTTGGTAACAACTCAATGCCAACTTACGGAGAAGAAAGGAAAAGAAAAGAGAGAAGGGACAGGTCAAAGGATTAAGAGGACCACAAGGCCATGTTCTTACCAAAATCTTGGTCTTTTTGAGTTTTGAAAGACACATTATATTTATGAATCATTAGAACAAAGGGTTTTAGTCACCTTTAGAACCTACATTTTGCTAAGATTTATCAAGGGAACAATAAAGTAAGAAGATGAAATATATGTCTGACTGAGTGTCATGTCAGAAAAAAAACTCTAAAGTCTGAACAGTTCAACTACTGTTACAAAAGGGAAAAGTTAAGAAGGGCTTACCATAAATAGTGATGTTGCCTTTACAGTTAGGTTTGATTAGATCTAGCTGGTTTCCAGTATTCTTAGAGTATGTCCAACCTAGATATATCATCAAGTAGAAAACTCAGAAAACATCAATATGCAGATGCAACTGCGACAGTTATCAATTAAGTTGTCAACCTGTTGGTCGAAATGCCAACACTGCCGTGAATCGCTGCTTGTAAGTCTTCATGTAATCCAACAGGTTCTACAATATGGCCCTTACTAATGAAATGACAGCAGGTAACAATTTCTAAGAACTAGAAGAAAATTAAAAGACCAAACCTCATGCCTCAAGGAAGATAGAGGAAGAACATGCAGGGCAGAGCTCTCCCCACAAGTACAAAGTTTCCCAGACAACTCAGGCCAACCAAAAGATTGCAAGATCTGTCTCCTTGAAGAATTTGTGTATATTGGGAGCTGGATATAGTCATGACTGGTTAATTAACCTAATAGAAAAACAACGAAAGTATAAATGGAACAACTGGAGACAGGTCATATAGTCCTTGCACAAGCAAATGCATATTCAAAGCTCTAATCATCTAAAGAAGGGCCATGATAACAGTTAGGAAAGCAGGTTCAGATTCATAGCTAGAATCACATATTGTCAACGATCAGCTTGATGCTAGTAATGCTTCCTTGGAGACTTATGCAATGTCCTTAATATTAGAAAATGATACAAGCTAAAAAGTGCCCCCCTACCCCAAAAAAAATAAATAAAACCAAAAAAGACGCAAAACAACACTCACCAATGGACTCCTAATAAACTAAGTTGCATGAACAGGTACGGGTACAAGACACGGAAAAATGTAAAATGTAGGGTATGGGGACAAGGCTATATATATTAATAATTTACATGAGATTATTATTGTTTTTCACTTCATGTGTCAATTAAAATTCCTATCACATTTTTAAGTTTCTTTTATTGTATTGATTATTATAAATCAGAAACTACTCAATTTTGAACTAGACACAAAAACAACCCTTTAAATTTATAGTTTTGAACTTGGGTATATCTAACTAGTTTCAAGAAATGGATGTGAAGTGTAAAGCTATACGTCCAAGAAGTGTTTGAAAAGTGTTTTAAATTAAAACATATATCATATAATTGGGTGCCTGTACTGCTTCATGACAGAAGTATTCGGGTAACATAGCTCATAAACCGTCAATCCAAAAACGGCTAAACTATCAATCAGAATGCAAGTTTTATCTCACTGTAAAATCTCCAGTGAGATTTTAGCCTACACAATTCCAAAGACATGACTTCGTAAAACTAAGTCCCTAAACTCAAATAAGTTAGTCCACATTATAAATACTAAATACACTGAACCCAATAGCAAATAATATGTGGAGACCGTTTCTGCAATATGAAAAGGCTAGCTAACAAAATAAAAGGTTATATATCAGAAACCCCCCCTTAACTTTGGATGATTATGAAATAACCCCCATAACTTTCAAAATATCAGAAAACTCCAATTAAGTTTAGGGTTTCAGAAACCCTCTTTAACTTTATGATTTTTTTCAACGTGAACCACAATTTTCAGTGGAAAAAATATCCTCTAATGTAATTTTTTTCACCTATGGAAAATTGAGGCTGACTCTGTTTTGGGCTTTTTTTTTTTGGTGGGGGGTAGTCTGATAAAACATTAAATTTTAAGGGGATTTTCTGATAAACCCCTAAACCTTTTTTTGGTTTTGGGGGTTCTGATAGTGTGAAAGTTATGGGAAGTTATCTGATAATAGTGTGAAAGTTTTCTGATTTTTAGCCAAAATAAAACTCTAAAAAGCCCTAAATTTCTGTAGAAAATCATGCAGGACTTTATGAGAAGAAACATGAGCAATTATACAGATGAATGCTTTAATAGTAATAAAAAAAACATGGCATTCCTACCCCTAAAGCATGTGAAATAGCAAGATAAACTTGCTCCTTGCCGATACTGTAGGCTCCAACAACAATCAGGGCTTTTGAATGCTTTGCAAGAAAATCACGAGTAATCCGCACAACAAAACTCACGACATCTTCTTTAGGTGGAAACCTAGGTAAAGCCATGTTCAATAATAACTGAGAGTAATTAATATAAAAATATATAGTTAGAATTTTACCTGTATCTGGGGTTGCAATATGTTGTGTCCAGGTAAAGAACATTGATATGCTGACCGGCAAGGAGAGGGTGTGACTGCATCAGATTACAAGCCCTAAAATCTCCAGTGTGTAGATACGTCCGCTCATCTCTCAGACGAAAATGAATCAAGGCTGCACCAGGGCAATGATTCGCTTCCAACATTGTCACTTTGATTCCCTCAATATCATGCTCTATGTCAAGCTCCAACGGACAAATGTGGCTGTGATGGCGACATACCAATAATGAAAATTGTTTAAATATCAAAAAAAGCCAATATGTCCATCATTACCATCTAAGCCTTTAACCAACAGCATGGAGTTGACTATGTAAGGTTCTATGAATTATTTGACAAAGTTTACTTCCAGCTGTCTTTATGTAACAAATGGAGCTAAAATCATGCACTACTAAGAGAAGCTTGGAAATAAAACGATGTTTAAGGTAGCTGAAATACATTGGGTCTGGATTAGTGTCTGGTAGGGTTTAGGCTCTATTCTCAGTATGTAATCATAACTTTCACGCTACTACAGCAACGTTATACAAGTTATCAATATGAAGTTCTTACAGTGGATTTACCCCAAGACACATTTTCACCAAGCGAGCCGTGAGTGGAGTACAGTATATTGGACCATGGGACCATTTCTTGCTCAAGCCACCATAATGATCATAATGGAAGTGACTGAGAAAATATGCCGAGCACCCATCAATGGATCCATACCGGAAAGCATCAACTGTAAACGGTGTGCCTGCAAGCATCAGGAGGTTAAAAAACAAATTCATAAAAAGTATGTGTCTTTAAGCATGAGAATGTCAAGTATAAACTAGAATAATAACAACTAAGACATTTTTCTTCTTAATTCAGATGTTGATAAAAAGTGTTTTTTCCAAATATTTTTACAGTCCATATTCATATCTAACATGTCATTCTCCTTTAGTTCGCTATTCCCAGGCTCAGTGTTAGAAAAGATTTCATCTTTGTTTCAAGTATTGGTATAAATTGTTCTTTCCAAATACTATTTTTGAGTTTACAAGAAATTACTTCAATTTACGAAAATAAAAATTTTTGAAAAACCTGGAATCTTCTTGTAGAAGGGGCAAGAACGAGCCCGGCCGAATCCACTCCCATTCACTTCCTCGTTCCTCATCCTCTTTCGAGCTGGCACCGAAACCCTAGGTTTCTCGATCCCCCAAACCTCAAACAAATCTCTCTGATTCGACGACGGAACCCTAGCCTTCGATTCCTCGGCCATCGCCGGCTTCTTGATCCCCCACATATGAAACAGATCTCTCTGCACGAGGCTTTTGCTCTCCTTCTTCTCGACCAAGCTCGACCAGTCCGAGCCGCACCGGTAGAAATCAGAGGCGAAGCCGCTGGATTCGTCGAGAGATTCTTCGATCGGTGGAGGTTTCGGTCCCGATTCGTCGCCGGAGATTGGGAATCCGTCGGCGTCGAGGTCGTCGCCGGCGGTGGAGGCGTCCTCGATTTCGAATTCTGTGTCGGCGTCCATTTGAGGGAATGGGCGGGAGGTTGAGTGGGTTCTTTTTCCTGGGGGCTTTTTATTGGGTCTTTTGATTGTGAATAATAGCAGCCGTGGATTTGACGGGAATGGACGGTTCCGATTTAATCTCTTCGAGTGAATGGGCATCCCAAAACTTTTTCCGCGTGAAGTATTGTTATATGATTTGTGTTGGAATTTTAATTTTGGAAGAAATGCATTTGACCCTTTTCTCTATATACTAAAGCTAATGGCCTTACCACTGTTCCTAAGCATAATAACAGAAATTTAGCTATCAATTTGTATTTTTTAATAGTATTTATTTATGATCTCAATCTACTTTCTAAAAATATGGAAAGATATTCTTCATTTTATATTCACTATCCATAGCACCACTTTAAAGGTTGGTCGTGTATATAGATGTGGGCCTACCAAATTTGAGGGGCTAAAAAGTGGGTGGCATGATATTTTAGTGAATTTTGATCTAAAAAGTTTGAGTTAGGCGGTTCCCTTCTTTCTTATCCGATCAGTATGTCATGTCATATGAGAAAAAAAAATAGATTTTCTTTTTCTCATCAATCTCTCTCCCTCGCCTCCGTACAGTACCCAAAATTTTGTATATTTGTCAAATTTCTAAAAGGATAAGCCTTTGTTCTGTAGAAACCTCTGAAGAAGAAAACTACAGATAACCCCATCTCCCTCTGTTTTCTTTCTAATTTCTCTCTCTCCACTATGTCATTCTTCTCTTCTCTCTCCTTTTCAAACTCCACCGCCTACCTCCAGCTCCTAATCAACCACCTCGCCAGCGACGACTCCATCTCCGCCGTGGACTTTCCCCTCCCCCGCTACCGCCGTGACCCCTCCCCCGCCCCCAAATCCTCCGTCGACTCCATCCCCTCAATCTCCATCTCCGATCCCTCCTTCAACTGCGCTTGAACTCATAAAACCTCCTCTGAAATCCTAACGCCTCGTTTAGTACGCGGGAATTGTGTCAAGTGAGAATGGAATGAATGTAGGAATGGAATGGAATTGAATGGAATGCTCATTCTCATTCTCATATTTTAGTGCGATTAGAGAATTAAGTGGGAATATTTTTAAAAAAGGTATATTCAAAATTTATTTTACTATTTTCATTCTCACTTAAGTGGGAATAGCAATTCCTTAATAACTCATTGGGAATAGCAATTCCTTAATAACTCATTGGGAATAGCAATTCCTTAATAACTCATTGGGAATAGCAATTCCTTAATAACTCATTGGGAATAGCAATTCCTTAATAACTCATTGGGAATAGCAATTCCTTAATAACTCATTGGGAATAGCAATTCCTTAATAACTCATTGGGAATAGCAATTCCTTAATAACTCATTGGGAATAGCAATTCCTTAATAACTCATTGGGAATAGCAATTCCTTAATAACTCATTGGGAATAGCAATTCCTTAATAACTCATTGGGAATAGCAATTCCTTAATAACTCATTGGGAATAGCAATTCCTTAATAACTCATTGGGAATAGCAATTCCTTAATAACTCATTGGGAATAGCAATTCCTTAATAACTCATTGGGAATAGCAATTCCTTAATAACTCATTGGGAATAGCAATTCCTTAATAACTCATTGGGAATAGCAATTCCTTAATAACTCATTGGGAATAGCAATTCCTTAATAACTCATTGGGAATAGCAATTCCTTAATAACTCATTGGGAATAGCAATTCCTTAATAACTCATTGGGAATAGCAATTCCTTAATAACTCATTGGGAATAGCAATTCCTTAATAACTCATTGGGAATAGCAATTCCTTAATAACTCATTGGGAATAGCAATTCCTTAATAACTCATTGGGAATAGCAATTCCTTAATAACTCATTGGGAATAGCAATTCCTTAATAACTCATTGGGAATAGCAATTCCTTAATAACTCATTGGGAATAGCAATTCCTTAATAACTCATTGGGAATAGCAATTCCTTAATAACTCATTGGGAATAGCAATTCCTTAATAACTCATTGGGAATAGCAATTCCTTAATAACTCATTGGGAATAGCAATTCCTTAATAACTCATTGGGAATAGCAATTCCTTAATAACTCATTGGGAATAGCAATTCCTTAATAACTCATTGGGAATAGCAATTCCTTAATAACTCATTGGGAATAGCAATTCCTTAATAACTCATTGGGAATAGCAATTCCTTAATAACTCATTGGGAATAGCAATTCCTTAATAACTCATTGGGAATAGCAATTCCTTAATAACTCATTGGGAATAGCAATTCCTTAATAACTCATTGGGAATAGCAATTCCTTAATAACTCATTGGGAATAGCAATTCCTTAATAACTCATTGGGAATAGCAATTCCTTAATAACTCATTGGGAATAGCAATTCCTTAATAACTCATTGGGAATAGCAATTCCTTAATAACTCATTGGGAATAGCAATTCCTTAATAACTCATTGGGAATAGCAATTCCTTAATAACTCATTGGGAATAGCAATTCCTTAATAACTCATTGGGAATAGCAATTCCTTAATAACTCATTGGGAATAGCAATTCCTTAATAACTCATTGGGAATAGCAATTCCTTAATAACTCATTGGGAATAGCAATTCCTTAATAACTCATTGGGAATAGCAATTCCTTAATAACTCATTGGGAATAGCAATTCCTTAATAACTCATTGGGAATAGCAATTCCTTAATAACTCATTGGGAATAGCAATTCCTTAATAACTCATTGGGAATAGCAATTCCTTAATAACTCATTGGGAATAGCAATTCCTTAATAACTCATTGGGAATAGCAATTCCTTAATAACTCATTGGGAATAGCAATTCCTTAATAACTCATTGGGAATAGCAATTCCTTAATAACTCATTGGGAATAGCAATTCCTTAATAACTCATTGGGAATAGCAATTCCTTAATAACTCATTGGGAATAGCAATTCCTTAATAACTCATTGGGAATAGCAATTCCTTAATAACTCATTGGGAATAGCAATTCCTTAATAACTCATTGGGAATAGCAATTCCTTAATAACTCATTGGGAATAGCAATTCCTTAATAACTCATTGGGAATAGCAATTCCTTAATAACTCATTGGGAATAGCAATTCCTTAATAACTCATTGGGAATAGCAATTCCTTAATAACTCATTGGGAATAGCAATTCCTTAATAACTCATTGGGAATAGCAATTCCTTAATAACTCATTGGGAATAGATAAATAGAGGCAATTGTTTAGCTTCTTTCAAACTCATTTAAATTGTCTATCTATTACTAATGTTATATTATATAATATTATATTATACTATCTGCTAAAACTTTTAGATGTTTCACTATAGATAAGCACTCTTTCTTTCACAGTGCCTTCAAGGAACAACATAATAAAAAACCATGCCCTCACTATAGATAAGCACTGTTCTTTTTACAGTGCCTTCAAAAAATAACATAATTTAAAAAATCCTGCAGAAAGAACAATGTTGGAGTTCTCTGGAAAACTCACTCCTTCTAATACTTTTAGTCATAACTATACCCTCAATTCTAAGGCCATCATTTATCCACGTTGCCTAAAATCCATCTTGCTCAAAACATACCTAAACAAACTCATGGATAAAAAACAAAAGAAGAAGAAGAAACAAATTGAGATCTTGACCAGAAAATTCACCTTCTTCCTTTTGAGGACTCCTTTAGCGTTTGCAATGTAGATGATCTCAATGATGTAATTGAATACTGGAAGATGCAATAGCAGCGGTCCATCGGTTAAGCTAGCCGGTTTTTTCGTCGGCCGCCAACAAGTTTTGTTCCGATGTTTGTCAATTTAACAATTCAGCCTTCTAATTTACTCATTTAAATTGTCTATCTATTACTAATGTTATATTATATAATATTATATTATATTATATTATATTATATTATATTATATTATATTATATTATATTATATTATATTATATTATATTATATTATATTATATTATATTATATTATATTATATTATATTATACTATCTACTAAAACTTTTGGATGTTTCACTATAGATAAGCAATGTTTCTTTCACAGTGCCTTCAAGTAACAACATAATTAAAAACCATGCTCTCATTGTAGATAAGCCTTGTTCTTTTCACGGTGCCTTCAAGGAACAACATAATAAAAACCATGCCCTCACTATAGATAAGCAATGTTTCTTTCACAGTGCCTTCAAGGAACAACATAATAAAAACCATGCCCTCACTATAGATAAGCAATGTTTCTTTCACAGTGCCTTCAAGTAACAACATAATTAAAAACCATGCTCTCATTGTAGATAAGCCTTGTTCTTTTTCTGATTGCCTTCAAAAATAACATAATTAAAAACCATGCTCTCATTGTAGATAAGCCTTGTTCTTTTTCTGATTGCCTTCAAAAATAACATAATTAAAAACCATGCTCTCATTGTAGATAAGCCTTGTTCTTTTTCTGATTGCCTTCAAAAATAACATAATTAAAAACCATGCTCTCATTGTAGATAAGCCTTGTTCTTTTTCTGATTGCCTTCAAAAATAACATAATTAAAAACCATGCTCTCATTGTAGATAAGCCTTGTTCTTTTTCTGATTGCCTTCAAAAATAACATAATTAAAAACCATGCTCTCATTGTAGATAAGCCTTGTTCTTTTTCTGATTGCCTTCAAAAATAACATAATTAAAAACCATGCTCTCATTGTAGATAAGCCTTGTTCTTTTTCTGATTGCCTTCAAAAATAACATAATTTTGGGACATGGGTTCCTTTTGAAAGTTGTATCTTGATTAAAAATAATTTATGAATTGACTTAAGTTTATAGCCTTTACTTTAACTCAGATTATTGTGCGCTCCTTTAAATTGTTCACTTGAGATCAACATTGTCGAGTGAATTGTGAAGCTTTTCCTCTTTCTATTTTTTGTTTTTTTCAGAATAATACCGCGGCAATGCGCGGGTCAATTTTGCTAGTTTACATCTAAAATGTTTTCAATATAGGAGAGAATATACGTGTTTTAGCCTGAAGAAAATTTTTTGACTTAAAACACTTTTGGAAGATAAATGCATATGAGATTTGATTTCTCCATCTTCTTCCCGCTGGGATTGTGTCTTGAATTCTTTGTAGTTGGAAAGAATTAGAAATCTCATCATGATAAAGAGTTTCTATCTTATGTGAGTTTGAAAGAGTGAGAGACTGAGAGATCAGTGATTTCTATTGTAGGGTTCTTCCGCTGTATAATGAATTTATCGTATTGAGCCTCGTAGATGTAGGCCGAAGTTGGTCGATCGAACCATATTCAAAATCCTGATGTTCTTCTTCTTCAAAGGAGAGTAACCCTCCCATATCTAATACTTGTATATAGTCCTAAAAATCAAAAGTTATATATAAGTAAATTTTACAATTTTACAAGTTAGTTGGGCATAACAATGACAAATTGAACAACTATAGATAATTTTCTATCCGCAAATGCACTGTGCATCATTTTGCATTATATGAGGCGAAAATGAAGGGCAACATAAAAGATTTATCAAAATACATGATATAATGCATAAAACATTATAACAATATGAAGCAAAGGAGGTAATCTTTGACTAGCCTATTGGATTTTTGCGCTCTAAAAGGTCAAAGAGGGAGAGACATGTATGCTAAAAAAACACATCTCCTTCTTGTGAGCACATGAAAAACCTTGAATAAGGGGTTATAGAACATTTTGTCAAAAGTAAGCTTATCTCTGAAGTTTACACGGTCAAAACTTCAAGGCGACGTTTATCAGCCATTTTACAATGCTAATTTCTTGTTAGCTACTGTGCAGAACAGGATAACTAAGATTTTGCTCTTTTTTTTATTGGAGTCTTTGGCGTAGACGGGAAACGAACTCAAGCCTCCCACGAGGGAGCGACGTGGCTTCGCCATGTGACCTACTGGGCAACCCCAGCTTCGCCATGTGACCTACTGGGCAACCCCAATTTTGCTCTTTAGTTGACGACAAATAAGAAATATAATGCTTTTTCATGTCCATTGCAAATCCAATATGATATACTTTTTGTCTTTTAAAAGAAAGAACATAGTCTTGATTTTTAAAACTTAATGCTATTATATATCACATTTAACACTTTCTTTTTCCGGCAAACTATTAGAGCAACTACTATGTTCACTATTTGGTTTTTGTGGGATGGTCGTGAATCGAAATCATCCCTAAAAATGAAGCTAAAGAAATGAAAAAAAAGATAAATCAAAATTCTATAAAATGATCTCAGATTAGGTTGAAAATTTTCACTTGATCTGGTTCATTGAATTTCATAAAAATAGAACGATGTTGAAATTAATATATTTATTTCTAAACTATATATTTTACTTAACCCAATCATTTTCATATCTTAAAACACCACGTGTTCAACAAAATAATTTCTCTTGACATGACTTTCATTTCTTCAAAATAAAACTCAAAAGTGATTAAAATAGTAAATAAATATAAAAAAAATAAAAAAACAATTAAAATATTTTTTTCAACAGAACAATCATTCATCATGTGAAATAACTGATAAAAAAAAGTGAAAATAAATAAAAAAGAAAGGAAAAAAGAAAAAAAGAAAAAGAAAAAAGGATTTAACACCAAAACAATCCAACAAAGAAGAGGAAGATCAAATGAAGAAAGGTCAACTTTCAAGATCTCAAACCCAAACATCGAGGAGCGGCAGGCGGTGGGTATCCTACGCAACTAGCCTTCTCCTCTTTCCCTGAATCTCAACGCCATCGATCCCCCTTTGCGCGCGATATAATCATTAAAAGCCCTAACTTTTTTTCTCCAGCTCAGGAGGCGACGAATCTTGATCGCTCGAGGTAATTCTCGAAACCCCTAATTTCAATTCTTTGCTCAGAAACTGCTCTTGAATCTGGATGTTGCTTCGAAAACTGGAGCTAGATCTGTCAAAATTTTGAAATTGTTCGGTTTTGTGATGCAAAAATGCTTGGAAATGATTCGTATTGTAGGTTCTAAATTATAATGTTGTTTGTTTATCTGAGATTTCGTTGAAAGATAGAGAGATGGTTGGAATTAGCTAGAAAAGGTAGAATTTTGATGATGATGATTGGTGCAGAATTGGTCGAGGCGTTTAGTTTATGTTATGAGCTTTAGTCATGGTTGAAGGGTGATCCTGCTGTTGGAAGCCTCTGTGGAAGCATGAGAGATAATAAATACATTAGAAACAGTGATTATGCAGAGATTTGTTTGAGTTTTGGTGGATTCATGGGTGCAGCATGGATGATGGAGGTGAAATTTGTTAGCTTCCATTAGTTGTGAATTGATGGGGCCAGAAAATTAGGTTGATATGACTATGAAGCCATCGCTAGACGATACTAGGTTGCTCAAGCTCAAGTGCTTAAATGGTGATAAGGTTAACGATATTAATATGAAGAGATGGGTAAGAGTATGATGTAGATTCATGCAATGTGAAGGGAGTTTTAGTTGCAAGATGAACATGAATGAACTAGCGAGAAAGATTTTTGATGTTTAGAATGTAAATGCATCGGAGGAAATGTATGAAAGAAGTGCTTAGGCATGAAGAAAATGTTTATAAAAGTGTCTGATAACTCTCAAGAATAACACTTATCAGGGACTGAAAGTATTGAATCAACTCCGACATAAATAAGTTCACATGGTGTGCATACTTCTTGGAACATGTTAGACAAGACAATTAAGGAGAGAGATTCTCAGATGAAGAATACTCATTGTAAATTCCCATGTGCCTCTCTTCCATCTTTAACATTCAAATGAGCTTAATGTTAATTTACAATAGTAGGTCACAACTATGCTATATTGCTGATAGCTTATGCCTTGATACAACTTCATTTCCTAATTTCTTAATTGTTCTTCCCATAATGAGTGAAGTTACTATTTTAGTTTATTAACATATAGCTTTTAAAGTTAATCAATGTCATTGCATCGGGTTGTGTTATTAACTTTACATGGATAAACTTTTGATTACGACTATCTTTGCAAGTGCACAGGTAGTTGTCTTGCTCAACTACATGAAAAGCATTCTGTCTGTTGATTAACCATGATACCAAGTGGCTTGAAGAGACAATTATTTGACTACTTTCCCCTGACTTGATGTCATGCAATGGTCACCAGTTGCACATGTTAGGAATTGATTTTCATTAACCTATACAAGCTGTTGCTTCTCTTTGACGAACTGTGAGCCATGGGGGATTGGGTTATTGGAGCCGTGATCAATATAATTGGGAGCATTGCCATAAATTTTGGGACAAATCTTCTAAAATTGGGCCATGATCAGGTACTTCTTTCTTCTTCCTTCACTCCTGAAAATCTCATATATTTTTTAGTTTAATTTATTTCCTGTTAGTCTTGTTGCTTATTGTTTTATATATCTCAACAGTGGTGAATTTTGATATCCATCTTATGTACTTTTTTAATATCTCAACCGAAGATATGCCACATGCAAATTACATACCTAGCATGTTATCATGAAGAGGCTGTTGGGAAGGTTTCTTCCTACCCCGTGGCCTTAGCATCATATCATGTTTCTGAACACTTTTTTTACACCCTAAGTAAGGTCCCTAACACATTTCGCTGGCATATTATGTTAACACTCATCACCCTCTAATATATTGAGTACTACTAGCAAACCTTGTAGCATACCGTGCTTTAATTTTGATATGTTTTGAGTAATACTAACAGGTCTAGTATTTTGTTGGTATTTGAAGCCTTTCTATCGGTTTTTTTTTTAATTTTCCTAGCACCTTCTAATATTTAACCCTAGATTGTTTTTATGTTCCAGTTATACAATGTTTCTATTTATTGGGGATAAGATGATTTCTGGTGCTTCTAGCTAGTAAGATGAAAGGATGCTTATGAAAGCATTTCCTTGTTTTCTTCAAATTTTACAAAAACTCACATGTACTATCTATCATAAGATTTTTGTGATAAAGAATTATTTCTTAGGATGCCCCATAACCTTTAGGGTTAATGCATTCATTAGTTTCGAAAGTTACTTTTACGTTCATGTTTCCATAATTTGTAGACAACTAATTTTTCTTTGATATTGTATTTGATACTTTAAAAAAAAATTCAAGTGAAGAGATAATGCAAGTGTATGCCTTAGCTTTACTAGGAGATGGTCTTTTGCTTGCATATGGGAACTTCGAGGTGCAACTTCTCACATATGTATTAGTTCTATGTGGCATACCGTGGCCATTTATATTGATAACAGTTGACCTTTGATACATATGTTGTTCCTTTTATCAGTACAATGTAGCATGTAATAGTTAGATCACGACTGAATTTTCCTTTCAGAACGATAATAGTAAGAATGTTCACATATTGGGTATAGTTAGTGCACATATAGCTTTTGCAGTTATATCTCAACCTGATTCGTATGGTTCCTTTACATTCTTACAGCGTGAGAAGCTTTCTACTCTTGGTGAGGATGGAGGCAATGACAAGCTTATTTCAAAACCTATCATACATTTTCATACTTGGAGAGTTGGTACATTTCTTTTTTTGCATTTTACTGTGGTTAATTACTATTCATATTAGGGTTGTATATTTTTAATTTCTTTAAGTTGCTTTGCTTCATAGGTGTGATTTTTTTTTGTGCAGGTATTCTCTTCTTTGCTCTGGGAAACTGCCTTAACTTTGTATCTTTTGGATATGCTGCGCAGGTTAGACTAGCTTCTAGCCATCTACCATTTTTTTGACTATATAAATTGTATGAGTATATTAGACTTGTACATATGAACACAAGTGTTGTATTCTGATGGCGGCAAACTGAAATTGCCTAAAATCTAGACATGAGGCCATGACTATATTTGGTCATGCATATATGGTTTCATGTCTAGGAGTGTCTGACACGCACCTGTTAGGTTGAGGGAAATGCCCTAGATACCAGAATTGAATATATAACCTGCGCTGTGTAATTAGTAATGCGAGTATCGAAGATAAATGGCCTGTTTCATTTGGGTTACATCATACATCAAGCATGTATTGGATGTTTCTCATGGAAAAAAGACTGACTAAAATGCCAACTTATTTATTTTATCTAAACAGTAGCTATGATAGATGTGAGATAGCTGGTCTGCTGTAGTGAACGTGGACATGAAGGAGGAGACTCACTTGATAAAGCTTTGAGTTTCTTTCTTTTGTTGATTGACTGCCGTAAAGCAGTAGAAGCTCTGAATGTGGAATTACATTTCACTGTCTTCATCTGTTAGGCTACATTTTTCATATTTTACAATTCACATAAAATGTTATTGTTTATTTGTTTGAATAAGGTCTTCATACCTGATATCCTGGTGCCTTCATGCACTATAGATATCCAACTTTATGATTTCATTAGAATGCAATTTACTATTAATCAAAATGGATCTTGGTGGATTTCTTAAGGTAATTTAGAGAAAAGAGAAAAAAATTTAGGTTCAAAGCCTAGTGTGCAGTGGGGCACACAACTTGTTCTAAGTCAGGAGAGTAACGCCTACTGCCTAGAGATACAATTAATTTCATGTTATTCAGTAAAACATGAGACTATTGGTCATTAAAGTGATTCATTATCTTAACAAGTTTGTTTTATTATTATTATTTATAAATCAAACCCTCAACTTTTCTTTTAAGTTCTTTGAAAATCTAGCTTCTGATGATGGTGTCATATGTTATATTAACTATTTCATAACTAGGTTTTCATTTGATCTCACTTGCAGTCCCTTCTTGCAGCACTGGGGTCTGTTCAATTTGTATCCAATATTGCATTTGCTTACTTTGTATTGAGTAAGACGGTAAAGATCAAGTATGCTACTTAGACGAGAATGCTATGACATATTTCTAAGATTAATGTACGTAGATATCACATCATAACCAATATGTACTTCTTTTGCAGGGTAGTGATAGCCACGGCTTTTATTGTTTTTGGCAACATCTTCCTAGTTTCTTTTGGAAATCATCAGTCACCTGGTATCTGTTTTAACAATTTTAACCTTGTTCTGCTTATGTATATTTTTGCCATAGTACTAATTGGATTTTGTCAAGTTTTTTATTTTTCTTTTAATTTTAATTGATGCTGGAAACTAAACGTGGCTAGGCTAAATCTATCCCTTTCTTTGCATGTCCAGAACCTGAATTTAGGACTTCTTTAGGTATCAGCAGATAGGTAGATTTTGTAGACTTTTGTGGAATTAAGTTTTGGAGAGTAAATGTTGGTGCATGACGTGTTGGTGACCACTTCACCCAAAAGCTTAAGGGCCTAGTTGTTTTGTTTGATTCTCGCGGATACCTGTGAGAATCCATAAAAAATGTAGGGCTTAGTTCTGTTTTTGTCAGAACAACAATACCCCAACCAAATCTATTGTTTGATTCCTGTATTTGAAAGCGGGAGAATGGGACTCCACATCAGAGCCCTACGTTGTCAGAAATCCTCTTAAACAGAGGGATTAGGAGCAGAAAGTGGAAATGTGGATCCCATTGTTCTTAAAAAATAAATGTCAGAAGAAATATAAAGTAACAAAAATTCTAAAAACTTTTACTTATTTATGTATTTTTAGATAGTTTAGTTATTAATAAATACTAGCATATTGTATTTTAACTACAAAATCAATCATTAGCTCAACCTAGATATCACTTTCAGCTTTATCTCTTTCTTTACCAGTAAACAAACTAAGTTCCAGCTCCTCTGCCCTACGAACAAAGTACAAAATTAAAAACTTGGATAGTTGAGGATTCACTAAATTTCTGACATTGTCATAAATCGAAATTCAAAACCAACATCTAAACAGCCCCTAGTAGGTAGTGGGCCCTCATATACTGAAGTCGAACACCCCACACTCCTTGCCTCATGGAAGATACCAGATGCTACTTTACACATTGAAGATGACACGTGTAAGGAGGAATTACATGAATTTGATGGTAGAAAGCGAAACCAATTCTTTTCCCTGGTTCCTAGTTCTTTGATGTCCTGCTCTTTAGTTACTTTCTCCAGAAAGCTAGGATATAATGAGCTCATTATTTAAAGCAGAACAACTCAGCTAGACACACTACATGTGCATTAATCTTGGGGAATGCTTAGAGAGAGAGATTACTTGACTAGGGTGTTGATTTAAAGGCAACATCTACATCCACATTGTTCTGGTGCAATGACAGGTATAAGAAAGTGGGCTAGGGTATCCTTCCACTCCAATCAGCACATCTCAACTGTGTTGGTAGTAAGCAATGGTTTGTGTTGGGAATAAGCAATGATTTGTGCATTATAAGAAACAAGAAGATAGTTTGTGATGAAACAAGAAGATAGTTTGTGAAAGTATGAATAATCAGATTAGCTGCTTCAGACATATGACAGTTATGAAACCACATGAAAGAGGATGAAGGTAGTGGGGAAGTCATTAAAAGAAAATCAATACAAATTTTCTTACTGCCTATCAATTGTGTCCAAGAAATGGTTGTGGACAAGTGACAAAGTTAAGTGATTAAAAGGCATGTCCTATTATGTTAACTAATAATCACTATCATATCCTTCTTAGTTGTCTCCGTCCAAGTTCTTTGGCCTTTATCTAGTCATTCTGGGCCTGTTTATTGTAATCTTATCACTTCTTACTAACCAATGCATTAAGTAGCCTCTGTCCAAACCATCTCAATCAATTCTCTTCATTTTATACTTGACAGAAGCAACCTCTAACTTCTTATAGATGCACTTGTTTAATTTTCTATCTCTTCTCTAGTGTGTTTCAATCATCCACTTAGCATTCTCATTTGTTCTACAACTATTTCTTTGGAACGCCTTTTAATTGTCCAACATTTGGCTAGAGGTAAGCTCAAGAGAAGTTGGTTGGAAGCAGTTAATTAAAAAGGACATCATAGTGGTTAACTTATGGAGGAGATAACCCTAAAAGAACTAACTGAAAGAATAGGATTGATGCAGCTGATCCAAGGATTTGGGATGAACGCTTTGTTGTTGTTGTTTGTTTGTTGTGGTTCATCAAGTATTGCTTGTTTTGTACTCTAGCGTCGAGTTTTTTTTCAACTTTATCGGTATTCTACGATTACACCGAATTTTAGGAGCACTACTCCAATCTTGCAATCTTGATGAAATATTGAGCCTAAGTTGACAAAATGATCATTTTGAGGCATTTCTTAACCATGATCTGTATCACTTGGATTTTTCTTAATACATTCCACATGCTATGTTTTAATTCTACTACTCATGTTCAAATAGTCTCTTTGGTGACACTCTTAACAGAACGGATGATGGTTAATGGAGGAGGTAGCCCTTAGAAGAACTGAATGGAAGAATAGGATTCTTGTAGCCGACCCCAAAATTTTGGGATAAAATCTTCATCGTTGTTGTTGTTACTTTGGTTTTATGTCACGGAGGGTTAACATGAAGCTATTTATTCTTTATACAGATTGATAAAAAGATTTAGAGAGTGAAGTAGTATTGTCTTCTGCATATTGCTTTTGTTGATTCATAATAAACTTCAGTTGGAATGGAGGTTGGTGGCACGTTTATAAAGAGTGTCTATTTAGTTAGAGCAATACGATTGATGTTATTAAAGAAGTACGACATATTACAACTAGGGTGAGAACAATTGGAGGACCAATTGTTCCATTCAGTCTATCAGAAGTTGACATTGAATCCTTACCTTGTTATATTGATGAGGTTCCATGTTTTATTTGTTTGCAAGACATTATGTTTTGTAAGATTAGAGCATGATTCTTTCTAAGTTTGAACGTTGACAAAAGACTTGAATCTAAAAGATACAAAATTAGGTAAATATCTACACTTAACGGACTTATACATATAGGATAGATGTTTTGTCTTCGTTATTGTATTTTCATGTTGCTTGGTAATTATGAGTTTGGTAATTATGAGTTTAGTTATTAAACCTATGAGAAAAAGTGATATTGAGGAAAAATCTAACTATGGTTGAGTCATTGTCTTATCAGTTTATACGCCGACCCAGTTGTCTGAGAGGTATAGCAATCTCGTATTTCTTGTTTACTGCCTGATTTTGATGGTGGTTGTTGTTACCAATCACTACATTTACAGGTGAGGAATAGTTGTAAATTCTGTTGCATTGTTAACTTTCCTCAACTATTACTGATTAGTGATGACTTGTACAATGCTTGTGGTAACAATCATCATTGAAACTAACAGGAAAGGAGAAGGTTACCTATCAGTTTCTGGACATGATTTAAGCCCCTACTGGCGTATGTTACTGCCATTTACCTATGCCATTGTCTCTGGTGCTGTGGGTTCTTGCTCTGTGTTGTTTGCAAAATCACTGTAAGTTTATCAGCCAAGAGAAGATTCCACACTACAATATAATTCCATTGATATCCTTGTTATAGTATGTGGGTGTATTTGAATCTTAACATGTACTTCTCCCTCTGTTTTGTTTGTGTGTTACTGGCCAGATCTAATATGCTCAGACTGACAATGAGCAGCAATTATCAGTTTCACAGCTGGTTTACGTACTCTATGCTGCTTCTGTTCCTCAGCACAGCAGGGTTTTGGGTATACATATGCTGCAACATAAAATTCAATTTGATTGGTCATATTTTTTTAAAACTTTTGCAAATAGTCAGAGAGCAATTCCTTCCATGTAGCTAATCTAATCTCTCTTATCTCTCAGATGGCCAGATTGAACGAGGGACTTTCTCTCTTTGATGCAATCCTTATAGTGCCCATGTTTCAGATTGCATGGACTTTCTTCTCTATATGTACAGGATTTGTTTATTTCCAGGAATATCAAGTAAGCCAATATTCATGCCCCGTCTCACTAACACAGTTTACACCCTCAAACACAAGCTTTCTGGTATTCTTACACAATCCATGTACAAACAATTAATGATGATCATAACTGGCTTTGGCAGGTTCTTGATGCATTGAGAACAACAATGTTTATACTGGGAATGGCATTTGTCTTTGTAGGCATTTCCTTGTTAGCACCCGATGATTCTAAAGGTATTTGATGAGACTTTTGATCTTTATAGATAATGCCTTGTTGAATAAAACACAGCTAATACTGTGAAAATATCAGGGGTTGAAACAAAAGGTTCTGCTTTGCCTTCTACAACTCAAGGCCTTCCCACTGATACAAACAGGTTTGCTCATAAGCCTCACCACCATTGCATCTCTGATTCATGAGACTATCTTCCACATTTGGTGCATTTCTTGATGAATTCTGTGATTTTAAATAAATTTCAGGCTTGCTGTGCCTGTGACAGAAGAAAGTGGAATGAATGATGTGAAATCATTCATACAGACAATTCTATCAAGGGCTAAATCTATGATACTGAAGGCAAAGGTGCATTGACAAGGAAAATTTACTTTGATTGCTGTAACAGACAGGTTTTAATTATGCATAAAATGGTCTTCTTGCAGGGTGCTTGCTCTCTTTCTGTAGGGTTAGGAGAGGAGGCACTTGGTGCATCTTCAGTTCTAGGTGCATCTTCAGTATTTGTAATGCCTATGGTATCTTCAAGGACAACAGGATTTAGAGAGAATATTTTTGATCGTGCAAAGTTCAGTTCTCTAAGGAATTCTAGTTGGAGCAATCTTTCAGTTGATGGAGATGATGATGATATGGATTCAAGGGAAACAAGATCTTTGCTTTCATAACAATTGGGTATTGGGGACAGTAAATTTCATTGGTTGTTCATGATATGGGCCATTTTTCTTTCATTATTTCCATCTCCCCTTATGTATTGTATAGGACTAATTTTTTTTTTCTTATGTAATTATAATGTTGATGTAAATTGTTATTCTCTTGATAACATTCTCTTGGGATTTTTTTGTGACACTGATCTAGACTTGATTGTTATCCTTTATTGCAGAAATTGACATCTGTGTATTAAAATTAATGTTCATTGAGTCATATCATATCCCTTTGAAAAGAAGCTGCAAGATCGAGTTTTGTTAGTGGAAGCGTCCATTCGTTATCTTTAGATATCTGATTGTCTAAAGATTGTCCATAGTTGTTTTCCAAGAATATATCCTTTCCTGATGTGATACAATTAACACTGGAATGCTTACACATGTTTACTTCGCAGTCCTAAAGTCTGGCTGTTAATTTTATAATTTATGCTGCCTTATGTTTACCCTGAAAAGTCTGATATGGGCATTCTTGCAGCCAGGTGATGAATGCATGAGCTCGAAAGCACTTGCTAATATGCTCACATCAAACAATGGAATGCCCTTTTTTCTTTCTTCTTTATTCTACTTGTTGCGCTGTTCTTATTCCCTCTCATCTTTGTTTTATTCTCAGCATTATCTCCTTTAAGTATGCTCTTTGTCAGAAAGTTATGTTCAGCAAAAATAGAGGTGGAAGAGTGTTGCATTTCATGGGTGCCTTGGATCTGAGCGTTCAAGTGTATAACATTTCTCCTAGAGCAACGAAGGAAGACTTGATAACCTTCTTCTCATATTGCGGTAATATTGATGAGATTCAGCTTCAGAGGTAACATGAATATATTTTCCATGTTTCTCTCAGGTTTTGAAAGCTATGTAAATTGTATTTTTCGGCGATGTAGTTTTGATTGTTTCGGTTCTCAGCAGGGATGGAGATGGATCCCAGTTGGCGGTTGTGACTTTCAAGCAGCCTTATGCCTTTAAGACCGCTCTTCTCTTGAATGTAAGCAGAAATTAGTTACTGATATTGTTTACTTGCAATATTTTGGATCCTTCGGGTTTCTGGATGTTTGACTCTTGTGTTAGTTTTGCTAAAGAAAATGGGACAGTAAAATGTTCAGCAGTAAACCTTTTCTGGTTTGATATACTTCTATTTAGATCCCTGATTCCCCATCTCCAAGATGTTGTTTCAGGGGTTACTGCACATTACCAAACAGTTGTAAGACTATTTTTCACTTGGTTGAACATTAAACCAAGTTCTTTTACTTGCTTTATTTGCAGGATGCTATAATAATAGATCGACGAGTATGCATATTTCCCTTGGAGAAGGATAGTGTCCCAATTATTTTTTGCTCTTCGGAGAGAAAGCAGACCCAGGCAAGGTTTTTCCCCTTCACTTCGTTTAACATAATTGAAAAATAAAAAAGAACAAACATCAATATATCAATTTCTTCTCTTCTTTTAGCTAAAGTTCCAATCATTGTCCCAGTTACACAATCTGTTTACTTACGTCGTTATACCAAATAGCTTTGGTACTTCTGTGAAATACAATTTTGTTATCCTTCTCTAGTTGTATCTATATCTAGGTACCTTCCATTATGAACCTTTCCTACTGTTGCTGCTAGTATTCGCAGCTTTCAAAAATTGTTTTTAGTATTCAGTATATCTGGTTTACTTTTACCAAAAAATACAAAACTCAAAAGCCCTCTCACATACAAAACCTAAGTAGTACTTTATTATATAATTTAGAGTTAAAAGTCAACAAGAAAACATTAATAAAGAGTATTAATTCGCAGCTACGTAGTATGACTTGGTAAGAAGGATGTGTTGGTGGTCAAAAATTGAAGGTAAATACTTAATGGAGAAGGAAAATACTTAACAAAAAAAAACATGCGAAGATTGGAAAAAAAAGACTTGCTCGTCATCCTTATTGCTGTTGTAAGAGACTTTGATTAACAATTCATGCTCAAATCCTATTTATATAATGTAGGGAACAACAACAAAAGCAGCAACACGTCGAGGGCATGAAATTCTGAGCAAGGTAACTGATAAAATGACTGATAAAGTGACTGATATCGGTAAAACGTTGGCGAAACAAGCAAGCACAGCCATGCTTTCAGCAGAACAAACTGTGGGCAGTGTGGGATCTACTATTAGCAACAGCAACTACTTAACGACGAGCACTCTTTGGCTCTCCAATGTGCTTGATCGCAGCAAAGAGTACGGTGCAGCTCGGCAATGGCAATGCTAGGCATCAAAACTCAGGGAAGAAAAAATAGTAAAGTTTCCCAGATATGCATGCTAGCATTCTTTAAAGTTCAGGCAAAGCTAATAAGTTGTATCGGAAAGTAAAGGATATCAGACGTTAAGTTTACTGTAAAAAGAAGATGCTTCCAATATGGTTTTTATTCAACAATTAGTGAAGACAAATGGGTGCAAGTGTTGAAGTAGCATATTTTTTGGCTACCAAATTCACTCACAAGATAAGAATACACAAAGAGCATAACTGAAATTAAACCTAAGAGTTATTCCTACTATGCCTCAAGAGGGAAGTCATTCAATTTTGTTCATGCACTGGATGGCTGATCTACTGTTGAATCACTGCAAAACATGAGAGTTTAGACGTCAAGGCACAAATCCAACGTTTTTGAGTAAATTTTACCATGAATTTGAAGGTGGTTTGTGCAAAATTAAAGTAAACATTTTTTAAGGGAGCAAACTATTATAAACTTTTCTATAGTGTATGATGACAGTTAAGATAAGTTATCAAGTACTTTGAACACAATTTTACAACCCCAACCACCACCCCCACACACACACATATAGGATAAATAGTTTCTCCCGTGTTTTGAAGCATTTGCCCTTCAAAAAGTTTTGATGCAGGTTCCGAAGCAAGTTTCGAAAAAGCTATTTCAGACATTGAGTAGGATACAATGCATGCTATGCCAAGTAAACCAAATAAATGACCTCGAACTCTTCCGATAACAAAAATCAACATATGATGCATTTCCATCCAACAAAACAAACCTCCTCTATTTCTTTTGCTCCCACACCCTCGGCTTTACTCTGTTGCATTTCATACTGGAAACTGTAACCTAGGATTTGTAACCAGCCAAAAGATAATTATCCATCCCTGTCACTAAATTAAACCCAAATTTGCCACAAACAGTAGTACATGATCAACAGCAACATAAACAATGAAAAGTTTTCATATTTTTCTCTGAATTTGCGAAGAGCATAACCTGAACTAAAACCTAAGACTTATTCCTACTATGTCTCGAGAGAGAAATTATTCAATTTCGTTCATGCACTGGATGGCTGATCTACTGTGGAATCATTGCAATACATGAGAGTTTAGAGATCAAGGCACAAATCCAACGCTTTTGAGTAAATTTTACAAAACTTCCATGAATTTGGAGGTTGTTTCTGCAAACAGAGAAAACTATTGTGAACTTTTTTCACCAAACTGAAGTGTAAAATAGTTAGGCTAAGTTATCACATGGTTTGTACAGGTCATGTTTGGACAATTTTACTCTTATGCATTTTGTATATCTTTAATGTTAGAGAATAGCGGATACGAGCCCCCATCTTAATTAGAGATAGGAGGGGATCTTTTGATATAACTAACATATGGATCTTACTAGTCTATTTCTTGGTTGCTCATTTAGGTGTTATCTCATTCATTCTAAATGAGCTGCCATTTCATAGCTGTTATTTTCTTTATATTATCCTAGTTGATTTATTTGTGGCCGGTAAGCGGTAATGCATGGAATTTTATGGATTTTTTGACTATAAATGACATATTTAATTATATATTCTATGCCTTTACATTTTTCCAACAATTTGAGAGAATGGTATCTTAGAATTATACGTGAATATTCAAACATATTGACATGTAGAATAAGTAATATGGAGTTGGTAGTCGGAACTGAACCTACATCGTTAGCTTGGAAGGCTAGGAGTTGTGATTTTTTTTTATATTTGATTTGTTTGGTCTCTACGGATTTCTTCTTTAGTCATATTCATGTGCTTCTAAATTGAATTGAACATAATTTTTTGAACTATTGCTTCTTCTTTTCTATTCTTACATATACTCTTTTTTTATGGATATAAGCATACAAATAACTTATACCAAGGACTTATAGCATATAGATTATTAAAATTTAGATAATTAACCTGGAACTTTTTCTTTAGATAGTTTGAAACTTAAAAGAAATTTAAAATAAGGAGTGGATGACTTTTATTTCAAAATTTAAAATTCAGACTACTAGCCTCTCCTTTACAATATTCCACATTATTCATAATAATAAAAGATAAAAGAGAAAAAAAAGTCACTTGCGAATAAATGCATAGATAGTTTTATTCAAAATTTCAAATTAAAAATAGATAGTTTAACCATCCGACTCTCCTTTATAATATCCATCCTTTTTATAATATTTAAAAATAAAAAGAATATAAAAAATTCAGCTTCTTGTGTGATCACAACATAGAAAATATCTCTTCAATGTAGGAACTGCAAAGATTTTGCTAGCCGGCAATGTCATCTTACATTGATATTTTATTATTAAAAGTTTGAGATTTGGTATGAACTAAAGAGTATATTGAGTTAAACGCAAAATAAATCAATCAAATAAAAGCGTTGTAGTTAGATGAGATGTAAGGCCTTCACATATTGATTTAATCTAAAACAATATCATAAGTAAACTTCAATCTTGTGATGCTTGTATTAGAATTTTAACTTAATTATAAAAGTATATGTGATTTTAAGATATTTATAAAATAATCTTAAGAATCCAAATATTTATTCCTAGAATGATTTTAAGAACCCATTAGAATTTCAATCTAATTATTACGAAAAATCTGATAAAATAAGTAGAATTTGAGATAATATTTCAAGTGATTTGTGCAAATAATTTAGTTACTCTTTGAGGATCGTAGAGAATATTTTTTAATAGGAAAGTTTTAATTTTATAGATCTTTACATGTTATATATTTTATGATTTCTTGTGTTCTATTAATATTTTAAAGAAAGATACAAGTGAACCAATAACCCCTCTTTATAAAGATTAATAAAAACATGATATCAAATCAATATATAACAAAAAAAGTTACCAATTCATCAATACTATAATTTTGCATATATAATTTTAGGTGTTAGTTTGAGAAAACTCCCCTCAACTATGGTTGATGTCTTAGAACCACCCACGCCCCTCCTCAACTATTTTAATTTGAGAAAAACTTCCCTCAAGTTTACGCATATAATAAATAGATATTCGCACTCAACTTTGGAAATTAGAGAAAATCCCCCTCATGTATAGGGCATCTCGATAAACAATCTTAACCTTGTTAACAACTTCGAAAGAAGGGACTATAGCACCTTGCTATGTTCAAAATAGTCCAAAGTTGAAGTCGTCCCTCCAATTTAAATTACACTCGATTTGCAAACGAAATACTATTTAATTATATTAGAGACAAGCTATACATGTATATACACGAAATTCTTGAACCCATTTTGCAAATATGACGTAGGAATTGAACACAAGTGTCTCTCCCCTACGTTGTGAGCCATTCCCTTTGACCATGAAATGCAACCTGATACATTCAATAGGTTTCTTGAGTATTTTATGAGCACTTGGGAGCCAAAACACTCGTATCCCTCTAGTTTGGAAAGATCGAAGCTATTATTTTTGTTAGCTTCAACTGATAAAATTTCATGTTTTTATTAACACTTCGATTACAATTAGTTTCCTCCAATATTTTAAAAGCTGAGCACAATTATTTTTAAAGAATTTATTTATTGTTAACTTACTAGCACCAAGTTATTTACGGAATTATCTTTTATTGAAATACTCCAAATAAAGTTTCCGATGTTTATAGCTACTACTTCACCCCGAACAAATGGCAGAAGTTTCATTTCTTTGACGTACATGAAAAAATTGTGAGCCGCAATAATAATATATAAAATTAAAAATAGATTTTCTTCTCTTTACCGAGGAATTCAGTTTCTTTCACGCATGTTAAATGGTGTATGCACTACTTTTTTTTTGTGCCTCATGTATTAATTATCATAATAAAAGAAACATGTAAATTTCATGACTTATCAGAATGAATATTGAATGTACCAACAATGTGGTCATTATTTCTTGGAGTTAAAAAAATCAACAAAATTTAGCAGATGCCCAAATGATTCAATTACCATATTGTATTATTCTTGTGCGACTACACACAAAGAAGTTGGGTCCATAACAACTCATTATTTCTCCTTGAAATTTACAAGAAAGGGTCTCACTCTTTTGTGTGTGGTAGTACAAGAGTAGTAGAAGTCTTGTGGTACGCTTATCACTACTCTTTATAAGCAACTCGTAATGCACAAAAGTTATGACGATAGTAATAATAATGGTCAACAGATAATGTGCATTAATCAATACAATCAAAGAATATTTAGATGGATACTAAAATGTATGAGATACAATTGTTTTTAATAGGATATAAAGATTATCAAACTGGGAAAAAATTGTAGTTAACCACATAAGAGTGATAAGGCTGAAATGTCATTATAGAGTATTTTTTAGAAATTTACAACTTTACATGTCACAAATCAAAATAACTGTTTGTAAATAAGGTTGTGATATTTTAGAATTTTTCTGTCTAAATTCAGAGTTTGAAAATAATTGTTTGCAAATTGTTAGCTCTTCAGTTAATGTTGAAGTTGTACTTATGTTTTTGGAGTTTTAGGCATTTCAATTAAATAGTAATTACTCGTCTTCATTAGTCAGACAAAAAAGAAAAAGGAAATTTCAATTGGAGGGAGGAGAACTCTTTTCAGACGCTAGTGAATTCGGGAGCAATATTTTGTGTTTGGATTCAAAATTAGGGTTATTTTCCCAAAAATAAAAATTAGATTCAAGCCACACTAAAGTTCGCAGTAGTTTTGTGAAATTAACCCTTTTTTTTTTTCTTTAACGCACCAACTACCCGATAAACAGGAATTTCTGGCTAGTCTCCGATGCTAATTTAATCACAATGAAGTAATAAAGTAAATGCTACGCCAAGTAAACCAAATAAATGACTTGAAACTCATCCTATAGCAAAAATCAATGGACATTGTTAATAATACTACAAATTCTATACAACTTTTATACTAAGACTAACAAATCTACCCTAAAAATTGTTTGAAAAATTGAGACCAATCATGAATCCCACTATTTTGTTCGCGGTAGTACAAAGTGGTATATAGTAATGTTATCACTGCCCAAAATCAAATATATGAAACATTTTCATCCGCCAAAACAGACCTCCTCTATTTATAACTGAGGATTTGCAACCACAAGATAATTGTTCATCACTATCACAAACTCAAAGTCTGCTACAAGAGTGCAAGATCAACAGAAACATAAACAACGAAGAGTCTGTTGTTTTCTGAGGACTAAAAGCAAATTAATCCACCTCTATCCAGTCTTCATCTTTTTCTCCTCCGTATTAACTGCTGCACTTATTTTCTTCCAGCTTCTGATAACAATGAGAGATGGTATAACGACCCAAGAGCTGTTTGCTCCGATGTAATATGCCCAGTAATAGTATGGGCTAGTTGAGAAGTTGTCGCCCAATAAAAAGGCGGTTATGAAGTACACCAAGCATCCATAGAGTTGACCAAGAGAGATTGCAAGCTGAAGGGTGTAACTATATGATTTTCTTGTAGCAATGGCATATCTGTATCAAACCACTGATTTTAGGCTTGAAGGAGAAACATGGTGGAAATATTGCATATTTATCCTTACAACAAAGGGTGAGTAGACAGTGAGCCAGACTCCAATCATGTTTTGTATAACTGGTGGAGCTTTTGGAAAATCGCAATTGATAAAAAGCCAGCCAGACAACTCATGCTATTTATGATTTTTTTCCTTCTAGTTTGGTTCTTACCGTTTACCAAATTCTAACTATTTCTAAAACTAGCGAAACTTGATTCCTTTTTCCATTGTCTTTGAAGCTGTGAAAACCTTAGTTTGAGGAAAGAACTTTTAGTAAAATTATGGGTTTTTACATGAAACCACCTTTCTTTTTAATTTTTGGTCAAAATCACCTACATTTGCTTACATGTTTGCATTGTCACACTTTTTAGTATTTTTGTTTTAAAACAAACTGAAATTCCTATTATACCCTTCAATCTAACTTAAGAGGGAGAAGAAGAGGAGGAGGAGAGGAAGGGGGGAGAGAAGAGGGAAAGGAGGTTGGCGGTGGTGGGTGGTGGGGGGAGAAGAGGATGGAGGAGGTCGGAGGAGTGGAGAGGGAGGAGGAGGGGAGGAAGGAGGAGGAGAGGGAGGAAGGAGGAGGAGGAGAGGGAGGAAGGAGGAGGAGGAGGAGGAGGAGGAGGAGAGGGAGGAAGGAGGAGGAGGAGGAGGAGGAGGAGGAGAGGGAGGAAGGAGGAGGAGGAGGAGGAGGAGGAGGAGAGGGAGGAAGGAGGAGGAGGAGGAGGAGGAGGAGGAGAGGGAGGAAGGAGGAGGAGGAGGAGGAGGAGGAGGAGAGGGAGGAAGGAGGAGGAGGAGGAGGAGGAGGAGGAGAGGGAGGAAGGAGGAGGAGGAGGAGGAGGAGGAGGAGAGGGAGGAAGGAGGAGGAGGAGGAGGAGGAGGAGGAGAGGGAGGAAGGAGGAGGAGGAGGAGGAGGAGGAGGAGAGGGAGGAAGGAGGAGGAGGAGGAGGAGGAGGAGGAGAGGGAGGAAGGAGGAGGAGGAGGAGGAGGAGGAGGAGAGGGAGGAAGGAGGAGGAGGAGGAGGAGGAGGAGGAGAGGGAGGAAGGAGGAGGAGGAGGAGGAGGAGGAGGAGAGGGAGGAAGGAGGAGGAGGAGGAGGAGGAGGAGGAGAGGGAGGAAGGAGGAGGAGGAGGAGGAGGAGGAGGAGAGGGAGGAAGGAGGAGGAGGAGGAGGAGGAGGAGGAGAGGGAGGAAGGAGGAGGAGGAGGAGGAGGAGGAGGAGAGGGAGGAAGGAGGAAATCAATCGGAGGAGAGAGGAAAGGAAGGAAAGGGAATCAAATCGGAGAGGAAGAAGGGTTGAGGAGGAAATCGGGGGAATCGGATGGGTTTGGATGAAATGGAAAAATGATGAATGGTTTAAAGAAAATCAAAATGAATCATCAAATGTGTAATCAAATGTGAATTATAAAAATAAAAATATAGGTGGTAATTATCAATTTGAACAAAAGTTAAGGTGGTTCTCATGTAAAACCCTAAATTTATATAAATTTTTTGCTTGAACTTCGTAATATAATTAAGCTTCAAGCCAAAGTTCCAAACAAATTGTGTAATTAATAACATATAAGCAATTTGACTAAAGATACTTGTTAATAAGAGATCAGGTAGGTTACAAGGGAAATGCAAAATAACCAAGAGCCAAGAAACAGAAGTAAGGGTGAAATTTGACCGAAAATGGGTTATAAAACTTGGATTGTAATTGGCTGGTATTTTCATTCACTAAATAGATTCATTAATGTGTTCTTTTCACCAATATAAGATGATATTACAGTAGCACCTAAGGAAATGAGAAGTATATCATGTCGTAAGGTTTTCAAATGAGGTGATAGGGTAAGTGCAAGTACGATAAAGAAGAGAAGAGAGACAAAAATAAGGGTCAAACAGGCTGAAGGGGTTATAAGACTTCGCTTAGAGTTGGTTAGCGTTTTCATTCACTAAATAGATTTGTTAATATGTTTTCTTTTTTGTTCACATAAGATGATATGTGAAGTATATCATGCTGCTAGATTTTCATATGGGATTGTAGGGTAAGGTATAACAAATTACCCTAGACATTTACCATACTATATGCATTACTCTGAGCAAAGATGTGCACCTTTAGATATATGCAAAGTTCATCAGTTTCAAGGTTTGTAATTTAGTAGGGATTGGCCTGGGTTTCACCAGATCAATGTATTTACTCAAATTAGCTATTGCATTATATCACCGCCTATTCATTTAAAAACCAATCTTTTGCTGCCTCATATAATCCAGTAAAATATTTTAAACCAGAAAAGGTATTCCTTTTCTAGAAATGAAGCTTATAATTAAATGCAAGTAACAAATGAAAATCTTACACAGCAAGGAGGCAAGCTGGACCCTCTATAGCGGCAGTGATTCCTTCAACAGTGACAACTGCTGCATCTCTTCCTACATATCTGGAGTCACCCTTGCTATATTCTTTCCCTGACCACTCATTACAGGGACAAAAATAATCAAGAACCCTAATCTACAAGTCCAATTAGCTTTTACATAATAATTACATGAAGCAGAAATTAGATATTAAATAAACTTACAAGCTTCTGCTAGATAAGGTGTCCTCTTGTAGAAGTCCGGGATGAAAGCAAAGTAGCCCTCAAGGATAATGTGGGTCAGACCGGTAAATATCCACCAGCACATAAGCAACCTGTCTGTTTTGATATCTTGGAGAAAAACCCTAACAAAGCATAAAATCAACAAGGTGCTCGCATTAAATTAATCACAAATCTTAAATTATCATATGGAAAATTAGTTAAAGGCTTAGCTTCAACACATGACAGCATAGAACTTCATCAGCGAAGAAGTAGAGAGAAAGAGAAAGAATTGTGGTACTTTTGAAGAGTTTGACAAGTTTACGGCAAAATTAACATGGATGGAATTGAGAATATAGTTTGAATGTTCTATTTGTTTTTTCCCTTCTCACAATCTGTTTGTCAAAAACAAGGAGCGATCTCTTGGCTCACTTCTGACATATGTTTTTGCAAAAATATGTTGTGATATAGTGTACTAAGTAGAAGACATCACTGGTCAGAAGAAGGGTAAGGAAACTGTCTAAACATGTTATGCTAGGTTGCCCGAACACTTCATCTAGGCTCCCATATCCGTATCCGTGTCCGTGTCCCGTGTCTGACACTTCTTGAATGTATACATGCATTTATTCATGTGTACTCAATTATATAACACACACTTTAATTCAAAAAACTCGTGATACACTTCTTGAACATATATTGCACACTTCACCTCAAATTTATGCAACTCATTAAACTTGGGACAGGTTTATTTTAGCATATGCCTAGTTCATAAGTATGATTTTAAAGGGTTGCTTGGGTATCTAGTTCAAAGACAAGCGGATTTTAATTTATAATCTACTCAATTAAAGAAACATAAAAATGATATAAGGATTTTAGTTTTCATAACATGTGAATGAAAAACAATATTGACCTCATATCGATTATTAATTTTAATATGTATGTATATAGCTGTGTCCCCATATCCTAACTTTTATAATTTTACCGTTTCCTGTCCGCACCCGTATCCGTGCAACATAGAATGTTATATTAATAAAGATTTGATGCAACCAAAATGAGCAGGATATTCTAGCAGTGACAAAGTAGGGATATGAGTATTTCACCTGGATTCACTAGATGCCAAGGTTACACAAAAGCTGAAACTGGAAATAACAAGCACGTACCAATTTGAGTCCTCACTGTAAGTAACTACTTTTTATACTTATAAATTTAGGAGATCTGGAAAATATTCGACGATATAAAATTAATGCTAATCAGCAATTTCATGCCCTATAGTTTGCCCTAGTTTACCCTTATATACATTCACTTGTTTTTACAACACTTATATACCCTAAGTTTCTTTTATACCTTCTGTTATGCAAAACGTTGATATAGTGTTTTCCCGAATTTTGACACACATAAGCTAATTTTAGAACTTTTTTAACTCTTAACGTATGTCGAATTTACTTTCAGACATGCCATAATTCTATTCTAAACCTACCCAAATCATATTTTGAAAACAGATTTACGGCGGGCTTAGCCCACAAATACAACAAACTTTAAGGGCTAAAACGTTATTTCCAATGCAGACTAATCGATGAGGAAAATTTACAAACAGTTGGCGTGCAAGTGGGGACGAGATACCTGAGAGGATCCAGGTGAGGGTGACAACGAGAAGGGAAGCGCCGAGGTAAGGGAAGACGATGTCGGATTGGGACATCGAGAGCGGGACGAAGCCCGGGAGCTGCAGATCTCTCGGGATGTACGGGTGCTCAGCTGCCGCCGCCGCCATTGCTTTTCTCTCTCCTCTCTCTGTGGAAAAATGGGGCCTCTTTTGCTAATGGACTCTTGAAAGTCTACTCTGGCTGCTCCTTTTGGATCCTGCTGCGGATTCAACGAATCAACTGTCTTTACTTCAAATAAAATTGGAATATATATATATATATATATATATATATATATATATATATATATATATATATATATTCTGACAGTTGCGGTTTTATGCTGTATTTGGTAGGGTTGTCGAATGGTTGGTTTGGGGTGGGTTTTGGATGGATTAAGTAAATGGGTGGCGTTTATTTATGTCAGATTTAATCAATTCTGATCCAACAATATTTCAAATCGTCGGCTTTTCATCAACCCATTTATTAAATGGTTGGTTCATGGGTGACTCAATAACCCATTTAGCTATTGAACTTTTATATATAAAAAAGTTTTAGGGGTCTATTTGCAAATGTGATGGCAAACTTGTAAATTTTTATGGAGCTTTTTGAAAATTTTTGGGGGCTTTCTGTAAATATTTGGGGGTTTTCTGCAAACATTTGGGGGTTTTTGCAAACTAATGAGGAGCTTTCTGCAAACATTTAGGGTGCTTTTTGAAAGCTTTTAGGGGGTTTTCAGCAAACTTATGGGGGCTTTTGCCAAATTTTAGGGAGTTTTCAGCAAACTTTCATGAGGCTTTCTACAAATTTTAAGGGGCTTTCTGCAAACTTTTCAGGGGCCTTTTACAAACTTTCACAGGACTTTTTACAAACTCACAAATAACATATCAAATTCAGTAGCCCCATGTAAATTTAAAATTTAGAAAAAACACCCTCAAAATTTTAAAGAATTGTAAAAAACACCCTCAAAGTTTAAAAATTGCAAAAACAACCTCAAGAGTTCAAAATTACAAAAACTAATAAAATTTTCTAAACTAACAATGAAATCTAAAAATTTCCAACAACCCCTAACAAATTTAAAATTTATCAAAAACACCTTCAAAGTTTTAGAAAATAAGAAAAATACCCTCAAGGGTTTAGAATTACAAAACCACCACGAAATTTCAAAACCAACAAATGATACTTGAAATTCAAAAATTACCACCACCCTATAAATTTAGAATTTGTAGAAAACACTCTCCTAGTTTAAAATATTGTTAAAAGCACCCTCAAGAGTTCAAAATTATAAAAACTAATAAAATTTTCTAAACTTACAAATAACACATGAAATCTAAAAATTTCCAACAACCCCTAACAAATTTAAAATTTGTAAAAACACCTTTAAAATTTTTAAAAATGAAAAAGACCCTCAAGGGTTTAGAATTATAAAACAACCCTGAATTTTCAAAACCTACAAATGACACATGAAATCTAAAAATTTCCAACAACCCCTAACAAATTTAAAATTTGTAAAAACACCCTCAAAGTTTAAAAATTGCAAATAACACCCTCAAGAGTTCAAAATTACAAAAACTAATAAAATTTTCTAAACTTACAAATGACACATGAAATCTAAAAATTTCCAACAACCCCTAACAAATTTAAAATTTATAAAAACACCCTCAAAGTTTAAAAATTGCAAATAACACCCTCAAGAGTTTAAAAGTACATAAAACTCTCTGAATTTTCTAAACTTACAAATGACACATGAAATCTAAAATTACCAAGAGCCCCTCAGAACTTGAGATTTGCAAAAACACCCTAAAATTTTAAAATTGTAAAAACACCCTCAAGAGTTTAAAAGTACATAAAACTCTCTGAATTTTCTAAACTTACAAATGACAAATAAAATATTTTAGAATTTGCAAAAACACCCTCAATATTTTAGAAAATGTGAAAATAACCTCAAGGGTTTAAAAATTATTAAAACTGCCTTGAAATTTCAAAACCTACAAATGACACATGAAATTTGGAAATTGCCACCAGTCCCCTGTAAATTCAAAAATTACAAAAAACACTCTGAAAGTTTAAAAATTGTGAAAAACACCCCTAAGTTTGAAAATTATGGAACACAACCGCAAAAGATGCTTGTAGTTTCCAGGTTTGTAGGTGTTTATCTGCATGTTTTGGAATTTTTTGGTGTTTTATGTAATTTTTAAAATTTTAAGGGTGTTTTTTTATAATTTTGAACTCCTGAGGGCGTTTTTTAATAATATTTTAGATTTTAAGGGTGTTTTTTGCAAATCTCAAACTTTTAAGGGGCTGCTAGTAATTTACTGATTTTATGTGTGTTGGTCGTTAGTTTACCTTTAAGGTGTTTTCTATAATTTTGAACTTTTAAAAATATTTTTTGTAATTGTTAAAACTTTGAGGGTGTTTTTGAAAGAATACCCATCTAAATGGGCAAATGGGTGGATAATAGCCCGCCCATTTATGACCCATTTATCTTTAATAGAAATAATATCCACTCATTTATGATCCGTTTAACTAAATGGATGGATTTGGATTGGTCATTTAGTGGGTGGGTTGTAGGCATCAAAAATTGCTGAAGAACCTCAAATATGACTAAATTATGAGAAGATTGAAGGACAACGTCGTCAAAATCTCAAGAAGTCAACACATGGGAAGATTGTGTCTCGCTACAGTGCGAGACACTTGTTTGTGCCTCGCCATGAGCGAGACACTTGTTTGTGCCTCGCCATGAGCGAGACACTTGTTTGTGCCTCGCCACGGCGAGACACCTTGATGTGTCTCGCTACTAGCGAACACTTGTTTGTGCCTCGCCACGGCGAGACACCTTGATGTGTCTCGCTATAGGCAGACACCACCCGTAATACTTGAAACGAGCTCTTGAAGGGTCTAAATCAATGCCGATGGGGCCCACTTGACTTTATCAACGCAGAGACGCTCGATATCGTTAATAGGCGGTTACATCGCGAAAATACCACTAGGCGTGATTTTAGGGCATTTAATCGTGCCTAAAAGCGAAACCGTTACAACAGGTGGAGGGCGACGCGCCTCGCCGATGAAGCCATCTTCGCCCGCTGGCGACCTACTACTCGCCGGTTAGCGAAGCGGCTTGGCGAGGCGGCTCGAGGCAGCCAGCGCCAAATGTGGAGCACTTATGACACCGGTGTTTCTTCGAGGGCACGCTTCCAAAGGCTATAAATACCCTCCTACGTCCACTTGGGCGGGGATCGCCATCGAAAGGGGCAATCGAGATCAAGCTTCGGAGTTCAAGAACACGATCCACACGGAGATTCCTCGAGTTTAAGCTTTGACTTATTCTTGAGAAGAGTAGATATCTTACTTTGCTAAGATATTTGCTTAAGTTCTTGTTTCCTTTGCGAAGCATCAACTAAACCCGTCGATTCGACGATCGCCGCCGGTGGTCCACGGATTACGGCGTCCGACGCGAGCAAAGTCCCACGAAAATAAGAGATCTACACTTGTAGCGTCTTTTGTTCGAGTTTGTGAGAGAGTTATTTAAATTTCTTTGTAACTGAGAACCAAAAGTGTAATTTTCTCAAGTTTTACAAATGGAAGCAACTTTCGACCCAAACACGATGGCGACCACAGTGGGAGCCAACGGTCTCGAGCCCGAGATCGTTGTGTCGCAGCCTGGCAGCGATCAAGCCGACCTCATGGTCGATGGATTGGATTACTTCTTCGATCAAGCCAAGTTCGAAGAATATCTCTCCTCTTCCTCATCGAAGTCCTCCTCACCCCGCAAACATCGGAGGATCTCATCTCCTAAGAGGGAGCTTCGTTCGTTGTGATGCTTAGCGATTCTCGTTAAGCTTGCAGCGGGCGATTTCCTCTCAACAACACCGGTGGATCTCAAAGCCGGAGCTCGCTCAAGTTGACTCCTTTGAAGGAGTCATTCAACAAGATCTCAACCGCTCGGCGAAGAGGGCTCGTCGAGACAACGTCAAAGATGGCCCGACAATTGCAAAGGCCATGGAATCAGCAGGCGGAGTTCATTACAACACGAACTCGGCGTGATCGAGGCGCCGCCAGTTACAACGCCAACCTCAATCCGCCAACATTCCTCCCAAGGAAGAATGGGTTCTCGTCAAAAGGACCCGATTGACAAAGGCCTTAAAGCGTCGTGCGGTGCGCGATGCTATGCGTTGTTACGCAAAGGCGTCGAAATCATCAAGGAATCGACCCAAAATCATAAAATTTGGGTCGAAGTCGACATCAAAATCGGCTCAAGAGCTGCCGTAGCAGTCTTCAGTAGAGGCGATTTTGCCTCGCTAGGCAACCGGCTCGGTACCGCAGCGAAGGCGACCTAAGTACGCAAGCCAGCGGCGAGCGGTGTAAGCGTCCGCGTCGGCGAAGCGGCAACTGCCTGCATGCAATGGCGGTCCTCCATGCCTTATTAAAAATCGACTTTTCCACCCTTTCTTCCACTTCTCCGGCTGAGGTATCAACCATTAAGTCTGGAAATCCATCAACTGAGAAGCCTTTAACTTCGGTGTTTAGTCGCCTTGGTCCACCATCGAGAACTAAAGCCAAAACACCAGTAATGGAACATTTGGGTCACCGATTCATAAACAACGACGGGTTGGGGCGTACCCAAATTCCAAATGATGTTGAGAAATGTCGAGCCATCCGCGCATACCAAACTAAAAGAGTTCCCGCTATGCCTCGCTTGAGTATCCTTAAGGGGTCCGTGAGTCTGGCGATAAAGACAAAGCGAAGCGTGTGATTCGCAAAGTCACTAAAGGCGATCAAGCGCTTATTATTCATGTAGAAGCAACTTCCATAGTCGATGCCCCAAAGAAGACTTGTCCTCCAGTCAAGAACCAAGTTACATCTCGGGGTGGAAATGTTATTCGCAATAACCCACACCAACCACATCATCAGGCTGGGGGTGGCAACACACGAAAGAGGACGATCGACGAAATAGATTGTTCTTGCTCATGTGCAAAATTGATTAAGACGTTGTTATCAGGATGTGCCTGTTCTGAGTCGAACGCTCACCCACAAAGAGCTTCAGTATTCGAACGGCTTTCCCTGTCAGCAACGGAAGATTCAAGCCGCACAAGACGACATCGAAGAAGAAAGAGATCATCCATCCAATTTGATGAGTTTCCCGAAGTGACTATCAACATGGTGAACAAAGGGAAAGGACCGGCGACGGATGCAGATCCTGACTTCACTCCTGGAGGAAAGGTTGGGTCTCAGATTTCTCAAAGAATGTCTCGGTTACAATTGCGAGCTACCCAACGCATCGACTATAGAAGGATGCATGAGGGAGAGTCATCTGATGACGAAGCTTCCGACATCAATTCGGCGATAGCTTCGATGACACAATGTCAAGTGTTGGTCGTCATCGAGCTTTGCAATTACTCCGATGTCCCGCTCAAATGTTACAAGAAGCCTTAGCCAAGCAAAGAGAAGAGCTTAAGGTCAAAATGAGAAGAGATGGAGCTAGCCATGCAACGGATGAGGGAGTTGCAAACCCATACGGTTGCACAACACGGATCGATCAACACCACGAATCCAGTCAACAAGGTGGAGTTACCCACCATAATGCCCATAATGTCAAGACAACATTCGGAGATTGATGAACACATTTACCGATCAACCTCCAAAGAAAGCATCGATGCTCAAGGTGGAAATGGTCCAATTCTTCCTATTGGAAGTAATCCAAAACAGGGGAGGATGATGGCGAAAGGATGAAAGAGCTTGAAGATAAAATCAATGCTTTGATGTCCCATAGAAGTCAAAAGGACTAGTATCCGTGTCCGTATCCTAGAGAGTGGGATTCAATTCCTTACCCGAGAAATTCAATTTGATCAACTTCACGCCATTTGACGGAGAGGGTCACCTACACAACACGATTTACTTCAAATCACATTTGGGGTGATCTCGGGAAATGAGCCTTTGATGATTCGGTCATTTGTTGGTACCCTTCGCGGGGTTGCCTTCGATTGGTATCGAAGACTCAAGGCCGGTAGCATCAAGCTGTTGGAATGATATGGAAAGCTTGTTCCTCAACAACTTCTTCGATGGCGACACGAAGTCTCGATTGGAACCCTCTTGGATGAAAAGCGAAGAATGGGAGACAATTGACACTTTCGTTAAGCGCTTCATAATAAGGCCATAAGCGCAAAGATCTAATCAGAAATTCATATTGCGGGCGTGCCACAATAATCTCTCCATTGATCTGTTGGAAGTCATGGGGTTAGTCCAACTACATGGAAAGACCTAAAAATACGAGGAGAACAAGCGAGCGTTTCCTCAAAAGGAAGAAAGTGAAAGAGGCGAAAAGATGGTGACCCCTCGAGTAAATTTTCCTCTCGTAATAGAGGAAAGGCATCGTAGTATCCGTTAGTCAAAGCGTCATAACAACGACGCCAAAAGCTTCTAAATTCCATGAGACATACTCTTTGAGAGGCGAAGAAGTTCCGATCATCTTCAAACACCTCACGGATAACAACAAAATCAAGTTGCCTCCGATTATAAATCGGAGGAGGTCGACAAGACTTGGACCCTAAATCATGCGTACCACGGAGGATCCTCCATCCTACTAAGGATTGCTTAGCTCTCAAGGCCATCATCCAAGCCTTGGTGGCCGTGTCTTAGAAATAAGCCGAATGAGGAATTCCTCCGATGAGTACAAGAGGTTAAGCTGCTTCTCCTTCTTACTCCAATAGGAATATGAGTATAAACTATTCTAAATGAATGCAGCCCGGTTTGCAAAAAAAAAGGGGGTGGATAATCCATGAGCAGAGGTCCACTTCCAGATTGAGCGATCAAACCTTCCTACGATTAGGATTGTCTCAAAATTCCTATCTGGTCAAACCTTCCTGATTAGGACCACGGTCAAAATCCTCTCGATTCCTTCCATGAGCGAGAGGTCCACTTCCAGATTGAGCGATCAAACCTTCCGGCGGTTAGGATTGTCTCAAAAAAATTCCTATCTGGTCAAACCTTCCTACGATTAGGACCACGGTCAAAATCCCCTCTCGATTCCTTCCATGAACGAGAGGTCCACTTCCAGATTGAGCGATCAAACCTTCCGACAGTTAGGATTGTCTCAAAAAAATTCCTATCCTGGTCAAACCTTCCTACAGTTAGGACCACGGTCAAAATCCCCTCTCGATTCCTTCCATGAACGAGAGGTCCACTTCCAGATTGAGCGATCAAACCTTCCTACAGTTAGGATTGTCTCAAAAAAATTCCTATCTGGTCAAACCTTCCTACGATTAGGACCACGGTCAAAATCCCTCGATTCCTTCCATGAGCGAGAGGTCCACTTCAGATTGAGCGATCAAACCTTCCTACGATTAGGATTGTCTCAAAAAAATTCCTATCCTGGTCAAACCTTCCTACAGTTAGGACCACGGTCAAAATCCCCTCTCGATTCCTTCCATGAACGAGAGGTCCACTTCCAGATTGAGCGATCAAACCTTCCGACAGTTAGGATTGTCTCAAAAAAATTCCTATCCTGGTCAAACCTTCCTACAGTTAGGACCACGGTCAAAATCCCCTCTCGATTCCTTTTATGAACGAGAGGTCCACTTTCAGGATTGAGCGATCAAACCTTCCGACAGTTAGGATTGTCTCAAAATTCCTATCCTGGTCAAACCTTTCTACAGTTAGGACCATGGTCAAAATCCCCTCTCGATTCCTTTTATGAATGAGAGGTCTACTCCGGTAACAGGGTTCGTTTTTGCCCCAAGAGAAAACACAACGGGTTCGTTTTCGCCCCAAGAGAAAACACAACGGGTTCGTTTTGCCCCAAGAGAAAACACAACGGGTTAGTTTTCGCCCCAAGAGAAGACACAATTCCAAACTATCTCGGCAACTCTGAGGCTCAAGGCAGTATATTCAAAACAAATCGGTTCCATATTCCATATAGAAGCTTTCCTGGAAATCTGATGTTCAGAAAACCAGACGACGCTTTTTCTCTGAATGATTCTCAAAGCATTCAATCACAACCCAAATGATGACTTTCAAGATGAAGATGATTAGTCCAAAATCGACTTCGACATTTCAACCAATTCAAATACAAATGCAACAGTTATTGAACTCAGAACATGGATAGCGACATCGCGTACCCAGGGTTTGAGAAACTGAAGTAAAACATGGGCCTCTTCTACAAAGTTCAACGTTGAACAGAAGCAAGGCGCATCTTATCCAAAGTATTCCAGACCCCTCGATAAAATACAGAGGAGTCTGAAAACTTTGGAGGGGGTATCTGTAGGCATCAAAAATTGCTGAAGAACCTCAAATATGACTAAATTATGAGAAGATTGAAGGACAACGTCGTCAAAATCTCAAGAAGTTAACACATGGGAAGATTGTGTCTCGCTACAGTGCGAGACACTTGTTTGTGCCTCGCCATGAACGAGACACTTGTTTGTGTCTCGCCATGAGCGAGACACTTGTTTGTGCCTCGCCATGAGCGAGACACTTGTTTGTGCCTCGCCACGGCGAGACACCTTGATGTGTCTCGCTACTAGCGAGACACTTGTTTGTCTCGCCATGAACACCGAATACTTGAAGCGAGCTCTTGAAGGGTCTAAATCAATGCCGATGGGGCCCACTTGACTTTATCAACGCAGAGACGCTCGTGATATCGTTAATAGGCGGTTACGGCAATACGCCCACTGGTGATTTTAGGGCATTTAATCGTGCCTAAAAGCGGCCGTTACAACATGGAGGGGCGACTGCGCCTGCCAGCCGATCGGCTGACCCATCTGCCAGCGCTGGCGATACCACCTGCGCCAGGTTAGCGGCGACTGGCGGCTCATTTCCGCATGGCTACAAATGTGGAGCACTTATGACACTGGTGTTTCTTCAGAGGGCACGTTTCCCAAAGGCTATAAATACCCTCCTACGTCCACTTGGGCAGGGGGTCGGCCATCGAAGGGGCAATCGAGATCAAGCTTCCGGAGTTCAAGAACACGATCCACACGGAGATTCCTCGAGTTTAAGCTTTGACTTATTCTTGAGAAGAGTAGATATCTTACTTTGCTAAGATATTTGCTTAAGTTCTTGTTTCCTTTGCGAAGCATCAACTAAACCCCGTCGATTCGACGATCGCCGCCGGTGGTCCACTGATACGCTGGCCCCCAAGACAGCAAAGTCCACGAAAACAAGAGATCTACACTTGTAGCGTCTTTTGTTGAGTTTGTGAGAGTTATTTAAATTTCTTTGTAGCGAGAACCAAAAGTGTAATTTTCTCAAGTTTTACAAATGGAAGCAACTTTCGACCCAAACATGGGTATGGGTGAGCAAATGGGTTTGGGTCAGTTTTGTCATCCCTGGATGGGGAGTAAAGAAGGAAAAGGGAAGAGAGTTTTAAGTTTGACTTCGTTTGGGAACTTTGTTAATTGTAGGATTTAATTAACAAAGATGTTTATATAAAGGCCCTTCATCTAATTCCTAGTCTAATAAGATGTCTTATTATATATTAATTGTAAGCACTTTGGAGTCTTGTGAGTCATGAAAAGATAGGAAATCAAATCATACGAGAAGTAGGATTTAATTTCTCAACCTTATCATTAGTTCAAACAAAGTGTCGGCCTAGTCTCAAGTGAACCCAATGAGATTTCGGATCCGGGTCTTCTGAGTCCAAGTATTTGAGGCAAATTATAACACCCTCCTTTTCTATTTCTTCGCTCTTACCTCATCCTCTCCCTCTTTCTTCAACCTCACATCTACTTAACTTTCTTTAACTTCTCTTTGAATGTTTGATGTTGGGTCTGAGAGAGGAAAATGAGAAGGAAGTTGGTTTTTTAATAGAATGTTTAATGATGGAGATTGGGAGTGGGAGGAGCAAGGAGGGAGAGGGAATAGAAGAAAGGAACAAGGAGTGGGAGAAAGAAAGAGGAGCAGGGAGAGGGAGTAAGAGAGAGGAAGGGAGGTTGGGGATTGGGTGGAGAAGAAACTGGAGGAGATGGTGAAAGGAGAAGGTAAAAGTGAGGACATGAGAAAGGAGGGGAAATGAGTAGGAGAGAGGAGGGAAAGTTGGGAATATTGAGAAGAGAATGGAGGAGATGATAAGAAGAATGAGGGAGGAGATGGTAGGAAGGGAGGATTTTTCTATAAATTTTAAAATATGGGGGTTAATCCGAAAAATATAGGAGATTGATGGATCTATATGAAAATTTTATTAATTTTTCGATTGAAAATTACCTTTGGCAATGGGATAGGCATATTTGTCGCTATATTTGTGAGTTTTAGGCAAGAGTGTCGTCAACGTTAATTTTTAGGCTAGAATGGTGAAACGCTATCAGTTTTTAGGTCAATCTGGTATTTTAACCAATTTGAATGTGATTGAGTTTGTGTTGCTATGGTTTGTGGTTTTGGGTGGGGGGGTGGTAATCTTAATCGCAAAAGGTGGTGAGGGAAGAAGCATTAATTGGGCTATTTTGAAACTTGGAAACAGAACTGCAGCGGTAAATGTTGTAGCCAAAATTCCTTTCCAACGTGTGATTTGCAGCAAGTTTGTTGGAAAATGGTAAATAAATTTATCATTTGTAAAAACAAATGCAACAATATTGAAACGTCCTTTTACAAATTTAAAATTTTAAGGTGCGATTATTATGCTGCAATCATAAATGCAGCCAATATTGCAAGAGATTAACCTCCAACTTATTGTTTAGATATTTACATTTTATTATAGGAAATTTGTTTCTAAATCTAAATCTAACGTTTAGTTTGTTTGTAAAAGATCTATTTTCATTGAAAATCAACTATTCATTTATTCAAAATTTTGAGAAAAAATTTATATTTTCTGATTTGTTTTAACTAAAAAGAATTTATTTGTGACATTTTTGTTGCAACTCTATTTCCTATCGGGGCAAACAATCCCTAAAGCCAATGTCACTACATGAAATTATTTGAAGCAAACGACATAACGTAGATTATTTTACAATATTAGATAAATAAACAATTATATTTACAATTAAGCCGATATTCTTTCTCAACAGGACCCAATAAAATCGGTACTTGTCATCCGCTTTCGCAGGCAAGTCGAAGCGGTTTATCCTCGAACTCCGCACCAACAGCTGTCCATTATCATCATTGCTAATGCCACGAGTCCTCATGACTCATCACCCGCCATACCTCCTCAATCACCATCACGTCAAATCAATGGTGACTCAATGTATCGCGATCGACACACCTGACTCTATCAATCGGTATGCGCACGGACTCGTAGGAATTACGCTTCTACCCCTCTCAGCTGGGTATATATATGGGCTCATCGCCTACTAACTAGGGGGACCAGACCGGAATCACCCCCTTGAGGCCACAGGTATGCAATCCCTGCACACTTAGAACTTGTTCGGTTCATTGGTTTCTTCTCCACTCAAGCTCAAATATTGACTTGATCATCAAAGGAATCACTGGAGAACCCAACTCCGGTCCTCTAACGAGCTTATTATGCAGCTCTCTTATCTAGACAGGGGATCGATCTTCAAAGAAGATGAGGGAACCGACATGGTCTGTATCAACCCCAAGCCCCATCGCTAAACTCGGGATTATCTACTAATCTCGCTGCTGAGTCTCAGGACATCAACAATTGTATTTTCTTTCTTTTTTACATAAATTTTTAAGGAATTGTGATATTTGTCTATTTGGAAAAGATTTGCAATCTCAAAAATGAATAAATATGTGCATCGCATGAGTTTAAAACTAGTTATTTTAATTCCTCCTAAATCCAATTTGAATGGGCTAAAATACCAAATTGACGTAAAAACTGACACCGCTTTACCACTCCAGCCTAAAAACTATTGCTAACGACACTCTAGCCTATAAACGCACATAAACTCACTACAGCAATAAGTAGGCCTATTCGTCCAAAAACTTAAATTCGCCATTAGTTTAAGCGAAAAATCAAGAGATTTTTTCATATAGGCCTTCAATCTCTCATACTTTTTGGATTTACGCCTCAAATTTTAAAATTTGTAAAAAAAAAACTCCTCCCTCATCCTTTTCACCATCTCCTCCATTCTTTTCTCCTCCCCATCCTCAACCTCCTCTCCTCTCTTCCACTCTGTCTCCCTCCTTTTCCATATCTCCACTCTTACCTCACCCTCTCCCTCTTTCTTCAACCTCACATCTACTTAACTTTCTTTAACTTCTCTTTGAATGTTTGATGTTGGGTATGAGAGAGAAAAAGGAGGAGGAGGTTAGGTTTTTCAGTAGATGTTTAATGTTGAAGATTGGGAGTTGGCGGAGCAAGGAGGGAGAGGGAATAGGAGAGAGGAATAGGGAATCGGAGAAAGGAAGAGGAGCAGGGAGAGGGAGTAAGAGAGAGGAAGGGAGGTTGGGGATTGGTAGGAGAAGAGAATGGAGGAGATGGTGAAAGGAGAAGGTAAAAGTGAGGACATGAGAAAGGAGGGGAAATGAGTAGGAGAGAGGAGGGAAAGTTGGGAATATTGAGAAGAGAATGGAGGAGATGATAAGAAGAATGAGGGAGGAGATGGTAGGAAGGGAGGATTTTTCTATAAATTTTAAAATATGGGAAAAATATGGGAGATTGAGGGGTCTATATGAAAAAATTTATTAATTTTTCGCTTAAAAATTATCTTCAGGAATAGGATAGGCTTATTTGTGGCTATATTTGTGAGTTTTAGGCTAGTGTTGTCAGCGTTAATTTTTAGGCTAGAGTGGTAAAACGGTATCAAGTTTTAGGTCAATGGTATTTTAACCAATTTGAATGTGATTGAGTTTGTGTTGCTATGGTTTGTGGTTTTGGGTGGGGGTGGTAATCTTAATCGCAAAGGTGGTGAGGGAAGAAGCATTAATTGGGCTATTTTGAAACTTGGAAACAGAACTGCAGCGGTAAATGTTGTAGCCAAAATTCCTTTCCAACGTGTGATTTGCAGCAAGTTTGTTGGAAAATGGTAAATAAATTTATCATTTGTAAAAAAATGCAACAATATTGAAACGTCCTTTTACAAATTTAAAATTTTAAGGTGCGATTATTATGCTGCAATCATAAATGCAGCCAATATTGCAAGAGATTAACCTCCAACTTATTGTTTAGATATTTACATTTTATTATAGGAAATTTGTTTCTAAATCTAAATCTAACGTTTAGTTTGTTTGTAAAAGATCTATTTTCATTGAAAATCAACTATTCATTTATTCAAAATTTTGAGAAAAAATTTATATTTTCTGATTTGTTTTAACTAAAAAGAATTTATTTGTGACATTTTTGTTGCAACTCTATTTCCTATCGGGGCAAACAATCCCTAAAGCCAATGTCACTACATGAAATTATTTGAAGCAAACCACATAACGTAGATTATTTTACAATATTAGATGAATAAACAATTATATTTACAATTAAGCAGATATTCTTTCTCTAACAGGACTCAATAAAATCGGAGTTGATTCGGTAAAACATCCCTATGACGATAAAAAGTCGAAATATAAAGACGACAAATTCAAAAAACTCCCCGCAACAAAATGCTACGCATACAAAGTTTGCTTAATTTACAATTTAAACATATTAGACACCCCCATGACTACGCTTCTTTGAACGTATCAAGAAATGGAGATAGAGCAAACGAACAAGAAACTCTACCACGCGTTTCTCAATAATTGGACGAAGTCGCAATAGGCGTCAACGTTTAGGCTACCAAAGCAAAACAAAATTCACAAAAACTCGTTTTCCGATTTGGACTTCGAACTCTCGATCACTAATAAATAAAGAATCAACAAAAAAAAATCTGAAATTAAAAAAAGAAAAGAAAAAGAAATGGATCGAACCTCGATAGATCTGCGATCGATCTCGTGCAAGGGGATCAAATCGTTCAACCTCTTCCAGAAGCCCTCCCTCTCCGCCGCCGTCTCCGTCGCCGGCCAGAAGGAGCGCACCGCCGCCGATCCCGACGGCGGCAGGAACCCCGAGTGGACCGAGTCGTTCCGGTTCGATCTAGATCCCGACCGCCTCCTCGATCTCAGCCTCCGCGTCGACGTCCTCGCTCAGGGGAACCTCCTGCTCTTGCTCCCCGACAGAGTCGTCGGGAGAGTCAACGTCCCCGTCGCCGACCTGTTGAAGGAGGGAGGAGACGGATCCGTCCGCCACGTCAGCCGGATCGTTACCCGCCGCCACGTCAGCAGGAACCGGCAATGGCACCGCTTCCGGATCGTTACCCGCCGCCACGTCAGCAGGAACCGGCAATGGCACCGCTTCCGGATCGTTACCCGCCGCCACGTCAGCCGGATCGTTACCCGCCGCCACGTCAGCCGGATCGTTACCCGCCGCCACGTCAGCAGGAACCGCCGGTCTCGTCGGCGGCGGCAGCTGGTTTCTATCCCCGCCACGTCAGCAGGATCCGCCGGTCTCGTCGGCGGCGGCAGCTGGCTTCTATCCTCCGCCACGTCAGCACGACCCGGTGATCTCGTCGAGGGCGATGGACTTCTATCCCCGCCACGTCAGCCGGATCGTTACCCGCCGCCACGTCAGCTATCGGGTTGAGGGGACTGACGGGAGGCCTAACGGCGTTATTAGGTTCACGTTCAACGTGAATCGAGGGCGGTGACGTTACCGGCCGGTGCCGGGGGTTATCGTCCTCCGCTTCCTAATCAGCTGGACCCAGTGGTTTCGTCGCCTGCCGGTGATTTTTATACCCTCCGCCACGTCAGCAGCCCCCAGCGGTATCGTCGACGGCTGCTGGGTACTGCCCTCCGCCACGTCAGCACGAGCCGGTGATGGCATTCCCGGCTGCGGGTCATTACCCGCCGCCACGTCAGCAGGATCCGCCGGTCTCGTCGGCGGCGGCGGCAGCTGGCTTCTATCCTCCGCCACGTCAGCCGGATCGTTACCCGCCGCCACATCAGCAGTACCCGGTGACCTCGCCGGCCGCGACTGAATACTATCCTCCGCCACGTCAGCACGATCCGGTGATCTCGTCGAGGGCGATGGACTTCTATCCCCCGCCGCGTCAGCACGATTCGGTGATCTCGTCGACAGTTGAGGACTATTATTCAACGGCACGTCAGCTTTATCCTGCGCCACGTCAGCATGAACCGGTGACGTGTTACCCGCCGCGGGCGGGGATGCCGGTTACTACCTTCCGACTGCGCCGGCGGAGCGCGCGGCTTATCCTGCGCCGTCGGCTCCTCCGGAGCCAGCGTCTTGTTATCCTCCCCGCAGGCGGCGTATTGCTATCCTGCTCCTGACGCCTACAGATCGGAGAGCTGGGATCGCAGGTTGTATTGATGGAATTGGGGCCAAATAGTCTTTTTTTTAAGTCTGGTAAATGTCATTCTGTTTTGTGTAATAGTAGGGTAAATAACATTTACTAGGCTGTATTCTGTGGAAAAACTAGGAAAATTCATGTAAAGAGATGGATAGAAAATCTTTTTGTTAGCAATTATACTGATTTTTTTTGTTATGTAGGGAACTCGTGATACAAATATGTGATAATTTCTTTTGCTTGTGTTGATTGAAATTGGTAACAATGGTAAGATCTACATATTTTGTTATCCTCTAATTGAACCATTTCTCATTACCATCTAATTGAAGAGGATCTGAATCTCAAATGATGTTACACGTAAATAAATTTATTAGCCGATCTCATTTTCTTACGCATACTCATACAGTTACGAATCCTCCGGTTTGAATATAACTTAATAACTCTACTGTTGATGTTAGAAGTTATAATTATTTATATGTGATTTGTGCTACATGGCCTTCTCTTATTGGATTGGTGCATGCCACCTTGGTGCATATTGAGCACGTAAGGATTTTTCCTTGGAGAAGCCTTTTCCTTTGCATTTACGCTAGAATTCATTGTTAAATGAGGAGATCATAACGCCATTTGGGACCGTATCTCAAATGTATGGTGCATGGCACGTTTTTGCATATGCTAATTTGATATTTATTTATGGGGGGAATCTAGATTATCAGAATGCTTATCTTTGATTGATTTATTTTTCCTTCCATTCCCTTTATAATTGATCAGCATCTTTATCAGATTTCACGAATTTGCAGGTCAAACTCGCTAATGTTTTAACTCTATCTCTCAACAATGTGAACATAATAATGAATTTGTTTCCTTCATCTTCCAAGCGTCTTAAATCTTAAGCCAAAACATGATGTCAGTGCTATTTATGCGCATCATCTTAAATCTTAAGTCAAAATTTCCAACCAAATCTGTCACATTTTAGTCACCAAGTTGTTTCAAAATTAGTGCAAACATGTTAAATACGATTCATTTCAATAAGATAAAGTAGAATTTAAAGAAGATTACTTAGATAATTAAGGCATTTCTCTTGAATAGAAATCCTATCAGAACCAACCGCATAGATAAAGGCAGCAAAAAGAATATCAAATAGTTCTATAATAACCCTCTAACCATTCCTGATATATTACCTCATTTTATGGTGATGTTTTAATGGAGTCCGTATTCAAGTTCTCTCATGGGTAGTTGATGTTGAGTCCTTTGCCCGCCTTCATAATGGGCCGTGTGAAGAAAATTTTCGACGAAAAGGTTGTTAATGTCCAATAATGACACTAGTTTCAGTCATACGATAAACCTGCAACACAATCTTACACATCACTCTGAATTTTTAATTTCTCTCATGTTACAAAACAATTTTTTAATAAACTTTTTTTATTTTTGTTGGCAAATATGTGTGGCGGGAAATCTCTTTTTGCATGTCAAGTGGAGAGTATTATCAGATAGACAAAAGGCATGATAAATTTTTTACTCAAAGAAAAAGCCATATAATAGGCTTCCTAATCTTAATGACCTTAGTAATCTTGGAAATATCTCTGGATTACTTTTTTGTTAATTAATTTTTTTGAGTATAACCTTTGCAAAGTGCTGTGTCATTGTTGGCCTACCAAAGCTTATTTCTCAAAGACGGGCTTCTTTAACCCTCCTCCACTAGACATGCAAAAAGTATATATATCTACCTTAAAAAGAAAAAGAAAATGGGAAGGTAAAAAATAAAAAATAATTCATGTTAGGTTTCTTTCACCCTCCTCCACCATTAGGTTATATATCATGTCTTGATTACTCGGATCGATATATATTATTCACTTGTGCTTGTCCTAACCTTGAATTGGTCTTAACTGTAATTGCAAACATAATTACCATTTGATGAAGAAGAGTTGTCCTGGGACCACTTGGAGAGGGTTATTAGAGATTTGGTATGCACGGCAGAATTGAAAACATATGTCAAAAACCCTCATAGTATTGTGGATAGAGGGCTTGTCCAATTTTTAGTATTTTGATATTTTTTAAAAACTTTGTAGTTATGAATTTATCCTCGAAATTACATGGAGAAGTATTAGTCTACTTCTTGAGTTAGTTGTTACTAGATTTCTAATAAATTAGCTATGTAATCTCTAGAGTCAATTATAGGATGTTTCGAAGTCGACAAATGCATTTCTCTCATTTCTTTGGAGTTTAGCAGTCAAAAAGCTTTCTAATCTTTATAACCTTTGTAAACTTGGAGATATTTTTGGATTACTTTTTTTTGTTAATTACTCTTTTGACCTATAAAACCTTCGCAAAGTGCTGTGTCATTGTTGGCCTAGCAAGCTTATTTCTTAAAAATGGGCTTCTTTAAATTGACGGTGAATTGTAACTAGGGAAAGCACGACATCAAAAAGTATATATATCTACCGAAAAAAGAAGAAGAAAAGGGGAAGGTAAAAATAAAAAAATGATTCCTGTTAGGTTTCTTTCACCCTCATCCATAAGGGTGTTAAACCGTATCCGTATCCGAGGAAATATCCGTAGCCGTATCCGTTAGGATACGGATATGGTTACTCAAATTTATAACCGATAGGATATGGTTACGGATATGGTTTTGTAGTGAAATATCCGTATCCGTATCCGAAATATCCGAATACATATTAGTCATACTCTTACGATAGTTTTAATTCTTAGATTATAGATTTGTGGTTAATTTTGATGATCAAGATGTCTAATCTTAGCTTTTTAGTTATAATGAACATATTAACAAATTCTTTTTTATCACATGAACTATGTTTTTCTCAATATTAGCTAGTTTCCTCATATCCGTTTTGTATCCGCATGCGTATCCGCTTATATATCCGCATGTATATCCATAACCGTATCCGGTTTTAACGGATATGGTTATGAATTTTCCTTACCGAGGTATATCCGTATCCATATCCGTATCCGAGATGGGTAAGCAGATATGGATATGGTAAGCATCATATCCGAGCCGTATCCGGACCGAATGCACCCCTACTCATCCACCATTAGGTTATATATGATGTCTTGATTACTTGGATCTATACATATTATTCACTCGCGCTTGTCCTAATCCTGAATTGGTATCAACTGTAATTGCAAACATAAGTACCATTTGATGATGTGGAGTTCTTACACATATACCCTCCAATTTTTAGTATTTTTATTTTAAAAAAAACTTTATAGTTATGAATTTATCCTCGAAATTACATGGAGAAGTATATATTAGTCTACTTCTTGAGTTAGTTGTTACTAGATTTCCAATAAATTAGCAATGTGATCCCTATTCTCGAGTCAATTATAGGATGTTTCGAAATCAACAATGCATTTCTCACATTTCTTTGGAGTTTAATTCGGAGTAAAAGTGTTTCGCTATGATGATTCCGATTAGATCATGATATTAGGCCATTTTAATGATAAGTATTATTCACTATCAATTAGGAAGTAACTTTTCAGGTTTTGTGTTACTCTCACTGAAACAGAGATCCAATTATTGTTGGCTAAATGGCATTTAAATGCCTTATAGTTTCACTCTCTTAGCACTTATATACCCTCAGTTGTATTTCATAGCATTTATATATCCCGAGTTGGTGAAAATTGGCAAGTTAATACCCTATGTTTTGCAAATGTAAAATTTTTATTCAAAACTCCCATATAATATTTATATGCTAATCTTATAACTTTCTCTCTAATAAGTTTGTTGAATTTATTGTTAAATATTTCTAAATTCTATTTTTGAAATACAATTATGATACATTTAAATTAGAATTTGGGTATGTTTAATAGTAATTTAATCAATATTAATGGTTAAAAGCTCTAAAATTAACATATGAGTATTATATGAAAACTTTCGGATGAAAATTTTCATGTTTGTAAAATATATGGTATTAACTTGCAAATTTTGACCAACTAAGGGTATAAAAATGCCATGAAATACAATTGAGGGTATATAAATGCTAAAGGAGTGACGCTATGAGGTATTTAAGTGCTATTTAGCCATTATTGTTTCCAAATCACGCATGCTCTTTTTTTTTCGGTTCAAAAGGACAAAAATATGAAAGAAAATTAAAGAGTAACAAATCGGGACGTGACACGTTGAAGGCTATCCGCCTCCATGATCTCCCCTAGCGACTCTAGGATCCTCACGCAAAATCAGGCCAAAATGCAAAGAAAAGATAACAATAAAACAAAAAAGAATTAAATGCTACAAGATGGGCTGATGGGGACCTTGAAGACGAGTGCATTACAATTTACAACAGCAATGTATGATTGATGTTTGACAATTATGAACTCGTCTCAAGCTAGACTTTTTTGAGCACCCCTTAGACTTAGCCGTGACTTTTGAGCCCATTTTTCCGCATGCATTTTTGAAGGATTCAACAATCACTCATAATCATAATTATAAAAGAAGATATTTTAGGAGAAGAGCTTTACCAGATGCTTTGTACATAGTACCCACTTGCGAACAAAAGATTCAAAAGCTTAAAAGCTCCATAGGAAAGGCATTTAGATATTTGTTAGAACTTAGAAGAGATTATAAACGTGAACAATACGAATCAAGACCAAGTTTTATGTTTTTAAAATAATCAGAAAATGTTGGTAACAATCAAGTAAGGAATTAGTAAGTGCTAAGTCTTTAATATTTAATTTGTCAAACGTGAAAAGTCAGTACATATATGCAATAAAAGAGGATAATCATCTCAACTTGAAAAATATAAGAAACAACAAATTAAAGTTGAACTTTTTTGCATTTTGGGATCAAATTGTCAAAATAGAATTTCAGCAATCAAACTTAAAATGGGTAACACTTTAAGATATTAAAGCGCAAATGACCCTCTAACTTATGGCCTTCATTATTTAACACTGTTATGCATATAATTCGGATTTCGCATTTAGGCTAGCTAGACCATGCCACATCAGTCTACGACTCGATCAACAATTAATCAACTTGACTTAAAAGTGTGGGACATCTGCACTTAGCCTATTTACCAAGATTATGGCCCTTGGGCCTAACCCATAAGCCCAAAATAAGCTACGATGGTTCGTGACAACTAAACTCATCTCATTTTGGTTACTATGAATCATCACAGTCCGACCTGGTTTCATAGCAGGTTTGTCTAATTAGAGATAATTATTTCAAATCGTATCATATTCTCAACATACCATGTTAGGAGATGTCAATTGATAACCAATCTCTCTTATTGTCAACTTCCATAACAACCCTGATCTAAACACACATCGGACAAACCTCCTCTGCCAATGACATGTTGGCTTACTTGCCCGTCAAGTAACTACCATAACTACCACGGCCGACAGGATGATGATACGTGTATTTACTATAACTACCTCGGCCACTAAGATGATGACGCCTGTACTTATTGATCTGCCCAGGATAATCCCTATAAATGCGCTACCCAACAAACAGGTAAAATGGATTTTTCATCCTGGTTTGGCTAGACACTCCCAACCTAACTTATGAATGATCATATTCTCAATACCCCAATCTAAATTTCTACCGCTTTGACTTCTTCAATAGACTTACTTAGACATCGGAGGGGCGTTGATGGACAGCCCATCATCATCAATCTGATATTTTTTATTTATCCCAGACAATCTCAAATTTGCATCAATACCAGTTATCTAGGACAATCACGGGGTCCTCAACATCGAATCAAATCTTGCGGACTCAAGCTATATATTAGATTTTTTTTCTTGCATCAACAAGCATAAGTTCTCATATAATTATTTCCATTTGAACCTGTCATTTTGATGCTATAGTGATAGGTCTCTTGCTGAGTGAGTTTCCTTACCCTTTTTTTTGGATGGGGGTGAATGAGGGGTAGGGAAAGGAAGTTAAATGGATTAACCTTGTTTGTGAGTTTTTTTGAAAGGGAATGGATGGAAAGGGAAGTAACAAATTTTACATTCTCTAACCTCCATTCTATATAATTTGGTTAAAGTCAAAATTGGGGTGTAGTCTTGTAGAGGAGGTGAATTGTTGTAGACCATCATGATACAAATCCAACGGCTAAGGAATGATTCACCTCTATTCTCTTTGCTAAACTCCCAAACATAATTATTATATTTTTTTTTCTCCCTTCATTTTCTTTCATTTACATTGTTTTCCCTTCCATTATTTCCCGTCCCCCTTACTAGTAAACTCCCAAACATGCTATTAAAGTATCTCAAGTGCTTTTACAGTCAATTTCCTTTCTCCTCAACTTTAACAAGGTAAAGGACAAGTTCAAGTACATAGAATCTCTTTTTAATTGTTGCATGATAAAAAGTTAAAAAAGAGGCCAAAGCGTGCAATCAATCCGTATAAGCCACCGAGCCGCTATATAGTTTTAGTTTTTTTTTTCTCTTATTTAATTACTAATATTAAGCTCGTGCGTTACTTAGCGTATTATTTATCAAGGTATATCTATCGCTAAATTCTGCATCCAACTATTTATAAAAACTTCAGCGATAAATTTTTTACTATGATTTATAGAGTGAATCTCCAAACCAGTTAACCAAATAATATATCAATTAACAAGTTTTATCAATCTTCTTTAATAGAACCAAAAAAGATTTATATATATATAATGTCTGATAAAGGTTTAAATCATCATCTGCAAGGGAAAAAAAAGATATGAGCAGCATTTAAGATTCAAAATTTGTGCGCCAATTGAAGGGTCTTTTATTATTCGAATTACCTAGGATGAATAGTATTTCTTGTAGTGTGAGCAGTGATTTTAAGGTTTTGTTTTAAGTTAAAAGTAGTAGATATCTATGAATATAATTAAGGAAAGTGTATATTAGTTTTAGGATTTTTAAGACAGTCCCAAAAGATCAATATTTTGAAAGAACTACTTCGAACGTTGATATGATAATATATGTCCTCCGAGAATTTTTAATTACATCAAATGGATTCACGTTACCGTTGAATGCTAATGATACTAACAACATTAGACAAAAATTTCCGCCTTCTTTTAAAAGGGAAAAAATGGACTGCCTCATTAGAATCTTATTAAGAAAACTCAAAGGGAAAAAACCATGATAAGGAAAAAAGAGTACAAAATACAATAGATGTTATTAATTCAATAGTTTTGATCATTCATTGCAATGGAAATGAGAAATTGAGGGGTTTGCTCTAACCAATTATAAAGATCTTGAATTAGTACTGCTAGCTAGATTATGTGCAGCTTTGTTACCGTCTCTTCTTATGCGAGAATATGCAATGATGAAAATCTTGTATCATGAGCTTGGTTGAATCATGGTTTCAAAACTAGTCATTAAGGATCGTGTTTCGGATAGCATGAATTACCAAAAGAGAATCCCTCTCAACATGAATTCTAGAAAAACGCATCTTGGCGAACATCATAGTACTTCAAGAATGATGTAGAACGTGTTGCGGACGTATTCATGGAGAAATGAGACCGTCACAAACCCAAACGCGGACCCGGTCGAGGAAAATAGCTTGCAACGAAGAACAGGTCGTAACTTTCAAACCGGAAGTCAGATTTGGACGATTTTTTTTTAAAATCGCGTATTTTTTCGAGACGGAGCCAACCAAACCTACCTACGTTCAGTTTGCCACCATCTGTTTTGCCAAATTCCTTACTGATTGAGAGATATCGGGGTTTTCGTCAGTTTTTTACTATTTTTAGTAATGTTTTAGGAGTCTGTTTTGATTAGGAAGCGAATCCGGTTTGATTCCAAATTTGACCGAATTACTTCTCTAATCATAGGGAGTCTTTTAAGGATAGTTTTCTATTTTTAGTAAAGTTCGGGTCAATTAGAAGTGTTGTTTCTATTTTTAGTAAAGTTCGAGTCCTAGTAGGAGTCTTGTTTGTTTTCTATTTAAACAGAGTCTTGTAAGCCCTAGAGGCATATCTTTTCATCAATAAAATTTTGTTTATTATATTTTCTTCGTGAATTCGAAGCTCTTCGTGGATTCGGAGATCAACCCTCGGTGGATTCTGAGATTTTAACTTCCGCGCTGCGTTAAAGAATAGCTAGAGCTTCAAGTGTTCTAATCTTTGTTTTTTTTTTTAATTTAAATTCTGGGAACAGAACTCACATATTGTGGATGAAAATTTTCATATATGATGTGAAAAACATATTTTCTTTTTTGATATGAGTTCGTCTACTTGGCATGAGATCCTTTTTCCCCCCCTACAATTCATAAGAATTTTCATCCGCGTTGGGGGGAAAAAACTTCTGCATTAATTGTTGAGCAACTCAAATGGTTCATAAAAATGCTTCAAAAATGTTGATGTATATAATCACAGTCACTAACCTCAGGTGAGTTTAGCTTTTAAGAGAGCGGAGTCCGCCTTCTCTCCTAATGCCCGGTGACGCTGATCCAGTCAGGGGGTTCGCCTACAGCAAAGAGGGACCTGAGGAAGAGGCGGAGTTGGGATCTCCAGTGGTTCCTCCGACGGTCAAGTTAGTAATGGGGGGAGAAAATTCAATGGAGCAGGAATGCACACAGAAAATATCACTTACTTGGTTCGTTGTTCACGTTGCTACTTATACCTAGGGTTGTGGGGGTATTTCCGTCTTTCCATCGGTTAAGGAACCACCGATGAGTCAGCCCTCTCCTCCACGTGTGAGCTAGTGATTGGCTGAGCATCTCTTTGTCTGCTATGGTGGCTGGCCTTTACAGGTGTCAAATTGCGGGTAATTTGAGGGTTCGTGTGGTCTATTCGCCATTAATGGGATGGGATTGACGGCGCCTGTAGTTGCATGGGTCCGAGGTGCCTTAAATACCGTGAGAGACGGGGGAGTTAAGGGGCTGTCAGTGCATTTAATGCGATGTTGATGGGCTCGAGTACTGTATAATCGTCGTTCAAGTGGAGGGAACCACGTAGGATGAGAGAGGGGGGAGCTGTGGCCGGGTGGCCGACTCGCACGGCCAACTGAGGCGTTCCTTGGGATAATAAGCTGAAGGGGACGACTAGTGCTGCCTTTCGCGTCGTCCCAGAGGACGGGTGGCTGAGAAGTGGGGGCCTAGATTCGCTTCGCATTGTCTGGAGAGGCCGGCGACTGGTTGGAAGGGGTTATAATGGGGGACGGGTTGGAAGGACGACTAGCACCGCCTTTCGCGTCGTCCGAGCGGACCAGAGGTTGGAAGGTAATAGCTGGTCGTCCTCATGTCGTCCGGGGGGACGAGCAACGTGGAATAGCTCTGAGGCAGTCAATTGGCTGGGCGGACGACTGTTACCGCCTTTCGCGTCGTCCGCGGGAGAGAGTTGTCGATGGGCCGACCTGCACCACCTCTCGCGTCGGCTATGGCGATAGTCGTTTAATGGGCCGTGACGGGGTCGGTAAGTGCAGGCCGCCCGGTGAGTCGGGTGTGGAGGTTCGTGTCGCTCCTCGTTGACAAGCAAGCGTTTATCCATGTCAGCACTTGGTTTTTCTCCTTAATCACTGATTAGTGGTTATGACCATAACAAAAAAGTATTGCAAATTAGACTACTTATTTTCTTTTTCTTACACTATTCTTTTATTGTTAATTAGCATAGTGTTATTGATTGTTAAAAAACTTGAAAAGCAAGTACGAGATAAGCTCTTAACCAACCTCCTCCCCCATAATGCAGCAAGGTAGTGTCAACAACTAAAAAAAATATCCAACCCCTGTGTTAATTATTATTATTTTTTATTTTCTTTGTCCCCTTTGCCTTCAAGCTTTGAAAAGCAATCGATCTGTGTTTTCCTAATTTCTAAACCTACTCCTGACCCTTAGCTGTACTCCTAAACCTCCAAACGTTTAACCCCCATTATCTAAAACCCTAACCTCCTAAGTGTTGCATAATTCCTATTATAATACTAATCACCTCTCTTGTCCTTTAATTGACAAAATAATTATTGTACCCCCATTATTTCTCAACGCTTGAGACAACAAGTTGCAGGTGGTACAGTCTTCAAAATTGTTCAAAAAAGTAGTGCTTTGTGCCCCCACCATTCTCTTCTTCTCTTCTCCACTAAGCTTTCTTTTAAATTGTGAGCAATATTGTTCTCGTTGTCCACTATCAACTATTTAATTATTGTACACCCCTCCCCACTTCTTATACTCCTATAAATAACCCTTACTTCCTCTAGCTCTAAGTTCGTCCTATCTTTCTCTATTTCCTTCTTTGTATGATAAAATTAAGCCCATAGAAGAGATCACCAACAGTCTTTTTTTTTTTAAAATTTTATTTCTGACCATCAATTATGGAGTTGCATTCTTCTACCTCTGCGAAAAAGCTATGGAACATCCTAAGGATTGCCTTCTTCATGATGAGGAAAGGTCTCGTGGCGAAGCGAAAGCTGATCCTTGATATGAACCTCATGATGAAGAGAGGCAAGATCCTTCGAAAATCCATAGGCAATCTCATGTTCCACCACAATCACCACCATCAATCGAGAATTAATAGTCCCACTTCACTCGGTCACAACTTTGGCCTACGCGAGTACGAGTTTTCGTGCACGAACAGCCCAAACCCTATCTTCTTCCGCGCGAATTCAAAGCGCAAGCATAGTTACTTTCCGTGCATGACCGCGAGTTCTGTGGATGAGGCTGATGATTATAAAGCATCACCTGTCATTGTGCTGCCGAGAATTGAATTCTCACCGCAATGTACGTATAATTTGACTGAACTTGCACCTGGTGACAAGATTACCCCGATCCGTTCACCGTTGTCCGTTAGGGTTTCGAACTTTTCCTTGGCAGAGGAGGGTGATGGATTGAGCTGTGAAGTGGACAACCAAGCTGAGGAGTTCATCAGGAAGTTCTACCAGCAACTGCAGGCTCAGGGGAGGATAGCAATGCTACAGTATCAGGAGGATGAATATCAAGAAATGCTTGCTACAGGGAATTGATAGATTAATTCTATAAGTACATGCATGTACATACGCATGCATAGAAATTTGTAATGGCATCTCTGTGAATCAAGGTTAAGATGGGATTATGTGAAGGTTTGAGATATTTTGAATAATGATCTTTGTGTCAAAGGTGGTGGTTGTTTCGATATTAATTTACTTAGTAGTCGCCCATTTCGATCGGATTCTAGATGAGATCAAATTAAGATAATTGCTTTCAATATTAATACCTATATGTTTAAATATTCATGTAAATGTTCCTAACTTCCATAAATTAAAGTAGATTACAAATAATCCCCTCATCTATAGTAGTATTTATCACCCGCAACTCATTTATTAGCACTTGTCACCACTCAGTCCGTCGCTAGAGGAAGGTTATCTGCAATTTGTTAACTGCAAGGATGATAAGCGCTAATAAACGAGTTGAGAGATGATAAATATGTTATGTTATATCTTGAATTTGTCATAGGCGTAAGGTTGTGGGGTGAGTCATCTGATGAGAGCTAGTGGTACTTTATCACTTTTGACTTGTCTTTTTTTGTTCTCTAATGTTGGAAATGGCTAGAGGGACTTGATGTTATTAATCACACAAGTAGATACAAGTATTTATGCGTGCACATAGATAATATTGTTCTTGCTCTCTTATCTCCCGGTAGATTTGTATGCAAAGATGAAGATGGATTATGATTGGTTTCAAACCTTACAACAATAAACCTTGTGCTAAAGCGTGTTGTCATATCAACTATGTTGCAGCAAAATGATATTTAGGATAATTGCTTTTAATAACCCCTATGTTTAAACATTCATCTAACTTTTTCCTGATTACCTTTTTCCCATTTGTGTCTTGAATTTGTCATTGGATTAAAAGTTTGTGGTGTGAGTCAGATTTCTCAACGTGATAAAATCATTGTTTTGTCACATTGACTACCTTTTCTTTTCCTTTTCTTTTTTGTTATCCAATGGAAATGGATAGTTTAAACATGGCTTCTAGCTAGCTGCCTTTAATCAGTTGTTGCCTTATTGATTTTATCCTCGTGACATTAGATTATAAATGTGTGAGCCCCACAATTGAGAATCTCTCATCCAGCTGCCTTTTAGTTGGGAACCTCATTTTGTTGTAGGTACAACTTAGGATATTAGTAAAGCCTGTGACCAGCTATATATATAATTGGTTGTTGGGAGACCTAACTGCATAATTGCCCCTATATATCCAATGTAGATAAGACTCAAGATGAAGAGGGTTGATCAATAGGTTTATTAGGAGTACTAGCTCATTATCAATAATTGAATATAGAATCATATACATACGTATTCTTTTCTAAAGATCCAATTTCACTTTACATTGGATAACATAAATTGAACTGTATTAAAGATCATATGCAGCACGGATAGAAAATAAGATTAGGCATCATACATGGAGGAGACAACATTAGTTATACTAAAAATGAATTACAACAGTACTCTAGAAGAAGCAGACGATTATGATTGAAGAAGTGATGCCTTTGTAGAACATGCATTATAGGATATCGATATCAACAAATCTGCGGCATGTATAATGTAGTAGATGATAATCACTGTATATGAGAGAAGCCCCTCTTATGTCATATGATATCCATTATTCTGGCGCGCCCATCGAAATGCGCCATAGTAAATAAGAGAAGACATCTGTAAAACAGAAGCAAGGCTGACATCTAAAAAATAACATATAAGTCTGGAAACTGAAATGATAATAGAAGTCTGAAGGAGCTGCAAAGTAGACAAGTTAAATTGAAACCGAGTTTCATATGGAATAGCTGCAATACATAGAACCCCTGCCTCAAATGGGCGCAGAAAATATGTGCAAATTTCTCAATCATGACGCACAAGAAAGTTATTTACAGAAATGCTCTTGAAAGTACAATCAAACTCAGAAGGAGAATCAACATTTTTTGCATTTTTTTAGCAGCAGAAGCAGCCTCCATCTCAGCAACAGAAGCAGCCTAACTTAAACCCATCTTCTACAATTCATTCATAAACCCATCAACATCAGCCTTGTTGGATCTGAGATGCAAGCCTGGAGAGAGATTTGGAGGGGGGGGGGGGGGGTTAAATAAGGTTGCTACCATTTTTCACCAAAAACATAGAATATACAACAGAAAAAAATAAAATAAAAGCAATCAACGATGATCAAATACAAATAGCAACCAACCAGGTCCATACAAGATTTTATAGTGGTTCGGATAATAATTTTATGTCCACTCTTCCTTCTCACGAATGAGCTTCCTCACTATGCAAAGAGTTCTCCTGAGTCACAAACCCGATTCTTACAAAACCACACCCTGAAATCTATCTGAAACCACTCATTTAACCTAACTCTCTATAATGAGTAATACCTAGACCTAGCTTGTCCGAACTCTTAATTAATCCCGACTTGAGTACGCCGTAAAAAATAAGTTCAAAGTAAAACCAACATAAACAGTTAAAGCTAAGATAATTAAGAAAGATCTTACAGCTCTTTTGTATTTGAGAGATTAAGAAATGATTTTTTATTCTCTAGAGCCTCGTGAAACTCTTACTCGTTACGCACAACATCCTTAGATCGTTTCTTAGTGAAGAGAGTTGCTCTTGGATTGATCTTCATCACAGATCTTCATTAAGCTTAGCTTATATCTTTCGAAGGACGGTTTGTTTTATTGAAAAGGCTGTAAGATCATTTTTTAATTATGAACTTACTTGATATTTGAATTGTATCTCTTTAGACTTCGTTCACGGCGTATTCAAGTCGGTTTAATTAAGGGTTGGGACTAGCTATGGCTAGGAGTTACTCATTGTGAAGAGTTAGATTAAACAGCTAGTTATATTGAACGAGAAATAAGAACGTATTCATGGAGGATATAAGACATGGTCTTAGTTATTTTAAGAATGAATCACAATCGTCTAGAATTACTTGATCTCTTTGATTAATAAAATGGTGTCTTCTCTGTCAAAATTGTCCATTACCATGAGTCATATTAAGGTAGATAGGTTCTTAACAAAGAGGTTTTACAATAAGGGTAGATGGAGTTCTATCGATAAAGATGGTTCGTGTTAGTTAGACAGATTTGTAAAAATAATAAGATGCCTTTTACATCAAAGATAGGTATACTTGTATCAAAGAAAAGTTATATCATACTAAAGGTAAAACAAATGTTAACAAAGATAAAGAAATATTTTACAAGTTACTATTATGACTACTCAACTTGGACGAAGAGAAGTAATTTTCCTTTTACAAAAACGAATCACATCGGATACACTAGTGGAAAAGTAAGCATTCTTGACGGGGTTTCCCGTCAGGAAAGTCACAAATGCCGTCAGCGATGACTATCATTGACGGCAAGCCGTCAAAGATAACCCGTCAGCAAAAGTCCCGTCAGGGAAGTAACATCCACGGCGGTAACCCGTCGATGATGTTTTCATATCGGTGGCGGCAAGCCGTCGAAATGTATATCAGCGGCGGGAATCCGTCGGCGATGATTAAACATCACCGACGGTAACCCGTCGATGATGTTTTCATATCGGTGGCGGCAAGCCGTCGAAAATGTATATCACTGACGGTTTACCCGTCAACGATGTTTTTTACATCGCCGACGGTATACCGTCAGCGATAAACATCACTGACGGGTACCCGTCAGCGATGATTAAACATCACCGATGGCGTTCCCGTCGAGATATATATCAGCGGCGGGAATCCGTCGGCGATAAACATCAGCGGCGGTTTACCGTCAACGATGTTTTACATCGCCGACGGTATTGCCGTCGGCGATGTGTATCAGCGGCGGGAATCCGTCGGCGATAGTCTGGTGGTAAAAAATATTTCCGATTTGATCGATTCCTGTTCATACAAACTAAATTCGATTCCACGCACATTCCAAAGAAACATTCCAAATATACACAATCCATATTTCACAACAATCCAAAGAAACATTCAAAATATACACGCTCCGTAAGAAATTTCACAATAATCGTGCACAAACAACTCCCAATCCATATTTCACAAATATACATGCAACCACCAATTAATTTTGTGCACATTCCATTACAAATTATAAATTTCCAATCCAAATTTCACAAACAACAAATAACAAACCACAACATTCCATAACTTATACGATAAATTGCCGACACAAATAAGTTATATATCCACATATATCATAATGCACAAACAAGCTAAAATCCATATATATATCATACGCATCACATGCATGCCCACACATCTCGTAATTCCAAGAAACACGAGTTTAGGATGTTAAGCATACAAGCATATCATAATCTCCAATATAAAGAGTTCCAATATACAAACACGAAGTCTAGGATATAACTCACTAAGACAGTCGTCCGCCCTATCCATGTCATCATCCGCATTGCCACCGGCGGCTCCATCCCTACGACTCGTGCTCCCATTGATATCATCCTCATGCTAACACAAAAATAAATGAAATTTAGAATATCATATTGTGAGAAAGAGTGTAATCATGCATGTTTTATGTTTGGAATCATTATACTGTCTACTACTCTCCACTACCACCAAATGCTGTTGAGAGCCCAAAAGTTCATAATCGACTTTGTAGGCAGTAGGAACCCGCCGTCTGCATGGTTTCAATATTTGCCCGAAACCATTGCAAAAGTAGCGGTAGGGTGGATCACTCGCATAAGCTCCTCTTGAATATCCTCCCACATCTCCTCGGAATATGACCATCCAAAATATTCATCACCGATGAAACAAGGCTGCATCGCTGCAGTGCAATCCTCTGCGGCATGTAAGAGGGTCTTGAGGGCATTGTCGATGGCGTTGAACTCGGCGGAGGCCGGAATGGTGTAGACACCCTCGAGCTCCAACTCCCATCCACCGGTCCTCCCTTTTTGGGAAGTCCACAAACCAAATGGCTCACGCTATAATTCTCCTCTATAGTTAGGGGCCTCGGCTCACGTGCAACTACCTCGGCATATGTGTTTTCAGACGCCTAAAAACAAAAAATAAATTTAAGAAATGGAATAAATAAATAAATTTATGAATTGGCATTTCAAAAATAAAGAAAATATAATTATACTATCAAAAATCCGTTAAGAAGCATTCTTGTTTGCAAATGGTGAGATACTTATATTTAGTATTTACTACACCTGAATGAGAAATTCAAAATTGGTAGGAATGTGTATATATATATGTATTGAATAAAGAAAATTATGCCAAGTAATGATAAATAGATATGTTTACTGCGTTTTCTTAGCCAATTCTAGCTTTTCTTTCCTATCCTTGTCGGCATCGTACCCCTTCTTAAAGTGAACCATCGTCCTCTTATGCGATTAAGGCGGGATATAGGGGCGTTCTATCATTTACAAAACATATTTATTAGTTTTATTTATCAAATATTTTAGGAAGCGGAGAGAATATATATAGAATATTAAAATACTTTATACCGTTGTCCCGCAAAATTGATCCATAATCTGGGCAAATGAAGTAGTCCCGTATGATGATCATAATCTTTCTTCCATCGGTTCAGTTTATTTATCCGACATTTTTCTTCAACATGAACAAAGAGGATTTTAGTACAATCTTCAATATACAACATTTAGATAAATAACTTGAATCTAATTTCTATTATCTGATTTACACGGTGCTCCTCCGGCCCCACAATACTATAAGTGCAGCTAAATGATCCGCTCAACCCTCTTATCTCGCTTGTAGATCCTCTCCCGCTTCATCAGAACTTTCATAGCATTTCTTCTTTATCTCATGTCTCCACTCAAGAGAATGCTTAAACTTTCCCATGTAACCAAATAAAATCCCACCCTACGGGATTATCTTCGATGTTGAAATATCTCTAAATATTAACATATAGTTAAGCATGGCCAATTGACGTAAAGGTAAAATAATTATAAATAATAGTGAATTTTACCCAAAGATCGCGATAGATAGACTCGAGGACATCAAAGGGCTGCTCCTCACCTCATAGTAAGGATTCAGATTATCACTTCTCAGTATCAAGCATCCAAGATATGAGCTAAAATTGTTAGCCCATTGCCCGATTGAATCCCATTATGTTCCCACCTTACAAGTGCACGAAAGCCATCCGGTGGTAACTTTTTTAAAGTCACTTCCATGTCGGCCTTTTTCTTGAATATTTTTCTCCTACAATAAAGAAAAATATTTGTCGGTTATAAATATGTACCACTTTTATTTATTCAACCTTAAGCTCTCGAATTCAATTTAAATATCAAAACTCGAAAATAAAAGCAAAAGTGAAAATTGTTTACATTCTTCTTTTTGTCCACATGTGCTCATAATTGTGGATCTAGGTGTGTATGAAAGCATTATAGTATTGGATCAAACAAAATCAAAGTATTATAGTGAATTCTTTGTTTCTATTAAAAATTATTACTATTATTTATTATTAATTTTCCAATACTCGAAAATAATTGATTAAACTCACCAAATCTTTGTCTGATTTCATTTTTTGCATCAGCTAATATCTCATCAATCTGTGGCGTCCATTCATCCAATCGTTTTTTGGCCAATTTGTACCTCTCTGTTCGCTTGAGTCCAGACTTCTCCGCATTACGCCGGTAAAGGCCCACGCCATCCCTAAATATATGCATCAAGTACTACTCGAGGATCTGCATATAATGGTACAGGAGATGGCTCATCCTCGCCCTCACCTAAAGAAATAAAAAAAATAAATTATTATTGTGCATATATCATGAATAATTAATACGTAACTTATGTGAAGTTATACCTCCGATCTCTGTTGAAGTCGGTGGCTCTTCCTCGGTAGATTGGTCTTGATATGGATTGGCTTCTTCGAATGATAGCCTCCTGCTAATGTTTTTAGACATCTGCAAGTTGAATAAATATACAAAAATAATATATTATAGATGCAATTTATATTGGCCAAAATAAAAACAAGATGTATTATTACATTAATAAAATTTTCATTTCATATCTCGCTTGTAGGCATCTGCAAGCTGAATATACAAAAGAAGATATTACATATTTATATGCAATTTATATTGTCCAAAAGGTAATTGAGATACATCGTAGTGATATTAAAGTTTCCATTTTACAATATGTAAACTAAAAAAAAGTTACACAAACTGCCGATTACATATTTAGCTACTATAAATGTCTGTGATAATATTTGGAATGTCTGTCCGAGTTGTTGGAGCATCCGTATCAAACACTACATTTTGAGGGTACGAGAATTCATCGATCATTTGCATTTGGCTCATTGAAGTTGTCTATAGAGCTCTCATCACCATCTTCACTGGTAGAAAGTTGAATATAAGCCCTAGAATCCTTGTATAGGACAACCCACTCGTCTTTAACCATAGGATCTTTCACATAGAAACATTGTCCCACCTGAGATGCAAACATGAATTTTTCATCACTATCAATTTATTTATCGAGATTGACAATTGTAAATCCAAAGGGATCCTTTTGAGTCTTTGCAAAGCACCAACGAATCATGAACATCGTGTATTTATGTTCATTTGGTCCACCATAGCCGTAGAATATCTCCACCACATCTTCCAACCGTCCATAATATGTTATATTATTTTCAAGCTGGATTGATCTCTTCTATTTGAGAAACATTCACGTGAGAAGGTAGCCATGACACCACTATTCGGGTGACCTTCAGATCATCAACCTCCATTGTATGAAATTTATACCCGTTTACGATACCCACCATATTGATTTACAAAGATAGTAAGGCACAGTGAACCTTTACTTCTTCGATATTTGGTTATTAAGGACAAGTTGTTCACGGATCTAAATATAAAAATAAGAAAACTATTAAATCAATGTCTTTGTTTTTTAGTAAAATATTATTATTGCTAAATTTAACAATACTTACTTCATTCTTCAACCAAACAGGAATTCCTTCATATGTCTTTCTTTAATGTCATGTACAAATTGCATTCACTGCAGAACTTCATTCTTTAGTTTTTCCGATGTTGCCTATTAATGCCATTAACAATCTATGTCATTGTCAAATTTAAAATTACTAGTTAAATGATATTCAAAACTCTTATGTGATATTTTACCTCCGGTATTCGAGAAGATCTCAAGATTATTTACTACGATGCATGCGCTTGATCTAACAACGGGTTAGAATAATTTTTGCTCATCCCATGAGGATATAGAAATGTGTTATCCTTGTTATCAACAGTGCTTGAAGTCTTGTTTGTTCCCCTCTCATATAACGAGAGGCAAATAAGAGACACTTTCGGTTCTCCGCGTAACTTTCGACTATTGAACCTTACGGTCGAGCTCATACGCAATTGACGCTTCATTGAACCCAAATATCTAAAAAATGATAATTAATTAGATATAGAAGTAAAGACATTGATAGTTAACATATGTAATGATTGATAGCTAAAGATTAATGTTTTCTAAATACTAACCTTTCTATTGGATACATCCAACGATAATGGACCGGTCCTGCTATTGCAGCCTCCTCTGCGAGATGTTGTGTGAGATGAACCATTGTTGTGAAAAAAGATGGAGGAAAGAGCATCTCCATTTCACACATAGTTTCTAAAATAATTTCTCCAAGTTTCTTAAACTCACGGACGTCTATAACTTTAGAACAAAGCTTTCTGAAAAATCCACAAAAATCAATAATAACCTTCACGCTTTTCATTCTCGCATAGTATCGCCAGTGCAGTGTAGCAATTGATGAAGAAGCACGGATAATCATGAGTTTTAAGGCCCAATATTTTCCTTTCCCCGCACTGGACATTGTTCGATATGTTTATGAGTAACCCTCGGTAACTTCATTGATTTGAGGACTTGACAAAATATTTGCATCTCAATCTTCGACATAGTAATACGAGGCGGGCAACTCATATCTGTCATTTCCGACATTTTTGGTCAGCAGTCGCTTCTGATGTTCAATGCAATTAGATATTGACGAGCGCCAGATCATCCTTTGATTTATTAGCACATTGCAACAGTGTGGATAAAAGATTATCACAAATATTTTTTTCAATGTGCATAACGTCCAAGTTGTGTCGTATTTTTAGCTCTTTCCAGTAAGGGAGTTGAAAAAAAATGCTGAATTTTGTCCATCCTGAGGGCAATTTTACGATTTCAGCCCCATCCCTCACCACTTGTGCTTTTCTCTTTCGTTTTAGTATCCTTTTGTTAATACGCAAGATCCCTCCTCCAAGTAAATCTTCTTTCGAATAGCGCTTCTTTCCAAACCTGACAGCAGGGAACCGCTCAAGCAAGCGTACAATCTGATCTCCACCTAATGGACGCGGAGCATCTCGCTTCTCAACAGTACCATCAAAAAACTTGCTCCATTTTTTGTTCTCAGACTGTGTTTTAGGTTCAACCACCTTCTATTAAACCAATAACAAAATTTACGACTGTGCTGCAGATAAAGACCTTTGAATTCTGGACCACACCGACACGATATGTTCCCTTCAGAGACCAACCCGACAGATTCGCATAGGTCGGAAAATCATTAATTGTCCATAGTAAAATACCACGGAGTCTAAAAGTCGCTGCGTGAGTATCATATGTCATAACCCCTTCAGTCCAGAGTTGTTTTAACTCATCAATTAGCGGTTCCAAAAACACATCTATGTCATTACCTGGTGCATGCTTGCCCGGTATCAATAATGAAAGTATCATATACGGTTGTTTCATGCAAAGCCAAAGCGGTAAGTTGTATGGCGTTAATACAACAGCCATGTAGACCAACCGAACTCATAAGCCCAAATGGATTGAATCCGCCGCTAGACAAACCAAGTCTAACATTCACGCACTCATTCGCAAACCAAGGATAAGTTCGATCCACATGCTTCCATGCCTCTGCATCGGCCGGATGTCTGACTTTACCATCATCTATACGTTCTTCCATGTGCCACCTCATTTGCTTAGCAATATCTTTATTCATATACAACCGTTTTAGCCTAGGTATTAAGGGAAAATGACGAAGGACCTTTCTTTGGAATCTTCCTTTGCTTAAGCATAGACCTTCTTTGTCCCATGTGTCGAATAATTTTTGCGTTGTACCCACCGTGATACTCCACAAACCGACACTCAAGATCCTTGTTATCCTTTTAGTAGAGGATACAATCATTAGGGCATCGTCGATTTTTTGTAATCAAGTCCTATAGCGAAACAATCTTCTTTATGCTATCATAATTTCTTGGAATGCTCTCTTTTCCATTTGGAATCACTTTTCTCAACAACACAAGCAACATATTAAAATATTTATCCGCCATTCCGCTAAGAGACTTTATACGAAAAGACGCAAAGATAAATGATAACTCGTGAACTCGTGCAACCCTCATACGATCATTTTCATTGTCATCTATTAATTTCATTATCTGCGCCCGACTCCTCGTGATCATTCACACCTCTAGCATTTTCGTAACCCGGCATCCTCGGCACCTTCAATTTCATCTATATTAGGAACTGTTAACATATTAGCAAGCATTGTATGTGTATCATCTATCCTCCCATCTGACGTACCGGTCTCCGCCATCAATTTCATTTCTTCAAGACATCCTTCCCCATGAAACGTCCAATATTTGTACTTCTCATGAAATCCTGATATTAAGTGTTTATGTAAATCACTTTTATCCACCAATGCCATATTTTTACACCAACAAAGAAGGACAATACACGACATTACTATTTAACTTTCGTGGGTCTCAATGCATCAGATGAATTGATTTATTCCATCTTTATATCATTGTCCCTCCATCTATCAATACGAGGAATATCGATCCATGATTTGTCGGGAACTATCCTCATCTGTATGATATATATAATATTATTCATAAATGAAATTAAGCATAATTAGGTAATGTGAAATTTTATTATTAAAGCATCAAATACCCGGTTGGGTGATATTAACTTTTTCCACGACATCAAGGAAATACAAATTATAATAATCTCGGAGGGAATTGTCAGAACATAAATTATGTGGGCGTAAAATCTAACGCTCATATTTTCAATAAGACACTTTAACGGCTGTCATAGGAAATGGACCTATCCCATTAGGAATATAGTAGTGTCTGTCACTACCTTTACATACTTTATCGTTTTATTTCTTAAAATTTGGCACCTACATTTGTTCTCCGAGTACCTTTATGCGGATGTTATAATGCGTATCAATGATCGATAATAGATCGATAATAGATCGATCATAAAACAACATCGCTTATTGTACATGGAGAACAATGCGATCGTGTTATCGAAATTTTAATGAATAAAATGCATAATGTATACAAAGATAGATGATACACTCTTGTATTCCTAACTCAGACGAGAAGGGAATCCTCCTCGACAGATCTAATAATTATTGTATGTAGATCATGCTTCTAACATAAATCACGCTATTCTCTTTAGATATAAAAGTATTCTCACATCCAACTAGAATTACGATGCGTTTATATTAGAAGAGATTCACATCCAACATTATTAGACGGAAACTAGGGTAACGACTTCCAATTCATATAATCATGATATATAACACAATACAATATCATATATCTAACTAAATTGAATGCATCAATAACAATAGAATCAGTTTATCATAACTATTCTTGTTTAATTAGAGTATTAGACTTATAGTAATATAATCATGATTGTATTATTGTTAAAGTTAGTATAAAGTTAGTTTAATTATGGTTAGGGACTTAGGTAATGTAATTAGATTTAGTATTAGGATTATTTTCGATAGTTACTTCATAGAGTTAGGATTAGCGTTATATATATTTAAATTAGTTATTAATATTTAGGATTAAGATAAAATTTGAGTGAGAGTTAGTTTAATTATCGGGTCATTGTCTTGGGAAATGAATTTAAGGTAATAATTAGGATTTCTAATTGATTAGATTTGTTCAATTAGGATTAGGCTAACTAAAGTTTAATTAATACCATTATTAGCGGGATTAGGTTACTAAAGATCATTAAAGATAGGATTAGGATTATAAAAAAGTTAAGATTTAAGTATATTATTATAAATCATTAAAGTTAGGATTAGGTTATAAAAAGATAACTAGGATTACTCTTAGGCTCATATTTCTTTATCGAGATTATTTTAATTGAGTTATTCAAGTTAGGATTAAAGTAGATTATTGAGTTATTAAAGTTAGGATTAAATTTATTAAAGTTAAATTAATTAATTAGAGTTAGAAAAATGCTAAATTATTTATTAAAGTTAGTTGAATTAGGATTATATACTTGGGTATATAAGTTTAATTGGCTAGATTTAATAAAAATTAAAGTTAGGGTTAGGGTTAACAAACTTTAAGTTATCTTAATTAGGGTTATGTGATCAATTTGGGTTATGATAAATATCAATTAGGGTAGATCATTATTGTTCGCGGGGAAAGTAGACTTCGTATTCATTGCTCCGTTGAATTTGTTTACAGCTTCGTTGGCCTACAACAAGATTCAAAGGAAAGAAAATTTGCCTTTTATTTAAGGCTTACAATGAAAACGAAAATTACAACTTCTTCCTTTTGTGAACAAACACGAGGATCTCTATTTTACGGGATCCTCGCCATGCGGGTTCTTTGCCCGTGTCGGACTTTTGTTCGTCCGTGGACTACCGCGCAATTCAGATCCAGGTGGAAACCCGGGTTCTGGAACTACAGGCGTGCAGGGGCTCGTTTCACGAGGGAAACGAAGCGCCTGAAGGGATCGCACTCACGAAGGAGAGGATCACCTTCGGGGATCACACTCACGAAGGAGAGGATCGCCGGAGCGGGTGAGATCTACTAGGAGAAATCACAGCGCTATTCTGTAGCCGACCCGAGTTCGCTTACCTCGCGGTTTGTAGATCGGACGTGCTCGTCGGTGCTCGGGCCGTGCGTCGACGGCTCGTGGATCTCGCGAGGGCTTTCTCAAGAATATCAGAAGATCCAACTCTCAAAAATCGGCCAAAATCCCCTCGAATCGAGCACACCCCCTATTTATAGGAGACAAAGGGGTTTATGGCGGCGGACACCATTGGTGTCCGCCTCGCCTCGACACCGTTGGTGTCGGGCCTTGGCGGACACCAAGTGGTGTCGACCAATGGCGGACACCAAGCGGTGTCGGGTTTCAACGGACGCTGTTTGACTTCGGTTTGGTTTTCGGACTTTTACGTGGCGTTCGTTTCGATCTTGTCGTCGTCGTTCTAAGTCCGTGCTTGGTTCACTTGATTGGTTTCATCCCGTCAACGGTTTAAGTGACGATCGGTCGATGTTCAAATCCGATCCCGTTGACATTCGAATGCGATCGATCTCGTTGAAGCTTCGCTGTTGGATTCATTCCATAGCGTAGCCTCGTTGACTTCGTGCGCCTGGCGACCCACTTCATGTGTTCGCGGACCGCTGCGCATTTGCGACATAGTTAATCGTCGGCGTTTGTCGATGGGTTGTTGGTTGTTAACCCACCGTCCGCGAGTTTCGTTCGGTACTAATAAGCAATTTCTAGCGCCTCTGATACCCCTCCAAAGCGTCTCAGTCTCGATTCTTGATGAGTCTGGGATGCTTTGGACATGATGAGCCCTTCACCCTTCAATCGGTGTGATGGGACTTGTGAATGACCTTGGCGTTCGATCTCTCCACTCCTTTCAGTCTTTCCGATTAGCCGTAGGATGTTGAAGGTATTCTGATCTTGCATTTTTGTCGACCGTTGTGAGATCTTGACCAAAAATCGGTAAATAAATTTCTTTTGAGATTAGCTCGGTTTTGATTCCTCCAATTCTCGGGTTCTCCGGTGCTTTGTAGGATATCCGGGGTGTTGTGGTCTTTGCATTTATTGCTTGACCGTTGTTGGAATTTGACGTAGCTAATTGAGTTCATTCTTTGTTGACTTCGTGTCGGTGGATTGTCGTCCAATTTGACCATCGAGATCCTTCCATTGATCGGGAATTCTTGATGGATCCGAACCATTGATCGGTGAATCCTTCGTCGACGACGCTGGTTGGCGTCGCTATTGTATTACTTCTCGTTGAAGTGTGTTCATCTACGGTAGGAGGTATTCTTCCCAATTGTTGATTGGTAGGCCCTCGGTGGCATGAATAAACGCGTCTGATGGGAATTCTTTCAAGGTAGAACGCGTTGTTCGCCATATAAGCCTCGTCGAATTCATCAACTTTTCCTATAGCGGAGGAAATTGAAGACTATCGAAGTTATCCTTAAGAACATGGTAATATTCTCCAGGAACCTCTCGTTAAATTGGGAAACAGTTTATACTCATAATCCTTAGTTGGAGTAGGATTGGGCAACGCGTTGATTGGCGTCGATGCAATCCGCATAATCGAGTTATCCCTAAGAATATTTTTTGTGAAAATATTCTTCCTGAACTTCTCGACAAATTAGGAAACAGCTTATACCGTAATCCTAGTTGGAGTAGGATTGGGCAACGCTGATTGGCGCCGATGCAATCCGCATATCGAAGTTATCCCTAAGAATATTTTTTGTGAAAATATTCTTCCAGGAACTTCTCGACAAATTAGGAAACAGTTTATACTCGTAATCCTAGTTGGAGTAGGATTGGGCAACGCGTTGATTGGCGTCGATGCAATCCGCATAATCGAGTTATCCCTAAGAATATTTTTTGTGAAAATATTCTTCCGTGAACTTCTCGACAAATTAGGAAACAGCTTATACCGTAATCCTAGTTGAGTAGGATTGGGCAACGCGTTGATTGGCGTCGATGCAATCCGCAAGGTGTTATTCTGCGGAATAAATCTTCAGAATCTTTCCAAATATAGCGGAGGGGGTAGGAGCCAATCAACGGACTGATTTGGCACTTATTTTGACATCCGGATAAGGTCCCAGTTAGGACTCCTAATTAGGGGCTGATTAGAGTTCTAATTAGAATTGGTTTGGGCCCATTAGGAGTTGTTATAAATACCCATACTCCTCCTATTCTTCTGTGCAGAGCCTACATCTCGACTCCATGACCTGGTGAGAGCGTTGATGCTGGATGAAGATCCATCCCATCTTATTATCTGTTTGGAAGTACGCTCATTCTTTTCTCTGGTGAACACGGTGATCGAAAAGGTCCTTCATGGCGGGCTTTCTCTTCATCAGTTCAGGCCACTGCTTGATCCCCGGATGGCCTTGATACGGGATATGGGTTATCCCGAGCTGGCTCAGGCCATTGTTGATGACCTCGCCCATCTGGAGGGAAAGCTTCAGAGACTGCAAGAGCTGCGGGTAGCGGGGCTTCCTCATATGTAGCTGCTCATACGGGCTCGCGTTTAGAGGCATGGCGCGATGCTCGTGTTTTTACTGGGCTCGAAGTCCAGATGCAGAGAGACCGCGCCGATCAGCTCGGAGCTGTTGTTGCTGAGACATATTCTTCCTTAAGCCACATCCAGACTGATATTGTGGCGAGTGCGGAGAAGGATATCTTGCTTTCGGGGAGAGCTCCATGCTGAGGAAGATAGGATGAGCAGTTTGGAGCTGGCCAAGGCCAACAAGGAAAAAGCCCTCACCGTTGCGTCTAAGGAGCTCGATCTGTCGAAGCAGAAACTGGCTGAGCTCGAGGAGGCAACCACGAAGACACTGAACACCGATGAGGAGTCCTTCAGGGCCGAGTTGCAGGAAGAACTCCACCAGGCTTACAATGGTGAAGTGTCTCAGCTCGAACAACAAATCCTTTGTCATAGACTTGATGTTTAAACAGTTGTAGCTCCTTCTATATTTGCTTCAAATGAATAAGATCCATCCCTTTCACTATTTATTATGATTCTTTTACTTCGTCAGAAATAATTAACCATAATACTTATAGGATTTTTGGCAAACCCTCAGCCATCAACGGGTTTGATTAGCCTTTACCAACCACCGTTTGAGTTGGGCTAGCGTGCGGATTATCAGGATCCGTTCCGCACGTGACGTTGTGCTAAAAGAATGAAACTCTTCTAGACTTGTTGCTATGATATTGAATACATAGGCTTCGTACTCTTTTACGGGCAAGAGACCACCCGGCAACGCGTGTGAGGCGTTGGCTTAATCCCTTCTTAGGCTTCGGGATAAAATACCCCAGAATCGAACTCTGGTGTCTTCTTCAATCGGAAAAAGACTAAACCGGCAACGCGTGTGAGGCGTTGGCTTTATCCCTTCTTAGGCCGGGATAAAATACCCGAATCGAACTCACGGTGTCTTCTTCAATCGGAAAAAGACTAAGCCGACAGCAGCGTGTGGCGTTGACTTTAGGGTTATTAGCCAACCCCGACCCTCAGCGGGTTTGATGAGCCTTTACCAACTACCGTTTGAGTTGGGCTAGCGTGCGGATTATCACGGATCCGTTCGCACATGGCGTTGTGCTAAAAGAATGAAACTCTTCTAGACTTGTTGCTATGATATTGAATACATAGGCTTCATTACTCTTTTACGGGCAAGAGACCACCCGACAGCGTGTGGCGTTGGCTTAATCCCTTCTTAGGCCGGGATAAAATACCCGAGAATCGAACTCGGTGTCTTCTTCAATCGGAAAAAGACTAAACCGACAGCAGCGTGTGGCGTTGGCTTTATCCCTTCTTAGGCCGGGATAAAATACCCGAGAATCGAACTCGGTGTCTTCTTCAATCGGAAAAAGACTAAACCGGCAGCGTGTGAAGCGTTGGCTTTATCCCTTCTTAGGCCGGGATAAAATACCCGAATCGAACTCACGGTGTCTTCTTCAATCGGAAAAAGACTAAGCCGACAGCAGCGTGTGAAGCGTTGACTTTAGGGTTATTAGCCAACCCCGACCCTCAGCGGGTTTGATGAGCCTTTACCAACTACCGTTTGAGTTGGGCTAGCGTGCGGATTATCTGGATCCGTTCCGCACATGACGTTGTGCTAAAAGAATGAGACTCTCTTAGACTTAATGCTACGATGTTGAATACGTAGGCTTCGTCTTTTTCACGGGAAGACTAACCCGGCGACGTGTGTTAGGCGTCGGCCTATCCCTGCTTAGGATTCGGGATCAAATTCCCCAGAATCAAACTCTGGTGTCTTCTTCAATGGAGAAAGACTAAACCGACAGCAGCGTGTGGCGTTGACTTTATCCCTTCTTAGGCTTCGGGATAAAATGCCCCGAGTCGAACTCGGTGTCTTCTTCAATGGAGAAAGACTAAACCGACAGCAGCGTGTGGCGTTGGCTTTATCCCTTCTTAGGCTTGGGATAAAATGCCCAGTCGAACTCTGGTGTCTTCTTCAATCGGAGAAAGACTAAACCGGCAACGCGTGTGAGGCGTTGGCTTTATCCCTTCTTAGGCTTCGGGATAAAATGCCCCAAGATGAACCTTGGTGTCCTCTTTTGACCGGAGAATGACTGAACCGGCATAAGGTTGATTGAGGTGGGAAAGGAAGAATGTATTCTATTTCCCGAAGGTGGAGAGGAAGGAGGATCTTGTCTCCTACCTCCAGGTAAGGGATGAACAAGAGAGGAAGGTTTTGTATCCTATCTCTTGCCAGTGGAGAGGAAGGTTTTGTGTCCTATCTCCAGGTGTTCACGAATTTAAAATAAGAGAGGAAGGTTTTGTATCCTATCTCTTATTGATGGAGAGGAAGGAGGATCTTGTCTCCTATCTCCGGATACTGGAACGGAAGGATTTTTGTCCTGTTTCCAGTGGGAGAGACTAAAAATGGGATCTCCATTTTGAGACTCTTGAAAGATGAGACTAAGAGTGGGATCTCCACTCCGAGAATCTAAGATAAGAGAGGAAGAATGTATTCTATCTCTTGCTTCTGAAGAGGAAGGATGTGTCCTATCTCCAGGTGAAGGTGTGGGAAAGGAAGAATGTATTCTATTTCCCGATGAGAAACTAAGAGTGGGATCTCCACTCCGAGAATCTTGGAAGGGTACGGATAGCTTTCGCTTTTATAGGATCGCTAACCCAAATTTGAAAGTGGACCTCTCGTTCGTGGAGGGAATCGAGAGGGGATTTTGCTGGTGGTTGGACCAGGAAGGTTTTTTAGTGGGCCCACCGTCAATGAATTTGATTGGTGGGAGAATTTTGGAGGAAAACACAATAACTTAGGGTTATCCTCATGAAAATGAGTGAGATATTCTCTGAGGAACTTCCCATCAAAACGGGTTATCCTGAATGTATTAAGGATAATATTTTTTCAGAAACTTCCCGTTTATCGGCATTAATTGCCGGTCGCCATTCTGTGTGATAAGGCGATATGCACCGTTTGAATAGACTGTGTCTATTATAAACGGTCCTTCCCATTTGGGTTCGAATTTACCTTTCTTTTTAGAGGTGAGAATTATCGGCCGTCGAGCAGCGAGGACAAGATCTCCCTCCTTAAAGGTTCTCTGTCGAACTTTCTTGTTGAAAGCCCTCGACATTCTAGCTTGATAGAACTCAATGCATTGTTGAGCCTCCAAGCGCTTCTCATCTAACATCTCAAGTTCTTCGAGACGTTTTTGATGTTGTTCTTGATCGTCATCTCATTTGCAAGAGGCGGCGAAGTGGCGAATCGTTGTGCGATATGCCCGAGTGCTTCTCGAGTTTATCATCGGTCTGCTTGTTATTCTTCACAAGCTTTGACAAAATCTTGATGATCGTCTTGTTGAGCGCCTCGGCTAATCCGTTTCTTCTTTGGATTATAGAACATCGGCGAGACATCTTGTATCTTGAATTTTTAGCAAAACGATGAAGGAATTGCGATGAATTGGGGACCGTTGTCATGCGATTCGTCTTGGGACACCATGTCGACATGGTGTTTGATGAATCGGCGGCGGTACTGCGCCTTGACCTCCTTTAGTGGGATTGCTTGACCCACTTGGAGAAGTAGTCGGTGATCGCTAGAATAAAGCGATCTCCTTTAACCGACGGAGGAAAAATGGGACCTACAGCGTCCATTCCCCATGTCTCGAATGGCGGGATGTGGCGAAGGATCTGATTGCTCTGGCGGTGATGCATATAATTGGCGTGAATTTGACAGCGTGGCATTTCGGCGTGCTCATTGCGTCATTAATCATTGTTGGCGAAGTAGCCCATTCTCGATTCGATCGTAGAGCTTGGGACCGGTGGTGTGCACCACATTCACCTTCGTGTGCTTCGAAGGACCTCTCCTGCCTCTTTGTTTGAGAGGCATCGAACAAAGACCATCGTACCCGACGATATAACATCACGGGTCTCAGGTGTGGTAGAAGAACCTTGGAGCTCTTCTCGGATTGACTCTCTCTCCCTTCGTCTTACGGCGAATACCGTGCAAGGCGTAGTCGATGATAGGAAAGCGCCAGCCTCGGCTCCACCGGTTTGGGTTGCATGTACCTCTTTGGACACCATCCTTTGTCTTCCGTACCTCATTACATATTGGTGCGAAGAGTTGATGAGTCGACCGTAACTAATTGCTCGGTCTCGGAAGGTTGTGCTAACGACACGCCTAACGCCGCCAGCAGACCGCGAGCGCTGGAGGCGTGGAATATATTCGATGAAAAACTCTTGAATGAGTCCGTCATTTCAGCGGCTATCGATGATAGGGGATTAGATCAGTTCGACCGTAGTCACCACGAACACCTTAACTATCAGTTGTGAATCGCCGTATGCCTCGAGATATTCGACCCCCAGCTCTTTGGCGAAACTAAGCCCAATAAGTAGCGCATTGTATTCGGCTACGTTATTGGAACAGGGTTCGGTGAGTGAATAAGCACGGGGCATGACATGATTCCCCGGGGAAATCAAGACAACTCCGACTCCAGCGGAGATTTTAGAACATCCGGGGGTACTTGCTACATTGGTAGCTCGAGAGGCTCCATCAAAGTACAATCGCCATATTTGTTGGTGCGATGTAGCGTTGACTTCGTGGACTTCGTCCGGAAGATCATCGTATAGTTCGACCGCTCAAGGTCGGTCGGGTACTAAGAGATCGCAAATCGCCTGTCCTTTGACTGACTTCTGTTGTTTGAAATACAAGTCATATTGGGACAAGAGCAAGGCCCATTTCGCCAAACGCCAACTCATTGAAGCCGGCTGGGTCATAAATATTCGGACCGGATTTACGTTAGAGATAACATAAATCGTCTGTCCTACTAAATAGTGTCGCATTTTCTGAATCGCGAACACTAATGCAAGGCACTGCTTCTCGACCATTGGGTATCGAGACTCAGCGCCGACCAATGTTGACTCGGGTAATACTGCTTGCACATTGCGTGACGGCTGTCGTCGTCTGCTTGAGCAAGCTTAATGAGTGATCCGTTGCCTTGACGTAGATCAGGAACGGTTTTCCCGACTGCGGTGCGACAAGAACAGGAGGTTTAGCGAGATACGATTTGATCTCTTCAAACGCTTTCTGACAGGCATCGTCCCAAATAAACGACACGCCTTTCTTGTTTAACTTAGAAAATGGTTGGCACTTCCCAGATAGGTTCGATATGAACCGTCGGATGTCATGTCGCCCTTGTAACCCCGAGTTCTCTCAGATTTCGGAGGTTGCAACTCTTGAATTGCCTTCACTTTGTCGGGATCGGCGTGGATTCCTTTGTCGGTGGCGACAAAGCCGAGAACTGCCTTTGGACATCCCAAGGAAGGATTTGGCGGGATTCATCTTTAGGCGATGAGTCGCATGAGCTCAAATATGGTTCTAAGATCTTTAATGTGATCTCCTCATCCGCGGCTTTTACGACTAAGTCATCGGCGTAGCATTCGACCGTTTTCGGAGATAATCTGGAAAATCTTAGTCATTGCTTTCGTGATATGTGGCGCCGGCATTTTGAGGCGAGCGGCATGACCGTGTAGCAATATATACCGATAGGCGTTGAATCTTTGTGTGCTTGGCATCATCGGGGTGCATCTTGATTTGATTGTAACAGAAACCATCCATGAGCGACATTCTTTCAAATCCACCGTGTTGTCGACTATGACATCGGTGATTGGAAGAGGAAAGTCATCTTCGAGACAGCGGCGTTGGTCTCGTAGTCGACCGATTCTAATCGAACCATTCTTCTTCATGGTGGGACTATATTCGCCACCCAATCTGGATGTTGAATTTCCTCGATGAATCCCGATTCTATGAGTTTCTTTACTTCGTCAACGATTGCTTGCAATATTTGTGGACGAAACCGTCTTTGCGATTGCTTGACAGGTTTGACATCCACTTTGATGTTGAGGTGATGAGTCGCCACATTAGGGTCGAGTCCTGGCATGTCCTCATAGCTCCAAGCAAACACGTCGATGTATTCCCTGATTAGGGCAATCAGCTCTTCCTTCTCTTCTGAGGGAAGACTATTACTGACGTTTATGAGCTTAGGATGTTCCTCGTCACCCATGTTAACCTGGACTACCTCGTCCTTAGTGGGGGGTTCTCTTTGTTCGAATCTATCCCCAAACTGCTCTCTGAGTTGATGGATCCATGGGTCCTCCCATGTTGGCATATCTTCATCATTCTCCATAGTAGCAGGATCGATCGTAGCCATATTTGACATCAAAGCTTTGAAAGCTTCTCCGAGGCTAGTGTCAGAATCCCAAACCGAAGAATCAGATGAGTATCTGTCTTCTCCATCAGGTAAATGGTCGTCGATCATCCACGAGCATTCATCTTCTGAGGAGGATTTATATCCCAATCCTCGTCTAAATGCGTAGTAGTCATCTGGCTTCCCTTTTGGGACATATGCCGCTTTAGGAGGGACTCGAGGACCTCGCCCGAAACATAGACCTTCTCCTTGTGTCAAGTCATACCCCCACTTCTTCATGATACCCAGTGTCTCTGGACTATATCTGAATGTGTGGAGGATAGGCCCGTCGTCATCTTCATCTCTTTCTAAGAAATGATTCGGCGTTGGAATTGCATCCCCTTTTCCGTAAACCAAGTCTTTTTCAATACCCGATCTTTGCGGGATGACGAGTGTTGTCCCAAAGGAGTCTCGGAATTGCTTTTGTATAAAGCAAGATGACCGAGTTGGTAGATGCAACTCTGGATTGTTATATAAACCTGTCATCGCATCATTCAAAGACAGAGGGTACTCTAAATCGTCATTTATTGCTTTATCGGCAATTTGCCAATTACAATGTTCATCTGACGATTCTTCATCGTCAAGATTGATTACAAGGGGTACAATGTTATTTAAAACAAATCCTCCGCTATAATCAAGCCCGGCTTCGGCATCAGCTTCTTCACCGCTGTCCGTGCCTTGGGCCGATGATTCAGTTTCGGACTCATTGCCGTAGAGGAGGGAATCAGTGAAATAATTCTCCATCCCCTTAAACGGCTGTTTGTCCGCGACCACCGTCTTGACCTCATTATTTGTGTCTACATACTTGAGACACTGATGAAGAGTGGATGGGACTATAACGTTATTGTGGATCCAGGGTCGACCCAACAATAAGTTATAGGAAGTCTCTGCATCAATCACATAGCAGGTGACTTCGGACTTTAAGTCCCCCATTTGGCACTTAATCCGGATTTTACCAAGTGGGCGGGACCCACTGGTGTTAAATCCGTAAATCATTGTGCCGATCGGCCCGGTTCTTGGCGGGAATTCAAGATGATACATGGCGAGGGCATGATGCTCCTGTGGAACCGGATCGACTTGGATCCGGTTGACTTCGCTAGAACCAATATACCCGGTAAAGTATAGCGGCCTATCGTGCTTGGAATTCTTGGTCTGCATATCTTCCTTTGTAAAGGTGATGCAGGGCAAGTCTTTAGCTGCAAAGTTGCATTGTTGTGCAGATTCTTCCGGAATCGGCTTGATCTGAGTGAGAAACACCTCAGAGTCAGCCAGAGCTTCTTGTAGAGCTTCCCGGGTTTCCTTTGATAATCGGAGCAACTCGTAGAGAGTTATTCTGGCCGGGATGTTCGCCAACTGGGCCATGACGTCAAAATGGTATGGAGAGCTCGATGTTCCCGGTCTATCCCTTACAATCGGGCGATTGAATCGGGACTGCTTCGGGAGTTGAGCTTCCTGGACCTGAGGCTGTTTCTCCTTTGCTTCAGCTGCTTTTGCTTTAGCAACCGTCTGCTGTTGTCCTTTCTCTGCACGAGTGAGAGGAGTCGTGGCTACCCCCAGTTCAGATAACGTCTTCGCATTCAGGTTTGGAATCTCCGGATACTTGTAGTTGTATTCGTGCCCACTCCTTGTGGCAAAGACTTCATGCTCCTCCTCCGAAAATCGGAAAGCTGCCACTTCTTCATCGTCCTTTTCTGGAATTGCTGAAGCGGCTTGGCATAATTTGCCTTTTCCCTTGGACTTCTTTTTGGCCGAAGACGCGGTCCACTGATCGTCTTCCAACAAATCAGGGTGGACCCAAAGGATTTCTCCGTTTGCTTGAGTGTGTGATGCGAGTCCCTTCTCACGTTGCTCGTGAGGATCTTCATTCACCATCTTTATTCCTACCTTCACAATTGGGGTCGGTTGAAACCAATCCAAAGGAACTGATCCGAAGCTTATAGAGACTGCATTCGCTCCCACCTTCTTCTCTTTAGAAGGTTTTGGAGTGATGACTCCCACATCGATCAAGGCTTGAATCTTATCCCTGAGATGGTAGCAGAATTTCGTAGGGTGATGTACGGCCCTGTGATAAGCGCAGTACTTAGGATCTGTAACTTTGCTTGCCTCCTCTTGGTTTACAATTGGGGGCAACTGGATTTTGTTGTTCTCCAGAAGGTACTTGAAAATGCCCGGAACTTCCTCATCTTTGAATGAGTAAGTCTTGGGAAATCTCGAACTAGAAGGTTTTTGATTCTGAGTTTGCTGGCGCCATTGAGGCTGCGATTCTCGTGGCGCCTTATTTATTGCGGCTGTTGTTGTGGTTGCGATTCGAAGGTTTTGATTGGCGTCTGACCTTTCTTTGGCGCCTTGCCTCTGCCGCGTGGCACAAAATTCTGTTTGTTCGTGTTTGTCGCCGGCTGGCCTCTTTCTGCTTTCTTCCTTTTAAGGAATCTTTCAGCTTGCTCTCCACGAACTTTCAAGTCCTTCCACGTTACAGATGGTGCCGTCCCCATTGCTTCGAGCACGTCTATCGATAAATTATTGTGGCAGGTCTGGAGGATGAATTCCTCTGTTATCGGATCCCGGCAGTTCATTGCCTTGTTACGGAATCGTTTAACTAAGATATCCACGGTTTCTCCATTCTTACGCTTTTAGGTCAGTAGCGTTCCAATGGATACCTCGGTATCGTCATCAAAGAAGTTGGAGAGAAACAAGGACTCCATATCGTCCGCATTTGTTGATGCTCCCCTGTTTAAGGCGGTACCAATCGGCGGCTCCACGAAGGGTGCCAGCGAATGACCGAACCATCAGGGGTTCATTGCCAGAAATAACCCCGAGGTGCGACTTGAAGTAAATCAAGTGTTGCGTCGGGGAACCCTTCCCGTCAAATGGTGTGAAGTTTATTAAGTTAAACTTCGACGGGTATGGGATTGACTCCCATTCCCTCGGGTATGGGCAAGGAATACCCGTCTTCTTTACTTCTTGGCGGAAATCAATGAGTTGATTTTGCTCTCCAAGTCTTTGATCTTCTCGCTTTCTGAGCAACAACATCTATGTTTTGCCCGTTCTTGAGGGTTCGGAGGGTTATCATCTTCTTGTGCTTCCTCCTGATCTGAATCGCTATCATCTTCATCGACGTTGACGCGCTGACTCGATTCTCCTTGATGCTTTGTTAAAGCTTGGATCTGTTGGTCGTGCATTTCTCTCATCGTCTGCATGGCCAACTCCATTTCTAGCTTGAAGTTTTCCGTTGTTTATTCAGCGCCGTCTAGCATTTTGGCCACTTGATGCATGCGATCATGAGTGTTTCTTGGGGCTCCCTTAGCTAGATACGGTATGATCGGATCGCGATTGCGAGCCAATATCCGACGCATCATCCTCGCGGGTATCCCCTTGAAGTTTATCGTATCACGGACCGTCCGGATAGTCGGACATAAGCGAGTTAGCGTTGTGATCTTGGGAATAGCGTGGCGATGGTTCTTTCTTTGGTCATATTATTAGTGACCTCGGCAATTCACCCTCTCGGAGATTATCCTTTTCTTGAATCGCCTTGACCTAGGTCTCGGCATCTCCGTGGTGAGTCTCTGGAAGACTGACACCCTTTCTGGAGCTTCTTGATGGCAATTGCACTCCGAGAGCATCGTTTTAATGAGCTTGGAGCACAAGCACGACTGCGTCAATTTGGGGAATCCCGAGATTTTCGTACCCTTACCGCGGTAGTACGGCTCATCGGTGTGTATGCCGGAACAACCTGCCGTATGTCGGCGTGATCTTTCGGGTATAACGTCCTCATCGTCAGATGAAAACGTCTCCTTCCGAGGACGGGTCAATCCATCGAAACTTCCGAAAGTGACTCGCCTAGACTTTCGCCGATGTGGGCGCGAAGTCTCGGCGGACTCTCGGACCTCGATTTTCAATCCGATAGGAGAGGCTGCAGGAATCTTCTTGTCTTTGTGGGTGCTACCCCCTGTATTAGGAGTGACCCGCGATTCTTTTAGCGGACCCAGGCGATCCTTGATGGTAAGCCTGGCGGTGCGTGGCGAGTTGGCCGCCCGAAAGTTTGGATGTGAACAGGAGGTAATTTGGCGTCGATACAACTTTTTGAGGTGCTCACAATTTCGATTTGAGCACGGGGCGAGGATTGCTGGGCTTGGATGCCGGGTTAAATTGAGTTGAAGCGTCGGCGGTTTGGGCTTCCAAACTAGCCGACTTGTTGACGACTTCTTGGTCGCCTCCTTCTTCAACTCGCGGGCTTGTTGCACCAAAGCCCTTGCTTGTGTGAGGAGCGCGCGACGCTTCCGGATACACTCCTGAAGCGTAGAACGGTTCCGTTTAACTCGGACCCATTCGTTTGTCGCCGGCCTGTAGGAGTCGGCTACAATCTCAGACTTCAATCTCTGAGTTATCCTGGATCTTAGATCCGCCTCGTAGCGAACCCCATCCATTGATTCTTTCGCCTGGGCTACTTGTTTTGCCAGGCGCTGACGTCGCCTCTGACGGGCTCTCTTGGAGAGTCCGCGGCGCCATTGGCGGAATCGACCCCCTGTGAAGACAGGGGTTCTGAAGGTTTGGCCGTTGTTAGGGCCGGGGAACCACCGTCGCCTGTAGTCTTGACAGCGGTGGTGGTGGATTTTCCCGCCTCCGTATCTAAGGCCGATTGGGCCTTCCTTGCAGCGGAGACCATCTTGGACTTGCGGAGGCGGATGCGGGCGAGGAAGAGGTACTCCTCGTACTTCTTTTGGTCGAACTCGAACTCGACCTCCTCAATGACTGGGATCTGAATCCGTGGTTGCGACACGACGGCTTCTTTGTTGAAGCCGTTGCCTCCATGGTGCGACGTTGTGGGGAAAGTAGACTTCGTATTCATTGCTCCGTTGAATTTGTTTACAGCTTCGTTGGCCTACAACAAGATTCAAAGGAAAGAAAATTTGCCTTTTATTTAAGGCTTACAATGAAAACGAAAATTACAACTTCTTCCTTTTGTGAACAAACACGAGGATCTCTATTTTACGGGATCCTCGCTTGCGTGGGTTCTTTGACTGTGCCGGGGACTTTTTGTTCGTCCGTGGACTACCGTGCAATTGGATCGGTGGAAACCGGGTTACGGAACTCGAGGAGTGCGGGGGCTCGTTTCCGCGAGGGAAGCGGCGCTGAAGGATCGCACTCACGAAGGAGAGGATCACCTTCGGGATCACACTCCGCGAAGGAGAGGATCGCCGGGCGGGTGAGATCTACTAGGAGAAATCCTGGCTATACGTAGCCGACCGAGTTAAACACCTCGCGGTTTGTAGATCGGGCGTGCTCGTCGGTGCTCGTGGCGTCGTCGGCGGCTCGTGGATCTCGCGAGGGCTTTCTCAAGAATATCGAAGATCCAACTCTCAAAAATCGGCCAAAATCCCCTCGAATCGAGCACACCCCTATTTATAGGAGACAAATGGGGGTTTATAACTGGGGACACCGTTGGTGTCAGGGCCTTAGCGGAACCAGAGTGTCCGGCCAGTTAGCCGGACACCAAGCGGTGTCGGGGTTTGGCCGGTTGCTGTTTTGACTTCGGTTTGGTTTTGGACTTTTACGTGGCGTTAGTTCGATCTTGTCGTCGTCGTTCTAAGTCCGTGCTTGGTTCACTTGATTGGTTTCATCCGTCAGCGGTTTAAGTGGCGATCGGTCGATGTTCAAATCCGATCCCGTTGACATTCGAATGCGATCGATCTCGTTGAAGCTTCGCCTGTTGGATTCATTCCATAACGCGTAGCCTCGTTGACTCGTACGCCTTGCTGACCCACTTCATGTGTTCGCGGACCCGCTTTACGCATTTGCGACATAGTTAATCGTCGGCGTTTGTCTGATGGGTTGTTGGTTGTTAACCCACCGTCACGAGTTTCGTTCGGGTACTAATAAGCAATTTCTAACGCCTACAATTATAATTAAAGGTTAGGGATTAGGTTTTTTAATTTTAATTCTTAAAATAAGAGTAATAAAAATTGTATATAACCCTAATTCAATTGTATATAATCCATAAAATTGTAATAAAATTATAAATCATTAAAAGATTATACCTTGACTAGATCGGTGGTGGCCGAGGCGAGGCGCCCCCAGAGGAGGAGGCTGCTCGACGGAGAAGATGGCGGCGGCGGCGTTCGACGGAGAAGATGGCGGCGGCGGCGTTCGACGGAGAAGATGGCGGCGGCGGCGTTCGAAAGATGCGGAGGAGATCTCGGTGGATGAGCCGCCAAGGCGTCCGGCATGGCGGGCGTGGAACTTCACGACCGCGCAGCGGGCGCGGCCGGAGAAATTACAGCGGCGGTAAAAATAGGGTTACAAGAAATGACGGGTAAAACGCATTTTATAGATAAACATCGCCGACGGGTATCCGTCAGCGATGTTAATCCGTCAGCGATGTTCCCGTCAGCAAAAGCCCAAAATCCACTAGTGATAATTATGATTAAAAAATGTAATTTGTCAAAGGGTTAGATAAGAGAGTCAAAATCCCTCTTAGTAAATAGAAGAATTGTGGAGATGTAAATGATGGCTTGGGCCTCGTTGAATTTCCAGTGTTCCTATGATCCTATCTACGCCTAAAAGCTTTTTGACCATCTTCGATTTGAGGGTCAAACTTAAAGCCCATTAAAAGAAATTAAGCCCATCTAATTTTTAATGATCAAACTTCCTCTTAGTAAATAGAAGAATTGTGGAGATGTAAATGATGGCTTGGGCCTCGTTGAATTTCCAGTGTTCCTATGATCCTATCTACGCCTAAAAGCTTTTTGACCATCTTCGATTTGAGGGTCAAACTTAAAGCCCATTAAAAAGAAATTAAGCCCATCTAATTTTTAATGATCAAACTTCCCTCTTAGTAAATAGAAGAATTGTGGAGATGTAAATGATGGCTTGGGCCTCGTTGAATTTCCAGTGTTCCTATGATCCTATCTACGCCTAAAAGCTTTTGACCATCTTCGATTTGAGGGTCAAACTTAAAGCCCATTAAAAGAAATTAAGCCCATCTAATTTTTAATGATCAAACTTCCTCTTAGTAAATAGAAGAATTGTGGAGATGTAAATGATGGCTTGGGCCTCGTTGAATTTCCAGTGTTCCTATGATCCTATCTACGCCTAAAAGCTTTTGACCATCTTCGATTTGAGGGTCAAACTTAAAGCCCATTAAAAGAAATTAAGCCCATCTAATTTTTAATGATCAAACTTCCTCTTAGTAAATAGAAGAATTGTGGAGATGTAAATGATGGCTTGGGCCTCGTTGAATTTCCAGTGTTCCTATGATCCTATCTACGCCTAAAAGCTTTTGACCATCTTCGATTTGAGGGTCAAACTTAAAGCCCATTAAAAGAAATTAAGCCCATCTAATTTTTAATGATCAAACTTCCTCTTAGTAAATAGAAGAATTATGATTCTGGTTCTATTACTATAGGGACCTATCAGAACTACCTCTAAAGGAAGAGGGTGATTTACACCATTGATAGTCAGAAGTACCAAACTAACTCTCTAACCATCTACTCGTTCTATTAGCCATGATGTTTTGTATTTGTGCTGTGCATGTAACTAAGCACATTAATAAGTGCTATAATGCTAACTCACTAGAATTTCCTTAAACGTAAAAGGGTATCCTTCAAATCTAGTTCATACAACAAAAGCAAAATAGCCAAACTAATCCTCGGTGAAGATTAACAAAAAGATTATATCTTTTTTGTGTGCTAACGGTGCAATTGATTTTGCTAAACTTGATCATAGATGATATATTACACTTTAACTCTAACTACAACAAATAGAATACAATTTTTTATAAGCAATCTTCTACGCACCAGTTTTTCAGTGGATAAGATTTACCGGATAGTTCTTTCATGAAATACTGCAATACAAAAATAAATAACATCAAGAGGTACGAACATGAACACGCCAACAGAACCACTCATAGGAAATATTTATACGTTATTCATCATCAACTAAGATCTACTATTAATCAACTGCAATTTGGGTTTATTAAGATCTCTTAACGGCACTAAAAATAAAATATCTTAATGGCTAAGCAAGGAATAAGGAAACATATATGTGTGACTAAGCAACTTTATTGCCTCCTGTTCAACTTGCAGCTCCATGCAATCTGACAAAGACAACTGAGAAAAGCAAGCAACCCCCTTTTACTTTACAAATGCATGTGTAGGCTATTCTTTGTTGCCCACTTTCAGTTTCTAGATGCCATTCAAATGATAAAGCCTAATGTGGGAAGACTATAAGAGTTTAATATGGTCATTAGCTTGATAATAATACAAGAGTATGCCTTGAAAAATCCTGAAATAAATCTATTGCATGACATGAAATTAGTTTGATCAGAAGCCTAGGAAAAAATCGGTTTCCGATAAGAGATTAAAGATATGTATCACAAAAACAAAAAAAAACAAAAAAAAAACATTTTATTACTGTCTATTAAGTAAGTAAGCTTTGATTGACAGGTTTCAAGTTTCTAGATATATACTTGATGCTTATGAGCACCAAGTTAGCTTTACTACAAGATCCTACTTCCTCTTTAAGACCAAGAATTTTTTTCTTTCTCTGCACGGAACTAAAGCTCCTAGTTCCTCTTTAAGACCAAGAACTTTTTCTTTCTCTACACAGAAAACCATTGAAAATTAAAAAGCAAATCCATTGTACTAGTTGTACATGATTATACTCAATGCATGAAGTTGCAAATTTAGCTTTTGTGAGGTTTTGTTGGCTCCTTATTAAGTACCCAAAGCTTGATAGAGGACGTGTTTTAATTAAGTTGCCAACCCTTTAGGCGATTACTTGTTTAAGCATTGTAAGGCCTTTAACAGAGAAGAAACTGTTTGATTTGATAAGTTTGAATGCTGCAGTATGGAGAAACTATAAGAAGAAATGAGAAGCTTCATGTCAACTACAAGCAAGCACGTGTAGAAGCACCAAGGGAAGTCTTTAGCAAAGTAAGAACTTAAAAAACCAAGAACTAACATGAATTTGGAGGACACTTTAGTCATTGAACAACACAAGTTGGAAGCAGAATCTCTGAACTTTCTTCTTCAACTGGGAGGTAGTATCCAATGATCCTTCCGATAACATGAATGGTGCACCAAAAAAATAGTAACCGTTGGATGATTGCAATACAAGTGGACGCTAGATTTAATTAATGCACTGGTTCAAGCGGTTTTATTTCCCTTTACATCATTGATGTTAAGACATGGACTATTGAATACTTTTCCCTTTCACCGGCTCTCTCATCCTCTAAAAATCCTTAATTTTTTTCCTGCTAATATATCCTTAGAATAAGAGTATACATCGGAACTAATCTATAGCAATATTGGTGCATCAAAGAGATATCAACTCTTAGATTAGTGGATTTCTTGATTCGTGCACCGATCCAATGGATAATATCCCTTTAGCGCTCCATTAATACTATGAACAAAGTCTACTGGACACTTTCTCCTTCGAACACCCTTATTACAGATGGTGGAAATTGAATGTAAGATCTCTTACATGATAAGAGTAATATCTTGACCATCTCATATACAAGCTGTAGATCTCCTAACAGTCAATTATTCAAATGAAAGCACATCACAGCTGTGCTACAATAGAATCCAATAGTACCAACTCACTTCAAAAAAAAAAAAAAAACCTTAACAGCCAATAAGATATAGACATGTTGGCACCATAAGCCACTACTTTCGCTTTCTTTTATCTTTTTTTCTCTCCTCATGGTTGCTTTCACCTCCCCCTCCCTTTAAAGCCCCTTTCCTTTTTTTGTCCATTACTTTTTTCCTCTTTTCCTTAGTGGCTACTCTTCCTAGTTTTTGAAACGTTTCCCCTCAACCTCACCGCCCTCATAAAGTTCGCACTCCCTCTCTATAAATACCCACCAAATCCCTTCAAGTATCCTTCCATGTCAAAACAAACAATTTCTCCACCCTCAATACATTTCTACCATCAAAACACACATACACTCTCTCTAATCTCAGTGTTTTGCGGCTCTTGTTCCTTTGTTTCTCTTGTTGAAACTATTCTCACTCCCTCTATCTAGCTCAGTGTTTTTGGTCTCTTGTACCTTTGTCTCTCTTCTTGTAGCCGAGCCCTTCAACGATGAAGATCAAAGCTTCCGCTTTCCTTAAGGACGTTTTCTCAGTCATCACTAGCATAGTGAAGGCCAAGTCTCTGGCGGTGAAGAACAAGACCAACTCCATCAAGACCAAGCTCCTCGTGTTCGGCCTACTCAGGAACAAGAAGGTTCTGATGAGCGCAATCTCACACAAAATCCTCGCCCTCATGGGCAAAGAGGAAGGAGGAGGAGGAGGAGGTGAGCACCAAAATGCTGAGGATAACAGCAAGGCCATTGTTTTGTACAATGCAGATGAGAACCAGAATTATACCGAGACTGTGGAGGAAGAAGAAAATGATGGCTATCCTGACCTAAGGCACTCGTTATTCGATTTGGATGACGAGGATGATGACGATGAGATTGGTAATGGCACTGGATCGGCGATAGACTTTGTGAAGAACTCCCGAGAGGACGGAGCAGACTTCAGCCTCGAAGACGAGATTGACCTTGTGGCTGATGTTTTTATAAGGAGGTTCCATAGACAGATGAAGATGCAGAAGCTTGAGTCTTTCAAGAGGTATAGAGAGATGCTAGAGAGGAGCGTTTAAGATTTGCAAGTTGGGCCTTGATTGAGGTGAATAAGATCATGTTTAGGTTTTAGGGTTTTATGTTTTTGTTTTCTATAGAGGAAAAGATAAATTAAAAAAAAAGGTCATGTAGCATTTGTTTTAGAGGAATGCACAGTAGAGGACCATAACTCTTGGATGATAAATTTGTATGTATTTTCACTGAAAATGTAAACCTGAAAGTATGTTACCTCGAATTATATGTTTCCACATTGTTCATGTAGTTAACATTGCTTGTCATTTTCATACAACAATTTTCTTTTCAGATATATCACAGGTATATTCAAGAATGTGCCATAGAATCACAGCAAAGTAAATAAAATGTTCACTGATGTATAATCATGACCTCAGCAGATCTGTTTATATTTACTACAGAAATTTTACAGTCAGAATTATAAAACTATCTGTATGACAGGGAAATGTAGAGCCTGTTTAAGAATTGGAGTATTATGATAGTAGAGCTAACAATGCAGTAGCCTGTGGAAAGGAAGCACTTCAATAGTTAAAAGAGTATAAGTAATCTGAGAGTCATTAGAGACAGACAACACCAGAGACTTTACAGCACAAAATGTAAAGCATAATGCTTTTATCACTTTAACAGAATGACAAAGGTTATGCTTTAGACCTTTGGAAGTAGACCAATAGTATGTAGCGAGATGCCATTGAATCCAAAGATCACAGAGAGCTGTGATTGGAGAAAATGAGAGCTCTTGACAGCATTTACTTGTAATTTGCAAGATGTCAGAATCGTACTTTGCACCGAAAAAACACAAAGTTACATGTTGATAGGACAATCCCAAATATCAAGCATAATATAAGTAAATGGCAGAACCTAGTTCTCTCAATAGCTTCAATTGAAGCGAAGCTGAGAACCTTTCCTTAGTGAAGATAAATACTTAGATCGTCATAAATAAAGGCAGCCATCTCTTTCACTGTGAAATTGGATGTCTAATCACACCGCGGCTCTCGTCAAGAACAAAGTTGCTGTCCTTGAAATGAGAACTGGAGAAGAATGGTTTCAGATCATAGATTTCATACTCCTGAGCCTGGAACACGAATAATAATAAAAAATTAAAGTTACGAGTCTGTACAACGAATATATAATTGACAAAGGGACAAGGAATTTTGATAAGTAGAGGATGGTTCTTCATTTATTTACCTTACTCCGTAGCTCTTCCACCTTCACCTCAACATGTGTGAGACGAGCGGTTGATCCAGATACAATTTCTTCAAAATGTATAGCATCCTTCACGAGTGCACGTAGAAGATGCAGGAGTAGATCATTGAAGTCCTTCTTAAATGTCATGTATTTCTTGAAACTCTGCAAGTAAATACAGAAAATAATGTAACTATGACAACAATGATATTTGTCCCATGTGAACCAGCAAGATCCTCAGTTTGTGGGTGGCCTAAGGGTGGTGAATATACAAAAAGAAATGCAAGACAATAATGTTGGCAATGAAATTTTTCTATAGGACAACTTGAAGCACAAATATTATATTTCTAAAGATACAATATTGTTTACTATCAGAATTTTCTTTTTTGTGCAAAAGTAGATATATGGATTATAGTGCAACATCTACAAGCCTAAGTAGTTTCTTCGCTACTGGTTCATTGATTAGGAAACTAAAAGCGTGTTTTCAACATTATTCAGTAAGGCATTTCTCACTTGAGTCTCTGCCATCTGACAGCAGGGGAAAATGGAAAGAAAAGAAAAGAACCCAGAACAAGGGGTATGCCAGCCAGTTGTTATAGAGCTTTAAATAGATAAATAAAAACAAAAACCTGTTGCATGATTAAGCTAGAAAAACAGTTGATTCACCCATAGAAAGAGACAGTTGTGCTGCAGTTTAGCAATGAAACTGACACTAATCTAGATTTGAAATGTAATCTAAAAGATCAATGGGAAGTAGACTTCTAGGGAAGTAAAAGAATGTTCTCGTGAAATAAAATCTAAAATCTTGAGCGCATGTTTTAAATATCTGAATCCAAAAAGAAAAAAAAAAAAGACAATATACTTGAAATAATCTGGAAGTGAAAGTTTCCTAACAAAGAATGAGAAAAGAAATCTGGAAGTGAAATTTTCCTCTTACAAGTTACCCACATTAAATAACTCGACTTTCTAGAGACAAAGAATTTGTCAAACCTTTTGCAATGCTTTCTGGACTCCAAATTTCTGAGTCGAGATGAATGACTCTAGCAAAACCCGAATTGCCATGTCCGCATCTTCCTGTGTCACATAACTCCTTAGATGCATTCTTGCATGTGCTTCTGACATCCGAATCATCGATTCAATATGCCTGACTGCTATAGGAACTCCTTGACCATGCTGCATGGGTCATTTGGCAGTTCAATTACAAATAAGGTTCAACAAAGAAAAAGAATGATCTTTTATAACTAAACAAGACTTCTGAATCTCACAGATGATTCTCTACGCAGTTCAGTATACACAGTTGCGAGCTTATCCAAATCAGTATCATGAAATTTGGGGAAGATGTTCAACTTCGAATATGTTATGTACTTCTTGAGCATGTCTTGAGAAAGTATCTGCACAAATAATTTTCAAATTAGGAAGAGAAATATAAAAATCCACAACTATCCATATGAACACGCTCATAAATATATTAAATCTGAAGTATTTAAGAAAATAAAACAATACCTCAGAGTCAGTAGCTCCAGCAGATGTCAGTACATCATCCTGGGACATGTTTGCTGGATGATCATCTATATGGGCTCCTTTTGGTTTTGATTTAGAATGGCTATCTACAACAAATTTTGCCAGCAGTTCATCGGCAACCGGATCAACTATATCCTGCACTTCAAGGTGTAATACTTAGCCAATTTTCTAAATCTCAAATCATCAAACTTATGATAAATTCACTAAATAAAAAAAGGCAATAAAGATGGGAAATTAACCTTAACAACACAGAGGATATCAAATCGAGATATAATCGGATCTGTGAGTTCCACATTTTGAGTGAATAACTTTGACGAGTCATACCTGATCATACAAATTTATTGTTCTTGTATCAAAATAGAACAACTTAAAAGTGCAACAGAGGTAAGTACTTAGTTTTCTTGTTTACCTTCCACCAATCGGATTGGCTGCTGCAATGACACTACAACGAGCTTGGAGAGATGTCACGATTCCTGCCTTTGATATACTGATGCTCTGTTGTTCCATGGCTTCATGAATGCTAACCCTGCACATTAGAATAATAAAATGCCAGGTGAGTGGATTGGAAGGGAATAAGATCTATGGTGAACCCTCACAAAACTAAAAGTTAATCTAACCTGTCTTGGTCATTCATTTTGTCAAACTCGTCAATTAGACAAATTCCTCTGTCAGCAAGGACAAGAGCACCTCCTTCAAGAGTCCACTCCCTTGTCACTGGATCCTTGTGCACTGCTGCTGTAAGACCAACAGCAGAAGCCCCTTTACCCGTAGTGTAAACAGCCCTGTGGCCAGTTTTTTCGACATACCTGTGCAAAATAATGGTCAAAAACCATTAGAATAATTTATAATACTACTGTGAAGAGTTCACATAGCTCTTGTGCTCTTACTTGAGGAACTGAGATTTTGCAGTGCCTGGATCACCCAAGAGAAGAACATTGATATCCCCTCTTAATCGATGTTTTCCTTTCACATTTTTCTCTTGCCCACCAAACATGGCAAGTGCTATTGCTGTCTTAATATCTTCATGGCCATAAATTGATGGAGCAATGGACTTGACAATCTGTAAATTCCATTATGCATTTTCTTTAAAACACTGTATTTGACAAAGCAGCATATGTATAATCAAGGAAAGTAGAATGATGCAACTGACCCTTTCTCCAATCCTTGGGTCCTTGGACAACTTTTCGATCTCTGCCTTGTCTTCATCGGTAAGTTTGTAAGCAGCAAAAAGGTCCTGCTTCTTCGTGACATAGTTTGCCTCGACCACCGTTGCAAAAACAGGGAACCCATTTTTCGTGTTCAATGATAAGTCAAAGTTGTTAGTGTATATGCCTGTAACCTCCTGAAAAGGATAAGACGAAAGAAACCATTAAGGAACTATTTTAGTTGCATGGTAATATATACAGGTCACAGGTTAAGATTTACAATTTCTTCTCCTGGACGAGCACAGTCAATTAGATCATTCAGCAATATCACTTCCTTGTATCTTGGAAGCCTACCAGCAGGTACAATCCCGGGACTCTCCTGAAGAGTGAGTTTCTGATAGTTCCTATAAATTGTCTACAAAGATGTATCGGTAGGTTAAAAAACGAAATTGTTTCAAACCTTATTCACTATAAATACTTGAGAAGACTACTAACTCATCAAACACTCACCTGCTCTACATTGACAGTGAATGGTCCTTTAGACTGGCATTCAGGGCAGGACCCCACTTTCACTTCAGAATAAGAGTTTTGGAAAAAAGGGCCTAAAATCATCCCACATTTGTTGCAGTCATATTTCACCTGCTGTAACTGTGGGAACACACCAGATCTTCGAGTGACAACTCCTCCTATACGAATCATTGTGTTCAAGTGTATCTGCCTGAGGTGCATAATAGACAAATAATCAAATGGGTCGCACAGACATTTAGGAAAAGTGTACACATTGATGAATTTTTAAACTTACCTGATATTACGTATTTGATCATAAACTGGAAGATTGGTTATTCGGACATAGATCTTCTGATGAATGTTCTTGTAGTTCTCATGCAGATTGAAAACAACACTCTTAGCAACATCTTCAAAAACTTCAAGGACTGATTGAGGTGCATCAGCGAGCCAAATAGCAATATTTGGATGAATATAAATGAACTGCTTGTAATCAATCTCCAAACTACACTTATTAGCTGCACATCAAGGTTAACAAGAAACGACCAAGTCAAACTTTTGTCAAGAGAAATAAACAACAAATGGCATAAAATAATGAATTGACTCTTTGATTTCACATTACAAGCGAGAGACAAGATCCAAAACATACCTAGAACCATCTCATTTATCAACCGGATATATTCTAAATCTCCATGCTTATTCTTATAAGTGAGCAGGAAGTCTTTAAACTTTCTTGCAATAAATCGCCGCACTTCATCTCTTGTGACCCACTCCCTCAATGTTCCTTGGACACGATACATATTGAGCTCACCATCCTCATCATATTCATCCTAATAGGAATATTTCGAGTTAGTTATTGCACGGCAGTATAACTGAAAAATAACAGCTTTACATACTAAAAGTACAAAAAAATAATTAATACATCATATGGATCATCATCTGTTTGATCAGTCATTGGCACATCATCATTCGAGCGTCCACTCTGTGATCGTCCAGGCGAACTTTGCATCTGGCCATCACCATCATCATCACTTCTTGCTCCGCTTGGTGGCCTGAAATCAGCTCTGTGCCTCTTTGGGCGCCTGAAGCTACTGTCGTCATCTGTGTCTGCAGCAAGAAGATTCACACAAAAGAATTACAAATAGATAATTTAAATGGCTTCATGGTAGAGCACTAGAGTGTGTAGACAGTTGGATGAAACCATGATATAAATTTCAAATATTCTAACATGACAGGAGCATGTCAAGCTAGTTGCATATGCACACCTATATTCAAATCCTAAGTGGGTAGAGTGCCTCAAGTTGCATATAAAATGCCAAAGAAACCAAATCAACCAAATTCCATCAAGAATTAAATTGATAGAAAAGTACACTCTTGCAGAATAAGTTGGCAAGCATCATGATAGTAGAACAAGCATTTGAAGGGATAAATCTGGAAGAAACAGCACCATAAGTACTTCACAGATATTGAATATCAGTTAAATTGGCTAAATAACTAGTGGTATGCACGAACTAGATTTACGAGGACTGTAACAGGCACAAACAAAAACAACTTTTGCAAATGGGAAGAATGCTAATACATGAAAGTAACCACATTAGATAGTGGACTTTCAACTAATAACAAATATAGAATACTAAAATTTATCTATCAATTCACAGAGCACTCTAGTCCATTGGCAATGGTGCGCATTGCAAATTGTTTTATCAGTTGCAATTTTAACCTACGGGGGTAATTTTTATTTAAAAAGCTCTTATAATAGCTTTATTTCTTTCTTGGACAATATCTTGTGACAAGAGTTCAATTGTTCCGCAGTTTGCAATGGAACTCTTTGCCCAATTCATTAATCCAGATTCTAAATACCTAGAGAATGAATGCATACAAAAAAAAATACCGGGCATTTGCTCCTTATACCAAAAACACCTCTCCTCAAAATTTACCAAGCAAAATCAAGTCTTGTCATCACATAGACCAGCGATAACATGAAGGCAGCATGGACTATGCAATTTAAAAATTTACCTTGATCGAGCATTTGCGGGAGCTTCCGCTCTCGCCCGCCGCCGCCAGTCCTCACATCCCTAGTATCCAATTCAACCTCGGCCGCCCTTCGATCCGCAATGATCTGATCGAGATCCCTCTCGTCCTCCATCGAATCGTCCAATCCCACCGGCTCATACTGATCTTGCTCGCCCAACCTCCGATAATCACTATACAAAATCGCCACAAAATCGAAACAAAAGTTAGGGCTTTTGAATTGACTGACTACATTATCTAATTACAGATCTAAACAAAATAGGAAGAAATTAGGGTTTTCGAAGGGACTGACTCCATGAAGTTATCATTGTAGAGATCCTCCCCATCCTCCTCCTCCTCGTCGCCGTCGGGGACCGCGTCGTCGTCGGGGATGACGTTGGGATCGACGGCGGCCTCGTCGTCGTCGTCGGAGGACGAGTTGTAGGAGTTGGTAGTCGGAGGGAGGCGGTCGGTGCTGAACCCGGCGGAGGTCGGAGACGACGATGGGTTCTCGGGATCGGCCATCGGGATCCGAGACGATCTTTGACTGCTGCTGCTTCTGTTTGTTGAGGATTTTTTTTTTTTTTTTAATGAATGAATTGTTGAGGGATTTTGAAATGTGGAGGACGGAGGTGATAGCCGCCTAGGGATTTTAATGAAAGGGGATCGAGGGCTGTTTTTGGCGGGAAGGTTTCGCGCCAAAAACTGCCTGCGTGGAGGCTTAGACGGTGGTGATAGATGGCTATTGGTTTAGATGGAATTCTGATAGAACGCTTACCATATTTTTATATCCCGTATCTTATTACCCATCACAGATATTAATATGGATACAGTTATTTCTCAATAAGAAATAATACATATATTTCTCAATAAGGAAAATTCTTACCTACCTCCGCTAAAATCGAGTTCGGATACATGTATTCATGTGGATATACAAAGCAAGTATAAATGCAGATATAAAACGAATATGAGAAAACAAGAAAATATAGAGAAAAATATTTAGTTCATATGGTACAAGAGACTTCATTAATATGTTTGTTATATCGAAAAGTTAATATTAGATCTCTTGATCTCCAAATTAACCTCAAATATAGTAATATAAGGATTAAAACTATTACAACTGTATGATCAACATATATTCAGATGTTTTGGACACAGATCTGAATATTTCACCACATATCCATGTCTCACGTTCGCTTGGGCTATAACATGTCTATTTTATGGAGAAACAACATTCAAACACAGGAAGTATTGAAGCATAATACAAGATGGCGAGTCGGGAATGGAAGTTGTGTGAAGATTTGGCAGGATAAATAGCTCCCTAAACTTTGGCCTTATGAAGTAACGTCTCCGGGTGTCGATCCTCTCAGAAAATGCTAAGGTGGAAGAGCTTCTGTTAAGACTAGGAGGGGGTTGGAATAAGTCTCTTATTTTGCAGATTTTCAACTCTAAGGATGCAATGGCAATTTTTAAGCATAGCGGGAACCAAAAGGGAGCATAAAGATAGACTGGTCTGGATAACTAAATCGTCAGGACCATTCTCAGTATGATCTACCTATTATATGGATGTTAGTGCAGTTTGGAGACTAAAAGCCCCTAATAAAATAAAAAAAATTTATTTTGGAGGGTGTTGCATGATATTATTCCTACAAAAGCATTGTTATGTAAGATGCATTTGTTAGCTAATGGAGTTTGTGATGGCTGCAACAACGAGGAGGAGGATATTATGTATGTGCTTAAACATTGTATTTTTGCAACCAAGGTATGGGAGGAAATGCATATTAATTGCCAAGGATTCGGATCCTCTCCAATTAGGTGGTAATTGGAGAGTCTCCAATTCCTCTAATCATTGCCGTATATTCTAAATTCAAGGAACAAGATTAGGCTACGAGATAAAATCACTATGATCTTGAAAACCAATATTTTTAGAAAACCACCATTCTTTGAAAACCACTTACACAATAGAGAAGTCCTACGTGGCATAATCTCGTCCATTGAATATAGAATGTACGGTAACGATTGGAGAAATTGGAGGCTCCTCAATTACCATCTAATTGGAGAGGATCTAAATCTAATTGCCAAACACACTTGCTACAGGCTTGGTGTTTTTGAGAGTGGTGGGGGAAAGATCTATGATTTGGTGGCAACTAATGGACCAAAGTTGGTTGCTATTACGCTGTAGACTTTGTGGTTAGGGTAGAATAGTGTTAATAATGGTGTAAATCGTAGACGATCACAGTGGATTGTTCAATTTATCAAGTCCTATTTAAATAAATTCATAAAAGCCTAATCTAGATACCAACCCAAAAATGTGAGACACTATTGGTCCAAGAATGAAATTGAATTGCAATGTGGGTTTCAAGGTTGACAGTGCAAAGTCGAGTTATGAATGCATCATTTGAAACCATGACGGGGAATTTATTGCGACAATGGTAGGAAATGGTTATTGTGATTCAATCCACATAGCAAAAGCAATCGCAATTCTTAAAGGTATTCGCTTTGCAATGGACACTGGATTGTAACATTTGGAAGTGAAAACTTACTCAAGTATAATGTTTAAAGCAATAAATTCCTTATTTATTTGTCTTACATCTTACGACAATATTGTGGATGGTATCAAGTATCTCTTACAAAATAACAATGTTACTCTATCTCTTGTCAGTATGAAGGAAATGAGGCACACACTTCTTTTTGTTGATAACAAAGGGGGAGTAAGTCTAGTGTGTAGTGTATTTGCATAATGTATTTAAGTCTAGTGTGTAGTGTATTTGCATAATGTATTTATATACAGGATAATTGCATATGCTTATATTGTGTATGCTTATATGCAGGGGGAGTAAAAGTTAGTATTTATATGCTTATATGCTGGGGGAGCAAATTTTAAAATGATTACGTATTATTGTTTGTTATCATCAAAAGGGGAGAATGTTGATTTTCATATTCTCAAGTTAGTATTTTGATGATAACAATATGTGTTCTATATATGTGTTTTGTGTGTATTATAATTTGTTGATGCAGATATCATTATTATCAAATTTGGACAAGTGCAAGCTAAGCTCAAGGCATTATGAAGTATCGAAGATGATGAGAAGCAAGTTAAATGTAAATTTTTCTCTTCTTTACTTAGAATTATTGTACAAGCCTTGATCACACACACACACACTTAGAACACACTAACACATGCTTAGTGTGTTGGTTAATTATAGAAATCCCTATATTAACCATTAGAGTTATTAGTTATTTTACAAGTTTAAAAATATTGCATTAACATCATTTTAATCTTTAATAGTCGACTAATTAGTATAGTAGTCGACTAGTCATGTGTTAATGTCAAATTAAAGTTTCGTCATTTTACGTAATAGTCGACTAATGAACAAGATAGTCGACTAATTGAGACTTAGACACTTTTTCATAATTCGTAAAATTGAGTAGTCGACTACTAGTATAGTATAGTCGACTACTAAGGGCTTACACCGAAAATCAAGTTCTCATTATATCATTGTAGTCGACTACCTTTACAAGATAGTCGACTACTAAATTATAAAACTGATTTTCAACATTCGTCAATTCGAGTAGTCGACTAATGACTACAAGATAGTCGACTACTAAGCTACAAACTGCTTTTATAAAGTCCGCTTTCTTACGAGTAGTTGACTAATGACCGCTTGTAGTCGACTACGATACGCTTTTCGACTTTTCAGAATTTGAATTTATGAACGTTTTGTTCAGTTAATATCCGTTTATTGGCTTTCAAAAAGTGTCTTTTCAAGGGACATATATATACAAAAACTTCAGAAAAATAAACAATTATTTTATGCGTTCTTCTTGAGTTTTTGAAAGTCCAAAAGAGAGAAAAAGAATTCTAAAAAAGTTGAATCTGATATTGCTATTGATTTCACTACATTCAAAATAAGATTTAGGCAATATCAAAGATTAAAAAAGTTCCTAAGCCACTGCTGCACATCACCAACACTTCAAGGCTTATAGGAATTGTATTTCTTCTTCAAAAAGGAACTCTCGGGTGTGAGAGTTGGTGATCTCAGGTTTGAGATTGTTGCAATTTGCATGGGCTTGCAAATTGGTCAGGTTTGTGCTTGATTTTGTAATTTGTTTTCAAAATCATAGTGGAAACTCTCAAGCGGGATTTGCTTGGGGACTGGATGTACACCGGGAAGGTGGAACCAGTATAAAATCCCTGTGTTTGTGATTGTTCAATTTCTGTGATTGTTGCTATCTTATTGCAATTTATTATCTATTGGCCACAAATCGAGTTAGTTACGGACCAATCGATTGGCTAATCGGTTGGCCAACCGATTGGAATTTGAAAAAACTAAAAATACAGTTAGCTCCATCTTGTCGAGATAGGTGATTTTTATATATTATATGTTAAATTTCGCCTTCCGGATTGAGAGATATCGCTATTTCTTTGTGGCTAACATCTTGAACATTATTTTTATTTGATTTCTTTTTATATTTGATCCTTGCATCTTCTACGTAGATTGCTCGGCTTGATCTCCGGCTTGATAAAGGTTGAAAAATGAGGAAATTTGAGTTCTCTTTTAGCCTTTATTCATTAATTCTTCATTAACCTGCAAATTAAGATAAAAATAATTATTAGTAGGATATTTATTTATATAAAATAGGTAATGAGGGTATAAATTTATAATTAAAATGTGATAATCAAATACCCCCACACCTAAACTTTTGCTAGTCCTCTAGCAAAGAAAAGAAAACCTAACTCACTTTCGCAGGAATCGCGGTTGTATTTAGCGCATACAACAAGCCTTTAAACCCTTGGGTTACCCCAATGGACGAGTTGTAGTCTCGTGAGGGTTTGCAGTGAATATACCCACAAAATTCAGTCAACTTGCCAATTTAAAGAAGTTAATAAAATAATTAATTCATTTGATATATTCAAACATTCCAATTGAAGTTGGTTAATATTCAAGAAAACATTTTTATCATAACTCCAATGTAATTTTCTTAAGAAAATCCTTCCATTATAGTTATACAAAACCAAGTTTAACTCAAAAATTTAATTTAAAAGTTTTGAAAAGAACATGCTAACTCTTTGTTTTAAACAAACTTCAAGTCTTTTAATCCATTTAATTCTTCAGAACATATACTATATATAAAAACATGGTTAGTATGATTTTTTAACTTTTTATTCATTGGTGGTTTTGTTCTTTTAATCGGGCTTTCTAAGGGACCATTTAGCGAGTTTTGGGCCAATGAATCCCAACCCAATTGGGCTTAGGTCATTAAGCATAGAAATACTCCTTGGGCTTAATTACTCAGTCAACTTAGGCTTAGTAAAATAGAACCACCAATAATTTTAAGAGAAAATTTTCTTCTTTTGTTAAGTTAGTATAATATATATATGTGTATATGTATATATATTCTGAAAAATATTTGGATCAAGACAACTTGAAAAATTATTTTCAACTCTAAGTTAGGCATGCAAAAATTTCATTACTTTAATTAAAAATCTAAGTTAAAACTTAAGTAAAGTATACTACTTTGAAAATCATTTCTTGAGAAATTTATTTAGAGTTATCATAAAAGGTAAACTTGAGTATAGAACTAACTAAGGATTAGAAGACTTAAATTCTATCAAATTGATCAATTATTAATCAACTCTATTAAGTTGGCAAGTGACAATATTTTTTGAAAAGAGAAGAAAAAATGACTAAGATAAAGAGCAAAAAATGACTAAGATAAAGAGCAAAAAAAGACTAATTCCCACCCCACACCTAAATTTTGCATTGTCCTCAATGCAAATTCTATTATGCACAAAGTAAAATAGATAAGAATGGAAGCACTTACATTTGTTTGGTCGACTTCAACAATGATAAAAATTCAGAATTACCTTTGGTATGAGAAGGTGAAGTCAAAATTGATTCTCTCTTTTTTTTTCTTATATGTTTTTTCATATGTTTTTTCTTTTTTCTTCTTTTTTTTTTTTGAAAAGAACAAGAAACTTTCACATGAGAGAAGAATAAATTCTTTTATTATTATTGTGGGACAAAAATAAAAATATAGAATAAAAGATGAAATATGAGAAGCTCACATTCTACATTAAATCCTACCTTATTGCTGAAAATTCTACCCCGAAATTTAAAGAATTTCAAAATGATATAATCACTGATGTGCTTAAATTCCAAAAATTTCAGGATTTTTAGTGATGTTTGCAGCAATGGAAGGTAGGTATTATTGGTGTTATGCATTTTGAACTTAGATTTATTATTAAAAAATTTCATCAAAAATAAAATCTTGTTGTTTTCTATTTTCCAAAAATCTAAGTTCATTGACAAAGGGTTCTTCAAATGTTGGCTTCAAGATGCATGTATTCAACATAATTCTCTCGTTCTGAAGGACTTGATTATTAACCTGGTTACCTGACTGTTGTGAATGGATTGCATTCACTTGATCTTGAAAAGTTAAACTTGACCCCGCGTTCCTTGGATTGGTCACGGGTTGACTCGAAAATGATCTTTTCTCTCTCTCACTTATAGCGCTAGCTAGTTGACCAAGCTGGGTTTCTAATCTAGCTATGGCTTGAGTGTTGGAGTTGAGAATTTGTCCTGTTGATTGCATAAAGGAGTTCATCGTGCTAGATGTTTGAGTCAACAAGTTTGTGGTCTGTGTAGAGGTTTTAATCAAGGCTTCCAAACCCCTTTCCAAAACATTAAGACGTTTCTCAACATTTGAAGGAATATGATTTGTAGATTGATGATGAGGAAACTGATTTGGAAATGACTAATTTGATTGTGGAAAATTAGTTTGAGAACTGAAAGAAACTGCGTTGCCCCTAGAGAATTGTTAGTTTGAAGAGGGAGTGAAATTTTGATTTTCCGAGAAATTACCCTGATTCCATGCAAAATTCGGATAATTTCTCCAACCTGGATTGTAGGTTGGAGAAAATGGATCGTTCACCGGACGTTGAAATGCAGCGTTTATCTGACCTTGTGGCTGACCGGGTCCTAAAAGAGGACATTCCTCTGAAACATGAGATGGAGACAGACAATTATGACATCCTGAGGCTGAAACTTGATTGATTTGAGCGGGAGCTCGTTCTTTGACTTCTAAAGCTTCTAACCTACGCATGATCGTTGCCATCTTTGCTTCAGAGGCTATGTTTGTTTCTAAGGAAAGACCACTGGTTTTGTGTTGGGAAACTGATGAAACACGGTCATCACAATGTTCCTACTGCATGGTTTTCTCGGATAAACTCTCTAAAAAATCCCAAGCTTCATGAGCATTTTTCTTCATGAAATCCCCTTGACACATTGACTCTAAGGAAGTTTTTGAAGAATAATCCAATCCTTCATAAATGATTTGGCATAATCGCCATTTTTCAAGACCATGGTGAGGATATTGGATAAGAAGATCATTAAATTTGTCAAAATACTTTCAAAAAAGTTCTCCCGGGATAATTTTAAAATTTTGAATGTTGTTTCTAAGCTTGAGCGTTTTGTGGATAGGAAAGAATTTTTTCGAAAAACTTTTACAAATTCACCCCAAGTTGAGATGGAATCTGTGGGTAAGCTATCTGACCATTTTTGGCTTTGTCCTTAAGGAAAAAGGAATAAATCGAAGCTTGATCGCATCCTCGGATAAGTCCCTCATCTTAATCATGAAGCAAACTTCTTCAAATTCAGAGATAAAGACGTATGCGTCTTCGGTTTCGATTCCTAAGAATTTGGGAAGCATGTTTATGAAATGCGGTCGAAGTTCAAAATTGGTTCCATTTGCATCGGGGAGCTTAATGCACGAAGGGATTGCATTCCTAGTTGGGTAACATATATCTTGAAGAACGGGTGGATTAGGGTTGGTCATTTCTTCAAATATTTCAAAAGATGAATTAACACGGACTAAACGATTGGTATTATCCCTAACCCAAGCTTGCATACACCAAAATCAAATTTTTTTTTATAGAAAAAGGAAAAACGAAAAAGTCAAGAAGATGATGAGAAAAAGAATAAAAAAAGGAAAAACTAACTAAAAGCAAATCAAGGCAATCACTTTTCAATCACCCTAACTCTAGGGTTAAGCCTAAACTTGACTTAGACCAGCTCCTAACCAAAATTCCCTTAGTGAAAAGATCAAAGTTTACTCGTGTAATTAGCCGTAAGGATAGTACTAGAGGGAGATCAAAGATCAATTAAGTACCTCTTTCCTTGCGCTTCACGCAACCCCTAAACCTTGCCTTAGACACCAATTAATCCAGATAAATTTGAACCGGTTCACTTAAGGATTTCTTGTTCCTTAATGAGCTCGAATCCTTAGGGCCAACGTCTAATCAAATTTTAAGAGACTTGGGTAAGTGTAGTGAGGAATTAGTGATTTTTGGGCTAAGGAAAGGGTGATGAAATCCTCACCTTATCTTGATTAATGGGTTTTGCCCTTAAGATATTTTCAAGTGTGTGTCAAATCAAGATGCTCAAATCACTTGGTGAATTCCTACTATTATATGAAATGCAACCCTAGGAATTAAAAGCAACTAAAAGGATGCAAAATAAAATCTTTTATTTTTATTATGATCGACAATCAAAGAAATGAAGTTTATTAGAGTTAGACAAGGGTAAAATCTTTTATTTTTAATTTTTATTTTATTTTTATCCTAATTGTCTCTAATGTGAATGAACTATCTAAAGGGTGAAATTGAGAATACTAGAAAGAAGAGTTACCCACGCAACGCTATCCAAAGCCTCGTTGAGGTAAATCTTCAATCTTGAATCTTCAACTCTTGATCTTCAAGCTCCAGGTTCCTACACAAAGAAAACACACAAAATAAAGAACCAAAGTTAATCAAAATCCTACTTATGCACCGTTCCCCGGCAACGACGCCAAAAACTTGATGGGGACTAAATGATGTCCTAGAGGTGCATAAGTAGGATTTTGATTAACTTTGATTCCTTATTTTGTGTGTTTTCTTTTGTGTAGGAACTTGGAGCTTGAAGATCAAGAGTTGAAGATTCAAGATTGAAGATTCAAGATTGAAGATTTGCCTCCAACGAGGCTTTGGATAGCGATTGCGTGGGTAACTCTTCTTTCTAGTATTCTCAATTTCACCCTTTAGATAGTTCATTCACATTAGAGACAATTAGGATAAAAATAAAATAAAAATTAAAAATAAAAAGATTTTTACCCTTGTCTAATCTAATAAACTTCATTTCTTTGATTGTCGATCATAATAAAAATAAAAAGATTTTTATTTTGCATCCTTTTAGTTGCTTTTAATTCCTAGGGTTGCATTTCATATAATAGTAGGAATTCACCAAGTGATTTGAGCATCTTGATTTGACACACACTTGAAAATATCTTAAGGGCAAAACCCATTAATCAAGATAAGGTGAGGGATTTCATCACCCTTTCCTTAGCCCAAAATCAAGAAGGAATCTAGAATTGAATCCACTAGCTAATCTCACTTATAAGATATGAACCATTCTCTTTTATCACATTTCATTTTAGATTTATTAAGCATAGACTATCAAACCACTTAAGGAAAGCATAACCTATCAAATTATTACCTAAATGAAATCAATACTCATGAGGAGAATAACAACAAGATAGTAATCCTAAAATTCATAAGCATAACCTATCAAACCACTTAAGGAAAGCATAGACTATCAAATTCTTCTTCTATCGATTAGTTCTCTAGTTAGTTAGCCTAAACATGATCATTTTAAGCATAAGAGAGTGATTCATAAATATAAGAGAGAAATTAGACTAGTTTCATGCAAAACTAGATCCCCACAAGAGGTTTAGTTCCACATCTTAGAAAAATAAAAAAATCAAGAGAAGGAGGAGGAAACATAAACATAATTACAAGAATAAAAGAGAGCAAGAAATAAAGAAACAGAAAAGAAGATTGCAATAAAAGTAAATCTAATCTATGAATTAAAGACAATATATGAAAGTAAATTACATGGAATTAAATTGCATGAAAGTAAATTGCAAGAAAGTAAATTGCATGAAAGTAAATCTATTCTACAAATAAGAAAATAAAGAAGAGAAAAGAAATAAAGAGAAACCCACAATTCCTAATTCATCTTCATCCTCCTTTTGGTCCTTGGACAAAGAGAAGAGAAAGGAAATTGAAGGGGTGAAAATTTTATTTATTGTGTAACAAAAGTTATAATTTTGGAAGGTCTTCTCAATTAAGAGTAACCCTACTCTCCAAATGGAGTTTTTACAAAATATTTCACACTCAAACATCTCCCCCTCAACCCCTATTTATAGCCTACAGCAATGCACATGAACCATTGGATGAAACTTGGGCTCCAAGGATCAAAACTTAGCCACAAATCGAGTTAGTTACGGACCAATCGATTGGCTAATCGGTTGGCCAATCGGTTGGCCAACCGATTGGCCAATCGGTTGATGAACCGATTGGAATTTGAAAAAACTAAAAATACAGTTAGCTCCGTCTTGTCGAGATAGGTGATTTTTATATATTATATGTTAAATTCCGCCTTCCGGATTGAGAGATATCGCTATTTCTTTGTGGCTAACATCTTGAACATTATTTTTATTTGATTTCTTTTTATATTTGATCCTTGCATCTTCGGCTTCTGTAGATTGCTCGGCTTGATCTCGGCTTGAAAAGGTTGAAAAATGAGGAAATTTGAGTTCTCTTTTAGCCTTTATTCATTAATTCTTCATTAACACAAAATTAAGATAAAAATAATTATTAGTAGGATATTTATTTATATAAAATAGGTAATGAGAGTATAAATTTGTAATTAAAATGTGATAATCATTCTATTAAAAAATAATATCCAATCGGATATAGATTTTAGTAATATTATATGTATTCTAATGAATATGGATATGGAGGATATTTTTTTGCACCTCTATGGACTGATTGATGTTGGATGGGCCCTAGAGGATATTTTTTTGCACCCCTATGGATTAACTGATATTGAATGGGCCCGATCCAAATTGAAAGAGTATAGTAAATAAATAAAGGTGTTTGTGAAATAGGCACTAAATTTTTCTTATTTTGACATCCGTACATATGAATAGAGACTACAAATTCTATCAAAAGTGAGTACATGCGAGCAAATGGTTCTGACCACTCATTTGGGGGGCAAATTCCCATTTTACCCCTCAACTAAGTGCATTGCAAGGTCAAAACCGACCACTCATGTTCAGCTGGTTTTGATAGAAAGCAGACTCGCGAATAAATATTTCTTCTCAATTCTATATAATTTTGTGGATAAATAGCACTTAAATACCTTATAGTTTCACTCACTTTGCACTTATATACTCTTTCATATTTTTCTTGGCATTTATATATCCTAAGTTATTTAAAATTGGCACATTATTACTATCTAGTATGCAAACTTGAAAACTTACACCTAAATTTTCTTATATGACACTTTGAATGAATTATGTGTAAGCGTTATATTGGAACATTCAAGTGAAAATTATTGTTTGCATAATAGAGGGTACTAATGTGTAAATTTTGGATAACTTAGGATGTATAAATGCCACAAAAAGCAAGTGTGGATATATAAGTGCAAAGTGAGTGAAACTATAAGGTATTTAAGTGCTGTTTAGCGTTATTATATATAAGCCATTTAAAACATAACTAAGCTTAAGTATCTTCAAACTAACTAAATATTCTTACTCTTACTCAGTACTCTGTACTTATTTTCTATTCCTCATTTTAATGCTCAGAATATTTTAGTCATATTGGAGGCCATTTTCTAAAAGCTTAAAATTTTGATATTCAAATAACAACAACATAAATTGGATTTTTTTCAATTCATAAGTAAAATATTTGAATCAGTATTAATGCAGCTTCTATTTTGAACGATGCTGTTCCAATCGTACTTCTATTCATAAGTAAGATTCCCAACAGGAGAATCAACCATCAAAGATGATTAAGGGACTCAGAAATCAAATTTAACTACCGAAAATCACATATTATTTGATGTAGGATGCTTAACAGATAATTTCATGGAGGATCGAACAATCACAAGCTAAATGCGGATACATACATATTATTGACTTTCAGAAAGAAATGATCATATCTTTCAATGCGGAAGGCGGATTCTGACATATTATATATGTAAATCACCTATCTCGACGAGAAGAAGCAAACCGAATTGTTAGATTTCTAAAATCTCATCAGTATCACCAATTTTTAGCAAAAATCCAAAAATAATTAATGTTTATGTTATTTTAGTAATAAAGTTAGAGTCTATTTAGATTAGGAAATAAATTCAATGTTGGAGTCAATTTAGATTAGGAAACAAATTTAATTTTGATTCATGATTTATTTCCTATATTATAAGGAGTCTTTTAGGGTAGGATTTAATACTTTCTATTTCATTGTAATTCTATTCTTATTAGGAGTCTATTTTATTTCTCTATTTAAGAAGAGTCATGTAACCCTAGAATCATCGATCACTTTTATGAATAAAATTCTTTTTCTATTGCTTCGTGGATTCGAGGTTGTCTCTTCGTGGATTCAAGATTGTTCTTTGTGGATTCGAGAGAACACCCTTGGTGGATTCGAGGTTGTCTCTTCGTGGATTCAAGATTGTTCTTTGTGGATTCGAGGTTGTCTCTTCGTGGATTCAAGATTGTTCTTTGTGGATTCGAGAGAACACCCTTGGTGGATTCGAGGTTGTCTCTTCGTGGATTCAAGATTGTTCTTTGTGGATTCGAGGTTGTCTCTTCGTGGATTCAAGATTGTTCTTTGTGGATTCGAGAGAACACCCTTGGTGGATTCGAGGTTGTCTCTTCGTGGATTCAAGATTGTTCTTTGTGGATTCGAGAGAACACCCTTGGTGGATTCGAGGTTGTCTCTTCGTGGATTCAAGATTGTTCTTTGTGGATTCGAGAGAACACCCTTGGTGGATTCGAGGTTGTCTCTTCGTGGATTCAAGATTGTTCTTTGTGGATTCGAGAGAACACCCTTGGTGGATTCGAGGTTGTCTCTTCGTGGATTCAAGATTGTTCTTTGTGGATTCGAGGTTGTCTCTTCGTGGATTCAAGATTGTTCTTTGTGGATTCGAGGTTGTCTCTTCGTGGATTCAAGATTGTTCTTTGTGGATTCGAGAGAACACCCTTGGTGGATTCGAGGTTGTCTCTTCGTGGATTCAAGATTGTTCTTTGTGGATTCGAGGTTGTCTCTTCGTGGATTCAAGATTGTTCTTTGTGGATTCGAGGTTGTCTCTTCGTGGATTCAAGATTGTTCTTTGTGGATTCGAGGTTGTCTCTTCGTGGATTCAAGATTGTTCTTTGTGGATTCGAGGTTGTCTCTTCGTGGATTCAAGATTGTTCTTTGTGGATTCGAGGTTGTCTCTTCGTGGATTCAAGATTGTTCTTTGTGGATTCGAGAGAACACCCTTGGTGGATTCGAGGTTGTCTCTTCGTGGATTCAAGATTGTTCTTTGTGGATTCGAGGTTGTCTCTTCGTGGATTCAAGATTGTTCTTTGTGGATTCGAGAGAACACCCTTGGTGGATTCGAGGTTGTCTCTTCGTGGATTCAAGATTGTTCTTTGTGGATTCGAGGTTGTCTCTTCGTGGATTCAAGATTGTTCTTTGTGGATTCGAGGTTGTCTCTTCGTGGATTCAAGATTGTTCTTTGTGGATTCGAGAGAACACCCTTGGTGGATTCGAGGTTGTCTCTTCGTGGATTCAAGATTGTTCTTTGTGGATTCGAGGTTGTCTCTTCGTGGATTCAAGATTGTTCTTTGTGGATTCGAGGTTGTCTCTTCGTGGATTCAAGATTGTTCTTTGTGGATTCGAGGTTGTCTCTTCGTGGATTCAAGATTGTTCTTTGTGGATTCGAGAGAACACCCTTGGTGGATTCGAGGTTGTCTCTTCGTGGATTCAAGATTGTTCTTTGTGGATTCGAGAGAACACCCTTGGTGGATTCGAGGTTGTCTCTTCGTGGATTCAAGATTGTTCTTTGTGGATTCGAGGTTGTCTCTTCGTGGATTCAAGATTGTTCTTTGTGGATTCGAGGTTGTCTCTTCGTGGATTCAAGATTGTTCTTTGTGGATTCGAGAGAACACCCTTGGTGGATTCGAGGTTGTCTCTTCGTGGATTCAAGATTGTTCTTTGTGGATTCGAGGTTGTCTCTTCGTGGATTCAAGATTGTTCTTTGTGGATTCGAGGTTGTCTCTTCGTGGATTCAAGATTGTTCTTTGTGGATTCGAGGTTGTCTCTTCGTGGATTCAAGATTGTTCTTTGTGGATTCGAGAGAACACCCTTGGTGGATATTGTAGCCATAGAGACTATCCAAGATGGGATATTTATGATATTGAAAATATGAGGGTTGATTTACCATCTTTCAATGGAAAACTCGATGTAGAGGATTTTTTTGATTGGATTGATGAGGTGGAGAGATTTTTGGCTACTTAGGAATCACAAAAGATCAAAAGGTTAAGCTAGTAGCCTACCGACTTAAAGGTAAAGTAGCATTTTGGTGGCAGTCATTATGTGAGGATCGAACCCATCAGCAAAAGCAAAAATCGATCATGGGCGAAGATGAAGAAGTTATTAAAAGCTCATTTCCTTCCTACCTATTATTATATGTTCAATCGATATCCGAGTGCAGATTCTAACTATGATCATGCAGAGATTAAACAAGCCCAATATGTCCCTAAGCAAGATCTTAGAGTTACGAAGAGGACTGAAGAAGCTACAAATAAAAACGAACCACCTCAGAAGTAATATATTTTCCACACGAGATGCACCGTGATACAGAAGACATATGATACGGTGGAGAAGTTAGGCTTGAAGACAGAGAAACATCACACATCGTGTTCGATCGACTAGATTTGTAAGTGTAATGATGTGCGTAATAATGAGATGTGTCGGATACATTTTTCCATTGGCCGCTATGTTGATGAGGTATTATGTGATGTGGTCGAGACGAATACTTGTCATATGCTTTTAGGTAGGTCATGACAGTTCGATATTGGTGCCACCCATAGGAGTAGAGACAATGCTTATATCTTCAAGAAGGATGGATGTCGAATTGCACTATGCCTCTTAGAGAAAAGGAGCCATCTAAGATAGAGACTACTGAGAAGAAGAAACTTTTGGTGACAGATAATGAGACTTTAGCAGAAGACTTGAAGCAATCTGAAGAGATCTATATCATGGTTATAATTAGAAAAGAAGAAGCTGCCCCTGCCGAAATTCCTCCTAAGGTGCAAACACTCGTTATGCATGAGATTCATGATGGTGATATAATAGTGAAGATGGATAATATGCATGATATTTTCAAAGAGGTTGTGAGCGATATTGCATATATCGATGTTGTCCCGATGGAGGAAAATGATAAAATAGAGAGTGAGGCAATTGATGATATGTGTGAATTATTTGGTGGAGGGCTCGAGACAAAAGAGATGAAAGAATTGCGTATGGAGTATGAGGGGGGATTTTCTTCTCTGGAAGCAAAGGTTGTGAATAATTTCAAAAGATTTTGATGATACTTCCAGCACTAGAATATGAGAAGCAACATGGAACATATTTGGAGGAGTTTTTCAAGTCGATTGCATATCCACATGCCGCCAATAAAATATACATGATGTGGGAAAGATTAATACATGAATTTGATTTAGAAGAAGTCCTAGCTGAGAAGGTAAAAGAACAGATAGAAAAAATTAATGCTAACTACAAGGCGGATGTTGATCGATGTAGGAGAAGAAAATTATCTATAGATGAAGCTACTATTCAAACAAATATAAGCTCGGGGTCAAGCTTCTTTCAATAAGGGGAGGCTGATATAGGATGCTTAACAGACAATTTCATGGATGATCGGGACAATCATAAGCTAAATATGGATATATACATATTATTGACTTCCGGAAAGAAACGATCATATCTTTCAATCCTGAAGGAATTCTGACATATTATATATGTAAATCACCTATCTCGACAAGACGAAGCCAACCAAATTGTTAGATTTCTAAAATGTCATCAGTATCACCAAGTTTTAGCAAAAATCTAAAAATAATTAATGTTTAGGTTATTTTTAGTAATAAAGTTAGGGTCTATTTAGATTAGGAAATAAATTTAATGTTGGAGTCAATTTAGATTAGGAAATAAATTTAATTTTGATTCATGATTTATTTTTTTATTATAATGAGTCTTTTAGGGTAGGATTTAATACTTTCTATTTCATTGTAATTCTAGTCTTAGTAGGAGTCTATTTTGTTTCTCTATTTAAGAAAAGTCATGTAACCCTAGAATCATCGATCACTTTTATGAATAAAATTCTCTTTTCTATTACTGTGGATTCGAGGTTGTCTCTTCGTGGATTCAAGATTGTTCTTTGTGGATTGAGAGAACACCCTTGGTGGATTCGAGGTTGTCTCTTCGTGGATTCGAAGATTGTTCTTTGTGGATTCGAGGTTGTCTCTTCGTGGATTCAAGATTGTTCTTTGTGGATTGAGAGAACACCCTTGGTGGATTCGAGGTTGTCTCTTCGTGGATTCAAGATTGTTCTTTGTGGATTGAGAGAACACCCTTGGTGGATTCGAGGTTGTCTCTTCGTGGATTCGAAGATTGTTCTTTGTGGATTCGAGGTTGTCTCTTCGTGGATTCAAGATTGTTCTTTGTGGATTGAGAGAACACCCTTGGTGGATTCGAGGTTGTCTCTTCGTGGATTCGAAGATTGTTCTTTGTGGATTGAGAGAACACCCTTGGTGGATTCGAGGTTGTCTCTTCGTGGATTCAAGATTGTTCTTTGTGGATTGAGAGAACACCCTTGGTGGATTCGAGGTTGTCTCTTCGTGGATTCGAAGATTGTTCTTTGTGGATTGAGAGAACACCCTTGGTGGATTCGAGGTTGTCTCTTCGTGGATTCAAGATTGTTCTTTGTGGATTGAGAGAACACCCTTGGTGGATTCGAGGTTGTCTCTTCGTGGATTCAAGATTGTTCTTTGTGGATTGAGAGAACACCCTTGGTGGATTCGAGGTTGTCTCTTCGTGGATTCGAAGATTGTTCTTTGTGGATTGAGAGAACACCCTTGGTGGATTCGAGGTTGTCTCTTCGTGGATTCGAAGATTGTTCTTTGTGGATTCGAGGTTGTCTCTTCGTGGATTCGAAGATTGTTCTTTGTGGATTGAGAGAACACCCTTGGTGGATTCGAGGTTGTCTCTTCGTGGATTCAAGATTGTTCTTTGTGGATTGAGAGAACACCCTTGGTGGATTCGAGGTTGTCTCTTCGTGGATTCGAAGATTGTTCTTTGTGGATTGAGAGAACACCCTTGGTGGATTCGAGGTTGTCTCTTCGTGGATTCAAGATTGTTCTTTGTGGATTGAGAGAACACCCTTGGTGGATTCGAGGTTGTCTCTTCGTGGATTCAAGATTGTTCTTTGTGGATTGAGAGAACACCCTTGGTGGATTCGAGGTTGTCTCTTCGTGGATTCGAAGATTGTTCTTTGTGGATTGAGAGAACACCCTTGGTGGATTCGAGGTTGTCTCTTCGTGGATTCGAAGATTGTTCTTTGTGGATTGAGAGAACACCCTTGGTGGATTCGAGGTTGTCTCTTCGTGGATTCGAAGATTGTTCTTTGTGGATTGAGAGAACACCCTTGGTGGATTCGAGGTTGTCTCTTCGTGGATTCGAAGATTGTTCTTTGTGGATTGAGAGAACACCCTTGGTGGATTCGAGGTTGTCTCTTCGTGGATTCGAAGATTGTTCTTTGTGGATTGAGAGAACACCCTTGGTGGATTCGAGGTTGTCTCTTCGTGGATTCGAGGTTGTCTCTTCGTGGATTCAAGATTGTTCTTTGTGGATTGAGAGAACACCCTTGGTGGATTCGAGGTTGTCTCTTCGTGGATTCGAGGTTGTCTCTTCGTGGATTCAAGATTGTTCTTTGTGGATTGAGAGAACACCCTTGGTGGATTCGAGGTTGTCTCTTCGTGGATTCGAAGATTGTTCTTTGTGGATTGAGAGAACACCCTTGGTGGATTCGAGGTTGTCTCTTCGTGGATTCAAGATTGTTCTTTGTGGATTGAGAGAACACCCTTGGTGGATTCGAGGTTGTCTCTTCGTGGATTCGAAGATTGTTCTTTGTGGATTGAGAGAACACCCTTGGTGGATTCGAGGTTGTCTCTTCGTGGATTCAAGATTGTTCTTTGTGGATTGAGAGAACACCCTTGGTGGATTCGAGGTTGTCTCTTCGTGGATTCGAAGATTGTTCTTTGTGGATTGAGAGAACACCCTTGGTGGATTCGAGGTTGTCTCTTCGTGGATTCGAAGATTGTTCTTTGTGGATTGAGAGAACACCCTTGGTGGATTCGAGGTTGTCTCTTCGTGGATTCGAGGTTGTCTCTTCGTGGATTCGAAGATTGTTCTTTGTGGATTGAGAGAACACCCTTGGTGGATTCGAGGTTGTCTCTTCGTGGATTCAAGATTGTTCTTTGTGGATTGAGAGAACACCCTTGGTGGATTCGAGGTTGTCTCTTCGTGGATTCGAAGATTGTTCTTTGTGGATTGAGAGAACACCCTTGGTGGATTCGAGGTTGTCTCTTCGTGGATTCGAAGATTGTTCTTTGTGGATTGAGAGAACACCCTTGGTGGATTCGAGGTTGTCTCTTCGTGGATTCAAGATTGTTCTTTGTGGATTGAGAGAACACCCTTGGTGGATTCGAGGTTGTCTCTTCGTGGATTCGAAGATTGTTCTTTGTGGATTGAGAGAACACCCTTGGTGGATTCGAGGTTGTCTCTTCGTGGATTCGAAGATTGTTCTTTGTGGATTGAGAGAACACCCTTGGTGGATTCGAGGTTGTCTCTTCGTGGATTCGAAGATTGTTCTTTGTGGATTGAGAGAACACCCTTGGTGGATTCGAGGTTGTCTCTTCGTGGATTCGAAGATTGTTCTTTGTGGATTGAGAGAACACCCTTGGTGTCACCCATAGGAGCAGAGACAATACTAATATCTTCAAGAATGATGGGCGTCAAATTGCACTTATGTCTCTTATAAAAACGAGCCATCTAAGATAGAGACTACTGAGAAGAAGAGATTTTTGGTGACAGATAATGAGACTTTAGTAGAAGACTTGAAGCAATCTGAAGAGTTCTATGTCTTGATTGTAATTAGAAAAGAAGAACCTGCCCCTACCAAAATTCCTCCTAAGGTACAAACACTCGTTATGCATGAGATTCATGATGGTGATATAATAGTGAAGATGGATAATATGCATGATATTTTCAAAGAGGTTGTGATCGATATTGCACATATTGATGTTGTCCTGATGGAGGAGAATGATAAAATAGAGAGTGAGTCAATTGATGATATGTATGAATTATTTGGTGGAGGGCTTGAGACAAAGGAGATGAAAGAATTGTGTATAGAGTATGAGGGGGAATTTTCTTCTCTGGAAGCAAAGGTTGTGAATAATTTCAAGAAGATTTGATAATACTTTCAGCACTAGAATATGAGAAGCAACATGGAACATATTTTGAGGAGTTTTTCAAGTCACTGCAGATCCACATACTGCCAATAAAATACACATGATGTGAGAAAGATTAATACACTAATTTGATTAAGAAGAAGTCCTAGCTGAGAAGGTAAAAGAACAGATGGAAAAAAATCAATGCTAAGTACAAGGCGGATGCTGATCGATGTAGGAGAAGAAAATTATCTATAGATGAAGCTACTATTCAAACAAATATAAGCTCAGGGTCGAGCTTCTTTCAATAAGGGGAGACTGATGTAGGATGCTTAACAGACAATTTTATGGAGGATCAGGACAATCACAAGCTAAATGCGGATACATACATATTATTGACTTCCGAAAAGAAATGAACATATCTTTCAATCCGGAAGGCGGATTCTGACATATTATATGTGTAAATCGCCTATCTCGACGAAACGAAGCCAACCGAATTGTCAGATTTCTAAAATGTCATCAGTATCATTAATTTTTAGCAAAAATCCGAAAGTAATTAATGTTTAGGTTATTTTTGTAATAAAGTTAGGGTCTATTTAGATTAGGAAATAAATTTAATGTTGGAGTCAATTTAGATAAGGAAATAAATTTATTTCCTATATTATAAGGAGTCTTTTAAGGTAGGATTTAATACTTTCTATTTCATTATAATTCTAGTCTTATTACGAGTCTATTTTGTTTCTCTATTTAAGAAAAGTCATGTAACCCTAGAATCATCGATCACTTTTATGAATAAAATTCTCTTTTCTATTACTTTGTAGATTCGAGGTTGTCTCTTCGTGGATTCAAAGATTGTTCTTTATGGATTCAGAGAATACATCTTGGTGGATTTCGAGGTTTATTACTTCCGCGCTGCGTTATTATTTTCGAAACATAAACATGTATTAAAGGGAAGGATCCTCGCGATTGAAAAATGATTCATCCAATGACAGATAAAAAGAGTCAAAGAGGATTATATACTCTGTAATATTGTTAGATAATACAAATAAATTAACTAAATGCTTTGGTGTTCATGAGAAGCTAGTGTGTCTTGATTAGGAAAAGACGTGAAGCCTACGTACGTGCATGAAACAATCTAGCTACTCGTACTATTGTTCATCAGAAGCTAGTATTTTTCATGAAGCGGCTGTATTTTTAAAAGCCTGTTAAGTGCACCCTTTTTTGTAGTGATTTTAATGTGGAAAATAGTACAGTGCCCATAAGCAGTTGAGATTAAAATACTCAAATTGAAATAAGAGACCCATGAAAATTGAATCCAAACTCGAAATTAGAAGCATGAGAAGCAAGTTCAAAAGTGGTCTTTCTATATTTAACTTGAAGGTGATTGCAAACAAATTCTTTTTTGAGAACGCTAAGCCTAAACGACCAACGGTACTGTGCATGGCAAATTTACACGTGGTTGTATTCAATTATACAACAACCACCAACTTTCATAAATATATGTACTAAAAAGAATTAAAAATGTAGTTGGCTGATGAGTGATGACAAACCAGGTTTCTCTCTTGTTCCTGGTACTCAATTTAAACAGGGGTAGGTAAGTTTAGGGGAGATCCAAATTACTCAAAAGATCTTACCAATAACAATTAATGGAGGAGATATGTAATCCATGGACGTGAGTAATTAACATCTTTGAATTAAGTTATAGAGTAAGATTTTATCATGAAAGAAAATGTACCTCATGCAAGGATAGTTTTTCTTAAAATCCACTGCAAATTCATGGTCCATGAGAATTGAACCTGAGTAAACACCCCCAAAACTTTAGGGGGTTTCTCACAAATTATTAGAGTTCAGAGGGTTTTGCGCAAAGCACCTCACAGTCCAGGGGTTTTAAGAAATTTACCACGAATAATTGAGTAAGGATCTTTAGTCAGAATAATTAAATGGCTCCTCAAAGTCTTGAGATGAACTCTATAAATAGGGAGCTAAGTATAGCAAGTTATAGAAGAAGAAGTATATATAGATCATTAGGCAAAATCATGAAGGGGAGCACTGCGGCAGCAATTCTAGTGTTGATGTTTGCAGCCATTGGGCTGTTGGCTGCTCCGTCGTCTGCTACTCGTTCTCATCCCAGTGACATTCTTCAATCAGCCGAAAGCATCGGTATCCTTTTTCATTAATTTTTTTCCTTTCGTTCTTGCTAAACTTGATATCCTAGCCCTAATATTAATAATAGTACTAATTAATTAGCATGCACACATAATAATATAACGATATATATGCAGCGAAACAAGGGGCGACGATGATCCTGGGCGATGACTTTGGCGATACAATTCCCTGCAACAAGTGTAGCATTTGCACACCAATATGGCCACCATTGTGCAGGTGCGGCGATGTGAGTCCTAATTCCTGCCGTGAGGGCTGTAATGACTGTTGGGAGTCAGAGGAGTCAGAAGGTAATTACGTATGCATGGACCTTGCCCGTTACGAGTGCAAGAACGAACATTGGTTCGCGGAGCCTACTACTTCCGAATCAATGAATTAATACATCGAATGAACTGATCTATAGCATATTACGCTGCTATATATAGCTAGCGCAGTAACTTATCCATATGCATGTTTTGTTACTGATTAAAAAAGGATATTCCAAACATTTTAATTTCTATGAGCAACTAGTTCGAAAATCATGTCCTTCATTACATAAGAAAGCAGTGAAGAAGAGTGAAGGCAAGTTGCATTTTTTGAGTAATAAGGCGAAGTCTCGGTACCTTGCACTCATTTATGTGCAAAACTTGTGATATGATGAACTGAGTAGTTGACCTTTGAGCAACTACTAGGCCTCTTTTTCTCCAACTCCGCAATGGACCACTTCCTCAGCACTTCAGATCTAATAGAAGAATCCATTATGATTATTCAAGAGAGAGAAAAATTTAATATAAGAAGATTGAATTGTAAATAATTATAAAATAGTGAATACGGTTGAAGTCGAAATGTCTGTACATCTTGAACATTCGACGTTACTTGTCATTGTTCTTTATTTCTTTTTCTTTTTTTTCCTTCCACAGCTCCCCTCCAATAGATTTATTTATTCTTTTTGTTTTTGTTTTTCTTTTTATCTCTGCAAGTGGACTAATTAAATACCCTAACCTTTCATTGAAGAGCATTGAACTCATTGGAATAAATTTTTTTTGGGAGTGTTGAACTGTTCCTTTCCGTTATATGATTTGAAAATTTACCCCTACTTATTAAAGATGTTATAGGTAGCATATAAATCCAAGCTCTTCATCTCTATCACATCACGGATTATGAAGAAGAAGAAGAAGATGGATAGGGTACCAAAAGAGCTTCATTTCTCCTACAACAATACACAATATCGTGCCATTTTCATCAACAATATCCATGGAAGCAATCTTTCCTATGAGGATTGCAGCATTTGTGGAAATCAACTTAACAACCTGGCTTATTACACCACCCATCCTCAACTTTGACTCTTGGATAATCTAAAGAGGAGGCAACACCTCCGAAGAGATCTGCTGCATTTGTGGCGATCAACTCAACCATCTCGCCTATTACACCACCGAGCCCCTCTTATTCTATGCTCACGTAGCTTGAGCTCTTCAACATCCTGATATCTCTCTTGTTACTCATAATCTTTCTTTGATACAAATCCGTTATTGTAGTCTCTTCCCCAATTATTCTTATAATACACCTTATTATCCCCACTTCAATTCATGGGCTCCTAATTATGTTCCGAATTATGTGCAACATGCAACAGCTTCTCATTATTTCCCGAATAGTTCTCATCATGAGAATAACAGAAGCTGGACTCAACCAAATTCTGTTCATAAAGGGGTTTCCTTATTATCCCCACTTCAATTCATGGGCTCCTAATTATGTTCCGAATTATGTGCAACATGCAACAGCTTCTCATTATTTCCCGAATAGTTCTTATCATTGACGCAGCGCGGAAGTTGAAATCTCGGAATCCACCGAGGGTTGATCTCCGAATCCACAAAGAGCTTCGAATCCACGAAGAAAATATATTAAACGAAAATTTTATTGATGAAATGATATGCCTCTAGGGCTTACAAGACTCTGTTTAAATAGAAAAATAAATAAGAATCCTACAATGACTCAAACTCCTACTAAAGTTAGAAATAAGAACTCTAATTGACCCGAACTTTGCCAAAAATAGAAATAAGAAAACTATCCTCAAAAGACTCCCTACGATTAAGGAAGTAAATCGGTCAAATTTGGAATCAAACCGGATTTGCTTCCTAATCCAAACAGACTACTAAAACATGATTATCACATTTTAATTACATTTTTATACCCTTATTACCTATGTTATATGAATAACGATATTACTAATAATTATTTTTATCTTATTTTGCAGGCTAATAAAGAAATAATGAATAAAAGCTCAAATGACTCAAATTCTCTGAATTTCTACCAATTTTTGAAGCCCAAATCTGAAGACAAACAAAGGCCCAAGATACCAAATTGATCCAAGAGAAATTCGTGAAGAAATATCAAGAAAAGACAAAATCCGTTGGGAACCAATCGGTTGACCAACCGGTTGGCTAACCGATCGGCCAACCGATCGGTTTAGCAATTCCAAATTAATGGTGGATTTCTCTTCCTTTTGGCTAAGTTTGATCCAATGGTTCACATCAACTCCGTTGGGCTATAAATAGGGGTGAATGCTGAGGGTTTTGAGTGTGAAATATTTTATAAAAATTCCATTTGGAGAGGAGGGTTGCTCTTAATTGAGAAGACCTTTCAAAAATTATAACTTTTGTTACACAATAAATGAAATGTTTCACCCCTTCAATTTCCTTTCTCTTCTTCTAATCCAAGGACCAAAGGAGGATTAGATTAAGATCGAGGAGTTGTTGGTTTCTATTTTATTTCTTTTTCATTTTCTTTCTTGTTCATTTAATTGCTTTTTAGCTTAGATTTACTTTCATGCAATTTAATTTCATGCAATTTACTTTCATGCAATTTACTTTCATGCAATGTATTTAATTCTTGTATTTACTTTCTAGAATAGATTTTTCTTTTCTTTAATTCACCTTGAGGCTAGAACCCTCTAGGGAATTACCCTTTTCTAAGTGTGGAGCTAATATTTGTGGGATCCCTAGAGATTGTTTGAAACTAGCTAACAAATCCAACTCATTCTTGTGAGATTGAGATAAGCTAAGTGGATCTACTCTAGATTCCTCATATCTTTAATTAATCCTCCATACTTTACCTTCTTTATTTTCCTCTTATCCTTGCTTTTCATTTGTTTGTTATTTTCCTTTATTCTTGATTCTTGATTTCATTGATTTTACTTCTCTCTCAATCTCATATTCCTCCATGTGCATATAATCTCAAACCTAGTTTTGTTATTATGTGCATATAACCACAACCACATTCTCAACTTTATTTTCTCCTCTTTTGCACATAATCCACATCCACTCTCTCTTATCTCTCACAAACCACTTTCACCATTTTCTCATTTTCATTTTATTTGAATAACTCCTAATTGTCATGCGCATAATTTAAGAACCAAAACTTGAGCAAAACTCTTCCTACTTCCCGTTCCTCGTGGGATCGATAATCTTATATACTATAACTTGATAAAGGTTGTATACTTGCAACTTAGGAGGTAATCATTTATTTCCCATCAAAACATTACTAAAAATAGTGAAATAGATGAATTCTACTCTTCCATTCTATTTGTTGAGGGAGTTTCGAAGTGTGGTGTTCTGAGTCCAGCATCTAAGACGGTGGTGATAGTCGCCTAGGGTTTGGATAAAGAGGCTTTTTTTGGCGGGAAGGTTTTGCGCCAAAATGCTTACATGGGCTGTGACAGTTGTCAGGGTTCAGCCCTAACGGGATGGGTCTCGTTGGATGGGCCTGGTTCTATTCAATAAAAGCCCACCAAGTAAATAAATATGTTGTTGAATAAATATAGGCTAAATTACGCTATCAAAAAAAATAATAATATAGGCTAAATTACCAGATTGGTACTTTTAGTAGGACCATATTTACTGTATGATTTTTTTTTCTTTCACTGTGACTTTATAGTATTAAATATCGGCGTTTGATGTTAATTTGGTTTTAAGTATAGGAACAATAACTAGATTGGTATTTTCTTATATGGAAAAACAAAATAACCAAATTGGTATTAATTTTGGTATTAATACTATAATTACGTGAGTGAAAGAAAAAATCATATTAGAAATAGGGTCCTACTAAAATGCCAATTTGTTAATTTAGCCAATGAATATTAACTATTCATTTCTGTAACTTTATATAACTTCTCAATTTTTAATATCCAATATTAGCCTTTTTTTCCCCTTTTTTTCTTTTTTTTATCAGCTATGTAAGCCTTTTAAATCTTCAAAATAAAAATCTTCAAAATAACTAATTATTCATACTTATTTTACAACAACAACAACAACAAAGCCTCTATTCCAAATGTTTGGGGTCAGCTACATGAATCATATTCTTCCATTCCGTTCTATTATGAGTCATCTCCTCTGTTAAGCTAACCATAACCATATCATTATTAATTGCTTCCAACCAAGTCCTTCTAGGTCTACCTCTAAATCCCTTTGCTCCATTAACTATAATATTATCATTTCTCCTAACTGGTGCACTAAGAGGTTTACGTTATACATAGTCATACCACCTTAATTGATTCTCTCTCATTTTATCCTCAATAGGTGCAACCTCTAATTTACTACGGATGTACTCATTTCTTATCCTATCTTTTAGTATATACCCACAAGACCATCTCAACATTCTCATTTTTACTGCACTCATTTTTACACATGTTGTTTTTTAATTGCCCAACATTCTGATCCATAGAGCATTGTTGGTCTTATAACTATCTTATAGAATTTTTCCTTAAGTCTAACATGTATTCTACAATCACAGAAGACTCCTGAAGCACTCCGCCATTTTAACCATCTCGATTTAATTCGACTAACTACATCATCCTCAATCTCACCATCATGCTGAACGATTGATCCTAATTACCGAAATTGATTGCTTTTAAATATTTCTTGGCCATCAATATATACTATTGGCTCTTTTCTCCTTCTAGTTTTACTAAAAATACATTCCATGTATTCTATTTTTGTTCTACTAATTTTAAAATCTTTAGTTTCAAGAGCTTGCCTCCACCTTTCTACTTTAGAAATTATACCTATTCTAGTCTCGTCAACTAATACTATATCATCAGTAAACAACATACACCATGGCACTTCATCCTTAATATGTCTAGTAAGCTGGTCCATAACTAAAGCAAAAAAGATAAGGGCTTAATACTGATCCTTGATGTAAACCTATGGTTATAGGAGATAACTTTGTCTCTCCTTAATTAGTTCTTACTTTAGTTGTTACTCTATCATACATATCGTTAATCACATCAATATATATACTAGATATGTATTTCTTTTCTAAAACCCACCATATTACCTCTCTAGGCACTCTATCATAAGCTTTTTCCATGTCAATAAAAACAATATGTAGATCCTTTCTTTTTTTCTCTATATTTCTCCATCAACCGTCTTAAAATATGTATAGGTTCCATAGTTGACCTCCCGGACATAAAATCGAATTGGTTTTCAAATACACTTGTCTCTTTTCTTAGTCTTTAATCAATTACTCTCTCCCAAAGTTTCATAGTATGACTCATGAGTTTAATATCATGATAGTTTGAACAACTTTGTATATCTCCGTTATTCTTCTATATCGGTATCAATATACTAATTCTCCACTCATCGGGCATTCCCTTTGTCTCAATAATTTTATTAAATAATTTGGTGTTTGGTGTAAAAATCTCCTCTCGGATTTGTATTGTTTGAATGGCTTGTTTACAAATCAAGAATCGCTTTTTACAACAGAAGCGAAGGGAAGGCCCTTCTTGTTTAACGTGGGTTCGTCGGTAGCGGTAGGACGCCTCCCTCGATGCTCGAGTCGAGTTCGCTTCCCTTGGACGATCCGATCGACGTTGCGGTCGAGCTTCAGTACGCAGTAGAAGATCGGAGTTGATGGAGTTCGGTTCTACCCGAGCTTGATGAATTGTCAAGGCCGAATTTGTGCTCCAGAGGCTAGCATGCAAGAGTTTGCGAAGAGCCCAGAGTCTCCAGATCTGAGAATTCAGATCAAGACCTCCTCCTTTGCCAAGCCTCTCCAGAAGATGCCCCTTCTCATGTGGAGATGGTGGCTTATAAATAGGCAAGGAGAGGCATGGCCACTTCCTTGAATTGTGGGATATGGCCATGCCCAGTTGAGGAGAGCCATACTCTCTATGGTGTCATCCCTTTGACTTGTAGGATGTGACCACTAATGGGTGAGGAGCACCATGCCCTCTGTGGAATGTGACCACTGTGGGATGTGACATCTCCCATGCTTCAAGTGGGCGGTCTTGGGAAGTCTGCGGGCGAGCTTGCCTTATGCAGGCGAGCTTCAAGCATGCGGGCGAGCTGGCGACCCTGCAGGCGAGCTTGGTCTTTGGCGGGCTCTGGCATGCAGGCGAACCAAGGGTCTGCAGGCGAGCTTCAGGCCTTCAGGCGGGCTTCCAAGCAGGCGAGCCAGGTATGGATGGCAAGCTCGAGCATTGGTGGCGATCTCGAGCTACAGTGTAGGCAAGCTCAAGAACAAGTTCGGGCGAGCTCCAGCTACATGTAGGCGTTAAAAATTGCTTATCAGTACCCGAACAAGACTCTTAAACGGTGGGTTGACAACCGACGATCCGTCCGACAATAGCGACCAGAACTCCAACGGCGTGATTCACGCATAAAAGCGCGCGAGTCGACGAGCGCATGAAGTGAGTCGGCAAAGGCGTCTGAAACCAACGAAGCGGCGTGTCGTGGAAAAACCGGCAGCGAAGTTCGGCGAAGCGAGTTGACTAAACTCAAATGCCGGCGAGGCGGAATCAACCGTACTTAGTCCGTCAATGCAAATGAGCCGTTTGAGCTCACGAAAGTTGATCGGATCTGGACTCAAACACAACGGCGACATCACGGAGGAAAACTAAGCGGAAGACCGAGAAAGTCGGCGGAAAAGCGGCATAAAGCGGCGAACCTCGACCCTTGACCGAGTTACCTCGGCCAAGTGGCGAGCCACTACTGGTGGTGGCACAAACCCGAATCTTATAAATAGGGGGTCTTCTTGGAGAAGGCGGATTTTTGGTGATAGAATTTGGGATTTGGGGATTTTTGAGGCTGGACTTTGGATCTTGAAGAATTATTGCGAGATCTACGAGCCATCGACGCCTGATTCGAACACGAATTCAGTCGGCGTCGGATCTACAAATCGCGAGTGGCGAACTTCGGGTCGACTCTGAAACGTGTGTGATTTCTCCTAGTAGATCTCACCGCTCGGCGATCCTCTCCTTCGTGAGTGTGATCCCGGCGATCCTCTCGCCGTGAGTGTGATCCCCTTAGGCGTCTCGTTTCCTTCGTGAAGCGAGCCCCTTCCGTCTGTAGTTCGAACCGGGTTTCCACGGATCGAATTGCGGTGGTCCACGGGCGATTCAAGTCCCGACACGGCGAAGAACCCACCTGGCGAGGATCGTATAATAGAGATCCGGCGTTTGTTCGAGAAAAAGTTGTAATTTTCATTTTTCATTATGCGCCTTAAAATAAAAGCGATTTTTCTTTGTTTGAATTTTGTTGTAGGCCCAAGAAGGCGTAAGAAAGTTCAGCGACAATGAATAACAAAATAATTTTCCCCGAACAAGGCTGGCGACCACGATGGGAGCCACCGGCCTCGAATCGGAGGTCGTGCGTGCATAACCGGATTCTTATCGGTGGAGGAAGAGGTCGAGTTCGAGTTGACCAAGAGAAGTTCGAGTACCTATCCTCACCCTCCTCGAGATCCAGTTCCCCGCCGCTCCAAGAAGGTCTCGCTACAAGGAGAACCCGATGGGCCTCCGATGTAGAGCCCGGGGCGGTGAGTCCAACCCATTGCAGCGGTGTGAAAAATCCCCGGCGAAATCCGGACTACTTGGCCGAGATGAGCGCCGATGGCGCCCGCAATCTCCAGCGAGCCCGCCAAAGGTGGCGACAAAGCATGGCGCGCAAATACGCTAAGGCCGTGCAATCCATGGATGGGGTCGCTCTGGCGGATCTAAGATCGAACTTCTGCGAGGCTCCGGCCTCAAGGGATCGACAGTCCATCAAGCCGTCAACCAGCGAGTGGGTCCGTGTCAAGCGGAACCGCTCCACGCTTCGAGGCGTATCCGGAGCGCCAGCGCCTCCATCGCGAGCACGAGCTTTAGTGCAGCGAGCTCGTGAATTGAAGAAGGAGGTGGTAAAGCGTAACATACCACCGGTTTGGAGGCCCAAAACTAACGGTGCTCCAACCCGGTAGCGCGACTTCAAAAGCTAAGATTGCCCACACTCGGTTCTGTCCGGCTTAAGCGAAGGCTTCGGCGTTGCAAATTCAGCGCCAAAGTCCAAGTCGGCGAGCCTCAAAGTCAAAGGTGTGCGTATGCGAACGGTGGCGGCCGACTCCGCCACCACCACCAAACCAACTATCAAGGATCGTGCGGGTCCTCACGAGAGAATCATGGGTCACTCCTCATGTAGGAGGTGGCACCCGCTCCAACAAGGACAAGAAGACTCTTACAGCCCCTCCTATCGGATTGAAAGTCGAAGTCCGAGAGTCTGCTGAGGCTTCACACTCCGTGGCGGAAGTCAAGGCGAGTCATTTTGGCGGTTTGGCGAAATAATTAGATCCTCGAGAAGAAGCGTTTTCATCGGCGATGAGGGCGTTATACAGAGATCGTGCCAACACCACGATGGGTTGCTCGGCACTCATGCCGATGAGTTATACTACCGTCTTGGGGAATGCGAAGAAGCTTCGAAGAGCTCTCCGACTCATCGCTGATCATGTTTGTGCTCTAAGCTCATCAAAGCGGTGCTCTCGGGGTGCAATTGCCGACAAGAAACTCGAAAGGGTCTCGGTCTTCGAGACTTAGCACAAACTCTGTAGAGACCTAGGTCAAGGCGATTCCATGAAGGATGACACCGGGAGGATGAATTGCCGAGGTCACTAATAATATGGCGGCAAAGAACCGTCGTCACGGTTATTCAGCCTTGCATAGCGGTTAACTTCGTTTGCGGTCGGGACTATCCGGCGGTCCAAATCGACAAACTTCGAAAGAGATATCCGCGGAGGATGATCGTCGGATATTGGCTCCATGTCGCCTCGATCATCTTGTATCTAGCGAAGGAGCCCCAAGCGCTTATGATCGATCTGAGATCAAGTGGCTAAAATGCTAGACGAAGCGTTGGCTAAACAACGGGAAAACTTCAAGCTAGAGATGGATTTGGCCATGCAGACGATGAGAGAAATGCATGACCAACAGATCCAAGCCTTGACAAAACATCGAGGTGAATCGAGTCAGCGCATCGACGTCGATCAAGATGGCGATTGAGACCGGGAGGAAACACAAGAGGATGATAACCCTCACGAACCGCATAGCGCTAGACATAGCGTGAATCTTTGTTGCTCATGAGAGTGAGAAGATCAAAGACCTCGAGAGCAAAATCAACTCATTGATTTCCGCTCAAGAGGTGAAGAAGACAGGTATTCCTTGCCCATACCCGAGGGAGTGGGAATCAATCCCGTACCCGTCTAAGTTTAATTTAATAAACTTCACACCGTTTGTGGGAAGGGTTCCCGACGCACGCGATTTACTTCAAGTCGCACCTCGGAGTTATTCCGACAATGAGCCCACGATGGTTCGGTCATTCGTTGGTACCCGCCGGTGCCTTGATTAGTACCGCCGTCTCAAGCGGGGAGCATTCCGGTGGGGCGACATGGAGTCTAACTTCCTCACCAATTTCTTCGGCGGCGATACCGAAGTATCGTCGGGACATTGCTCGATGAGAAGCGAAGGGCGGAGAAAGCTGTGGATATTTTGTCAAACAATTCGAACAAGGCAATAAAGCTGTCGGGATCAATAGCGAAGAGTTCATCGCCGGACCGCCACAACAACTTGTCGATAGGCGTGCTTTCGAGCAATGGGGACAGCACCATCTATAGCGTGGAAGGATTTGAAAGTTCGTGGCGAGCAAGGCTGAAAGATTCCTCAAGAGGAAAAAGGTGGAAAGAGGCGGTAGGCGGCGAAGCTCCGGCGTAACTTTGTCCCAGCGGCAAAGGGAAAGAAGCGAGCCAAGGCGGCGATTCGCGAACCAAACGTTCAACTCAACCCGGCGGCGGCGGCAGCGGCAACAACAGCGAGCGCCGCAGGCACAATCACGGTGGCAACGAGGCCCGCGAAGCGAAGGCCTCGAGCCAAGATTCCGAAGTCCTATTCCTTTAGGGGCGGCGAGATTCCGGTCTCTTCAAGTATCTCATGGAGAATAACAAGATCAAGCTCCCTCCGATTCAGAATCAAGAGGAAGCGATGAGGACGAACGACCCAAAGTACTGCGCGTACCATAGGGCAGTTCATCACCCTACTAAATCCTGTTTCAGCCTTAAGGATAAAATCCAGGCCTTAATTGATGTAGGGGTCATCACTATGAAGCCGTCCAAAGAAAAGAAAGTCGGGGCAAATGCGGTGTCCGTAAGCTTTGGGTCAGTGCCATTGACATGGTTTGAACCTAAACCAGTGGTCAAAGTCGCAATGAAGACGGTGAATGACGACCCACACAAGCAACGCCAGAAAGGACTTGTATCGTATACGGCCCCAAATGGCGAAGTCACGTGGATCCACCGGACACAGCGAAGATGAGCAATGGGTAGCCTCTTCTTCATTGAAGAAAAGTCAAAGCGGAAGGAAAGGCATGCCATGCTACTTCCGCAGTGCGGAGGAGATGAGCGGTGGTAACATTCGGTGTCAGAAGGAACTGAAGCCACGCCACCGAGGCGGACCACGAGTACAAATACAAGTACAGGAAGTCCCGACCCAAATGCCAAGGCGCTATCAGGCTGGGGGTACCAGCGATTCCCCTCACTCACGCGAGAAAGCACAACGGCCGGTGGGCGCCAAAGAAGCCACAGTGGCGACCACAAGTTCGACTCGGCGGTCTCGGTTCAATCACCCGATTAGAAGAGACAAGCGGGAAACTCCAACGCCCATATCGCCGGCGTTATGGCCCAATTAGCTAATATTCCCGCAAGGATCACTCTTCTGAGTACATTGCGGTTGTCAAAGAGACAAGAAGCTCTTCAAGAAGCCACGGCGATTGAAGTCTTCCTCACCCAGTTAAGCAGAGCCTAGAAGAGTCGGCCCAGCAGTCACAACCTAGGCTGCACTTCCCTACATCACTTTTACAAAGGAGGATATGCGAGCGAGGAATTCCAAGCACGATAGGCGCTATACTTCACGGGTATATTGGCTCTAGTGAAGTTAACAGGATCCAAGTCGATCCGGGTTCATTATGAGCATCATGCCCTAGCGCCTCATGTATCACCTTGGAATTCACGCGATGGTGGCATCAGCGAACACGGTGATCTGGTTTAACACCGGTGGTCTCGGCGCTTGGTAAAATCGGATAAAGTGCCAAATGGGGACTTAAAGTCGAAGTCACTGCTATGTGATTGGCGAGACTTCCTATAACTTATTGTTGGAGTGGACCTTGGATCCTGATAGCGTTATAGTCCCATCTACTCTTCATCGGTGTCTCAAATATGTAGACCACGAATAATGAGTCAAGGCGGTGGTGGCGGACAAACAAGCTGTTTAAGGGGATGGAGAATTATTTCAGCGATTCTCTCCTCTGACAATGAGTCGGCTGAATCATCGGCCCAAGGCACGGACAGCGGTGAAGAAGGCGTCTGGCCGGGCTTGGTTATAGTGGTGGTTTTATTTTAAATGACATTGTACCCCTTGTAATCAATCTTGACGATGAAGAATCGTCAGATGAACATTATAATTGACAAATTGCCGATGAATCAATAAATGACGATTTAGAGTATCCTTTGTCTTTGAGTGATGTGATGACAGGTTTATACAATAATCCGGAGTTGCACCTACCAATTCGGTCATCTTGCTTTACACAAAAGCAGTTCCTAGACTCCTTTGGGACAACACTCGTCATCCCACGAAGATCAAGTAGTGAAAAAGACTTGGTTTACGGAAAAGGAGATGCAGTTCCAACGCCGAATCATTTCTTTGAAGAAGATGAAGATGATAATGGGCCTATCCTCCACACATTCAGATATAGTCCAGAAACACTGGGTATCATGAAGAAGTGGGGATACAACTTGACACAAGGGGAAGGTCTATGTTTTGGGCGAGGTCCTCGAGTCCCTCCCAAGCGGCATATGTCCCAAGAGGAAGCGGATAACTACTATGCCTTTAGGCGGGGATTGGGATCTGAATCCTCCTCGAGGATGAATGCTCGTGGGCGATTGATAATAATCCACCCGATGAGGAGGCGGACATTCGTCCGATTCTTGACTTGGGATTGACACCGACCTCGGAGAAGCTTTCAAGGCTTTGATGTCAAATATGGCTCTGATCGATCCTGCTACTATTGAGGATGATGAAGATATGCCAACATGGGAAGACCCATGGATCCATCAACTCAAAGAGCAGTTTGGGGATAGATTTGAACAAAGAGAACCCCCCACTAAGGACGAGGTAGTCCAGGTTAATATGGGTGACGAAGAGCATCCTAAGCTCATGAACATTAACAATACTCTTCCCTCTAAAGAGAAGGAAGAGTTGATCGCCCTAATCAGGGAGTATATCGATGTATTAGCACGGAGCTATGAGGACATGTCAGGACTCGACCTAATGTAGCAACACATCGCCTCAACATCGGCGGATGTCAAACTGTCAAGCAACCGCAAAGAGCGGTTTGGGGATAGATTTGAACAAAGAGAACCCCCACTAAGGGCGAGGTAGTCGAGGTTAATATGGGTGACGAAGAGCATCCTAAGCTCATGAACATTAACAATACTCTTCCCTCTAAAGAGAAGGAAGAGTTGATCGCCTAATCGGGGAGTATATCGATGTATTAGCACGGAGCTATGAGGACATGTCGGGACTCGACCTAATGTAGCAACACATCGCCTCAACATCGGCGGATGTCAAACTGTCAAGCAACCGCAAAGAGCGGTTTGGGGATAGATTTGAACAAAGAGAACCCCCACTAAGGGCGAGGTAGTCGAGGTTAATATGGGTGACGAAGAGCATCCTAAGCTCATGAACATTAACAATACTCTTCCCTCTAAAGAGAAGGAAGAGTTGATCGCCTAATCGGGGAGTATATCGATGTATTAGCACGGAGCTATGAGGACATGTCGGGACTCGACCTAATGTAGCAACACATCGCCTCAACATCGGCGGATGTCAAACTGTCAAGCAACCGCAAAGAGCGGTTTGGGGATAGATTTGAACAAAGAGAACCCCCACTAAGGGCGAGGTAGTCGAGGTTAATATGGGTGACGAAGAGCATCCTAAGCTCATGAACATTAACAATACTCTTCCCTCTAAAGAGAAGGAAGAGTTGATCGCCTAATCGGGGAGTATATCGATGTATTAGCACGGAGCTATGAGGACATGTCGGGACTCGACCTAATGTAGCAACACATCGCCTCAACATCGGCGGATGTCAAACTGTCAAGCAACCGCAAAGAGCGGTTTGGGGATAGATTTGAACAAAGAGAACCCCCACTAAGGGCGAGGTAGTCGAGGTTAATATGGGTGACGAAGAGCATCCTAAGCTCATGAACATTAACAATACTCTTCCCTCTAAAGAGAAGGAAGAGTTGATCGCCTAATCGGGGAGTATATCGATGTATTAGCACGGAGCTATGAGGACATGTCGGGACTCGACCTAATGTAGCAACACATCGCCTCAACATCGGCGGATGTCAAACTGTCAAGCAACCGCAAAGAGCGGTTTGGGGATAGATTTGAACAAAGAGAACCCCCACTAAGGGCGAGGTAGTCGAGGTTAATATGGGTGACGAAGAGCATCCTAAGCTCATGAACATTAACAATACTCTTCCCTCTAAAGAGAAGGAAGAGTTGATCGCCTAATCGGGGAGTATATCGATGTATTAGCACGGAGCTATGAGGACATGTCGGGACTCGACCTAATGTAGCAACACATCGCCTCAACATCGGCGGATGTCAAACTGTCAAGCAACCGCAAAGAGCGGTTTGGGGATAGATTTGAACAAAGAGAACCCCCACTAAGGACGAGGTAGTCCAGGTTAATATGGGTGACGAAGAGCATCCTAAGCTCATGAACATTAACAATACTCTTCCCTCTAAAGAGAAGGAAGAGTTGATCGCCCTAATCAGGGAGTATATCGATGTATTCGCCTGGAGCTATGAGGACATGTCAGGACTCGACCCTAATGTAGCAACACATCGCCTCAACATCGAGGCGGATGTCAAACCTGTCAAGCAACCGCAAAGACGGTTTCGTCCATAGATCTTGCAGGCAATCGTTGACGAAGTGAAGAAACTCATAGAATCGGGATTCATCAAGGAAATTCAACATCCGGATTGGGTGGAGAATATAGTCCCGGTCATAAAGAAGAATGGTTCGATTAGGATGCGTATGGACTCTGAGACACGAGCGGCTGTTTGCGAAAGATAACTTTCCTCTTTCCATCGCGATGTCATAGTCGACAATACGTGTGGATTTGAAAGAATGTCATTCATGGATGGTTTCGGGTTACAATCGGATCAAGATGCACCCGATGATGCCAAACACACGGCGTTGAGCCCATCGGTATATATTGCTACGGTCATGCCGTTCGGCCTCAAAATGCGGCGCGTACCCGTGAGCAATGACTAAGATTTTCGGGATCATCTTGGGAAAAGCGGTCGAATGCTACGTCGGCGACTTGGTGGCCGTGACAAAGGAGATCACATCAAAGATCTTAGGGCGGTATTGAGCTCGAAAGTTGATCGAACGCGGACTCAAACACAACGGCGACCTTACGAACAAAACTAAGCCGGAAGACCGAAAGAATCGGCGAAGAATCGGCGAAGAATCGGCGAAGAATCGGCGAAGAATCGGCGAAGAATCGGCGAAGAATCGGCGAAGAATCGGCGAAGAATCGGCGAAGAATCGGCGAAGAATCGGCGAAGAATCGGCGAAGAATCGGCGAAGAATCGGCGAAGAATCGGCGAAGAATCGGCGAAGAATCGGCGAAGAATCGGCGAAGAATCGGCGAAGAATCGGCGAAGAATCGGCGAAGAATCGGCGAAGAATCGGCGAAGAATCGGCGAAGAATCGGCGAAGAATCGGCGAAGAATCGGCGAAGAATCGGCGAAGAATCGGCGAAGAATCGGCGAAGAATCGGCGAAGAATCGGCGAAGAATCGGCGAAGAATCGGCGAAGAATCGGCGAAGAATCGGCGAAGAATCGGCGAAGAATCGGCGAAGAATCGGCGAAGAATCGGCGAAGAATCGGCGAAGAATCGGCGAAGAATCGGCGAAGAATCGGCGAAGAATCGGCGAAGAATCGGCGAAGAATCGGCGAAGAATCGGCGAAGAATCGGCGAAGAATCGGCGAAGAATCGGCGAAGAATCGGCGAAGAATCGGCGAAGAATCGGCGAAGAATCGGCGAAGAATCGGCGAAGAATCGGCGAAGAATCGGCGAAGAATCGGCGAAGAATCGGCGAAGAATCGGCGAAGAATCGGCGAAGAATCGGCGAAGAATCGGCGAAGAATCGGCGAAGAATCGGCGAAGAATCGGCGAAGAATCGGCGAAGAATCGGCGAAGAATCGGCGAAGAATCGGCGAAGAATCGGCGAAGAATCGGCGAAGAATCGGCGAAGAATCGGCGAAGAATCGGCGAAGAATCGGCGAAGAATCGGCGAAGAATCGGCGAAGAATCGGCGAAGAATCGGCGAAGAATCGGCGAAGAATCGGCGAAGAATCGGCGAAGAATCGGCGAAGAATCGGCGAAGAATCGGCGAAGAATCGGCGAAGAATCGGCGAAGAATCGGCGAAGAATCGGCGAAGAATCGGCGAAGAATCGGCGAAGAATCGGCGAAGAATCGGCGAAGAATCGGCGAAGAATCGGCGAAGAATCGGCGAAGAATCGGCGAAGAATCGGCGAAGAATCGGCGAAGAATCGGCGAAGAATCGGCGAAGAATCGGCGAAGAATCGGCGAAGAATCGGCGAAGAATCGGCGAAGAATCGGCGAAGAATCGGCGAAGAATCGGCGAAGAATCGGCGAAGAATCGGCGAAGAATCGGCGAAGAATCGGCGAAGAATCGGCGAAGAATCGGCGAAGAATCGGCGAAGAATCGGCGAAGAATCGGCGAAGAATCGGCGAAGAATCGGCGAAGAATCGGCGAAGAATCGGCGAAGAATCGGCGAAGAATCGGCGAAGAATCGGCGAAGAATCGGCGAAGAATCGGCGAAGAATCGGCGAAGAATCGGCGAAGAATCGGCGAAGAATCGGCGAAGAATCGGCGAAGAATCGGCGAAGAATCGGCGAAGAATCGGCGAAGAATCGGCGAAGAATCGGCGAAGAATCGGCGAAGAATCGGCGAAGAATCGGCGAAGAATCGGCGAAGAATCGGCGAAGAATCGGCGAAGAATCGGCGAAGAATCGGCGAAGAATCGGCGAAGAATCGGCGAAGAATCGGCGAAGAATCGGCGAAGAATCGGCGAAGAATCGGCGAAGAATCGGCGAAGAATCGGCGAAGAATCGGCGAAGAATCGGCGAAGAATCGGCGAAGAATCGGCGAAGAATCGGCGAAGAATCGGCGAAGAATCGGCGAAGAATCGGCGAAGAATCGGCGAAGAATCGGCGAAGAATCGGCGAAGAATCGTGTTTGTTCAAAAGGATAAAAGTTGTAATCTTTTTGATTTTCATTGTAAGCCTTAAAATAAAAGCGATATTTCTTTTGAATTTTGTTGTAGGCCAAAGAAGGCGTAAGCAAGTTCAAATCAATGACAATCATCCCAACTTTTACGCGAACAAGGCTGGCGACCACGATGGGAGCCACCGGCCTCGAATCGGAGGTCGTCGTGCATAACAGCGGATCCCTATCGGTGGAAGAAGAGGTCGAGTTCGAGTTCGACCGGGGAGAAGTTCGAGGAGTACCTATCCTCACCCTCCTCGAGATCCGGTTCCCCGCCGCTCCAAGAAGGTCTCGGCGCAAGGAGAACCCGATGGGCCTCGATGTAGAGCCCGGGGCCGAGTCAAACCCGTACGCGGTGGCGAAAATCCCGTCGGCCCGAAGTCGGATGGCGCCGAGATGAGCGCCGATGATGCGCCGGCTCTCCAGCGAGCTTCGCCAAAGCGGCGACAAAGCATGGCGCAAGCTTGCCAAGGTCATGCAATCCGTGGATGGGGTCGCTTCTGGCGGATCTAAGATCGAACTTCTGCGAGGCTTGACCTCAAGTGATCGGCAGTCTATCAAGCCGTCAACCAGCGAGTGGGTCGCGTCAAGCGGAACCGTTCCACCTCGAGGCGCATCCGGGCGCCGCGCACTCCTTGCTCAAGCACGAGCTTTGGTGCGGCAAGCTCGTGAAGCTGAAGAAGGCGGTAAAGAAGCCACCAGCGTACCACCGGGTTTGGAGGCCCAAGTCTAACGGTGCCCCAACCCGGTTGCCCATGCTCTGTCACCGGCACTTAAGCCAAAGGTGTCGGCGTTGCGAATCACGGCGCCAAAGTTCAAGTCGGCGGCCTCAAGGTCAAAGGTGCACGCACGAACGGTGGTGAAGCCAATTCCGTCACCACCACCAAACCAACTATCAAAGATCGCTTGGGTCCTCACGAAGGGATCACGGGTCACTCCTCATACGGAGCACCCGTTCCATAAGGACGGGAGATTCTGCGACATCTCCAACCGGATTAAAGATCGAAGTCAGAGTCCCACGAAACTTCATGCTCACATAAGCGGAAGTCAAAGGCGAGTTACTTTCGGTAGTCTTGACCATTCTCGGAAGGAGGCGGCTCGTCGATGGCGGCGGCGTTATACAGAGATCCGCCAACACCACGGCGGTGCTCGGTACACACACCGGCGGTACGTACTACCGTGCAAAGTGCGAGAAAATCTCGAAGGAACCCCTAAATTGATGCGGTCATGCTTGTGCTCCAAGCTCATCAAGGCGGTGCTCTCAGTGCAATTGCGGCAAGAAACTCGAGAAAGAGTTTCGGTTTTCGAGGCTTAAGCCAGCGCCAAGACCTAGGTCAAGGCGATTCATAAAGGATGACATCGAGAGGATGAGTTGCGAGGTCACTAATAATATGACCAGCAAAGAACCATCGTCACGGGCTATTCGGCGCATCATAGCGGCTAACTTCGTTTGCGGTCGGGACTATCCGGCGGTCGAATCGATAAACTTCGAAGGAATACCCGCGGAGGATGATCGTCGGATATTGGCTCCATGTCGCATCGATCATCTTGTATCTAGCGAAGAAGCCCCAAGCGCTTATGATCGATGCAGATCAAGTGGCCAAAATGCTAGGCGGCGTTGAATAAACAGCGGGAAAACTTCAAGTTAGAAATGGAGTTGGCCATGCAGGCGATGAGAGAAATGCATGACCAACAGATCCAAGCCTTGACGAAACATCAAGGTGAATCAGTCGGCGCACCAGCGTCGATGAAGATGATAGCGATTGGTCGGGAGGAAGCACAAGAAGATGATAACCCTCACGAACCCTTGTGGGCAAAACATAGATGTTGTTGCTTTCGGGAAGCGAGAAGATCAAAGACTTGGAGAGCAAAATCAACTCATTGATTTCGCTCAAGAAGTAAAGAAACGGTATTCCTTGCCCATACAGGGAGTGGGAATCAATCCGTACCGTCGAAGTTTAACTTAATAAACTTCACACCATTTGTGGGAAGGGTTCCCGACGCGACACTTGATTTATTTCAAGTCACACCTCGGAGTTATTTACGGCGAACCCACGATGGTTCGGTCATTCGTTGGCACCCTTCGTGGGGCGCCTTGAATGGTACCGCCGTCTCAAGCGGGGAGCATTCACGGTGGGGCGACATGGAGTCTAACTTCCTTACCAATTTCTTTGATGGCGATACCGAGGTATCGTCGGGACATTACTCGGCGAAGCGAGAAAAGCGGAGAAACCGTGGATATCTTTGTCAAAAGATTAGGAACAAGGCAATGAGCTGTCGGGATCAATAACGAGAGGAGTTCATCCTCAAACCTGCCACGATAACTTATCGATAGATGTGCTTGAAGCAATGGGTACAGCACCGTCCATAGCGATGGAAGGACACGAAGGTTCGTGGAAACAAGCGAGAGGTTCCTCAAAAGGAAAAAGCGAGAGAGGTCGGTAGACAGCGGAAGCTCGAAGCGTAACTTTGTCCCAGCGGCAAAGGGAAAGAGCAAGCCAAGGCGGCGGTTCGCGAACCAAGCGTTCAACTCAACCCGGCAGCGGCGGCCAGCGGCGACAACGCCAGCGGGCACAATCAGCGTGGCAACTGGGCCACAAAAGCGAAGGCCTTAGAGCGAGATTCGAAGTCCTATTCCTTTAGGGGCGGCGAGATTCCGGTCTCTTCAAATATCTTGTGGAAAATAACAAGATCAAGCTCCCTCAGATTCGAGAATCAAGAGGAGGCAATGAAGACGAATGACCCAAGATCTTGCGTACCATAGGGCGGTTCATCACCCACTAAATCTGTTTGACCTTAAGGACAAAATCCGGGCTTTAATTGGCGTAGGGTCATCACTATGAAGCCGTCAAAGAAAGAAGGTCGAACAAATCACGGTGTCCATAAGCTTTGGGTCGATTACCATTGGCGTGGTTTGAACCCAAACCGGTGGTCAAAGTCGCAATGAAGGCGGTGAATGGCGACCCACACAAACAGCGCCGAGAAAGGACTTGTATCATATCTGACCCCAAATGGCGAAGTCACGTGGATCCACCGGACACAGCGAAGATGAGCAATGGGTAGCTTCTTCTCCATCAAAGCAAAAGTCAAAGCGGAAGGCAAAGGCATGCCATGCTGCTTCCGCAATTACGGAAGGAGATAGCGAGCGGTGGTAACATTCCGGTGTCAGAAGGGAACACGAAGCCACGCCACCGAGGAGTGGACAGTACAAGTACAAGTACAAGTACCGGAAGTCCCGACCCAAATGCCAAGGCATTTGTCGGTGGGGGTACCAACAACACCCCTCACTCGCTGAAAAGCGAAAGACAAACGACCACGGGAAGTTCAACTCGGCGGTCTCGATTCGGTCGCCCGATTGGAAGAGATAAGCGGGAACCGAACTCCCATACGCTTTGATGTAATGGCACAATTGGCCAATATCCCATAAGGATCACTCTATCTGAGTTGTTGCGGTTATCAAAAGCGAGAGAAGCTCTTCAAGAAGCCCTCGCCGATTGAAGTTTTCTCACCCAGTTAGGCGAGTCGGAAAAGTCGGCCCGACAATGCAACCTTGCGACTAAACACTTCCCTGCATCACTTTTACAAAGGAGGATATGCGGGCGAGGAATTCAAACACGATAGGCGCTATACTTCACGGGTATATTGGCTCGGTGAAGTTAGCAGGATCCAAGTCGATCCGGGTTCATTGTGAGCATCATGCCCTGCGCCTCATGTATCATCTTGGAATTCACGCGATGGTGGCATCAGCGAGCACAATGATTTATGGATTTAACACCGGTAGTCTCGGCGCTTGGTAAGATCGGATAAAGTGCCAAATGGGGACTTAAAGTCGAAGTCACTGCTATGTGATTGGCGGAGACTTCCTATAACTTATTGTTGGAGTGGACCTTGGATCCACAATAATGTTATAGTCCCTCTACTCTTCATCGGTGTCTCAAATATGTAGACCACGAATAATGAGTCAAGGCGGTGGTCGCGGACAAACAACCGTTTAAGGGGATGGAGAATTATTTCAGCGATTCTCTCCTCTACGGTAATGAGTCGGCGAATCATCGGCCCAAGGCACGGACAGCGGTGGAGAAGGCGTCACGAAGCGGGCTTGGTTATAGTGGTGGTTTTGTTCTAAATGACATTGTACCCTTGTAATCAATCTTGGCGATGAAGAATCGTCGGATGAACATTGTAATTGGCAAATTGCCGATGAATCAATAAATGGCGATTTAGAGTATCCTTTGTCTTTGAATGATGTGATGGCGAGGTTTATACAATGATCGAGTTGCACACCAACTTCGGTCATCTTGCTTTACACAAAAGCGGTTCGAGACTCCTTTGGGGCGGCACTCGTCATCCCACGAAGATCGAGTAGTGAAAAAGACTTGGTTTCACGGTAAAGGAGATCACGGTTCAGCGCCGAATCATTTCTTAGAAAGCAGCGAAGGCGACAATGGACCTATCCTCCACACATTCGGATATAGTCGAAACAGGGTATCATGAAGAGATGGGGTATGACTTGACACGAGGGAAGGTCTATGTTTGGACGAGGCCCTCGAACCCCTCCTAAGCGGCATATGTCCCAAGAGGAAAGCGGATAATTACTATGCATTTAGAAGGGATTGGGATCTGAATCCTCCTCGAGAAGATGAATGCTCGTGGGCGATTGATAATAATCCACCGGTGAGAGCGGACATTCGTCGACTCTTGGCGTGGGATTACGACACCGGCCTGGAGAAGCTTTCAAGGCTTTAATGTCAAATATGGCTTGATTGATCACGCTCTTGTTGAGAGTGATGAAGACATGCCAACATGGGAAGACCCATGGATCCATCAACTCGAAGCGGTTTGGGGATAGGTTGAACAAAGAACCCCCACTAAGGATGAGGTAGTCCAGGTTAATATGGGTGATGAAGAGCATCCTAAACTCATAAACATCAGCAATACTCTCCCCTCGGAAGAAAAGGAAGAGTTGATTGCCCTAATCAGGGAGTATATCGATGTATTCGCCTGGAGTTACGAGGACATGCGGGACTTCGACCCTAATGTGGCGACACATCGCCTCAACATCAAAGGCGGATGTCAAACTGTCAAGCAACGGCAAAGGCGGTTTAGATCCACAAATATTGGAGGCAATCGTTGACGAAGTGAAGAAACTCATAGAATCGGGATTCATCGAGGAAATTCAGCATCCGGATTGGGTGGCGAATATAGTCCCGGTCATGAAGAAGAATGGTTCGATTAGGATGCGTATGCGACTCTGAGAGACCTCAGCAGCGGCTTGCGAAAGATGACTTTCCTCTTCCAATCGCGATGTCATAGTTGACAACGTGTGGATTTGAAAGAATGTCCTTTATGGATGGCTTTTGGGTATAATCAAATCAAGATGCACCCGATGGCGCCAAACACGGCGTTGAGCAGCCCATCGGCATATATTGCTACGGTCATGCCGTTCGGCCTCAAAATCTGCGCAACATACCGGCGAGCAATGGCGGAGATTTTCGGGATCATCTTGGGAAAGCGGTCGAATGCTACGTCGGCGATTTGGTGCGTGAAAAGCGTGACAAAGGAGATCACATCAAAGATCTTAGAGCGGTATTGAACTCATGCGAACTCATCGACTAAAGATGAACCTGCCAAATCCTTCCTTGGGATGTCGGTGGCAAGTTCCTTGGCCGTCGTCACCGACAAAGGAATCCCGCGTCGATCGACAAAGTGAAGGCGATTCAAGAGTTGCAACCTCAGAAATGCGAGAGAACTTCGAGGGGTTACAAGAGGCGATTGGCGTACATCCGGCGGTTCATATCGAACCTATCGGGGAAGTGCCAACCGTTCTCAAAGTTGAACAAGAAGAGCGTGTCATTTATTTGGGGCGGCCTTTGCCGAAGGCATTGAAGAGATCAAATCGTATCTCGCTAAACCTCTGTTCTTGTTGCACGCGATCGGAAAACCGTTTTGATCTCGTCAAGGCAGCGGATCACTTTCGTTAAGCGCTTTACTCGCGCAAGGCGGCGGCAGCGATCCGCGAGCGGCGATGTATTACAGGCGAACATTAGTGGTCTTTGAGTCTCGATATCAATGGTGAAGCGGTGCCTTGCATTAGTGTTAGCGATTGAAAAATCGCGGCACTATTTAGTCGGACGAGGCGATTTATGTTATCTCTAGCGTAAATCCGGTCCGAATATTTATGACCGGCCGGCCTCAATGAGTTGGCGTTTGGCGAAATGGGCCTTGCTCTTGTCCCAATATGACTTGTATTTCAAACAACGAAGTCGGTCAAAGGACAAGCGATTTGCGATCTCTTGGTACCCGGCCCGACAGCGGATGCGGTTGAGCTATATGATGATCTTCGGATGAAGTTCAAGAAGTCAACACTACATCGCACCAACAAATATGGCGATTGTATTTTGGCGGAGCTTCTCGAGCTACCAGCGTGGCAAGTGCCCGGATGTTCTAAGATTTCCGCGGTCGGGGTTGTCTTAGTTTCCCGAGGAATCATGTCATGCCCGTGCTTATTCACTCGAACCTTGCTCTAATAGCGTGGCTGAATACAATGCGCTACTTATTGGACTTAGTTTCGCCAAGGAGCTGGGGTCGAATATCTCGGCGTCTGGCGATTCGCAATTGATAGTTAAGCGGGTTCGTGGTGACTCTGAAGTCGAGAATCGGATCTAATCCTATCATCGGATAGCGTTGAAATGGCGGACTCATTGAAGAATTCTTCATCGAATATATCCAGCGCCTCCAAAGCGCTTATGCGGATGCTGCTGGCGGCGTTAGGCGTGTCGTTAGCACAACCTTAGAGACCGAGCAACTAGTTACGGTCGGGACTCACCAACTCTTCGTACCATTATACGATGAGACACAAGAAGATAAGGGGTAGTTACCAAAGAGGTACATGCAACCCAAACCAAGTTGGAGCCGAGATTGGCTTTCCTATCATCGACTCGTCTTACATGGCATTACGCGGAAGGCGTGAGGAGAAGAGTCAATCGGCGAAGAGCTCAAGATTCTTTATGACACTCAAACCCGGGCGTTATATGCGTCAGTGCGATGGTCTTTACTCGATGCCTCTCAAACAAAGGCGAAGAGGTCCTTCGGGAAGCACACGAAGGTGAATGTGGTGCACACCGGCTGGTCCCAAGCTCTGATCGAATCGGGAGAATGGGCTGCCGGCCAACAATGATTAATGGCGGTCGATGCGGCTCGGAAATGCCGCGTGTCAAATTCCGCGAATTATATGCATCGACCTCTGGCGGTTGCATCCCGGCCACATCACGGCCATTGAGACATGGGGAATGGGCGTCGTAGGTCCCATTTTCCTCCGTCGGTCAAAGGCGTCGGTTTATTCTAGCGATCACCGATTACTTCTCCAAGTGGTGAAGCAATCCGCTAAAAGAAGTCAAAGGCGTCGGTTTATTCTAGCGATCACCGACTACTTCTCCAAGTGGTGAAGCAATCCGCTAAAAGAAGTCAAAGCGATACCGTCGTCAAATTTATCAAACACCATGTCATCTACCGACACGGTGTTCCAAGGCGGATCGTGCATGACAGCGGTCCCCAATTCATCGGCAATTCCTTCATCGGGTTTTGCGAAAAGTTCAAAATACAAGATGTCGTCGGCGGCTTATAATCCGGCGGCAAATGGATTAGCGAAGCATTCAACAAGGCGATTATCAAAATTTTGTGAAGCTTGTGAAGAATAACAAGCGAGGCTGGGATGATAAACTTCGGAGAAGCACTCTGGGCATATCGCTGTGATGCGCCGCATAGCTGGAGGCGACCCGTACTCCACGGTTTCACGGGTGCGGCGATTCTCCGTTGGAAATTGATTCCGTCGCCGTATCGCCCTTTCAGCGAGATGGCGGCCAGAAGAACAACATCAAAAGCGTCTCGAAGAGCTTGAGATGTTAGATGAGAAGCGCTGGAGGCTCAACAATGCATTGAGTTCTACCAAGCTAGGATGTCGAGGGCTTTCAACAAGAAAGTTCGACGAGAGAACCTTTAGAAGGAGATTTGGTCCTCATTTGCTTTCGGCGACCGATAATCCTCACTTCCAAAAGAAAGGTAAATTCGAACCTAAATGGGAGGGTCGTTTGTAATAGAAGCGGTCTACTCAATGGTGCGTATCGCCTAATTACCCAAAATGGCGGCCAGGCAATTAATCTTAGATAAATGGGAAGTTCCTGAAGAAATACTACCCTTAGTATCTTCGGGATAACCCGTTTCGACGGGAAGTTCCTCGTGGGATATTTCACCCACTTTTCTTGAGGATAACCCTAGATTTGTCCTCCATCATAATTTCCCCCACCGATCAAATTCCTTGACGGTGGGCCTACAAATTTTCTGGTACATTGCCACAATCTCCTCTTGATTCCTTCTATGAACAAGAGGCCCAATTAAAATCCCTTTTCTGTAGGAGATAGAATATAAAATTCTTCCTCTCCAAGCGTAAGATCCTTTCGTGATAAGCGGAAGGGTTCTTTCCATCTTCATCTTAGGTAGCGTGAAGGTATCTTGTAGGGATTTTCGAACCAGGTTGTCCGTGAAGGTCACTGAGTCTCTTCGGTTCGGTGGAGATCCTCTTAGTTCCATCTTCATCTTAGGTAGCGCCCGTGAAGGTATCTTGGGATAACCCGTTCGACGGGAAGTTCCTCGTGGGATATTTCACCCACTTTTCTTGAGGATAACCCTAGATTTGTCCTCCATCATAATTTCCCCACCGATCAAATTCCTTGGCGGTGGGCCTACAAATTTTACGGTACATTGCCACAATCTCCTCTTGATTCCTTCTATGAACAAGAGGCCCAATTAAAATCCCTTTTCTGTAGGAGATAGAATATAAAATTCTTCCTCTCCAAGCGTAAGATCCTTTCGTGATAAGCGGAAGGGTTCTTTCCATCTTCATCTTAGGTAGCCCGGTGAAGGTATCTTGGGATTTTCGGACCGGGTTGTCCGGTGAAGGTCGCTGAGTCTCTTCGGTTCTGGTGGAGATCCCACTCTTAGTTCCATCTTCATCTTAGGTAGCCCGTGAAGGTATCTTGGGATTTTCGAACCGGGTTGTCCGGTGAAGGTCGCTGAGTCTCTTCGGTTCTGGTGGAGATCCACTCTTAGTTCCATCTTCATCTTAGGTAGCGCCGTGAAGGTATCTTGTAGGGATTTTCGAACCGGGTTGTCCGTGAAGGTGCTTTGAGTCTCTTCGGTTCTCGAGTGGAGATCCCACTCTTAGTTCCATCTTCATCTTAGGTAGCGCCGGTGAAGGTATCGTAGGGATTTTCGAGACCGGGTTGTCCGTGAAGGTCGCTGAGTCTCTTCGGTTCTGGTGGAGATCCCACTCTTAGTTCCATCTTCATCTTAGGTAGCCCGTGAAGGTATCTTGTAGGGATTTTCGGACCGGGTTGTCCGTGAAGGTCGCTGAGTCTCTTCGGTTCGGTGGAGATCCACTCTTAGTTCCCCTCTTATCTTAGGTAGCCCGGTGAAGGTATCTTGGGATTTTCGGACCGGGTTGTCCGGTGAAGGTCACGAGTCTTTTCGGTTCTCGGTGGAGATCCCACTCTTAGGTCCACCTTTCATCTTAGGTAGCGTGAAGGTATCTTGTAGGGATTTTCAGACCAGGTTGTCCGTGAAGGTCACTGAGTCTCTTCGGTTCTGGTGGAGATCCCACTCTTAGTTCCATCTTCATCTTAGGTAGCGTGAAGGTATCTTGTAGGGATTTTCGGACCAGGTTGTCCGTGAAGGTCACACGAGTCTTTTCGATTGAAGAAGACACGAGTTGATTAGGGCATTTTATCGAAGCCTAAGAAGGGATAAAGCCAGCGCCTCCTGCAGCGTTGCGGTTTAGTCTTTCTCCGATTGAAGAAGACACGAGTTCGATTACGGGGCATTTTATCCGAGAAGCCTAAGAAGGGATAAAGCCAGCGCCTCACCGCAGCGTTGCGGTTTAGTCTTTCTCGATTGAAGAAGACACGAGTTGATTAGGGCATTTTATCCGAGAAGCCTAAGAAGGGATAAAGCCAGCGCCTCACCGCAGCGTTGCGGTTTAGTCTTTCTCCGATTGAAGAAGACACGAGTTGATTACGGGGCATTTTATCCGAAGCCTAAGAAGGGATAAAGCCAGCGCCTCACCGCAGCGTTGCGGTTTAGTCTTTTCGATTGAAGAAGACACGAGTTCGATTACGGGGTATTTCATCCGAAGCCTAAGAAGGGATAAAGCCAGCGCCTCACCGCAGCGTTGCGGGTTAGTCTTCGAGTGAAAAAGGCGAAGCCTACGTATTCAACATCGTAGCATTAAGTCGAGAGAGTTTCATTCTTTTAGCACAGCGTTGTGTGTAGAGCGGTTTAGATAATCTACATGCTAGCCCAACTCAAGCGGTAGTTGGTAAAGGCTCATCAAACCCGTTGAGGGTGGGGTTGGCCAATAACCCTAAAGTCAGCGCCTCACCGCAGCGTTGCGGTTTAGTCTTTCTCGATTGAAGAAGACACGAGTTCGATTACGGGGTATTTTATCCGAAGCCTAAGAAGGGATAAAGCCAGCGCCTCACCGCAGCGTTGCGGGTTAGTCTTCGAGTGAAAAAGGCGAAGCCTCATTATTCAACATCGTAGCATTAAGTCTAAGAGAGTTTCATTCTTTTAGCACAGCGTTGTGTGTAGAGCGGTTTAGATAATCTACATGCTAGCCCAACTCAAGCGGTAGTTGGTAAAGGCTCATCAAACCCGTTGAGGGTGGGGTTGGCCAATAACCCTAAAGTCAGCGCCTCACCGCAGCGTTGCGGTTTAGTCTTTCTCCGATTGAAGAAGACACGAGTTCGATTAAGGGTATTTTATCCGAGAAGCCTAAGAAGGGATAAAGCCAGCGCCTCACCGCAGCGTTGCGGTTTAGTCTTTTCGATTGAAGAAGACACGAGTTGATTACGGGGTATTTTATCCGAAGCCTAAGAAGGGATAAAGCCAGCGCCTCACAGCGTTGCGGGTTAGTCTTTCTCCGATTGAAGAAGACACGAGTTGATTAGGGCATTTTATCGAAGCCTAAGAAGGATAAAGCCAGCGCCTCACAGCGTTGCGGTTTAGTCTTTTAGATTGAAGAAGACACGAGTTGATTAAGGGTATTTCATCCGAAGCCTAAGAAGGATAAAGCCAGCGCCTCACAGCGTTGCGGTTTAGTCTTTCTCCGATTGAAGACACGAGTTGATTAAGGGTATTTCATCCGAAGCCTAAGAAGGATAAAGCCAGCGCCTCACAGCGTTGCGGTTTAGTCTTTTCGATTGAAGAAGACACGAGTTGATTAGGGCATTTTATCGAAGCCTAAGAAGGGATAAAGTCAGCGCCTCACCGCGTTGCGGTTTAGTCTTTCTCCGATTGAAGAAGACACGAGTTGATTAGGGCATTTTATCCGAAGCCTAAGAAGGGATAAAGCCAGCGCCTCACCGCAGCGTTGCGGTTTAGTCTTTTCGATTGAAGAAGACACGAGTTGATTACGGGGTATTTCATCCGAAGCCTAAGAAGGGATAAAGCCAGCGCCTCACAGCGTTGCGGTTTAGTCTTTTAGATTGAAGAAGACACGAGTTCGATTAAGGGTATTTCATCCGAAGCCTAAGAAGGATAAAGCCAGCGCCTCACAGCGTTGCGGTTTAGTCTTTTAGATTGAAGAAGACACGAGTTCGATTACGGGGTATTTTATCCGAAGCCTAAGAAGGATAAAGCCAGCGCCTCCTGCAGCGTTGCGGTTTAGTCTTTTCGATTGAAGAAGACACGAGTTCGATTACGGGGTATTTCATCCGAAGCCTAAGAAGGATAAAGCCAGCGCCTCACCGCAGCGTTGCGGTTTAGTCTTTCTCAGATTGAAGAAGACACGAGTTGATTAAGGGTATTTCATCCGAAGCCTAAGAAGGATAAAGCCAGCGCCTCACAGCGTTGCGGTTTAGTCTTTTCGATTGAAGAAGACACGAGTTGATTAGGGCATTTTATCGAAGCCTAAGAAGGATAAAGCCAGCGCCTCACAGCGTTGCGGTTTAGTCTTTTCGATTGAAGAAGACACGAGTTGATTAAGGGTATTTCATCCGAAGCCTAAGAAGGATAAAGCCAGCGCCTCACAGCGTTGCGGTTTAGTCTTTCTCAGATTGAAGAAGACACGAGTTGATTAAGGGTATTTCATCCGAAGCCTAAGAAGGGATAAAGCCAGCGCCTCCTGCAGCGTTGCGGTTTAGTCTTTTCGATTGAAGAAGACACGAGTTGATTAAGGGTATTTCATCCGAAGCCTAAGAAGGATAAAGCCAGCGCCTCCTGCAGCGTTGCGGTTTAGTCTTTCTCCGATTGAAGAAGACACGAGTTGATTACGGGGCATTTTATCCCAAAGCCTAAGAAGGATAAAGCCAGCGCCTCCTGCAGCGTTGCGGTTTAGTCTTTCTCCGATTGAAGACACGAGTTCGATTACGGGGTATTTCATCCGAAGCCTAAGAAGGATAAAGCCAGCGCCTCACAGCGTTGCGGTTTAGTCTTTCTCCGATTGAAGAAGACACGAGTTCGATTACGGGGTATTTCATCCGAAGCCTAAGAAGGGATAAAGTCAGCGCCTCACCGCAGCGTTGCGGTTTAGTCTTTCTCAGATTGAAGAAGACACGAGTTGATTAAGGGTATTTCATCCGAAGCCTAAGAAGGGATAAAGTCAGCGCCTCACCGCAGCGTTGCGGTTTAGTCTTTTCGATTGAAGAAGACACGAGTTGATTAGGGCATTTTATCCGAAGCCTAAGAAGGGATAAAGTCAGCGCCTCACCGCAGCGTTGCGGTTTAGTCTTTTCGATTGAAGAAGACACGAGTTGATTACGGGGTATTTCATCCGAAGCCTAAGAAGGATAAAGCCAGCGCCTCCTGCAGCGTTGCGGTTTAGTCTTTTAGATTGAAGAAGACACGAGTTCGATTAAGGGTATTTCATCCGAAGCCTAAGAAGGGATAAAGCCAGCGCCTCACAGCGTTGCGGTTTAGTCTTTCTCCGATTGAAGAAGACACGAGTTGATTAGGGCATTTTATCGAAGCCTAAGAAGGATAAAGCCAGCGCCTCACAGCGTTGCGGTTTAGTCTTTCTCGATTGAAGAAGACACGAGTTGATTAAGGGCATTTTATCCCAAAGCCTAAGAAGGATAAAGCCAGCGCCTCACAGCGTTGCGGTTTAGTCTTTTCGATTGAAGAAGACACGAGTTGATTACGGGGCATTTTATCGAAGCCTAAGAAGGATAAAGCCAGCGCCTCCTGCAGCGTTGCGGTTTAGTCTTTCTCAGATTGAAGAAGACACGAGTTGATTAGGGCATTTTATCCCAAAGCCTAAGAAGGATAAAGCCAGCGCCTCACAGCGTTGCGGTTTAGTCTTTTCGATTGAAGAAGACACGAGTTGATTAAGGGTATTTCATCCGAAGCCTAAGAAGGGATAAAGCCAGCGCCTCCTGCAGCGTTGCGGTTTAGTCTTTCTCCGATTGAAGACACGAGTTGATTAGGGCATTTTATCCGAAGCCTAAGAAGGGATAAAGCCAGCGCCTCCTGCAGCGTTGCGGTTTAGTCTTTCTCCGATTGAAGACACGAGTTCGATTACGGGGTATTTCATCCGAAGCCTAAGAAGGATAAAGCCAGCGCCTCCTGCAGCGTTGCGGTTTAGTCTTTTAGATTGAAGAAGACACGAGTTGATTAGGGCATTTTATCGAAGCCTAAGAAGGATAAAGCCAGCGCCTCACAGCGTTGCGGTTTAGTCTTTCTCAGATTGAAGAAGACACGAGTTGATTAAGGGCATTTTATCGAAGCCTAAGAAGGATAAAGCCAGCGCCTCACAGCGTTGCGGTTTAGTCTTTTCGATTGAAGAAGACACGAGTTGATTAAGGGCATTTTATCGAAGCCTAAGAAGGGATAAAGTCAGCGCCTCACCGCAGCGTTGCGGTTTAGTCTTTCTCGATTGAAGAAGACACGAGTTCGATTACGGGGTATTTTATGGCTTCCTTCTCAAGTTCCTCTTGAGTTAGCGGCAATAGCGGCCGCATGTTCCCGACGCATCGCCTCGAGGACTTGCTTCTCCGCGTTGATGACATCACGGACTCTGGTGCACTCCGCGTGAAATCCTTCAACGTCTTCTCCCCTTGAGCAGTCACGATTCACATGCGTTCGACATGGGTGTGGTACAAGTTTATCTTCTGGCGCAGCGTATTTGTCGCTCATATGAGTTCGAAAAATGATCTCTTGCTCGATATTTTCCTCTCGCGGCGTTCACGAAGCCTTGATCAGAGCCGTCGATGAGTCGTATCACCTCATCGCATGATTCAAAAAGGCTAAATCCTCCACCGCGATGCGCAAGAGTTAGCCGGCTAGTGAGCTTTGCTCTAGCGATTAACTAGGCGAGGGCCACCAACAGCTGAATTTCCTCCAAGATACTCAATATGAATGGGCGAAGACCATAAAATTAAGCCCATCTAACCTCGATAATAGAGATCGCTGCTTCAAACCATTCTCCAACGGTGAAGGAGACCCATCCGCAGGCTGGAGTCGAGGAGCGGCAGATTTTTGGCGGGGCAATCTCGGCAATAGGTTGAATCCGTGGAAGTGGTCGTCAAGATTAACACAGGGCCTCCACCAGCCCTATACTCGAAGGGTGGAAATCTGGTTTCGGCCAAAGTGTAAGGGGCGGTGGAAGCGGATGATGGAAGCGATCCCTCAAACTTCGTCATCGAAATTATGATAGTAGGCTCGGGCTTAGCGGGTTTCTTCATGCGAGTGTTAAGCCTACATTGCGGTTCGCTTCCTCGGTGGAAAAAGGCCTTCTCGGATGACCTTGAGAATCGAGACTTGACATTGGGAGCCTTGAAGTAGGCGAATAATCGCCAGACATCCGCCTACCACAAGAGAACAAAGGGTTAACGAGATCATTTAGGAGGAATATCTTGAAAAAGGAAGCGATATAAAGGCGTAGAACTCTTCTCGAAACCCATGAGATTGAGTCACGACCTTATAGCGAATGCAACGATTTCACCGTGCGAATACGGGAGAGCGATAAATATAGTCGCATGAACAAAGCAACAATATATCCCGTTCTGAGGCGAGAATGCGGTATGAAATCGCTCCGTTAAAGATATCGAGGCGGGTGATCTTTGAAGCCTCAATCCTCACGAAGGAGAATCTCGGCTCTTCCCAATCGCCTCACAAAGGAGAGCGAAGCGGGGTCATAACGAGCGTACACAATCTGAAGCGTCGGTCCCCACAAAGGAGGATTTCGGCTCTTCCCAATCGCCTCACAAAGGAGAACGAAGCGGGGATATAGCGTATATACGAGAAGATGTGGCTGGCGCACCAGAAAGAAGGGCGTGCATTCCGCAGCGCCGTCGCGAGTTGATCGACTCCTCGAAGCAGCGTGATCTTCCGGCGACATCGGAAAGCGCAAAAGAAGACAAATAAAGTCAAATCACGGTTGAAAGTCAACAAAAGGCATCAAGAAAGACCGAAGCCAGCGACCGGTGCAAAACGCCCGAAGCGATAAACCACGGCAGACCGCAGCTGGTGCGCCAGTGACGCCGTAGCGCCAAGGCGCGACTGGCAGCGCCAGACGCTGACTGGTCGCCAGGCGATGCCAGTGCTGACTGTAGCGCCGAGCAGCGCCAAAGCGGCTGCCGTCGATCTTGGCCGCCGCCGCTAAGCGCCGTCGCCTCGCCGCTCCGCGGCCCGTCCTTCTCCCCTTGTGGTTTCATCACCTACATACACAAGAAAAAGAAGAAAAGAAGAAAAATTTATAAAACCCTCGTGCACATACCTCGTTGATCGGAGGAGGCGAGGCAGTGAGCGAGAAAAACAAAGCGAAAGCAGTAAAGGGGGCGGCCTAGGTCAAGAAAAAGAGGGTTTGTGGGTATTTATAACAATCCCATAGACCCAATCCTCTTTGAATAAGGAGTCCTATTTGGCAAGAAGTAGGAATTCTAATTGGAGCCCAAATCAATTCTAATGGGACTCTAATCAGCCCCTAATTAGGAGTCCTAATTGGAACCTTATCAGGATGTCAAAATAGTGCCAAATCAGTCCGTTGATTGGCTCCTACTCCCTCCGCCAAGCTTGGAAAGATTACGAAGATTTATTGTGAGAATAACACCTCATAAAGGCCCCATCGGCCGATCAGCAGCGTCGCCTAATCCTACTCAACTAGGATTACGGTATAAAGCTGTTTCCTAATTTATCGAGAAGTTCAGGAAGAATATTTTCACAAAAATATTCTTAGGGATAACTTCGATCGATGCGGATTGCATCGGCGTAAATCAGCGTCGCCTAATCCTACTCCAACTAGGATTACAGTATAAAGCTGTTTCCTAATTTATCGAGAAGTTCAGGAAGAATATTCTCACAGAAATATTCTTAGGGATAACTTCGATCGATGCGGATTGCATCGGCGTAAATCAGCAGCGTCGCTAATCCTACTCAACTAGGATTACAGTATAAAGCTGTTTCCCAATTTATCGAGAAGTTCAGGAAGAATATTCTCACAAGAAATATTCTTAGGGATAACTTCGATCGTCGGATTGCATCGGCGTAAATCAGCGTCGCTAATCCTACTCAACTAGGATTACGGTATAAAGCTGTTTCCCAATTTATCGAGAAGTTCGGAAGAATATTCTCACAGAAATATTCTTAGGGATAACTTCGATCGATGCGGATTGCATCGGCGTAAATCAGCAGCGTCGCCTAATCCTACTCCAACTAGGATTACAGTATAAGCTGTTTCCTAATTTATCGAGAAGTTCGGAAGAATATTCTCACAAGAAATATTCTTAGGGATAACTTCGATCGTCTTGGATGCATCGGCGTAAATCAGCGCGTCGCCTAATCCTACTCCAACTAGGATTACAGTATAAGCTGTTTCCCAATTTATAGAAGTTCGGAAGAATATTCTCACAAAAATATTCTTAGGGATAACTTCGATCGTCTTGGATTGCATCGGCGTAAATCAGCAGCGTCGCCTAATCCTACTCCAACTAGGATTACGGTATAAAGCTGTTTCCCAATTTATCGAGAAGTTCGGAAGAATATTCTCACAAAAATATTCTTAGGGATAACTTCGATCGTCTTGGATTGCATCGGCGTAAATCAGCGTCGCCTAATCCTACTCCAACTAGGATTACAGTATAAGCTGTTTCCTAATTAGTTGAGAAGTTCCGGAAGAATATTCTCACAAGAAATATTCTTAGGGATAACTCAATAACCCTCAATTTTCTCCTATTGTGGAACCTTAAAGAGGATAAATTGATGAATTACGGCGAGGCTTATATTGGCCGGACAGCGCTCTACCTCGAAAAGACTCCTCCCCTTTGTACCAATGCCAATTAGATGCGTTCTTTGCGGAAGGCCTATCGGTCAACGATGCAGGCGGGAATAAATTCCTCCCACTATGGATAATAGTACTCGGCAAGGAGTAATGCGATGCGGCGCCAACCAGCGTCGTCGCCAAAATTCTTGATCAGCGGTTCGAATCCACACGGTCAAAGCGTCGCTTTTCGCCGGCCAAAGCTAGGGCGAGGTTGAAACCCAAATGGTCTCTGTTTGACAAAGGAATCCTTGGAGGATATCTCCATGAAAAGATCAGTCCTCGGCGTGGTTAAACTAACGGCCTGCGTGATGGCGGAAGAATTAGCGATTGAGGGTTCACGAAACTCCATGTACTCGACCACGACCAATGTGTAGCCAACAAGGAGTTCGCCGACATCTGGAAAAGTCAAAAGTCGATGGTTAGTTAAACAACAACCAACCGACCACGAGTTACAAACAAAACTCACCCATCGGCTTCAAATCAAGATAACAAGCGGTCGGACAATAAATGCGACACCGTGATCTTATCGAGAATCCTACAAAGAAGCTGGATGATCTGAAAGAATCGAAGACTTGAAGCTATCTTTTGGGACCCTCGGCCGGTGAAGGCGGGAACCATCATGTCCAAAGCATCTCGGACTCATCAAGAATCGAGGCGAGGCGGCTTTGGAGAATATCTGTAGGCATAAAAATTGCTTATCGGTGCGAGCGAAACTTCGTGGCGGTGGGTTGGCAACTAACGATCCATTCGACAAACCGGCGTCGCCAAAGCGCATCCGCCACAAAGCAGCGTGAAGCGAGTCGGCGGCGCATAAAGTGAGTCGGCAAAGGCGTCTGAGCCAATGAAGCGGCGTGCGAGTTGACTAAACTCAAGCGTTGGCGAGGCGGAATCAACCGTGCCAGTCCGTCAATGCAAGCGGGCGCTTAAGCTCGAAAGTTGATCGAGACGCGGACTCAAACCTGGCGACCTTAGAACAAAACTAAGCCGGAAGACCGAAAGAATCGGCGAAGAATCGGCGAAGAATCGGCGAAGAATCGGCGAAGAATCGAAGACTTGAAGCTATCTTTTGGGACCCTCGGCCGGTGAAGGCGGGAACCATCATGTCCAAAGCATCTCGGACTCATCAAGAATCGAGGCGAGGCGGCTTTGGAGAATATCTGTAGGCATAAAAATTGCTTATCGGTGCGAGCGAAACTTCGTGGCGGTGGGTTGGCAACTAACGATCCATTCGACAAACCGGCGTCGCCAAAGCGCATCCGCCACAAAGCAGCGTGAAGCGAGTCGGCGGCGCATAAAGTGAGTCGGCAAAGGCGTCTGAGCCAATGAAGCGGCGTGCGAGTTGACTAAACTCAAGCGTTGGCGAGGCGGAATCAACCGTGCCAGTCCGTCAATGCAAGCGGGCGCTTAAGCTCGAAAGTTGATCGAGACGCGGACTCAAACCTGGCGACCTTAGAACAAAACTAAGCCGGAAGACCGAAAGAATCGGCGAAGAATCGGCGAAGAATCGGCGAAGAATCGGCGAAGAATCGGCGAAGAATCGGCGAAGAATCGGCGAAGAATCGGCGAAGAATCGGCGAAGAATCGGCGAAGAATCGGCGAAGAATCGGCGAAGAATCGGCGAAGAATCGGCGAAGAATCGGCGAAGAATCGGCGAAGAATCGGCGAAGAATCGGCGAAGAATCGGCGAAGAATCGGCGAAGAATCGGCGAAGAATCGGCGAAGAATCGGCGAAGAATCGGCGAAGAATCGGCGAAGAATCGGCGAAGAATCGGCGAAGAATCGGCGAAGAATCGGCGAAGAATCGGCGAAGAATCGGCGAAGAATCGGCGAAGAATCGGCGAAGAATCGGCGAAGAATCGGCGAAGAATCGGCGAAGAATCGGCGAAGAATCGGCGAAGAATCGGCGAAGAATCGGCGAAGAATCGGCGAAGAATCGGCGAAGAATCGGCGAAGAATCGGCGAAGAATCGGCGAAGAATCGGCGAAGAATCGGCGAAGAATCGGCGAAGAATCGGCGAAGAATCGGCGAAGAATCGGCGAAGAATCGGCGAAGAATCGGCGAAGAATCGGCGAAGAATCGGCGAAGAATCGGCGAAGAATCGGCGAAGAATCGGCGAAGAATCGGCGAAGAATCGGCGAAGAATCGGCGAAGAATCGGCGAAGAATCGGCGAAGAATCGGCGAAGAATCGGCGAAGAATCGGCGAAGAATCGGCGAAGAATCGGCGAGGCAAAGAACCCGCATAGCGAGGACCTCGATATATGAGAGATCCTCGTGTTTGTTCAAAAGGATAAAAGTTGTAATCTTTTTGATTTTCATTGTAAGCCTTAAAATAAAAGGCGATATTTCTTTTGAATTTTGTTGTAGGCCAAAGAAGCTGTAAGCAAGTTCAAATCAATGACAATCATCCCAACTTTTACCGCGAACATCCAATGGTTGAGAAGCAGTGCCTTGCATTAGTGTTCGCAATTCAGAAAATGCGGCACTATTTAGTCGGACAAACGATTTATGTTATCTCTAACGTAAACCCGGTCTGAATATTTATGACCCAGCCGGCCTCAATGAGTTGGCGTTTGGCGAAATGGGCCTTGCTCTTGTCCCAACATGACTTGCACTTCAAACAACAAAAGTCGGTCAAAGGACAAGCGATTTGCGATCTCTTGGTACGACCGACAGCGGGTGATTGAGCTATATGATGATCTTCCGGATGAAGTCCACGAAGTCAACACTACATCGCACCAACAAATATGGCGGCTGTATTTTGACGGAGCTTCTCGGGCTACTAATGTAGCAAGTGCCCCCGGATGTTCTAAGATTTCCGCCGGAGTCGGGGTTGTCTTGATTTCCCCGGGGAATCATGTCATGCCCCGTGCTTATTCACTCACTGAACCTTGCTCTAATAACGTAGCCGAATACAATGCGTTACTTATTGGACTTAGTTTAGCCAGAATGGTCGAATATCTCGGCGTCTGGCGATTCGCAATTGATAGTTAAGCAGATCCGTGGTGACTACGAAGTTAGGAATCCTGATCTGGTCCCCTATCATCAGATAGCCGTTGAAATGGCGAACTCATTTGAAGAATTCTTCATCGAATATATTCCACGCCTTGAGCGGCTTATGCGGATGTATGGCGGCGTGCTTATCGTTGGCACAACCCGACACCGAGCGACTAGTTACGGTCGGGACTCACCAACTCTTCGTACCAATATATGATGAGGTACAAGAAGATAAGGGTAGTTACCAAAGGAGTGTATCGACCCAAACCAAGTGGAGCCGAGATTGGCTTCCTATCATCGACTCGTCTTGCATGGTATACGCGAGAAGGCGTAAGGGAAGAAGTCAATCGGCGAAGAGCTCCAAGATTCTTTACAACACGAGACCCGGATGTTATATCGTAGAGTGCGATGGTCTTTACTCCGATGCCTTTCAAACAAAGAGAAGAGGTCCTTCGGGAAGCACGAAGGTGAATGCGGTGCACACCGGCTGGTCCCAAGCTCTGATCGAATCGGAGAATGGGCTACTTTTGGCCCACAATGATTAGCAGCGGTCGTGCTCGCTCGAAATGCCGCGTGTCAAATTCCGCGAATTATATGCATCGGCCTCTGGCGGTTGCATCCTTGGCCACATCACGGCCATTGAGACATGGGGAATGGGCGTCGTAGGTCCCATTTTCCTCCGTCGGTCAAAGCGTCGGTTTATTCTAGCGATCACCGACTACTTCTCTAAGTGGTGAAGCAATCCGTTGAAAGAAGTAAAGCGAATACCGTCATTAAATTTATCAAACACCATGTCATCTACCGACCACGGTGTTCCAAGGCGGATCGTGCATGACAGCGGTCCCCAATTCATCGGCAATTCCTTCATCGGGTTTTGCGAGAAATTCAAAATACAAGGCGTCGTCAGCGGCTTATAATCCGGTACCAAATGGATTAGGCGTTCAACAAGACAATCATCAAAATTTTATCGAAGCTTGTGAAAATAACAAGCGAGATTGGGATGATAAACTTCGGAGAAGCACTACGGGCATATCGCACAACCGTCGCCGCATGGCTGGAGAAACCCCATATTCCCTGGTCTACGGATGTGAAGCAGTTCTCCCATTGAAAATCTAAATTCCGTCACTCGCATCGCCCTTGCAACGGAGATGATGATCGAAGAACAGCATCAGAAACGTCTCGAAGAGCTCGAGATGTTGGATGAAAAGCGCCTGGAAGCTCAACAATGCATTGAATTCTACCAAGCTAGGATGTCGAGAGCTTTCAACAAGAAAGTACGACAACGGAGTTTTAAAGAAGGAGATTTGGTCCTCATTTGCTTTCGGCGACCGATAATCCTCACTTCAAAAGAAAGGTAAATTCAAACCTAAATGGGAGGGTCGTTTGTAATAGAAGCGGTCTACTCTAATGGTGCGTATCGCCTAATTACCCAAAATGGCGGCCAGGCAATTAATCTTAGATAAATGGGAAGTTCTGAAGAAATACTACCCTTAGTATCTTGGGATAACCCGTTCGGCGGGAAGTTCCTCGTGGGATGTTTCACCCACTTTTCTTGAGGATAACCCTAGATTTGTCCTCCATCATAATTTCCCCACCGATCAAATTCCTTGGCGATAGGTCTACAAATTTTACGGTACATTACCAAAATCCCTCTTGATTCCTTCTATGAACAAGAGGCCCACTCAAAATCCCTTTACTGTGGGAGATAGAATATAAAATTCTTCCTCTCCAAGTGTAAGATCCCTTTAAGTGATAAGCGGAAGGGTTCTATCCATCTTTCATCTTAGGTAGCGCCGGTGAAGGTATCTTGTAGGGATTTTCAAACCGGGTTGTCCGTGAAGGTCGCTGAGTCTTCGGTTCTCAAAGTGGAGATCCACTTTTAGTTCCATCTTTCATCTTAGGTAGCGCCGGTGAAGGTATCTTGTAGGGATTTTCAAACCGGGTTGTCCGTGAAGGTCGCTGAGTCTTCGGTTCTCAAAGTGGAGATCCACTTTTAGTTCCATCTTTCATCTTAGGTAGCGCCGGTGAAGGTATCTTGTAGGGATTTTCAAACCGGGTTGTCCGTGAAGGTCGCTGAGTCTTCGGTTCTCAAAGTGGAGATCCACTTTTAGTTCCATCTTTCATCTTAGGTAGCGCCGGTGAAGGTATCTTGTAGGGATTTTCAAACCGGGTTGTCCGTGAAGGTCGCTGAGTCTTCGGTTCTCAAAGTGGAGATCCACTTTTAGTTCCATCTTTCATCTTAGGTAGCGCCGGTGAAGGTATCTTGTAGGGATTTTCAAACCGGGTTGTCCGTGAAGGTCGCTGAGTCTTCGGTTCTCAAAGTGGAGATCCACTTTTAGTTCCATCTTTCATCTTAGGTAGCGCCGGTGAAGGTATCTTGTAGGGATTTTCAAACCGGGTTGTCCGTGAAGGTCGCTGAGTCTTCGGTTCTCAAAGTGGAGATCCACTTTTAGTTCCATCTTTCATCTTAGGTAGCGCCGGTGAAGGTATCTTGTAGGGATTTTCAAACCGGGTTGTCCGTGAAGGTCGCTGAGTCTTCGGTTCTCAAAGTGGAGATCCACTTTTAGTTCCATCTTTCATCTTAGGTAGCGCCGGTGAAGGTATCTTGTAGGGATTTTCAAACCGGGTTGTCCGTGAAGGGCGTCGAACCCTCTTGATTCCTATAGCGGGCCCTGCTATGGTTTCATTCGAGAAATAGGGCATAAAGTTCCTCCTCTCTCACCAATTTAATCCTGTCAACCAAGACTCCTTAATCCAAGATTCTTCTTGGGGTATTTTATCGAAGCCTAAGAAGGGATAAAGCCAGCGCCTCACAGCGTTGCGGTTTAGTCTTTCTCAGATTGAAGAAGACACGAGTTGATTACGGGGTATTTTATCCGAAGCCTAAGAAGGGATAAAGCCAGCGCCTCACAGCGTTGCGGTTTAGTCTTTCTCCGATTGAAGAAGACACGAGTTGATTACGGGGTATTTTATCGAAGCCTAAGAAGGGATAAAGCCAGCGCCTCACAGCGTTGCGGTTTAGTCTTTCTCAGATTGAAGAAGACACGAGTTGATTAAGGGAATTTTATCCGAAGCCTAAGAAGGGATAAAGCCAGCGCCTCCTGCAGCGTTGCGGTTTAGTCTTTCTCCGATTGAAGAAGGCACGAGTTTGATTAGGGAATTTTATCCGAAGCCTAAGAAGGGATAAAGCCAGCGCCTCACAGCGTTGCGGTTTAGTCTTTCTCCGATTGAAGAAGGCACGAGTTTGATTAGGGAATTTTATCCGAAGCCTAAGAAGGGATAAAGCCAGCGCCTCACAGCGTTGCGGTTTAGTCTTTCTCCGATTGAAGAAGGCACGAGTTTGATTAGGGAATTTTATCCGAAGCCTAAGAAGGGATAAAGCCAGCGCCTCCTGCAGCGTTGCGGTTTAGTCTTTCTCAGATTGAAGAAGACACGAGTTGATTACGGGGTATTTTATCCGAAGCCTAAGAAGGGATAAAGCCAGCGCCTCCTGCAGCGTTGCGGTTTAGTCTTTCTCCGATTGAAGAAGGCACGAGTTTGATTAGGGAATTTTATCCGAAGCCTAAGAAGGGATAAAGCCAGCGCCTCACAGCGTTGCGGTTTAGTCTTTCTCCGATTGAAGAAGGCACGAGTTTGATTAGGGAATTTTATCCGAAGCCTAAGAAGGGATAAAGCCAGCGCCTCACAGCGTTGCGGTTTAGTCTTTCTCCGATTGAAGAAGGCACGAGTTTGATTAGGGAATTTTATCCGAAGCCTAAGAAGGGATAAAGCCAGCGCCTCACAGCGTTGCGGTTTAGTCTTTCTCCGATTGAAGAAGGCACGAGTTTGATTAGGGAATTTTATCCGAAGCCTAAGAAGGGATAAAGCCAGCGCCTCCTGCAGCGTTGCGGTTTAGTCTTTCTCAGATTGAAGAAGACACGAGTTGATTACGGGGTATTTTATCGAAGCCTAAGAAGGGATAAAGCCAGCGCCTCACAGCGTTGCGGTTTAGTCTTTCTCCGATTGAAGAAGGCACGAGTTTGATTAGGGAATTTTATCCGAAGCCTAAGAAGGGATAAAGCCAGCGCCTCACAGCGTTGCGGTTTAGTCTTTCTCCGATTGAAGAAGGCACGAGTTTGATTAGGGAATTTTATCCGAAGCCTAAGAAGGGATAAAGCCAGCGCCTCACAGCGTTGCGGTTTAGTCTTTCTCCGATTGAAGAAGGCACGAGTTTGATTAGGGAATTTTATCCGAAGCCTAAGAAGGGATAAAGCCAGCGCCTCACAGCGTTGCGGTTTAGTCTTTCTCCGATTGAAGAAGGCACGAGTTTGATTAGGGAATTTTATCCGAAGCCTAAGAAGGGATAAAGCCAGCGCCTCACAGCGTTGCGGTTTAGTCTTTCTCCGATTGAAGAAGGCACGAGTTTGATTAGGGAATTTTATCCGAAGCCTAAGAAGGGATAAAGCCAGCGCCTCACAGCGTTGCGGTTTAGTCTTTCTCCGATTGAAGAAGGCACGAGTTTGATTAGGGAATTTTATCCGAAGCCTAAGAAGGGATAAAGCCAGCGCCTCACAGCGTTGCGGTTTAGTCTTTCTCCGATTGAAGAAGGCACGAGTTTGATTAGGGAATTTTATCCGAAGCCTAAGAAGGGATAAAGCCAGCGCCTCACAGCGTTGCGGTTTAGTCTTTCTCCGATTGAAGAAGGCACGAGTTTGATTAGGGAATTTTATCCGAAGCCTAAGAAGGGATAAAGCCAGCGCCTCACAGCGTTGCGGTTTAGTCTTTCTCCGATTGAAGAAGGCACGAGTTTGATTAGGGAATTTTATCCGAAGCCTAAGAAGGGATAAAGCCAGCGCCTCACAGCGTTGCGGTTTAGTCTTTCTCCGATTGAAGAAGGCACGAGTTTGATTAGGGAATTTTATCCGAAGCCTAAGAAGGGATAAAGCCAGCGCCTCACAGCGTTGCGGTTTAGTCTTTCTCCGATTGAAGAAGGCACGAGTTTGATTAGGGAATTTTATCCGAAGCCTAAGAAGGGATAAAGCCAGCGCCTCACAGCGTTGCGGTTTAGTCTTTCTCCGATTGAAGAAGGCACGAGTTTGATTAGGGAATTTTATCCGAAGCCTAAGAAGGGATAAAGCCAGCGCCTCACAGCGTTGCGGTTTAGTCTTTCTCCGATTGAAGAAGGCACGAGTTTGATTAGGGAATTTTATCCGAAGCCTAAGAAGGGATAAAGCCAGCGCCTCACAGCGTTGCGGTTTAGTCTTTCTCCGATTGAAGAAGGCACGAGTTGATTACGGGGTATTTTATCGAAGCCTAAGAAGGGATAAAGCCAGCGCCTCACAGCGTTGCGGTTTAGTCTTTCTCCGATTGAAGAAGACACGAGTTGATTACGGGGTATTTTATCGAAGCCTAAGAAGGGATAAAGCCAGCGCCTCACAGCGTTGCGGTTTAGTCTTTCTCCGATTGAAGAAGACACGAGTTGATTACGGGGTATTTTATCGAAGCCTAAGAAGGGATAAAGCCAGCGCCTCACAGCGTTGCGGTTTAGTCTTTCTCCGATTGAAGAAGACACGAGTTGATTACGGGGTATTTTATCGAAGCCTAAGAAGGGATAAAGCCAGCGCCTCACAGCGTTGCGGTTTAGTCTTTCTCCGATTGAAGAAGACACGAGTTGATTACGGGGTATTTTATCGAAGCCTAAGAAGGGATAAAGCCAGCGCCTCACAGCGTTGCGGTTTAGTCTTTCTCCGATTGAAGAAGACACGAGTTGATTACGGGGTATTTTATCGAAGCCTAAGAAGGGATAAAGCCAGCGCCTCACAGCGTTGCGGTTTAGTCTTTCTCCGATTGAAGAAGACACGAGTTGATTACGGGGTATTTTATCGAAGCCTAAGAAGGGATAAAGCCAGCGCCTCACAGCGTTGCGGTTTAGTCTTTCTCCGATTGAAGAAGACACGAGTTGATTACGGGGTATTTTATCGAAGCCTAAGAAGGGATAAAGCCAGCGCCTCACAGCGTTGCGGTTTAGTCTTTCTCCGATTGAAGAAGACACGAGTTGATTACGGGGTATTTTATCGAAGCCTAAGAAGGGATAAAGCCAGCGCCTCACAGCGTTGCGGTTTAGTCTTTCTCCGATTGAAGAAGACACGAGTTGATTACGGGGTATTTTATCGAAGCCTAAGAAGGGATAAAGCCAGCGCCTCACAGCGTTGCGGTTTAGTCTTTCTCCGATTGAAGAAGACACGAGTTGATTACGGGGTATTTTATCGAAGCCTAAGAAGGGATAAAGCCAGCGCCTCACAGCGTTGCGGTTTAGTCTTTCTCCGATTGAAGAAGACACGAGTTGATTACGGGGTATTTTATCGAAGCCTAAGAAGGGATAAAGCCAGCGCCTCACAGCGTTGCGGTTTAGTCTTTCTCCGATTGAAGAAGACACGAGTTGATTACGGGGTATTTTATCGAAGCCTAAGAAGGGATAAAGCCAGCGCCTCACAGCGTTGCGGTTTAGTCTTTCTCCGATTGAAGAAGACACGAGTTGATTACGGGGTATTTTATCGAAGCCTAAGAAGGGATAAAGCCAGCGCCTCACAGCGTTGCGGTTTAGTCTTTCTCCGATTGAAGAAGACACGAGTTGATTACGGGGTATTTTATCGAAGCCTAAGAAGGGATAAAGCCAGCGCCTCACAGCGTTGCGGTTTAGTCTTTCTCCGATTGAAGAAGACACGAGTTGATTACGGGGTATTTTATCGAAGCCTAAGAAGGGATAAAGCCAGCGCCTCACAGCGTTGCGGTTTAGTCTTTCTCCGATTGAAGAAGACACGAGTTGATTACGGGGTATTTTATCGAAGCCTAAGAAGGGATAAAGCCAGCGCCTCACAGCGTTGCGGTTTAGTCTTTCTCCGATTGAAGAAGACACGAGTTGATTACGGGGTATTTTATCGAAGCCTAAGAAGGGATAAAGCCAGCGCCTCACAGCGTTGCGGTTTAGTCTTTCTCCGATTGAAGAAGACACGAGTTGATTACGGGGTATTTTATCGAAGCCTAAGAAGGGATAAAGCCAGCGCCTCACAGCGTTGCGGTTTAGTCTTTCTCCGATTGAAGAAGACACGAGTTGATTACGGGGTATTTTATCGAAGCCTAAGAAGGGATAAAGCCAGCGCCTCACAGCGTTGCGGTTTAGTCTTTCTCCGATTGAAGAAGACACGAGTTGATTACGGGGTTCACCAAGGAAAACGGCGTACTTCAAGCGGATAATGAAATGGGATGGATCTTCATCGGCATCAGGCGCTCTCGCCGGATCATGGAGTCGAGATGTAGGCTCTACACAAAAGAAAAGAGGACTTTAGAACCTTCAATCTTGGCGAAAACATATTGGTTAGAAGACTCTTACCCGTCTCCCTCGGTAGTTTTAGGGGCTGGCGAGTCTATCAGAGGAGTACCTATCGCCGAGAACTATTTCCACGTTCTACTCTGTGCTCATCTATCTCGCCAGCCGTGGTACCCGATTCAAAGAGCTGCGAAGAGGAGTGCTGCCACTACACAAAGGGAATTTCTCAGGCTCCTTTAATTATAGTAGTATTGGCCAAATGGCCGGTCCTATAATTAATCGAAGAGAAAATTCATACCTTCTTCAGGGATTGTAGCTTTGGGTAAATCTTCACCAAATGCATCGCCATCCTGTGACCAAGCGCGTAGCAGGTCACCCATGGAAGTGTTGCCGTATAAACCAGCTTCCACGAAATCTTCCATTGAGAAGTCTGAAAAAGAAGGCATTAGGGAAATGAATACAACTAAGAGTTGACGAACAATTGGTAAAGCTACTTACCTCCTACAGCGGAGTTAACCCTCTTGGTCTCGGTTCGTATATTTGTCTTCTGCAATTCCGCTAAAAGAGCAAAAAAAGCGAAGAGGCAATTAGAGGGGGTATGAATTCCGAGTCGTTTAATTCCCGCATTCGCCATCTAGAAGAGGAATTATCGATGTAGATGTACCTGGATTCGCCGAATCAGGTCCTACATTAGTCTCCTCGCCATAGCTCCATACATTTGTTGAGTAAAACTTGGCTCGGCATGGCGAGGCAGGCCAGCGAGAATCATGGTGAGGAAAATCAAAGCCAGAATCATGATCCTTAAAACCCCCTGCATGCAAACGGAGAAATGTTAGTCTCCAAAAGCCGAAAATTCCGTGTTACACATTACGATGAATTGTTACCTCCGTCGCTGACTGGATCATCGCTGGTCAAGTCTATATCAAAGGACCGAGGATTCACGCGATTCTTATGGGCTAACCTCTTTCGTTTAACCCCTCGAGAAGGTCGAAATTCTTCTTCTTCAACATTTTCCTGAAAATTCAGTTGAATGAGGAATCCAATAGAAAGGATGAGAAAACGAAGGGGAAAAGGAGAGAGTACCGAGGTTCTTCTCATAAACCGCAGCCTCCGCCGGTCCTCCTAAAGTCGCAGCTGCCGAGTTGTGGAACTCCTCCTCGGTCTCAATTGGCGGATGAGATTGGCGGCGCTCTCGAGCTTGAGCGCATCTCGGGTGTTTGAGTGTCGGCCGCAACAATGCTTCAGCCGCCAACGAGATAGCCCTCATAGGGACCGGCTCGTTAGCTACTAATAGCCAACTACAATGGAGGAATGTCAATTCCAAATGACGGCCCGAGCTCGAGGTCAATCTAGCACCCGACATCCCATAACGCCCACAACCATGCTCGAAGGCCATCCACAAGTCCACCACGAGTGCAGGCCGTCGGTTCGGGTTCCCAACATAAAGTTGGTCATAACCGAACCGGCAGCAAAACGACAGGGAAATAAGGCTCAATGAAGCATTCCTCCTTTACTCGGAAAGTGAGATACCACGGCACGATGTTCACTAGCCGGTTAAACGACCAATGTCAAGTGAAGTCTGCGTGTCTTGGCACCTCCTCGTCGACCAAAGACTCACCATATTGACCCGAGAATCGAGGAAAACATCGGAAAAGATCCACCCTTTATGAATGCATCGTTTCTTGATCTCTGTAAAGTCCGCCCTTCCATCGCAATCCTCTACCAACCGCAAGAAAGGAGTAGACGACCAGGAACCCGTGCCGACATCATGTCGGACGATGAAGGACCAACCAGCCATCAAATAGGTATATGGGAGCTCTACTGACGGAAGGAATACGATGATGGCTCGCCCTTTCCTCGAGTAAACGCCGACTATATGCCTAATCCACGGTGAATATTGGCCACCATTACGGAAGGAGAGAGTTCCTTCTTGTGGGCAAGCCGAATCGCAGGTAAAGGACCTCCAAAGGTAAAGCATCATCAGTTGATATGGAACCACACATTTCTTTAGCGGATTGCAAGATAGCCGGCTAGAAGAGTTGTCACCGATAGGCTTTACCGCATGCCACGTAAAGGTTGCAAACTTGGTCCACAGGGGAAAACCATCTTCGGCGAGCCGAAGCGATAAGAGTTAGCCTCGACCTCGATCGCTTCATTAATCAAGGAGTGAGCGGTGACAGCCACATTCCTCGCCATTTGTCCTCCAAATGCCGGAACAAGTAATTGGCAAATTGCTTCGCACTTGCATTTCGCGCAAGGTTCGATTGGGCCGAGCTATATGATAATGACAAGTGAGATCCCATAAAGTCCTTGTAACGGCTGTGTGTGTTTCTTCAAACGACTCGCCTCGATGGGAAGGGAAGTACTTAATACAAAGATCTTCCCATGGGTAAACTCGAAATTCGTACATCTCATGTAAAGCTAGCCCCAATTACTGTTTGGTGAAAACGATTCAACTGATTATAGAGCTCAATAAGGTGAAGAAATGGTTGGCGATTGAAAGACCATACATGGTGGCACGAATCGCTGAATACAGGCCGCAAACATGAAGTTCTCCCTCCCATCGGTTGAGGACATAGTTGGTCAGCCGACCCCACCAATGTTTACCTGATGAGTGAACCCAACCGTAAAATCTATGACTAGATGACGGCATCTCGCTGGCGTGGCGGCGATTCTTCAAAGTCAAAGCAGGAACAAAAAGCTCATCACGGGGCGGTGTGTCCAACCCCACAATTCCGGGACGAAGGCCGATGATACGATTCCTGTTGGAACCTGGAACTGGCTGCTGGGTAATAAATCCGCAATGGATATGATCATGCTCCTCGGTCAGACGCCAAGACATACGGCGCGGTCACAAAGATGGCGCCCGAGATCGGCCAATGAGAGCCGACGGTATCCGGGAATATACAAAGGACCTCCGTCATCGTGTTCAACCACCGCCACTCGATAAAAGTCAGACCGATCCTTAACCGAAGTCACCAACGATAATCTATTTTTCACAAAGGTTCGGAGCCGTATCTTTACAAGTGGCGATCGGTGACCAATCGTCGGAGAATCGGGAACTCCCCTCAACTCTGATCTGAATCGCCTCGTGATGATGCCGGTGCAAATCGGCGAGATAAAAATCGCGATCGCCACACATGGAATAATATTCACTATGGCGCCCGCCAACCGCTGTAAGTCGAAAAGCTCCCGAGGAATAATCAAGCTGAAATCGAGAAAATATTGAGTTAGTAAAAGCGTTGAATTCATCTTACATAGATTGAGTCACAACCTTATAACGGATACGACGATTTTATCCGTATCGAATACCCGGAGAATGATAAATATAGTCGTGTAAACAAAGCGACAATATATATCCCGTTCTACAGAGTAGGGGTACGGTATGAAATCGCTCCCGTTAAAGATATCGAGACGGGTGATCTTTGAAGCCTCAATCCTCACGAAGGAGATTTTCGGCTCTTCCCAATCGCCTCACAAAGGAGAGCGAAGCAGGGATACAATGTATATATACGAGAAGATAATAACGCTGGCGCACCACCAAAAGAAGGAGGCGTGCATTCACGCTGCATGCGAGTCGATCGACTCCTTGGAACATGAGATCTTCGCGACGACATCGGAAACTGCGAAAGAGGACGAATAAAGTCAGATATGTAGTTGAAAAAATCAGCAAATTTAGCATAAAGGACCCGTTGGTCAGGTCGTGGCTCGCTAACCATGACCGAAGCACGCGGCAAGCGCCAACTCAACCAAGACCGGCCTTGGCCTTCGGCAGCCGAAACAATGCGGCTTCGGCCAGAACCGAGTCGCCAGGCTTCGGTCGAGCCAGCGCCGCCAGAGATTCAGCAGCGCCAGGCTTTCGGTCGAGGCCAGCGCCCACTCGGCCGGCTTCGCCGTTCAGCGCCGTTCTCCGCGGCGATGGGCGCTTTCATGCACAAAACAAAACAAAACAAAAAAAAAGAGAGAAAGAAAAGAAGAAGAAGAAGAAGAAAAAGACGCCAGAAAACACTCGTGCATGTACCTCGTTGTTTGAGAGAGATGAGACGGCAAGAAACGAGATGAAAACAAGAGAAAAAGAGCAAGAGGGGGCGGCCTAGGTCAAGAGGAAGGAGGGTTTATGGGTATTTATAACAATCCCATATGGACCCAATTCTCTTTGAATAAGAGTCCTATTTGGCGATGGAGTGCAATTCTAATTGGAGCCCAATTGGATATCTAAAAGGAATCAAAACAGCCAATAATTTGTCCATCCTCTTTCCTAAATATTTGGAAAGATTCGAAGATTTAGTGTGAGGATAACACCTAAGTCCCCATCGGCCAAATTTAGCGTCGCCTAATCCTACTCCAACTAGGAATACGAGTATAAACCGCTTCCTAATTTGTCGAAGTTCCTAAGAATATTTCCATAAAAATATTCTTAGGATAACTCGATCGTATGATTGCATCGACGCTAATCAACGCCGCCTAATCCTACTCCAACTAGGAATACGAGTATAAACCGCTTCCTAATTTGTCGAAGTTCCTAAGAATATTTCCATAAAAATATTCTTAGGATAACTCGATCGTATGATTGCATCGACGCTAATCAACGCCGCCTAATCCTACTCCAACTAGGAATACGAGTATAAACCGCTTCCTAATTTGTCGAGAAGTTCCTAAGAATATTTCCATAAAAATATTCTTAGGATAACTCGATCGTGCGGATTGCATCGACGCTAATCAACGCCGCCTAATCCTACTCCAACTAGGAATACGAGTATAAACCGCTTCCTAATTTGTCGAGAAGTTCCTAAGAATATTTCCATAAAAATATTCTTAGGATAACTCGATCGTATGATTGCATCGACGCTAATCAACGCTGCCTAATCCTACTCCAACTAGGAATACGAGTATAAACCGCTTCCTAATTTGTCGAGAAGTTCCTAAGAATATTTCCATAAAAATATTCTTAGGATAACTCGATCGTATGATTGCATCGACGCTAATCAACGCTGCCTAATCCTACTCCAACTAGGAATACGAGTATAAACCGCTTCCTAATTTGTCGAGAAGTTCCTAAGAATATTTCCATAAAAATATTCTTAGGATAACTCGATCGTATGATTGCATCGACGCTAATCAACGCTGCCTAATCCTACTCCAACTAGGAATACGAGTATAAACCGCTTCCTAATTTGTCGAGAAGTTCCTAAGAATATTTCCATAAAAATATTCTTAGGATAACTCGATCGTATGATTGCATCGACGCTAATCAACGCTGCCTAATCCTACTCCAACTAGGAATACGAGTATAAACCGCTTCCTAATTTGTCGAGAAGTTCCTAAGAATATTTCCATAAAAATATTCTTAGGATAACTCGATCGCGGATTGCATCGACGCTAATCAACGCTGCCTAATCCTACTCCAACTAGGAATACGAGTATAAACCGCTTCCTAATTTGTCGAGAAGTTCCTAAGAATATTTCCATAAAAATATTCTTAGGATAACTCGATCGTATGATTGCATCGACGCTAATCAACGCTGCCTAATCCTACTCCAACTAGGAATACGAGTATAAACCGCTTCCTAATTTGTCGAGAAGTTCCTAAGAATATTTCCATAAAAATATTCTTAGGATAACTCGATCGTATGATTGCATCGACGCTAATCAACGCTGCCGCCTAATCCTACTCCAACTAGGAATACGAGTATAAACCGCTTCCTAATTTGTCGAGAAGTTCCTAAGAATATTTCCATAAAAATATTCTTAGGGATAACTTCGATCGTGCGGATGCATCGGCTAATCAGCGTGTCGCCTAATCCTACTCCAACTAGGAATACAGTATAAAGCTGTTTCCTAATTTGTCGAGAAGTTCGGAAGAATATTTCCATAAAAATATTCTTAGGGATAACTTCGATCATCGCGGATTGCATCGGCTAATCAGCAGCGTCGCCTAATCCTACTCCAACTAGGAATACGGTATAAAGCTGTTTCCTAATTTGTCGAGAAGTTCGGAAGAATATTTCCATAAAAATATTCTTAGGGATAACTTCGATCATCGCGGATTGCATCGGCGGCTAATCAGCAGCGTCGCCTAATCCTACTCCAACTAGGAATACGGTATAAAGCTGTTTCCTAATTTGTCGAGAAGTTCAGGAAGAATATTTCCATAAAAATATTCTTAGGGATAACTTCGATCGTGCGGATTGCATCGGCGCTAATCAGCGTCGCTAATCCTACTCAACTAGGAATCACGGTATAAAGCTGTTTCCTAATTTGTCGAGAAGTTCGGAAGAATATTTCCATAAAAATATTCTTAGGGATAACTTCGATCGTGCGGATTGCATCGGCTAATCAGCGTCGCCTAATCCTACTCCAACTAGGAATCACGGTATAAAGCTGTTTCCTAATTTGTCGAGAAGTTCGGAAGAATATTTCCATAAAAATATTCTTAGGGATAACTTCGATCGTGCGGATTGCATCGGCGGCTAATCAGCGTCGCCTAATCCTACTCCAACTAGGAATACGAGTATAAACTGTTTCCTAATTTGTCGAGAAGTTCCCGGAAGAATATTTCCATAAAAAATATTCTTAGGGATAACTCTGTTTGGGTCGAAAGTCATTTCAATTGTAAAACTTGAGAAAATTACACTTTTTATTCTCAGTTACAAAGAATTTAGATAACTCTCTTACAAACTCGAACAAAAGACACTACAAGTGTAGATCTTCTGTTTTCGTGGGACTTTGCTGTCAAGGGGGCCAGCGTAATCCGTGGACCACCGGCGGCGATCGTCGAATCGACGGGGTTTAGTTGATGCTTCGCAAAGGAAACAAGAACTTAAGCAAATATCTTAGCAAAGTAAGATATCTACTCTTCTCAAGAATAAGTCAAGGCTTAAACTCGAGGAATCTCCGCGTGGATCTTGTTCTTGAACTCCGGAAGCTTGGATTTCTGACTTTTCCCTTTCGATGGCCGACCCCCCAAGTGGACGTAGGAGGGTATTTATAGTCTTTGGGAAGCGTGCCCACAAGTGTCATAAGTGCCGAAGATTTAGCTAGCCGCGTTCGCCGCCATTAAGCCGCCGCTTCCCCGGCGAGGCAAGAGTCGGCTTCGCCACGCGGCGTAGGCAAAGATGGGTCACGACCGGGCGAGGCAAAGGCCGCCCTTCCACCGCAGAACGGTTTTCCGCTTTTAGGCACGATTAAATGCTCCTAGAATTACTTAGTGGGCGATCTTCGCCGCGGTAACCGCTTATTAACGGTTCAACGCCTCTCGCATTGATAAAGTCAAGTGGGCCCCATCGGCATTGATTTAAACCCTTTAAGAGCTCGTTCCAAGTATTACGGGTGTCGCCGGTTAGCGAGACACAAGTAAGTGCATCGCCTATAGCGAGACACATCAAGGTGTCACCTCTCGATGCGGCACACACAAAATCATAAGCTAATGGCGAGACACATCAAATGTCTCGCTTCGTGCGAAGCACACATAGTCTCGCTAATGGAGACACATCAAATGTCTCGCTTCGTGGCGAGACACAAACAAGTGTCTCGCGATCAGAAGCAGACACAATCTCCCAATGTGTTGACTTCTTGAGATTTCGGCGGCGTTGTTCTTGATCTTCTCATGATTTAGTCATATTTGAGGTTCTTCACAATTTTTGATGCCTCTGAGATACCCCTCCAAAGTTTTGACTCCTCGTATTTTGTCGAAGTGCGGAATACTTTGGATAAGATCGCCTTGCTTACGTTCAGCGTTGAACTTTGTAGAAGAGGCCCATGTTTTGCTTCAGCTTGAATCCTCGCTTCACGCTGTCACGACCATATTTTGGGATCAATAGCTGTTGCATTTGTATTTGGATTGATTGAAATGTCGAAGTCGATTTTGGACTAATCATCTTCATCTTGAAAGTCACCACTTGGGTTGAGATTGAATGCCTTGAGAATCATTCAGAGAAAAAGCGTCGTCGGTTTTGAATATCATTTCCAGGAAAGCTTCTATATGTAATATCTGGAATTGTCCCACTTGAAGAAAGCGAGCAGGGCAATCTCAAGTGTCTCGCTCAAAAGGACCGCCACAGAATCTGTCTGAGCATGCTTGAGCTTCCGGAGGCGATGTAATGGCAAATTTGCATTAGCAATGAGTTACAAAGTGCATTAAAATCCCTAGAGAAAGTGCTTGACCCCGCAGAAGAGTGAACCATTGTCTCAAGTTATTGCTTGTATGATATATATAGGATTTTTGGCAAACCCTCGACCATCAGGTTTGATGAGCCTTTACCAACTACCGTTTGAGTTGGGCTAGCATGTAGATTATTTGAGTCCGTTCTACATGTTACGTCGTGCTAAAAGAGTGAATTCTCTTAGACTTTATGCTACGATATTGAATACGTAGGCTCGGTCAATTATCACGGGAATTGATTACCCGGCAGCATGTGTTAGATGCAGACTTATCTCTGATAAGGGACAGAGATAATATCCCTATGCATGAAGGCATAGTTTAGGTGTCATTAGGTAATGTCATCTATGCTACGATATTGAATACGTAGGCTTGTGGAATTGTGTTTTCTCTTGGGGCTAAAACGAACCCTCGCTATCGAGTAGACCTCTCATTCATAAAAGGAATCGAGAGGGATTTTGGCGTGGTCCTAAGCGTAGGAAGGTTTGACCAAGTGGGAGTGAAAATTAAAAATGATCCTAAGCGTAGGAAGGTTTGATCGCTCAATTTTGAAATGGACCTCGTTCATGGAAGGAATCAAGAGGGATTTTGACCGTGGTCCTAAGCGTAGGAAGGTTTGATCGCGATAGGAGTTTTGAGACAATCCTAAGCGTAGGAAGGTTTGATCGCGATAGGAGTTTTGAGACAATCCTAAGCGTAGGAAGGTTTGATCGCGATAGGAGTTTTGAGACAATCCTAAGCGTAGGAAGGTTTGATCGCTCAATTTTGAAATGGACCTCGTTCATGGAAGGAATCAAGAGGGATTTTGACCGTGGTCCTAAGCGTAGGAAGGTTTGACGGCCGAGATATTTGAGACAATCCTAAGCGTAGGAAGGTTTGATCGCTCAATCTTGAAATGGACCTCGTTCATGGAAAGAATCGAGAGGATTTTGGCCGTGGTCCTAACTATAGGAAAGTTTGACCCGGGATAGGAATTTTGAGACAATCCTAAGCGTAGGAAGGTTTGATCGCTCAATTTTGAAATGGACCTCGTTCATGGAAGGAATCGAAAGGGATTTTGATTATGGTCCTAAGCGTAGGAAGGTTTGACCACTCAATCTGGAAGTGGACATCTCGTTCATGGATTATCCACCCCCAGCTTTCTTTGCAAAATTGGGCTGTCGGAGTGAGTAAGAAGGAAGAGCGCTTTAACCTCTTATATTCATCGGAAGAAAGGGGCGGTTTATACTCGTATACGTAGTCCGGAGGAAGCGGTTTATACTCGTATACAGCAGTCTGAGAGGGCGGTTTATACTCGTATACATGGGAGTCTAATTTGATTCAATTTTATTTCGCTAAGACGCCGGGCTTCAACCAAGGCTTGGATGATGGCCTTGAGAGCTAAGCAATCCTTTGTAGGATGAAGGATCCTCGTAGTGCATACGGTATTTAGGGTCGAAGTTTTGTTAGCCTCCTCTTGATTTGTAATTGGAGGCAACTTGATCTTGTTGTTATCAAGGAGGTGTTTGAAGATGGTGGAACTTCTTAGTCCTTGAAAGAGTATGTCTGTGGAATTCGATTTAGAAGCTTTTGGCGGCCGTTGTTGCGACGTTTGACCAACAAAGAATCACAGATGCCTTTCCTCTATTACGAGAGGAAAAATTTATACGAGGGTCGGTAGCCTTTTAGCCTCTTCGGCTTTCTTCCTTTTGAGGAAGCGTTGGCTTGTTCTCCTCGTATTTTTAGGTCTTTCCACGTAGTTGGTGGGGCGACCCCATGACTTCGGCAATTCTATAGAAAGATTGTTGTGGCAAGTCTTCAATATGAACTCTTGATGGTGGATCCACGCAATTCATAGCTTTATTGCGGAATCGCTTAACGAAGGTGTCGATTGTCTCCCTTCCTTTCTGCTTTTCGTCTAGGAGAGTTCCAATCGAGACTTCGGTGTCGTCATCGAAGAAGTTGTTGAGAAAAGAACTTTCCATGTCCTCCCGCCAGCTAATACTCGGCCTTGAGTCTTCGATACCAATCGGCAGCCCGCCAAGAGTACCGACGAATGACCGAACCATCAGAGGCTCGTTTCCCGAGATTACCCCCAAATGTGATTTGAAGTAAATCAGGTGTTGTGAAGGTGACCCTCTCCCGTCAAATGGCGTGAAGTTGATCAAATTGAATTTGGTGGGTAAGGGATTGAATCCCATTCTCGGATATGGACCGGGATACAGTCCTTTTGACTTCTGTGTGGACATCAAAGCATTGATTTTATCTTCAAGCTCTTTCATCCTTTCGCCATCATCCTCCCCTTGTTTTGGATCGCTTCCAATAGGAAGAATTGGACCATTTCCACCTTGAGCATCAAATGGAGCTTTCTTTGGAGGTTGATCAGCATAAATGTGTTCATCAATCTCCGAATCACTGTCTTCGACATTATGATGGGTAATTCCACCTTGTTGACTGGATTCAGGCTGTTGACTGGACCCAGGTTGTTGTGCAACTGTTTGGGTTTGCAATTCCCTCATCTGTTGCATGGCTAGCTCCATCTCTGTTCTCATTTCGGCCTTAAGCTCTTCTCTTTGCTTGGCTAAGGCTTCTTGTAACATTTGAGCCAGGACATCGGGAGTAATTGTAAAAGCTTCTCTGGGATGGCTACCAACACTTGACATTGTGTCATCGGAAGCTATCGCCGAATTGCTGTCGGAAGCTTCATCATCAGATGACTCTCCCTCATGCATCCTTCTATAGTTGATGCTTTGATTGGTAAAGTCAGGATCTGCATCCGTCATCGGTCCTTTCCCTTTGTTCACCATATTGATAGTCACTTCGGGAAACTCATCAGATTGGATGGATGATCTCTTTCTTCTTCGACGTCGTCTTGACTCTGGCTTCAGATCATCCGTTGCTAACAGGGAAAGCCGTTCGAATACTGAAGCTCTTTGTGGGTGAGCGTTCGACTCAGAACAAGCACATCCTGATATCAGCGTCTTAATTAATTGTGCACACGAGCAAGAACAATTTATTTCATCAATCGTTCTCTTTCGTGTGTTGCCACCGACGATGGTGTGGTTGGTGTGGTTTATCACAAATTGCACTTCCACCCACAAGTGTAGCGTTGTCCTTAGTGGAGGGCGCGTCTTCTTTTGAGGGCGTCGGCCATTTGATTTGAGAGACAACTTCCTTCGCTGGCTTCGCCATCCAAGTTGCTTCGTATGAATCGCAAGGGTCCGGTCATCTCGTGATTTTGCGAGTCACTTGCCTCAACTTATTCTTCTCGCCAGACTCGTGGACCCCTTGTGGGATGCTCAAGCGAGGCATATGAAATTCTTCGGTTTGAGCTGCGTCGGATGGCTCGGCACATTTCGAACATTACTTGGAATTTGGGTATGGCCCCAACCCGTCGTTGTTTATGGATCGGGTGACCCAAGCGTTCCATTACGGTGTTTTGACTTTGGTTCTCAATTGTGGACCAAGGCGATCAACACCGGTTGACGGATTTCCGTGACTTAACAGCTTGATACCTCACCGAAAAGTGGAAGAAAGGGGCGAAAAGTCAAATTTTGCTAAGGCATGGAGGATCGCCGCTTTTGGCGCAGGCAGCTGATCACCGGCGCTGAGACAGCTATTAACGCCGCTGTTGGCGAGGCATTTTAGGTCGTTCACCGGGCGCTGACAACCGAATCGCCTCTACCAAGAATTCCGGGCGCAGGCGTACTTTGAGCCAATTTTGACGTTGACTTCGACCCAAACTTGGCGATTTTGAGCCGCTTGTCGGGTTGATTTAGACTCGCGCTTTGCTAACAATGGCACGCATGAGAAACGCTGCACGGCGCTTTGGCGCGCTCTTTCCTTGTCAATCGGGTCCTTTTGGCGAGAACCCATTCTTCCTTGGGAGAATCTTGGCGGGTTGAAGCGGCGTAGTTTGTTGGCGCTTTGATCATGTGAGTTCATCGATAGTGAACTCCATCCGCTGACTCTGTGGCCTTGGCTAATTGACGAGCCATCTTTTGGCGTCGTCTTTGGCGAGCTCTCTTCGTCGAATCGGTTGAGATCTTGTTGAGAGGGGAATGCCTCGCCGCAGTTTAACGAAGATCGCTGCACATCACAATGTAACGAACCTCCCTCTTAGGGGATGAGATCCTCCGATGTTTGCGGGGTGAGGAGGACTTGATGTGGAAGAAGAGAGATACTCTTGAATTTGGCTTGATCGAAGAAGTAGTCTATTCCATCAACCATGAGGTCGGCCGATCGCCGCAGGTCGCGACACAACGATCTCGGCTCGAGACCGCTGCCTCCCACCGTGGTCGCCATCGTGTTTGGGTCGAAAGTCATTTCAATTGTAAAACTTGAGAAAATTACACTTTTATTCTCGTTACAAAAATTTAGATAACTCTCTTACAAACTCGAACAAAAGACACTACAAGTGTAGATCTTACGTTTTCGTGGACTTTGCTGTCGGGGGCGTATCAGGTGGACCACCGAAGCGTGATCGTCGAATCGGCGGGGTTTAGTTGATGCTTCAAAGGAAATAAGAACTTAAGCAAATATCTTAGCAAAGTAAGATATCTACTCTTCTCAAGAATAAGTCAAGGCTTAAACTTCGAGGAATCTCGCGTGGATCTTGTTCTTGAACTCCTAAGCTTGATTTCGACTTTTCCCTTTCGATGGCGACCCCTTGAAGTGGGCGTAGGAGGGTATTTATAGTCTTTGGAAGCGTGCCCACAAGTGTCATAAGTCTGAAGATTTGCGATTAAGCGGCGGCTCAAAGGCGCCTCGGCTAAACTACCGCTCCCCTGGCGGCGTTAATGCGGTGCCTGTTGTGGCGGTATGGTTTACCTGGCATTGGCGGCGATCGCGAATCCTTCAATTTCGTGCGGTTTTACGCTTTTGGCGCGATTAAATGCCTAGAATTACGCCTAGTGGGCGATCTTCGCGGTAACCGCCTATTAACGGTTCAACGCTCTCTCGCATTGATAAAGTCAAGTGGGCCCCATCGGCATTGATTTAAACCCTTTAAGAGCTCGTTCCAAGTATTACGGGTGTCGCCCGGTTAGCGAGACACAAGTAAGTGCCTCGCCTATAGCGAGACACATCAAGGTGTCTCGCCGGCGAGGCACACACAAGTGTCTCGCTAATAGCGAGACACATCAAGGTGTCTCGCCGGCGAGGCACACACAAGTGTCTCGCTAATAGCGAGACACATCAAGGTGTCTCGCCGTGGCGAGACACAAACAAGTGTCTCGCCGTGGCGAGACACAATCTCCCCATGTGTTGACTTCTTGAGATTTCGACGACGTTGTTCTTCGATCTTCTCATGATTTAGTCATATTTGAGGTTCTTCACAATTTTGATGCCTACAAACTTCGATCGTCGCGGATTGCATCGGCTAATCAAAGCGTCGCCTAATCCTACTCCAAATAGGATTACGGTATAAAGCTGTTTCCTAATTTGTCGAAGTTCGGAAGAATATTTCCATAAAAATATTCTTAGGGATAACTTCGATCGTCGCGGATTGCATCGGCTAATCAAAGCGTCGCCTAATCCTACTCAATCGAGGAATATGAGTATAAAGCTGTTTCCTAATTTGTCGAAGTTCGGAAGAATATTTCCATGAAAAATATTCTTAGGGATAACTTCGATCGTCGCGGATTGCATCGGCTAATCAAAGCGTCGCCTAATCCTACTCCAAATAGGATTACGGTATAAAGCTGTTTCCTAATTTGTCGAAGTTCGGAAGAATATTTTCACAAAAATATTCTTAGGGATAACTTCGATCGTCGCGGATTGCATCGACGCTAATCAACGCCGCCTAATCCTACTCCAAATAGGATTACGAGTATAAAATATTTCCTAATCCTTAACGAGAAGTTCCTGGAGAATATTACCATATTCTTAAGGATAACTCGATAACCCTCAGTTTCCTCCCACTGTGAAACCTCAAAGAGGGATAAATCCTACTCCAACTAGGAATACGAGTGTAAACTATTTCCTAGTTCTGGCGAGAAGTTCCTGGAAAATATCTTAAGGATAACTCGACCACCTCCGAATAGGTATATGAGGATAAACTAATTCTCAAAACTCCAGTGAACGCATGAGTATAAACTGTGTTGACGCCAGCCAACGCGTCATAATCGCCAGTTGAAGGTTGAACGTCAAGAGGAAATTTCGACGCCGCACAACGCGTTTCTACCTCGAAGGACTCCTCCCATCGCACTCAATGCCGATTCGCGGCGTCACGCCGAAGGCCCATTGGTCAACAGCTTGGAACGGAATAAGTCCCGTGAAAAATTCCTCCCACTGTGGATAATTGTACTCCAACAAGGAGTAATACAGTAGCAACGCCAACCAACGCGTCGTCGCCGAAGAATTCACTGATCGTACGCCGGTCAACGCGTTGCACTCGTTGATTGAAGGCTAAAATCCATATAGTTTGGCGCCAATTAACGCTGCCGCAACCAAGGATCCCCGATCAGCGGAGGAATCTCGATGGTCAATTGGGCGACAATTCACCAACACGAAGTCGACAAGAAGGAAACTTAATTAGCTACGCTTGAAATTCCAACAACGGTCAAGCAATAAATGCAAAGACCGTAACACCCCTGGGTATCCTACAAAGCACTGGAGAACCTGAGAGGATTGGAGGAATTAAATACTGGAGCCAATCTCAAAAGAAATTCACCTATCTGGTCAAGATCTCGACGACGGTCAGACAAAAAATGCAAGATCGTAATACCTTCAAAGAATCCTACAAAGCACCGGAAAGACCGGGAATGGAGAGATCAAACACCAAGGTCATTCACAAGTCCTATCCGCGCTAACTAAAGAGTGAAGGGCTCATCATGTCAAAGCATCGGACTCATCAAGAATCGAGACCGAGACGCTTTGGAGGTATCTATAGGCGTTAAAATTGCTTATCGCATTCAACAAGACTCAGAACGGTGGGTTGACAACCGACGATCCGTCCGACAAAATCCGTAACTCCCGACGACGGATTACGCCGCGAAAACGATAAAGCGAAGTCGACGAACGCATGAAGTGAGTCGGCAAGGCGCATTTGAGCCAACGAAACGACGCGGTCGTGGAAAACCCGACGCACGGTTCGATGAGGCGAAGTTGACTAAACTCAAATGCCGACGAGACGAATCAACCGCATTTAGTCCGCCAATGCAAACGAGCCGCTTGAGCTCGAAAGTTGATCGGATACGGACTCAAACACAACGGCGACATCACGGAGGAAAACTAAGCCCTAAGACCGAGAAAGTCGACGAAAAACGATGCAAAACGGCGAACCTCTACCATCGACCGAAGTTACCCCTGGCCAGTCGAGGTGGTCTACCACTTGGCCGAGCCACCTCACTCCTCCAGGTGCTCGCCAAGTGGCCGAGCCACCTCGCGGCTCGGCCGAGGTGCTCTACCAAGTGGCCGAGCCACCTTGGTGGTTGCACACAAACCTCAATCTTATAAATAGGGGGTCTTCTTGGAGAAGGCGGATTTTGGCCGATAGAGGCCGGGATTTCGGGATTTTTCAGAGCTGGACTTTCGATCTTCAAGAATTATTGCGGATCACATCAGCGCCGATCAGCGTCATGATCCTACTCCAAATAGGATTACGGTATAAAATATTTCCTAATCCTTAGCGAGAAGTTCACGGAGAATATTACCATATTCTTAAGGATAACTTCGATAACCCTCGATTTCCTCCCCTTGAAACCTCAAAGAGGGATAAATCCTACTCCAACTAGGAATACGAGTGTAAACTATTTCCTAGTTAGAAAGTTCTGGAAAATATCTTAAGGATAACTTCGACCACCTCAGAATAGGTATATGAGGATAAACTAATTCTCAAAACTCCGGTGAGCATGAGTATAAAGCGTGTTGGCCTTGCAGCGTCATAATCGCCAGTTGAAGGTTGAGCGTCAAGAGGAAATTTCGGCGCCGGAACAACGTTCTACCTCGAAGGACTCCTCCCTTGTACCAATGCCGATTAGAGTGTACTTAGGAAGGCCATTGGTCAACGGTTTGGAGCGAGAATAAGTCGGGAAAAATTCCTCCCACGTGGATAATTGTACTCCAACAAGGAATACGGTATAGCGCCAACCAGCAGCGTCGTCGTGCGAAGAATTCATCGATGCGCCCGGTCAGCGCGTTGCACTCGTTGATTGAAGGCTAAAATCCATATAGTTTGGCGCAGTGCAGCGTCATAATAAGGATCCCCGATCAGCGGAGGAATCTCGATGGTCAATTGGGCGACAATTCACCAACACGAAGTCGACAAGAAGGAAACTTAATTAGCTACAGCTTGAAATTCCAACAACGGTCAAGCAATAAATGCGGCAAGTAACACCCACAGGTATCCTACAAAGCGGAGAACACGAGAGGATTGGAGGAATTAAATCTGGAGCCAATCTCAAAAGAAATTCACCTATCTGGTCAAGATCTCGACGCGGTCGGACAAAAAATGCGATGCAAGTAATACCCGGCAATCCTACAAAGCGGAAAGGCTGAAGGGAATGGAGAGATCAAACACCAAGGTCATTCACAAGTCCTATCCGCGCTAACTAAAGAGTGAAGGGCTCATCATGTCAAAGCATCGGACTCATCAAGAATCGAGGCGAGGCGGCTTTGGAGGGTATCTATAGGCGTTAAAATTGCTTATCGGTGCGAACAAGACTAAATGCGGTGGGTTGACAACCGACGATCCGTCCGGACAGCGACCTTAACTCCCGACGACGGATTACGCCGCGAAAACGCATAAAGCGAAGTCGACGAACGCATGAAGTGAGTCGGCAAAGCGTCTGAAACCAACGAAGCGGCGTGTCGTGGAAAACCCGACGACGGTTCGATGAGGCGAAGTTGACTAAACTCAAATGCCGGCGAGGCGGAATCAACCGTGCTTAGTCCGTCAATGCAAGCGAGCGTTTGAGCTCACGAAAGTTGATCGGATCACGGACTCAAACACAACGGCGACATCACCGGAGAAAACTAAGCGGAAGACCGAAAGTCGACGAAAAACGATGCAAACGGCGAACCTCGGCCCATGACCGAGTTACCTCGGCCAGTGGCCGAGGTGGTTTCGTACCACTGGCGAAACGCCTCCGACACCAGCTCGGTAGAGGTGCCTCGGCAAGTGGCCGAGCCACCTGGTGGTACACAAACCGAATCTTATAAATAGGGGTCTTCTTGGAGAAGGCGGGATTTTTGGTGATAGAGGCGGGATTTGGGATTTTTGGGAGCTGGACTTCGGATCTTCGAAGAATTATTGCGAGATCTGAGCCGTCGGCATCTGATTCAGAGCACTGCGAGCAATTCGATCGGCGTCGGATCTACAAATCGTGAGGTAAGCGAACTTCGAATTGACTCTGAGCAGTGATTTCTCCTAGTAGATCTCACCGCTCGGCGATCCTCTCCTTCGTGAGTGTGATCCCCTTAGGCGTCGTTTCCTTCGTGAAGCGAGCCCTTCCGTCTGTAGTTCGAACCGGGTTTCCACGGATCGAATTGCGCGGTGGTCCACGGACGATTCAAGTCCCGACACGGTGAAGAACCCACCTGGCGAGGATCGTATAATAGAGATCCGAGCGTTTGTTCAGGAAAAAGTTGTAATTTTCGTTTTTTCATTGTACGCCTTAAAATAAAAGGCGATTTTTCTTTGTTTGAATTTTGTTGTAGGCCCAAGAAGCTGTAAGCAAGTTCAACGACAATGAATAACAAAACAATTTTCCCCGCGAACACTACAGCGTGAGCTCTTGGTCTTCAGGCAAGACTAGATCATACAGGCGAGCTTGGGGCTGTCAGGCGAGCTTGGTTCAGGCGAGCTTGGCCTTCAGGCGAGCTTGGTTCAGGCGAGCTTGGCCTTCAGGCGAACTCATGCCTTCAGGCGAGCTTGAGCTCCAACCCTCCAGGCGAGTTTGCGGGCGAGTTTGCCCTGTGCAGATGAGCTTCAAGCACGCAGGCAAGCTCCAGGTCTTCATGCAAGCTTGCTCTTGGCTCCTTTGCAGGCGAGCTCGCTCTACAGGCAAGCTCCAGAACATGCTACGAAGAACAGGTCGTAACTTTCAAACCGTACGTCGGAATTGGACGAATTATATATGAAAATCGACTATCTCGACGAGACGGAGCCAACCAAACCCATCCAAAGGGTTCGGTTTGCTACGGTCATTTTGGCAAATTCCTTCCGGTTTGAGAGATATCGGCACTTTTGTCTATTTTGTAAAGTCAAGCATTCAGGTGAACTTAACCTTTAGGCGGGCCTGACTTCACTCAGATGGACCCTTAAGCTCTTTTGCTCATTCCGAGTTGCTGTGCAGGGATTAAGGCAATTTTTATTGCCTACATTTGGTCAACCATCCTAATCCCATATCTCCAAGATATTTTCACACTTCAATAGGGATATTGTCCGGTCCTACGGCTCTTCCACTTTTTATTTTCTTTAGAGCATCTTTGACCTCACTGATCCTAATTTTTTGACAATATCTATAGTTTTTATCATTCACTATATGGTCAAATTCTCTATATTGCTCACCTATTTGGTTATTATTAAATAATTTATAAAAGTAACTCCTCCACCTCTCTTTTATTTCCTCATCAGTTACTAGAACTCTTTGATCGTCACTCTTAATACACCTAATATTACCCAAGTCCCTACTTGTCCTTTCTCTCATCTTAGCAAGCTAATATTTTTTTTCTCCCTCCTTAGATTCTAACTTCTTATAGAAATTTTCATAAGCCTTGTATTTAGTCTCACTAACCGCTCTTTTTGCTTCCATACTCTATATTAAAAAGAGGCTAGCGAGCACCTCTCTGCTTCTTTGTTTGTGTCGTCCTACTTCAGGCATGAATTGATGAAAACACCCTTTGACTTGAGCTGGTGGTTATGCGGAAGGACCCGTGTGCTTTTGAGAAAGTGAAACTAGCTTCATTTTCGCAATATATTGTGGGGCCCGCCTTGGACACGTAGACGTGGATATATAATTGGTTGGCTATATGTTAATGACTTGCTAGCCTACTACTAAATAGGAACTAATTAGTAGTTTAAAAGTTGATTTAATTAACCAAACAATACTATTCCACATAATATTTTCTTTTGCCTAATCGTTATTTGCACTTCTTCATTCCACCACCAACTCTCCTTATTATCTAACCGACAACCCTTAGATTCTCCTAGAATATCCTTAGCCACCTTCTTAACACAAGAGGACATACTATTCCACATAATATTAGTCTCATTATCTATATTTCATATATCTTCTTTAATCATCTTATCTTTAAAAGTATCAAGTTCTCTTAGTTTAAGTTTCACCATTTAGTTCTTAATTTTTTGTTCATATTTGTTTTCCTAGTCCACTTCTTAATAGAAAAGTCTTACCATCAACCTATATTGTGTAGTTAAACTCTCGGGTTTAATTTTATAATCTTTGCATGTTAACCTATCCACCCTTTTAGTAAGAAAAAGTCTATTTGATGCTATTAGATCCACTTTTAGAGGTTATTAAATGTTCATCCCTTTTTTAAATTGTGTATTTGCTATTATCAAATCATGCGATGTTGTAAACTCCAAAATTGATTCTCACATATCATTCTTAATCCCATACCCAAAACCTCCATGTATCCTCTCATATCCATTATTATTCCTGCTAACATGCCCATTTAGGTCTCCCCCTATAAACAATTTCTCTCATAATGGAATTTCTTGAGTCAATTCATTTAAGTTATCTCAAAAATTCCTTTTAGTATTCTTGGGCAACCCTACTTGTGGAGCGTAAGCATTAACAATATTAATAACCTCTACTCACAAAATAATTTTTATTAGTAGTATTCTATCTCCTACTCTTTTAACATCTACGTACAACACTATCTTTTATTATGTTATCTACAAGTACTCCCACTCCGTTTCTATTCTTTTCTTTTCCCGTGTACCAAAATTTATATCCCGTCTTTTCAATTTCCCTAGATTTTTCACCTATCCATTTAGTTTCTTATAAACAAATTATACTAATCTTTCTTCTAAGCATGATATCTACTAATTCTATTGTCTTTCCGATAAGTGTACCTATATTCCAAGTAGTTAATCTAATTTTATTCTCTTGTAAAAGTCTCCTATCATATTCTCTCTTATGACGTTCTAGTCTATGCCTAATACTATTTGGCAACCTATTAGAGGATTGTAATGTCCTAGAACACCCTTGCTTATTTGTCATTACACCGGGGTGGCATTGATGTCAAGCGTCACTTTCGGGGAACATCCTAACAAACGACCCTTGCTTACTTATCATTTGCATGGGGGTGGCATCGATGCAACGCGTCGCGGTAGGGACACCCCAATGAATATTCTTTAGGATTCATATCATATGGATCCGACTATGTTTTACGCTGGCTGTCGGCTACCTAACGCAACCCTCCTCCTTTATCCTGGCTTAGGACAGGCAGTGCTGGCAATAGTATAAAGCACAGCACATGCGGAGTTTATTCATACTCATTTTCTATTCCTCATTTTAACATATTGCTTTCAACAGCTTAAAAGCCTGAAAGGCTAATACATCAAAATACGAGAAAAAGACTTTAAGGGGATCTTAAAAAAATCCATAAATAAAATTTTGAATTAGTAAAATATAGCATCTACTTTGAAACGCGCTATTCTAATTGTATTTCTTGGAACGAAATGGAGTAAAATGAGTAACATATTATAATGCACAAGGAGCAACGTAGGATATGTGTTGTTTCATAAGCGGATTTATGATTGAAAATAATTTGTTTTGTATTTTTTTTAAAGTAAATTTTACATTATTGCTCAGTTGTAACCGATAATGTTCACCGTGGAAAACACTGGCAAAAATAGATACAATTAATACAAAATAAAAAACAAACACTTGCTTGTAATTTGAGGCTTAAATGAATATGAGCACATTGCATTTCCATTACCCAAAAATTCAATGCGCTCAAAGATTTACATACAACTCAATACAGCTCAAGCTTCCTCTTCAAAATGCAAGTACATAACAAAATTGTGACAGCACATGTTCATAACATACAAATGAAAAAGAGGTATCAAAGAAAATTTTCTGTCCCTTAAAAACTTTCCTTAATTACACTGTAAACTTTGTGGTGTCATAAGTTTTACACAGGTAAAGATGAACAGCTCAAATTTAACAAGAACAAGAAGAAGCAAAGGAAAATGGTGGCAACTAAGAGTGAAATGAAGCAGTACTGTTAAAAAATATCGCTTCTTTGATGGCTCTCACAATGTCTGCACCCTTCAATCCTTCACAAACTCTCGAGTTGGACTGAACAAACCACGAGGCAAAACAACTCTATTTACCAGCCAACATTTGATCCCTTAACTTTTTAACCGATATATATCTCTCAGTATATTGATCCAACTTCTCAACATATCCTTTATTATTCTCCATGTTCAGCTCAATACAGTGCAAATTTCTCTCATTCTCGAGCTCTCTAACTCCCTTGGCTAACTCCAATCCGAGCTTTTTGTTGAGTCTTTCTGCTCTCCTTCTTGATTTCTTCTCTGATTCGAGCTGGTCTATGAAGGTCTCGATTCTTTCTTGCTCTTTGATTTTCCATGACGATTTCTCTTGCTTGAATTGTTTTTTGAGGCAGCTGATTTCATTTTGGGTCACTTTTTGTTCCTGGATGAGATGTTCTACTTGAGATCGGGCTTGATCAAGTTCAGCATGAAGGGCTGAGAAAAGAGAGAGGGTGTATGAGTGATCATCTTCTAGTCCCCAGATTCTGTTGAGGAGCTTGAGAAGCTCTTTGGAAGATGTCAGAATGTTTTTGAGGTTTTTTAACCCGGTTTTTGTTCCCATGGTTGAGCATTTGGGAGTGAGTCCCCGAGAATGTGCATCAGCCTGCAACAGAATAAGTGGACGAAGGAGAGGAAAAATAAGCTATTGGAAGTTTCTATCTCGACCATAACATTAACAAGATATGATGTACTATATGATTCAATAAACTAGCACAGACGTATTGCCATGTTTGTATCTTTTTCTTGTTGCATAGTTGAACATGAATATGAGTGCAAATACTGTCAAGATATCAAACTCGTTATCAATATCTGGTAAGGAATCCTCAGATATTTACTTGATCATATTGGACTTGAATGAAGTTTGGGGGGAAGAAAAGGAGTTGAAGTTCAATTTTTAGTGGATATTCAAGTGGAAAGATTCTTTATGTTACAGTATGTAATTTGAAATTCAATGAGTGCGGGCATTTCACTATTGCACGTAACAGGTGTGCTTTAATTCATGATATTCTGTGTATTTTGATACGATGCAATAATTCACGATTGAATTGACAGATTTCTCCCTTCAATCCACCACTCAATTAGAAATTGAATGGGGAAACATGATTGCAGATTTCTCAAAGAGAGATTTCTACACTAGTCCTAAGTTTTGTACTGATTCTGTCTTGAAAATTTGATAACATATCTTCTGACTAGATTATCGTTGCAAAAGCTTGTTAAGCCAGAATCTAGAAATCCAAGCAGACTTAAAGTTAAGCTCTCTGCGAAAATGCATTTACTGTATGTTTCAAGTGCATCAAGATACTCCTATAAGTCAAAAAATAAAGCTCGCTAGAACAAATCAACATCTAAATTTTTGCTTTTATGATAGTTTTGAGAAATACTTTATGAAGTTTAAATTGTCTCGGTTAAATAGTCAACGTACTTAATATCTGATTCCAAATCATCATTCGGTCTTCTTGAATCAAATTAAGGGAAAAGTAGTCAGTGCAAGGCTAGTAGCAGATGCACAAGGTTTTGAATAATCTAACGTCATCTAAGCGCAACATAGTTGAACAAGGTTCAAGTTCAAATGCCTTAACTTTTTAGTATTTTACTTCATTTCATCTGGTATTCATGCTCATATTGTTCATATTTCATTTATTGATAAAATTACTTGACAGATTTTTGCCTTATAGTCCAAATTCCTATTGGCGATCCATACAAAGACCTGAGCTTCAGGAAAGAACAATCTTTTATCTAGTCCCTGAAATGTCGGTGTTCGATCTTAAACTTCCATTACGGAATTTTCAGGGGTACATAATGTTTGCAACAACTAAGTGGAAAAAAGCATGTTGACCGTTATCATTCAGCTTCTTCGATATGCATGATTATGCATAAACTAATAACTAGCGCATATAAGGTACACGCAAAGAAAATGACAGAAACGCCTTTGATATCAGGACACACTCCATTTCACAGTATAATAAGTAGGGACTACTTAAACAAGTCACTAGAGAATGAAAGTTCGCTCATAAACAAAAACTATTATGAAGTGCTCAAAAATGGGGAAACCAAAATTCATAATGCTTCATGCCCACGTTCATCAATCACAAGATAAAGAAATCCACAATTTGCATGTCCATGTTCATCAAAGAAATAACCGAAAATTCTACCTAGAAAGCATTGGGAAAAATTGAAAAAGGGAGTGGAACTGAGATACCTCCATCAAACTAGAACTACTTAGCCAGTCCAAAGCTATATGATTTCTGCCCTTGCACCGAACTCTCTGCGAAACAATCGGCATTATTCTCCTATAACTTCCAGACCTTGACATATCCCTCCTCTTTAATACATCAACAAAAATGAATTAAACTAAAAACCAATAAAATCTAAACCAAATTTTGCTAAACCAAAATATTCAATGCTGACCTCAGAATCAGGACTATGAGAAGGATCAGATAGCCGATGAGGGCGAGACTTCACCATCTTCCTAGCTCTCCGAGTCGACAAACTCCCGCTGAATCTTGGTGAAGGGATTTTATTCAATTCCCACAGAGCACTTGCAAGTTTCCTGGCTGACACAGGGCCATTTTGTCGAGATGATTCAGAAATCTTCGAACTGGCCAATGGCGATTTAGGTTTCATCCTCCATTTAGGAGGAGGAGTGGTGGATGCACCCTTCTTAGTGACCATAATAGCTCGCTTAAATCGATAATTTTGCAGCAGAGAAGATGATGCTGAAGAAGAGGAAGAGACCCTTTTCCTGATCTTGGACGTTCCATATATAAAACTCTCATCAGCTTGATTATGCCTCGGCATTATAAAGTTGTAAAATTTTCTGCTAAGAAGTAACAATGAAAAAATTTGATTCCAAATCATCATTCGGTCTTCTTGAATCAAATTAAGGAAAAGTAGTCAGTGCAAGGCTAGTAGCAGATGCACAAGGTTTTGAATAATCTAACGTCATCTAAGCGCAACATAGTTGAACAAGGTTCAAGTTCAAATGCCTTAACTTTTTAGTATTTTACTTCATTTCATCTGGTATTCATGCTCATATTGTTCATATTTCATTTATTGATAAAATTACTTGACAGATTTTTGCCTTATAGTCCAAATTCCTATTGACGATCCATACAAAGACCTGAGCTTCAGGAAAGAACAATCTTTTATCTAGTCCCCTGAAATGTCGTGTTCGATCTTAAACTTCCATTACGGAATTTTCAGGGGTACATAATGTTTGCAACAACTAAGTGGAAAAAAGCATGTTGACCGTTATCATTCAGCTTCTTCGATATGCATGATTATGCATAAACTAATAACTAGCGCATATAAGGTACACGCAAAGAAAATGACAGAAGCGCTTTGATATCAGGACACACTCCATTTCACAGTATAATAAGTAGGGACTACTTAAACAAGTCACTAGAGAATGAAAGTTCGCTCATAAACAAAAACTATTATGAAGTGCTCAAAATGGGGAAACCAAAATTCATAATGCTTCATGCCCACGTTCATCAATCACAAGATAAAGAAATCCACAATTTGCATGTCCATGTTCATCAAAGAAATAACCGAAAATTCTACCTAGAAAGCATTGGGAAAAATTGAAAAGGAGTGGAACTGAGATACCTCCATCAAACTAGAACTACTTAGCCAGTCCAAAGCTATATGATTTCTGCCCTTGCACGAACTCTCTCTGAAACAATCGGCATTATTCTCCTATAACTTCCAGACCTTGACATATCCCTCCTCTTTAATACATCAACAAAATGAATTAAACTAAAAACCAATAAAATCTAAACCAAATTTTGCTAAACCAAAATATTCAATGCTGACCTCAGAATCAGGACTATGAGAAGGATCAGATAGCCGATGAGGGCGAGACTTCACCATCTTCCTAGCTCTCCGAGTCGACAAACTCCCGCTGAATCTTGGTGAAGGGATTTTATTCAATTCCCACAGAGCACTTGCAAGTTTCCTGGCTGACACAGGGCCATTTTGTCGAGATGATTCAGAAATCTTCGAACTGGCCAATGGCGATTTAGGTTTCATCCTCCATTTAGGAGGAGGAGTGGTGGATGCACCCTTCTTAGTGACCATAATAGCTCGCTTAAATCGATAATTTTGCAGCAGAGAAGATGATGCTGAAGAAGAGGAAGAGACCCTTTTCCTGATCTTGGACGTTCCATATATAAAACT